>CM050432.1:13413470-14613470 GCA_027564155.1 Gymnocypris eckloni scoliostomus | reverse complement strand
TGTACATGTATTACATTTGTATATGGAAAGAAATAAATGCACATATTTCTTCGTTATTCATAATTATGTGCATCATTTGAGCAAAGTGAGTAATGTGTTTTCCGGAATATTTGGAACATATATACTGTATATAAATATGTGCTTTACTGCACTTTGATTCATGATGATTATTTGTTCATAATATACAGTAGTTTATCCCAATAATAAATACTTTTTAATTGTCGGACCCTGCTTTAGTATGCTACTTTTTCCACTGTACAAGAGGTTTTAATTATTGGTTCAGTACATTTTTTGTCACATATTATTATACTAACAATTTATACTCAACATTTAATTTACTGTCTATTCTATTATATTTTATTGAATCAAAAAAGTATCACATACAGTACATAAACATACAAAGTTGCATGTGCTAGATATATAGCACATGCAATGCTAATGATAATTATTATTATCATTTAATAATAATAATCAAATAGTTGTTGAATAAATATGTGCATCTCTACTAATAACATGTGTCCTAAAGCTTCTACAGAACCAGGCCCAGTTCAAATCTGTGATGGTGGTCACATGCACATTTATCAGCATTTAACAGTGGCTTCAAATGTGACTAAATCCAACTGTTTTGTACAAAAAAAGAGCCAAAACAAAACTTACAAAGAGAACAATGCCGCAACCTGTCAATAGTGATTTTCCTAATTCTTCTCAATGGACAGGTAAGAAACACTGAAGATCATTTCAACAAATTTGCTAGGATGTTCTGGTTGATTGTGGAGTGACTGCTTGCTGGCCAGAAAGAGCTAATGTATTTCCCCTCTCAATTCACTGTTGGACAGGTGGAACAGTCCTTAGAACACAGGTTTTCATATTGACATCTGGAGCTGCAGTGGGGTGTTAGAGGGTCCATAGAAAAATGATATACAATATGTTATTTTAGACCTGACAAAATGAAACCTATGAACCGAAGTAATAATTTTATAACTTTTATTAATGTCATTTTTAAAAAATAACATGGGCAAATTAGTTTAATTAAGAATGCTTGTCTGCTTCAGGTTTATACAAATAATGGATATATCAAGTTAAAACAAATTCAATATTTTGCAGAGATTTCATATTTTGTTTTATAAAGGTGACAATATGAAAGCAAATTATTTTATTATTTATTTAATGTGATATTTGTGAGCATTAAAGACTTTTCAAAAAAATAAAACAATCTTACATGCATGCAATGTTTGAACAGTGGTATAAATAAAAATATAAAATGTATAAACTATTCACAATATTTTTTTAAATGAACATATGCAACTGCATTAACATTTTAGAAAGAGGAATTTCGTTCATCATTTGGGGGTCTTGAAAACACCTGACTTAGAAAAGTAATAACGGCATTTCCATTGTACAAATAGTGCACATTGAATCAAGCACTGACGTTCATAAAACACAGTGACCCAAAGTATATAAGCAATAATAATAGACATGTTTATCTTAGCAAACAAGACTAATTAGTGTCAACATCAGTCCTCTCTAAACCTGTTTTCTGTCCTCCAGGCACCATCATATTACTTCTGTTTTGTAAAACAAGCTGTCCTGTGGAACAGAGGACAGCATCACACGGTGAGTAGACTATTTGTGTAAGAACACAATTACGAAAACACAAGACTGCCATGCGTAATTACGTTTCATCAAAGCACAATTAAAAATGTATGTAGCATGCCGTACATTGACACAATCGAATAAAATGAGATTGATATTAAATATGACTCCTGTAAACAAACACAATCGCTTGGAAACACACATGCACTGATGACTTGTGCCCATCCACCTCATTGTCTCCGTCTTCAAGAGGCCAGAGACTGTGAATGTGCCACAGGCAACAGAGAGGTTACCATGGGGACAGCAAGTTGTGTGGGCTGGCTTCCTGTCTTGGCCTCTGGTTAAGCAAACAAGAAAAGAAAGGGCACAAAGATCCACCAGCCTCTTACTGACTAATTTACATCTTCGAAACGTACCAGTACACAATCAGCCAAGGGCACACGAGTATGAATAAACACACTCTTATGCATCACTAAACACCCAAGCTTGCACACACACATTCTCTGCCCTGCACCTCGGGATGCTATAAAACACTGGCCGCATCACTGTGAACTTTTACGGGGCCGTCCCAGTCCAAACATCTATTGAGAACAAGAGACGATTAACCCACCCATTGGCTTCATACCTCACGGTCTCCATGGACATTGTCACCACTGAGACGACAACACGAGTGCCGTCAGGGGCATGAATACTGTACGCCCAAACGATGACACATGCACAGGTGGGCAAACACACTCGTGGGCCCGCTTCGCTCCGCAGACAAACACTGGTGTTTACACTGTGATTTATGGTTTGGTTTGGGATGCATTCTGTTCGTTATGACGTTCTTTCTTGGCGAGTGGAGCTATACTTCCATTTTTGTGTGCATAGAAAAGAGGGTGGCCACAGGAAGGCAAGACACAGGCATCCGATCGGGACACAATGACTTGACTGTGTCAGCACTCAGTAAGAGGGTACAACTCTGACTCTGGAACAATGAAATATATTGTTTGGAGTTGAAAGGTGATTTGTGATTTTTTTTTAAATGTTAAAATACTCAGTATTAATAATCAAATATAAATATAATAACAACTCTAAAATAATGCCTCAATTTACTTGCAGCATATATAATATAATATAATAAGTAAATAAATACATAAATCATTCTTTATTTAAGTATAATATAATATAATGCTCAATTTTGGGGTTGTTAAACATAAAAAAAACACATTTTTATATTTTTTCGAATGAACTTATGCTTTCTGAGGCTGTTTATTTGATCAAATATACAGTAAAACAGCAATATTGTCAGATATTATTACACTTTAAAATAACTATGCTCTATTTTAGTATTTTTTATGTATCCCTGTTATGGAAATATTGAAAGTCCTCCAGCATTTACTCCCATCTTCAGTGTCACACGACCCTTCAGAAATCATTCATCAAATACAATGCTTTAAAATAATAATAATAATAATAATAACAATTACTTAATAACAGAAATAACTATATTTATCTAGAAACTGTGACATTTTTTCAGGTTTCTTTGATGGATAGGAAGTTTAAAAACATACTTTATTTGAAATAGAAATCTTTGGAAACATTATTATTGTCACCTCTGATTGATTTAATGTATAATTTCTTTAAAAAAGAAGAAAATTTTACTGACCCCAAGCTTGTGAGCAGTAGTGTTTGTTTTTCTTTTTGAATAAAATGTAATCACTGACAGCCAGTGATATTTTGATCATACGTTCAGTTATTTTACACATAGTAAGTCATACAAGCTGAGTTGTTGAAGGTGCGACTTAATTGGACAAACTATGTTTAGTCATGTAAATTATGATTTTTTTTCACTGTGTGTGTGTGTGTGTGTGTGTGTGTTTGTGTGTTTGTGTGTGTGTGTGTGTTTACAACATAATTATCAAAGGTACAAAATTAAGCACAGCTTCGGCCCATATATTTTATGAGCGTTCAAGGTTGCCTGCTCTGTATTCTGCAGGATGGGGCGAGCTGTTTTGTACAGGGCAGAAAGTTTAAAAGAGAAGGTGAAGGGGTGAAGAGAGATAGAGGAGATCGAAAAAGTAGCCTCATTGTCTGCCGGGACAGAAAGTAGAAAGTTGCTCAGAATGCTAAGCTGCATCTGAGCCTGGCTTCTGACACGAGCGGCTAATCAGATTTGGTCCTCTCAATCCTAGAGTCTCCACAATGCTACCCACTGTCATCTCTTCCCCTCCTCTCCTCCGCTCCTCTCTTCCTCATCCCCCTGTCCCGGAGCAAAGCTAATTACGGAGCAGGCAGAAACACAAATCTGGCTGATTGAAAAAGTCACTCTTTTTCAGCAGGGTTTAACCTTGTTAGCGCTAAGCCTGGCTTTTTTAGACGTCAGGCCTTTTTGAGAGGAATCCTCTGTTCCCCTGCAGACAGAGGCACAGAGACACACTTCTGTTTGGACCCCGATGGCTTCGTCTCCCCCCGGCGGAGGGTTCACACAGAGGCAGTGCTATTAAGCATGCGTGTGTGTGTGTACGTGTGTTTGTGAAGAGGCTGAGGAGTGTATGCAGGCCTCTTCTCGGGACGGGCCATCTGGGACTCTGGTTTACAGACTCCCTACATTCACAAGCGTACGCTGGCCCATCTTCGTCAGAAGGCCGTCCGGCACAAACACTCGAGGTTAATGACATTAGTACAGGCGGTGTGCGTGTGTGTGCCGCAGTGCGGCCTGCCTGACGCCAGGGGGTCATGTCATTTCCTGTAGGCCTCTGATGAGGCCACACACTGGGGCAGAGGACCCTCAGGCCCGACATGGGGCTACAATCACCATTACAAGGTCAAAGACACTCAGCGTTTAATATACAATGCCACTCTCAGAGGACTCCAAACAGCTTCTGCAAGTAAATGCTTCGCTTTCATTGCTTTCAGGTTGGGGTCGGAGATGATGCCTGACAGTTGGTTTTGGGTATTTTGAGAGATGTGTGTATAAAGTAGGTCCTAATTTTTACATTTTCTGAAGTGAAACTAGCTGGAACTGGCATATTGTCCACAGTACAAACGGAAAAAAGTATGGGTTCCACGATTAATTGGAATAAAACTAAAAATCACGAAGGGTGTGATTTCATCAAATACCATAACTGTATGAGCAGCATGTTTCAGAGTGATGTGTGGTACTGTGTTCATTTACACATGAGCAGCTCAGTGTTTTCAGTGACTCAATTTGCAGTAAATGCTGCTCCACACAAACTCACTCATGCATTTGCTTTATTTCCTATATTTCGCCATAAAAATCCCATTGAAATATTACAATCGCTTCTTTCAGAGAGTCTTGGTCAAGGCCGCACACAAAACAAATCACAAAGTACTCATATAAGACATTTAAAAGTGTTCAAAGGTGGAAGTAAATCTAATCTGAATACATTTTGCAATTCATTTCAAACCAAAGTAACGTGAAAATAAAAAGCTATTTTACCAAATTCTATGTATACCCTTGGGACTTTTTGTTTGGTTTACTTATAATGTACATAACCATCTTCCCAAACTTGCAATGAGAAGTGCTTATAATCCAGCTGTTGTCAATCAATCAATCAATCAATCAATCAATCAATGAAAAGGTTTAAGGGCTCCCTGTAATTTTTAAATAAAATAATAATTGTATATAATAAAAATTATTATAATATAGATGTAATGAAGTTGATAGGTACGGGAAGAAGGAGGCGGGAACCGGAACATTCAACAACTTTAATAATAAAATAAACAAACTCAAAGCGGCAGCCCCTCACGGACGACTGACACAAAACACAAAAATAAAACCCAGGCCTGGTCCTCTCGTCTTCCAATGTCGTCACTCCTCCTTTTATTCCTTCCGAAGCTCCTCCGTGGGACTCGAGACGGTGAGTGGCGCGGGTGTCGTTCATTATCATTCACTCCACCGGCCTCGCTCCGTTCCCACGGCTCTCGGCCCGCCCCACTCGTCACATACCCCATCGCCCCTCGCAGGCCGGGGTACTCACGAGACTGCGCTCTACTCCCCTCCCCTCTCCCGGGGAGCCGTCAAGGCGGCAGCGGCGTACCTGGGGGTAAGGACAGGCAGGCGAGAGAAAGGAGCGGAAGGATGAGGAGTGACAGAGGCGAGAGGAGGAGAGAAGAAAAAAATCTCGGTCCGGTTCCCGGACACACTGCCGCTTCGGTCCTCAACCAGCTGAGCGGTTCACTCGCTGATGCCATGCGATGGTACTGGACCTCTTTGGTGGGCGGCCCGATGCTCATCCGCCTCCTGGCGGACGGCGGTGGCTCCTCGGTCGAGGGCAGCCGGCAGCGAGTCCCCGTTCCTGCTCCTCCCCAAACATGGCGGATGGCAGCAGGCTTGCCTCAGGCGAGCAGGCGACTCCTCCGCTCCCTCTCGGACGGCCACCCCTCCTCGACCCAGGAGCACGGCAGCGAGTCTTCCGTCCCACCTGTTCTTCTTTTGCTCCAGCACCACCGCCCGGGCAGCCACTGGCGGTCTCCGCCACTTCCTGCTGCCCGATCTTCTCAGCACCGCGATCCCACTCAGCAGCGAGGGCTCTCTGACAGCGTGTCCCTCCTTCCTCCCGGGCTTCGGCACCAATGTAATGAAGTTGATAGGTACGGGAAGAAGGAGGCGGGAACCGGCGAACATTCAACAACTTTAATAATAAAATAAACAAACTCAAATGAAAAGCGGCAGCCCCTCACGGACGACTGCCGCACACAAAACACAAAATAAAACCCAGGCCTGGTCCTCTCTCGTCTTCCAATGTCGTCACTCCTCCTTTTATTCCTTCCGAAGCTCCTCCGTGGGACTCGAGACCGGTGAGTGGCGCAGGTGTCGTTCATTATCATTCACTCCACCGGCCTCGCTCCGTTCCCACGGCTCTCGGCCCCGCCCCACTCGTCACAATAGATACTTATAATAATAATACATATAGTTTTTATAGTGTATAGTTTATTCTAGAGTGGAATATTACAATAGTAATACTTCTTATTTGGTTTAATATTTCTATTTAGTAATGATAAAATAAATAATACAATATTATTATTATTACTATTATCATTAGTATCAATAAGAATATTTGTTTACTATTATGTTTTTCTTGTTTATTATTTTATTATAGTGTTAAACATTTCTTATTTTGTTTAATATTTGTATTTAGCAATACAATGTATTATTATTTAGTAGTAGAAGTAATAGTAGTATAGCCATATTGATACAAATAATCTGAATAAATAATCTCAAAACATGTTAGGCCAAACTGTGCAACCCTACAAACAAGCAAATCAAACTGGGAGCTTTTGTGTTTTAAAATAGTTTTTAAATCCCAATTTTGATCAGAGAAACAAGCACAATCGTGTGATGTGTTACTGTAATTGTGGGCTTTAAGTGATCCTAAACATTAAGAATGCATGTTACACTAACCTGAACAACTTGAAAAGGTTAATGAACATAAGGATCCCTTTCAGGCGTTTAAGACAGATGTGTTTGGACAGGAGGACAGAAAGAGAGATCGAATAAATGAAAGAATGACTGAAGGGAGATAAAAGGTGGGAAAGATCTGTTTGTATCAGAGGAGAGGCTTCATTAGTGTCAGATAGAGAGTGTAAAATGGTTTCAGGTCACCGCTCTGAGCTCCAATAACGCAGGGAGCACATGTCCCCTTTGATAAGATTGTCAGCTCAGACATAGCCATGTTTACTCAGCAATTTACTGTCAGTCAATTCAAAAGGGATAAAGACATCAAGACGTGTGTGTATTTGTGCTTGTTAACATTGCCCTGTAGCACTGGACAGGTTAAAACTTGCTCCCTGACAACAAGTTATAAGCAGTGTGGCACCCATCTGGCTACACAAAGCAAAGAGAAAGTGTGCAAACACACACAAACACAGAGAATTACCAAGAACTCAGTTCAAATTCTCATAAAAATGTACATGTTATGAGTTTGTAAAAACCATAGGTTGTTTATTAGCCCGAGGATGCAGCTATGTTTGCTAGCTGGTCGTTGCTAGCCAACAGGCAAAGGGCAAACAAGTTAAATATCAATATCGACCAACTGCTTCTCCTTGCTTTCTTGTTATCCCAAATTCATTAACTTCACTGAGAGAGGACCATGTTAGCCCTGCAGCAAGAATGCTAAATGTATGTGTGTCACAGTGAAAGGCAACACTGAATAAGCTGTTCAATAAGTCAACACTAGGGGGCACTGCAGAGAGGTACTTATTCAAGCTAGTCTGAACCAGTATAATGGCTTTTGTATGGCAAATTAGTGCAAAGATGTTTGTTTTTTTTTTTTTTATCTCTTCAGGTAATCAGACGTGAGAACTGCCCTCCACCCTTGTGTTCTCGTTTTCATACTCATATGGAAGCCAGGCCTGTACATTTCAGAAACCCACATTTCCTAAACATGCATCCCAGACCAGGGCCTAATCATCTGGGGCAAAAACAACGACAGCAGAGTGCTCCACAACCTCAAAGATGTCCAGGTTAGTCATTGTACAGGGCACAGCAGGCACATGGGTTAAATTGAACAAACTGCCCAAACTGTCAATGAAAATGAAAAGGAAGAACAGCTTCATATATCAGTCATTATTTGAGCTTCTTAATTAAATCAGTCGTTATTAGTTATTAGTTTGTTGTTGTTTTTTAAATTTACC
This sequence comes from Gymnocypris eckloni scoliostomus, assembly GCA_027564155.1. NCBI lineage: Eukaryota > Metazoa > Chordata > Actinopteri > Cypriniformes > Cyprinidae > Gymnocypris > Gymnocypris eckloni. The sequence goes on along the minus strand of CM050432.1, from coordinate 14,605,238 downwards.
ATTATCGGCCCATATCAAATATCTTTCATTTAATAATAAATATTTTATTATTTATTTAATTAATTTATTATTATTATTATTTTTTTAATTAAACAAAATATATACATGTAAAAGTGTATAAGAGTATACAAAAGTATATACATTTAATATTATTTGAAAATAATTATTGACTTATTGATCAGTATTATAATCTTCATATCAATGTATGCCTTATTTATATTTTAACAGCGATTTTGTCATTTTAAATTTAACATTATCGCCCAATATAAAATATCTTTCATTTATAAATATTTTATTTATTCATATAATTCTGCATGCTCATTTGCTCATTTACATTACCATTGACACAAACTTTGCTTCTTTTAAAAAAAGGCATATAATAGTAATAATAATTTAGTAAATCTCAAAATTAACATCCATTTTCATTCTATACAATATGATGTTGTGTTGCCTAAATGTAATTTTAAATAATTCATTTATTTTTAATGTTTCATTTTTTTGTTTAGACTACACATATATGACGTATGAGAGTGTCTTAATCTATATACATTTAAAATCACTTGAAAATAATGATTGATTTATTGATTAAATATTATAATTTTCACATCAGTGTATCCCTTATTTATATTATAACAGAATAACAATACTTATCATTCAGTTTGGAAATGATCTTGCTCACCAAAACTATTTATTTTTATAGCTTGACAGTGTACCATATCTTCCTCAAATTAAACAAATGACCTGAAATTGAGCTACTGTGTTAAGAAAGCAAATATGAATCTAAATGCATTCCATTAAGCTCATATATGCATGTTTACTGTGGCGCCGCCCTCCTGGTGGCCTGCTACTTCCATTAGGCCTCAGTGCTGTGGTGTGAAGGTATTCAGATAAGATCGGTCATTAACACGCATCAGGACCACGTCTTTCAAAGCAAGCTTGGGAGTCAACAGAGATGGGAGCATTACTCTACATCACAGGCAAAAACTAATTATACAGCCATATGGTGCTCGGAGACTCTAACAATCAACCCCGACCTGCCTTTAGCTCCCCAAGGAGAGTAGGGGGCGATGCCACAACAGTGCGATATGACACATGTTGTTCACATACATTTTTGTGTGTGTGTGTGTGTGTGTGTGTGTGTGTGTGTGTGTGTGTGTGTGTGTGAGAGAGGGACTGTGACAGATGGACTAGGCAATGGTATTGTAAGAACAGCAGTGCAGCTATGTGCTTTCCAGCCTCTCTCTCTCTCTCTTTCTCTTTCCACTCACTCAATCCTTTCTCTCGCTGTTCTGTCCTCTGACTCCTCAGTGACACAGACTGAGTGGAACAAGAGCGTATTGTGTAGGGGCCTCTGGTCTGCTTCAACACAGGTCCCTGCTGGGACTGTGCACAAGATACTGGCCTGAGGGACAACAAACGATAAGGACGAGAGCCAGAGACGGTTAGTCTATGGTGTAGATTTTTGGCATTAAATCGATGACCAACTACAACAAATATATACTGCACAAAGCTGTCAACTGAGACAGACAGACAGACAGACAGACAGACAGACAGCATGATTATTGCACAGGTGTGCCTTAGGTTGGCCACAATAAAAGGCCACTCTAAAATGTGCAGTTTTATCACACAGCACAATGCCACAGATGTCGCAAGTTTTGACGGAGTGTGCAATTGGCATGCTGACTGCAGGAATGTCCACCAGAGCTGTTGCCCGTGAATTGAATGTTCATTTCTCTACTATAAGCCATCTCAAAGGCGTTTCAGAGAATTTGGCAGTACATCCAACTGGCCTCACAACCGCAGACCACGTGTAACCACACCAGCCCAGGACCTCCACATCCAGCATCTTCACCTCCAAGATTGTCTGAGACCAGCCACAGCTGCTGCAACAATCGGTTTGCATAACCAAAGAATTTTGGCACAAACTGTTAGAAACCGTCTCAGGGAAACTCATCTGCATGCTTGTCATCCTCATCGGGGTCTTGACCTGACTGCAGTTCATCGTCGTAACCGACTTGAGTGGGCAAATGCTCACATTTGATGGCGTCTGGCACTTTGGAGAAGTGTTCTCTTCACGGATAAATCCCGGTTTTCACAGTACAAGGCAGATAACAGACTGAGTGTATGGCGTCGTGTGGGTAAGCGGTTTGCTGATGTCAACGTTGTGGATCAACTGGTGGTCAAATGGTGGGCAAAGGAAAATGGTGGTCACACCAGATACTGACTGGTTTTCAGACCCCCCTGGACCCTCAATACAGTAAAACTGCACATTTTAGAGTGGCCGTTTATTGTGGCCAGCCTAAGGCACACATGTGCAATAATCATGCTGTCTAATCAGCATCTTGATATGCCACACCTGTGAGGTGGATGGATTAACTCGGCAAAGGAGAATTGCTCACTTACACAGATGTAGACAGATTTGTGAACAATATTTGAGAGAAATAGGCCTTTAGTGTACATAGAAAAGTCTTAGATATTTGCGTTCAGCTCTTGAAAAATGGGGCCAAAAAACAAAAGTGTTGCATTTATAATTTAGTTCAGTGTGGATAGATAGATAGATAGATAGATAGATAGATATATATATCACAATCTCAGGGAGACCCACTAGAGTCCTCTACACTCTACTCAATAAGCCCAGTGGTTATGGGGCCCACCCAAAAACATGGTCCCAGAATATTTGAATTGTGGCCCTTAGAAACTTTTTGAAACCTTTGAACTCTTTGTCATAACATCATATGTCATTTCAGTTTCTTCAGCAAGAAAAAGACCAGCAAGGAACACTACACATCATGCGAGAGGAAAGTCTCTGTAATTCTCTCCCAGCAGGCATCAGCATCAAGAGCCATTGAAGAAAGAGTCAGGCTTGGCTCATTTGTTTGCTTTGCTGTCATTGCATCCATAATTAGCTATATGGGGTTTCTAATCCCAATTATGAGAATGCGTTCCTTCATATAGTGGTTGTAAGTGGTAATTATCATATCTTAGAGTCACTCTGCATACTGAGCTGGGAACTGGACAGCTGCTCCTGCAGAGGGGCAGAGTTTTTGAGGGGAAGGGGGGTGTCCGGGGCCCTTGTTAGGAACCAGGGGCCCGCAACAGGCAAAAGACTGTTTACTCTGAGGCTCAGCGGAGTAGGGCGGCCTTTGCCTCTCTTCTCTCCTTTTTAGCTGTAAATGATAATGAATACGTTTTCTGCCTGACCCTCATACAGGACCCCCATGTTAATTATTCAGGACCTATTTTGTGTGCACCCTGAACAATGTCTGTCATTAAGCCTGTGTGTGTGTGTGGATGTACGTGAGTGTGTCCTGTTAATCTCTACATGAGACAGCTGCAGACTGGGTGCTCTGTTGTGGTATGGTTTGTTTAGTGAAGGATTTCTGCTCTTGTGCATTTGCGATGCCCTTTCTCATTTGCATTTTTGACTAAACCTCATGCTGCGGTCCGACCCTAACTTTAACCCAGATGTAATCTCCCCCTTGGCCAGGGGCTTCCAATGTTGCTAGTAGAGGATCACCTTCTTGCAAAGTTCATCTCCAGATATACACCCATCTAATCTAGAAACGTCCAGTTAGGTGTGTTGAAGCAGGTTAAAGCTAAACTCTGTCGTAAGGTGACCCTACAGGAGCAGAATTGGACAATTCTAGTAATTGTACCTGAACCCCTGCAAACCCTCAGAAATGGGTTTTCCTCATATCCACATTAATTTGAAAATATCTCAACCTCTTTTTTTCCCAGATGTCAGGAGTAACCAAAATGTGGATAATTCCAGTAGGAGTCAATTCAGTGTGGTTCTACCGCCTGTATCTGGATACCCTAATCCAAGTAGAGCTTCTCCAGAACCCCCGACAAGTCCTTCTCTGACTCTCAAGTTTGTTGATCACCCTCAGAAATCCAAAACCCCCAATACACACTTGCAACTGACAAATGAGGAAGAAGATGCATGCTCTGCTCCACAGTATCTGAATCAAGGGCACTATGAACTGCCTGAAGAGAAGCCAATGACCCCAACAACTCTGTCCACCCCAAAAACCCCAAGCATCCCAGCCACCCCAACTACTCCTGGCACCCAAAGTACTCCAAGTAGCCCAGTCACTCCAGGCACACCAAGTTCATCTGTGACCCCAAATTCTCTTTCTGATTTTAGCCGGCCTTCATCAAGCCAGTTCAGTCGTAGCACTGACCTGAACAGTAGCTTCTCAGATGCCCTGTCAGGTACATAGTTCTCCTTGAACACTTGGTTACCATCCATATTAAAATGAAAACGTAGATGATGTAGTTAAGAGATCTTTAATTGATTTATATCTGCATTCTCTTTACATTACTAGTGAACTTCAGCATTGACCATTGTGAAGATAATACCAATGACGAGGATAACCATGCTTCTGACTTTAACCAGAATAATTATTATCAAGGGGCTGCTCTACTTCTCTCCCCGAGCTTCATTTTAGCTCTGCAGGAAGTTACAGTCAGTCCAGCTCACGATTGGATGTCCTTCAAGCACGCCTCTGTAGATCTCTCACCTCCTGCAAACAAGAAACACCTTCCACTTGCTTGCCAGACACTCCAATTTACACCTCCAAAACCCCTCAATTTCAGCAAACCCCAGCTCCCCAAAAGTCAACATATGAAGCCTTGCACAGATGCCCTGGATCCAGCCGGTCTGGCCTGAGCATTCAGTCCCATAAAACTGAATGCTTAACAGAGGATAGTCGATCAGAATGGAACCTTTGGCCTGTGCTTCCTCCCATCATGCCACAGCAAGATGAACTGCAAGGTGAGTTTAAAGGGATATAAACATCTGTTGTTCCAAATATAATGGAATTTTAATGACGATATATATATTTATATACTGTATATACCCAATAATGAAAACAAAAATAATGGCTTATTCATCAATTTCTATTCTTCCATGTCATTCTCCACCACCACTCACGAGAGTACCAAAATGCATATGTGTAATTTTCTGACCCCCTGTTTTTAAAGAATAAAGCTCACTGAATTTTATTATAAATTGTGCTTAAATCAAGAGATAAAAATTTACCAGGTTAAAAAAATATTTAAACTCTTTTTTTTACTATTACTATTTTTAAAAATACTGTATATTCTCTGAAAATCAATCATAATATTGTATGTAGTTTAACATTTAATATTTTGCCTTTTAAATTTGTTTTAAATATGTTTATGTATTTTTACTATAAAACAAGACAAAAGGACTAATTTTACTAATTAAAACAATTGTTTTGTGTTTGCAGTATAATTCATATTTTAATAAATAAATTAAGACATTATTTATTCTATTCATGTTAAGACTAGACATATACTATTCATGAATTTGGCTCAAGGTTTTCTATTCTTCTGGGGATATTTTTGGAAATTCCATCCCTGAAAGAATGGCTAAATCTGATCTCCTACACACACCTACACACTGTACGCTTTATTAGATTGAGTCTCGCATAATCATCCACACACGCTGGGGTCAGTTGGGCGCATGGGCCAAACAGAACTGAACATTCACCGTACCTCAGACATGAAAGAGAACAAAAGAAAATCAAAGTCCTACACCACGACCATGAGCTTCGGCTTTCTCGACACAGCGACTAAGTCATAAATATGGCAAGGAGCTTTTCTCTTCTGCTCTTTACTGAAAGCAGAGGGAAAGCGAGGGGGTTCTTTTGATGGGGAATCAGGCTGGTACCGTTTGATTCCCCAGTTCAAAGCGGCCAAGGCCTTTACAATGGGGGACGTTGTGGGGGACGAGGGGGTGGCGGTGATGCCGGCTGCGTCGTGTTCTCCCCTCTGAGCCTCAGCCTCCTGCGTTCCCTTCTTTCTTCCTCTTTTCTCTCTCTATTCTCTCCACTCCCTGAAAGGCAGACGTGTGGAGCGGTGGTCATAAATCCGAGCTGACCACCGCCTCGCTGACGGGTGAACAGTGAGCGAGCCTCAGCTAATATGCGTATCTCTTAGATGCCCTCCGTGCACTAATTTACCGTCCCCTGTAAGGATAAAGATCAGGGGCACTGACATCTGACTCAAACTGAGTTCATGAAAGAGAGAGCAAACAATTCAGAAATTGCAGAGAGATTTCTTCGTCTTTTCTCTCTGTTTTGTCAGAGGAGTGATAAAGCGACTATCAGCGTCTTATTTGCTCACTTATGGGGCCAGACAGATAATATATCCCTGATTCAACAGTAGAGCTACGGTTTAGTAATTTACTTTATTGCAATGGGGGACAGAAAATGACACATGGTCAGTGACCTTTTGCTAACTTTCTTCAAGTCTGTCTGTGTGCAGTTGTGTGTATACAGCACTATAGTATAGGCCCTTCTGGAGGTCTTTTTTGTAAAACTGACCAGCTTTCTGTCACCCCCCATGCTATGGTCCAGCAGTCAGTGGCCGACCCCACAGCGACCTCTTTCAGCCCCATCTCAAGAGTGTAACTGTCCTTGACAATGAGCGGGACCCCCAGGCCTCACTGAGACACCCGTACCACACACACATACACACACACTGCTTGGCCCTCAAAATCTCCATATTGTGTGGCCAACGAGAGAAAAAGGAGAGTAGAGAGAGGAAAAGTAAAAAGAGACACATATGGCACATACGTGACAAACATTCTGACTATAACATGCACACACAACCTGATATTTGTGATTAAGCAAATTCAAATGTTCATTTTCTGCTGGAAAGTGTTTGAAATTTTCAAATTTTGACCACTTACAGAATAATTGGAATAAGGGTCAAATTTCACTCAAAAGAAATTACATCTAGTTACTGGTTGGTTAACAAAAAGTGTCACACAAAGGCTTGGAGTCATATGAAGTATAACTATACATTTACACACTGTATATAGTCATATACTGTAAATATTCAAACATTTGGGGACAGTATTTTTTTAATTAATACTTTTATTCAGCAAGGATTCAGCAAGGAATTGTTCAAAAGTGGCAGTAAATACATGTACAAATTTCAAATAAATCATGTCTTTCTATTCATCAAAGAATCCTGAAAAAAGTATCACAGTTTGCACAAAAATATTACACAGCACAACTCTTTTCAACTTTGAGAATGTCATGAAATGTTTCTTGAGCACCAAATCAACATATTATAATTATTTCTGAAGGATCATCTGACAAATGCATTTAAAAAATATATTAAAATAGAATGCAAAGTGTAATACTATTTCACAATATTACTGTTTTACTGTATTTTTTTAAATAAATGCCTTGGTAAGGAGACTTCTTTCAGAAACATTAAAAAAACCTCATTGACTCTAAATGTTTGAACATTTGTGTGACTTTTTAATTTTAGAATAAGGTATAAAGTTACTTTAAACTTTGTTACAAATACCTTTTTGTTTTTTAAAGAGGGCTTCCATACATACTAACTACACACAGCAACACCACTCTTTACACGGCAATGCTGATATTTGACAACTACTAAGACATTAAACCCTTGAGTCGATATGGAGCATTATTAAATATTTTATGTAATAAATAGATACTAATACTTTTAATCCTGTCATTGTTTTACGTACATTTTGAATATCAGGGCCTTTTTACCCTAAGCCCCAATTCATTTCTGGCTCTGCGTTCATCCAACCTATAGGCTGGTGTACACAAACCCCACATGCACTCTCTCACAGACACATAGACTATCTCAAGAAGCACTTGGCTGAAAATGACCACGAGCTTGACAGCACCAATATGTTTTGAAGTGTCAAGTCAAGCCTCTCTATTGTGTGTGTGAGTGGTAAGCCAAGGGCTGCTCCCAAACAATAGCTGTGTGTGTGTCTTAGTGCAGGCAGACAAGGAATCCTTATTTGAATATATAGCCTATATATATATACAGTGTTGCTTGAAAGTTTGTGAACCCCTTACAGAATCTGTGAAAATGTGAGTAATTTTAACAAAACAAATAACATGCATTTTGTATGATCTCTCTTATTATTTAGTACTGTCCTGAGTAAGACATTTAAATAACATATGTTTACATTTAGTCCACAAGACAAATAAATAGCTGAAATGATTAAAATAACCCCATTCAAAGGTTTGGGAACCCTTGGTTCTTAATACTGTGTGTGGTTACCCTGATGATCATGACTGTTTTTTGTTTTGTGATGGTTGTTCATGAGTCCCTTGTTCGTTCTTAACAGTTAAACGGAGCACTGTTCTTCAGAAAAATACCACATGTCCTGCAGAATCTTCAGTTTTCCAGCATCTTTTGCATGTTTCAACCCTTTCCAGCAGTAACTGTATGATTTTGGGATCCATCTTTTCACACTAATTGAGGAACTCAAATACAACTATTAAAAAGATTCAAACATTCACTGATGCCCCAGAAGAAAACATGATGCATTAAGTGCCGGGGGAGTACTCCATTTAGAACTGACCTTCCCAGAAGACAAATTCAAAATCAGAATGAGCATTATTGCCAGGTATGTTTGCACAAATTTGTTTTCGTGACAGAGTCTACTGCAGTGCAACAGAATGATAGTGACAGAACAGAAACAGAATACAAACAGAAGAATAAAAAGAACAAGTAAATTGACAATTGTATGTATAGGTATATAACAATGGACAGATTTGTATGTACAGCAGTGGCGGCTGCTGATCTTTTAAAGAGGGGAAGCTCATTTTCGGCCTAAATCATAAAATTGTCCATTTATTTATATGTAAATTCTGCCCTCGTTCCTTTTCAAGAAAATGCTCTGTAACCCTGTCGTACCAACTAGGCGTCTTTTCCAGTGACTTGACCAGTGTCCTCTCAATGGCCAGCAGAGCTAGGCTGCTTAAACCTTGGCCCATTGTGTTACTGGTGTAGGACTTGAGCCGCTTTAAACAGGAGAAGCTCCTTTCTACACCTGCTGTGCAGTTTGCTAGCTGGCTAGTTCAGACTATATGAATTAATGAACAAAGCGATCTAATATATATATATATATTTAACTCAACGGGAGGAAATGTGGGAATTATGTTAAACTGAAACAATGAATGTGGTGTGAAATGTGTGAAATATACGATGAAGGTTGCAGCAGTTTGTCTTTCGACTACATGCAAAATCCGATGGGACTGAGTTGGAAATGGAGACACAGAGTGATACGCGTCATAATCTGAAGACCACGCCACGCCCACACCAACCGTCTCTTTGCATTGCGAGAAGCTGCCGCCTCCTTGTCATTTATTTATAACAAAAAAAAAAAAACAATGTCTAAAAGCTGATATGTGACAATGTGTATAGCAAACAAGCTAAAAAAACAATAAATACGTTTTATTAGCTATGCCCCAAAAACAGCGTTTTAGGACATAAAGTGGATTAAAAGAGATGACAGACCTCCAATCATCACGCAGGCGCTCGGAGTCCGGGCCAGCCCACTCCTCCATTCATCCCAGAGGCGCTGAGCGTCCGTGGGCGGACATAATCGCAGCATTATCCAATGACCGTCTTGTTTCTAAGCACTGAAAAACTGTTTAAAGCAGCCCCATTGAAGTCAATGGACGCTGGCTTCAACAGAGTAATGCACTGTACGCTACGGAATGAATGAGAAGGAAATCGTCAGCCGACCTAAGTAGCTGATTCTGAACGAAATTGTTTTCGTTCGAGATGAGCAACGTGTTTAACGCATTTTTGTCAATAAAATGTTAACATAATAGTACATATATTTGACCATTCATTTTTGACAATTATAGGAAGCTGAGCTTCCCTTGCAGTCTTAAAGAAATCGCGGCTGATGTACAGGTATATTATGTGCAATTAAAGTGTAGTATGTATGTTAGATAAATAAGTGTTGGGGAAAGTTACTTTTAAAAGTAATGCATTACAAAATTGCGTTACTCCCTAAAAAAGAAACTAATTACGTTACTTAGTTACTTTTTACGGAAAGTAATGCATTACATTACTTTTGCGTTACTTTTCAAATATGAGCAGGGGCTTGATTGTTTGTTTTTAATACAAGAAGTTCTATTTATAGCAAATGTAAAAGCCCTTTCACACCAAAAAGTGTACTGAATAAACCTCAGGCTGAAGGAAAAGTAAATCACGTCTGTACAGTAGAACGAAGGAGAAGATTCAACACTCTTCAACAATAAAAAAACTAAAACAACGAAGCACAATTGTTAGTTTATCTAAAGTAATTTTTGCTTATTAGTATGGTTGAACTGGATCAAAGGTCAGCAGCAAACACGTTGGTTAATAAAATGAGATTAGATATATTTGTGTTGTTTAACATATTTAATTATTGCTGGTTTGCATCATATTCTGAGTTTGCATTTCATTATTTTAATTCATTTTGATGAATACTGAATCTGTTTATTGCAAGTGGGATGAATTAATACATTTAGTCTAGAACTACAGTAAGATCATGTTCACATAGCACACTGTCAGTGAATAAATGGCAAAAAGTTACTCATTAAATTAAAACTCAGTAAATTATAAAGTAAAGGGTTAATTTACTATTTACTCGAAAAAAGTAATATTATTACGTGACTCGCATTACTTGTAATGCATTACCCCAACACTGTGTATAAGTGTATAAATAGTGTGTGTACCATAATTATTGTCAAGTGTTCATGAGATGGATTGCTTGAGGGAAGAAAGTTTCTGTGTCTGGCCGTTCTGGTGCTCAGACCTCTGTAGCGTTGACCAGACGGTAACAGTTCAAAGAGGGAGTGTGCTGGATGGGAGGGGTCCAGAGTGATTTTACCAGCCCTTTTGCTAACTCTGGATGAGTACAGTTCTTGGAAAGTGGGGAGGGTTGTACCAATGATTCGCTCTGCAGTCTGGACTACCCTCCGTAGTCTTCTGTGGTTAGATTTGGGAGCTGAGCTGAACCAGACATTTATTGATGTGCAGAGGACGGATTCAATGATGGCAGAGTATAACTTTTTCAGCAGCTCCTGTGGCAGGTTGAACTTCCTCAGGTGACGAAGGAAGTACAGCCTCTGCTGGGCGTTTTTTACAATGAATTCTATGTGATTGTCCCACTTCAGGTCCTGGGAGATGGTGGTGCCCAGGAACCTGAATGACTCCACTGCAGTCACAGTGCTGTTCATGATGGTGTATGGGGGGAGAGCAGGGGGGTTTCTCCTATGATCATCTCCACTGTTTTGAGTGTGTTCAGCTCCAGGTTGTTAAGACTGCACCAGACAGCCAGCTCCTTAACCTCCTGTCTGTAAGCAGACTAGTCACCGTCCTGGATGAGGCCGGTCAGTGTGGTATTGTCTGCAAACTTAAGGAGCTTGACAGATGTGCAGTTGTTCGTGTAAAGAGAGAAGAGCAGCGGGGAGAGAACACAGCCCTGAGGAGCTCCAGTGCTGATCGTACGGGTGCTGGATCTGTATTTCCCCAGCCTCACTAGCTGCTGCCTGTCTGTCAGGAAGCTGTTGATCCATTGATAGATGGAGGTGGGCATGGAGAGCTGAGTTAGTTTGGGCAGGAGGAGGTTTAGGATGATAGTGTTAAAGGCCAAGCTGAAGTCCACAAACAGGATCCTCGCATAAGCCCTTGATCTGTCTAGATGTTGCAGAACACAATGCAGTCCCATGTTGACTGCATTGTTCACAGACCTATTTGCTATGTAGGCAAACTGAAGAGGATCCAGCGAGGGTCCAGTGATGTCCTTCAGGTGGCCCAGCACCAGTTTTTCAAATTACTTCATGACCACACACGTTAGAGCCACAGGCCTGTTGTCATTTAGTCCTGTAATTTTGGATTTCTTTGGGATGGGGATGATGGTGGAGCGTTTGAAGCACGAGGGGACTTTGCACAGTTCCAGTAATCTGTTGAAGATCTTTGTGAAGATGGGGTCCAGCTGGTCAGCACAGGATTTCAGACAGGCTGGTGTGACACCTTCTGGGCCTGGTGCTTTTTTCCTATTCTGCTTCCAGAAGACCTGGCACACCTTGTCTTCGCTGATCTGAATTGCAGGTGTGGGGAGAGGGGGTTTGCTGGAGGTGTTAATGGTTGTGTGGAGAGGTGTCCAGAGCGGGTGGAGGGTGTTTTTTCAAACCTGCAATAGAACTTATTCAGATTGTCTGTCTGTTGTTGATTCTCCACAGTGCTGGGGGATGGTGTCTTGTAGTTGGTTATCTCTTTCAGACCTTTCCACACTGATGCTGAGTCACTGAAAGAGAATTGGATCATTATCTTATCGGAATGGTTCCTCTTTGATACTCTGATCTCCTTTTCCAGTGTGCATTTGGCCTGTTTATACAAGACTTTATCCCCCTTCCTGTAAGCATCTTCTTTTGCCTGACGGAGCTGTCTGAGTTTTGCAGTGAACCATGTTTTTTCATTGTTGTAGATTAAATGAGTCCTGATAGGAATGCACATGTCCTCACAGCAACTGATACATGAAGTGACAGTCTCTGTGAGCTCGTCCAGATCGTTTGCAGCAGCCTCAAAAACACTCCAATCAGTAAGGTCGAAACAGGCTTGTAAAACCCACTCTGTCTCGTTGGTCCATTTCTTTATAATCTTTACCACAGGTTTAGCAGATTTAAGTTTCTGCCTGTAGGTTAGTATAAGATGAATCAAACAGTGATCAGAGAGTCCTAAAGCTGCACGTGGGACAGAGTGATATGCATTCTTTATTGTTGTGTAACAGTAATCCAATATATTACTGTTTCTGGTGGCACATGTAACATACTGTCTGTATTTTGGCAGTTCACAGGAGAGATTTACTTTATTAAAGTCCCAAAGAATGATTAAAACGGAGTCTGGGTGTTGTTGTTCTGTGTCTGTGATCAGATCATTGAGTTTCTGTAAAGCTGAGCTCATGTGCGCTTGCGGAGGAATGTAGACACTCATGAGAATTAACTAACAGAACTCCCGCGTCGAGTACAAGGGCTTGCAGTTGATGAAGAGCATTTCTAGATCAGAACAGCATATCTTCTTTAACACTGTTACATCTGTACACCACCTCTCATTGATATAAAAGCAGGTCCCGCCGCCTTGCCACTTTGATTCTGCGTCGCGATCGGATCTGATCAGCTGAAAGTTCGGAAGATAAAACGCGCTGTCTAGAATGGCGCCTTTCAGCCAGGTTTCCGTGAACAGAAGGAGTTTGTCCGTTTTGTTGGGTAGAGGGGGAGATTTGCTAGATGGATGCTAGGCAACAGTGTTCTTAATCCCCGCCAACAAAGTTTCATGCTCGCTTCCCCCGTCTGCTGCGCCCTGAATCGTCTAAACAGCACCGCTGCTCCGCCGATTACAATGTGCAGTAAAACATCAGAATAGACGAAATTCTGAGAAATATCAGGTGGTGTGTACTTCCGAATGCCCAGCAATTCATCTCTGGTGAAACTGATTGCAGGGATATGACTAAAGACAGGACAAACTAACAAAAACATAAAAACAACTGCGGACGAAGCCACGAAGGCTGCCATCTGCGGCGCCATCTTGACTAGTACATTTTTAGGACAAATTAAGTACATTTTACCTTGATCTTCAAATTCAAAAGGTTTTCACCCCCTGAGCAGTCTAGTAGACTAAATGTAAACATATTTTATGTAAAATATCTTACTCAGGACAGTAATAAATAAAAAATAACATGTTTTTGTATGATCGCTCTTTGTTAAAATTACTCACATTTTAATAAATTCTGAAAGGGGTATATGTGCATCTGTGTGTGTATGTGTGTGTGTGTGTACGCATGTTTTTGTGACATGTGAGGACATAAATTTGTATAATGACATGGGTCTGATGACAATAGTATTACAAAGAGAAGGTGATTTATGAGGACATTTCCCCATGTCCCCATATTTCAAAAGGCTTATAAATCATACAGAATTAGTGTTTTAAGGAAGTAAAAATGCACAAAGTTTCCTGTAAGGGGTAGGTTTAGGTGTAGGGTTGGTGTAGGGCAATAGAATATATGGTCTGTACAGTATAAAAACAATTGAAAGTCCCCAGAATTCACAAAAACAAACATGTGTGTGTTTGTGTGTGTGTTTGTATGTGTGTGTAATCGCCAATGGAATGTCCCCAGAATTCACAAAAACAAACAAGTGTGTGTGTGTGTGTGTGTGTGTGTGTGTGTGTGTGTGTGTGTGTGTGTGTGTGTGTGTGTGTGTGTGTGTGTGTGTGTGTGTGTGTGTGTGTGTGTGTGTGTGTTTGTATGTGTATGTAACGTGAGCATGTGTGTTTGTCTGTAAGAGTTTAAAATTAGAATTTAATAAGAAATAACCTATAGTTGTGCACAAAAACGAATTAAGAGGTACCTGACCGTTAGCGTCATGTGTGTATCTGTTAATCTACACTTGTACCACAGAAGCATTTCTCCAAAAATCATTCTCAGGAACTGACGGCCCTGCAGGGGAGGGTGTAATGATGGTGGTTGTTTTGTTCATGGAGGTATTAACACATCAGTCAGCCTGGAGCAATACTCAAACTGTATTCTGGTATAACAGCTGTGGAAATAGCTTAAAACGTCCATTACGCTAAAATGCAAATCCCTAAAATGAGCGCATAATGAGATGTTTACACAATATATTGCATTTGTAGTTACTTATGTTTTTGGACCATTTCAGATGAGAGTTTACTGGGAGGGACCCCTGACTCCCTGTCCGACAGGTCACAGTCTGATATCTTTGCTGAGCTAGATGATCTGGCCCCTCGCTCAAGTTCCTTTGTGTCTCCAGACCACCCAGCCGGGAGTCAAACTGACCGATCCTCACCTATCACAGGTAATACTACCAAAAACATGGACACAATTTAAACGGAGGCTTTTTATATTGTTACTGTACTAAACAAAAATAAGTGATTAAATATTACTGGGAAGATTTACATTGTGTTGAATCAACAATGTATTTTTCTACACAATTTAAAAAAATGGTATAAAGCACTAAAAGTGGTTCTTGGCTCGTAATCATTAACTACTTTTGGTGCTATATAGCACCACATCTTTAAAGGTGCTATTCAGCACCTTTGTCAAATGGTGCTATGTAAAACTATAAGAGGTGCCATATTGCATTGCATTTCTTCAACAAAAATGGTGCTAAACAGCACCAAATGTGGTTCTTTGGCTTGTAAAGAAACTTTAAAGGGCTTAACAGGTTCTGTATATGGTAGTGATGCTGTATAGCCCCTCAGTCATGCCAAAGAACCGCTGAAGAACCATTAAGCACCGAGATTTGGTGCTTTACAGCACTAAAAGTGGTTTCCCTATGATTATGAGCCAAATAACCACTTTTAGTGCTGTAGCACCATTTTTGAGTGTATTTATTCCTGTGATGGCATAACTGAATCTTCTGCAGTCATTACTCAAGTTTTCAGTGTCACATGATCCTTCAGAAATCGTTCTAATATGCTCATTTGGAACTCAAGAAACATTTATTTTTATCACTTTAATGCACCTTTGCTGAATTAAAAATGCTGATTTTATTTTTCTGAATTAAATTTAAAAAGGCTTACTGGCCCCAAACTTTTCTATAATATTTTATATATAATATAACAGCAATGGACACTTTTGTTGTTGAATTTTGATAATAACAGTTCTCTATAATGTCAATTTTGATCCTTTGACTTGCCTGAAACAAACAGAAGTTGCTCCATATCTTTCCAAGTAATCAGTTTATTGTCTATGCAAATCTTGTGAACGGTGATAAGCATGTTTGTTTTAAAACTTGTGTACTGGTTCAACATAATCATTTAGTCTCTGTTTCAACAGAAAAGTCCACTGTCTAAATAAGTTATGCAGTCAGGCATGGAAAAACTCATTTAAGATTAAAATTACTTGCCGCTGTGTAAACTTTGTTTACCAGTGTACTGACGGCACTGTCTCACGACACTGTTGCCCCACAGACATGATTGCAAATCTGTTTGTTGTTGAGAAAAAACTAATCCTTCAATTGGACACAGTCCCTGTCTTCACCCTGCCTCGAGGATTATTGCTGTGTGTGTGTGTAGAATGTGGTAAGAAAGAGAGGGGGACTGAAACATTACCTAAGTGAATTTTTTCCTTTAGGATTTCCTCCTGAATCTTGACAAGGTGTTAAGCGTTTCCGGGTGCCTGTGTGACCTGACCTCCTGACCTGACTCTTTCACCTTTCTAACGGCCTCTGGATGACTAACATGTGTTTGTAATGAACAGTGTTTAACTGCACTGTAATGCATGTCATTATGTTCAAATCCATATGGAATAAGTGTCGGTCTGAGTAGTTTTTTTCTTCCTCTACCGCTCAGGGATTTCATAAAGATGACACGAGGAGAGTTTCTATCTGGGTGGCAGTGTCAGACCAAGATTCAAAACCAGGCTTAGTGGTGTTAAAGTGTTAGTGAGTCTTTTCAACAGTAAAGAAACTTTACCAGTTATTCACAGGCTATAGTAATAGAAAATCTCAAATGACATCCCTCTCATGTATAATTTTGTTTAATACTGACATTTCTCAGATTTTTATCCTATGAAAAAGTGAGTAATCTCAGGTGTCTCCTAAAACCAGCATATATGTTGTGTTTTGGATGTTGGTGTCACGGTCCTGCTGGTGTGCCCGGGCTGGCCACCAGATGTCTCTGTGTGTTGAGCACGTGGCTTAGTGTTTGTTGTTGGTGCCATGAGCTCCCATGTCGATTGTCTGTCCCCTCCCATCTTGTTACCTAATCATTGTTTCAGTTGCTCCACCTGTGTCTCCCTCGTTACCCTCGTTTGTCTCTCTATTTAGCCTCCTGGTGTCTGTAGTCCTGTGCTGATCCGTTTTTTTTTTACTTTGTGTGTGTTTCATGTTTGCCTGTTCTCTAGTTTAAACATAAAATCTTCCTCAAACAGGTTCTTCATGACATTTTTTCTGTCTTTATCTTTCTTCAATTTTATCTGTGTTTAAAAAAGACATAGACTCACTGGCCACTTTATTAGGTACACCTTGCTATTACCGGGTTGAACCCCTTTTGCCTTCAGAACTGCCTTAATTCTCCGTGGCATAGATTCAACAAGGTTTTGGAAACATTCCCCAGAGATTTTGGTCCATATTGACATGATAGCATCACGCAGTTGCTGCAGATTTGTCGGCTGCACATCCATGATGCAAATCTCTCGTTCCACCACATCCCAAAGGTGGTCTATTGGATTGAGATCTGGTGACTGTGGAGGCCATTTGTGGAAAGTGAACTCATTGTCATGTTCAAGAAACCAGTCTGAGATGATTTGAGCTTTGCGACATGGTGCATTATCCTGCTGGAAGTAGCATCAGAAGATAGGTACACTGTAGTTATAAAGGGATGGACATGGTCAGCAACAATACTCAGGTAGGCTGTGGCGTTTAAACAATGCTCAATTGGTACGAAGTGTGCCAAGAAAATGTCCCCCACACCATTACACCCCCACCGCCAGCCTGATCCATTGAGACAAGGCAGGATGGACTCTTTCATGTTCTTTACGCCAAATTCTGACCCTACCGTCTGAATGTCGCAGCATAAATCGAGACTCATCAGATCAGGCAATGTTTTTCCAATCTTCTATTTTCCAATTTTAATGAGCCTGTGCAAATTGTAGCCAACGTTTCCTGTTCTTAGCTGACAGGAGCGGCACCCGGTGTGGTCTTCAGCTGCTGTAGCCCATCTGCTTCAGGGTTTGACGTGTTGTGCGTTCAGAGATGGTATTCTGCATACCTTGGTTGTAATGAGTGGTTATTTGAGTTACTGTTGCCTTTCTATCATCTCTAACCAGTCTGCCCATTCTCCTTTGACCTCTGACATCAACAAGGCATTTTCATCCACACAACTGCCACTCACTGGATAATTTCTCTTTTTCAGACCATTCTCTATAAACCCTAGCGATGGTTGTGTGTGAAAATCCCAGTAGATCAGCAGTTTTTGAAATACTCAGATCAGCCCGTCTGGCACTAACAACCATTCCACATTCCAAGTCACTTAAATCATCTTTCTTCCCCATTCTGATGCTCGGTTTGAACTTCAGCAAGTCGTCTTCACCACATCTAGATGCCTAAATGCATTGAGTTGCTGCCATGCGATTGGCTGATTAGTAATTTGTGTTACCAAGCAATTGAACAGGTGTACCTAATAAAGTGGCTGGTGAGTGTATATAGAATCTATAGACAAAAATATAATCTTTTGGGCCTGTTTATGGAGCGTATCTCTAAAAGGCATTGGTTAACATTAAAACTTTTGTCTGTGTGTGTCTGTAAAAATAACTTGTGAAGTGCTGAGATTCATGGTTAGACTGAGACAGTAGAGGGATTTCCCCCAGTTACCACAACAGTGGTGTGGGTTGGAAATTTGCATATGTGGCCCATAGCGATAGTGATCCCATTACTAGGGTGTGACCGCAAACACATGACCTTTATGACACATGATGAATGTGAGCTCCTTAACCCCCTTTAAAAAAAAAAAAAAAGAAAAGAAAGCCATGTCTAGTATTTAGATTTCAGACATGGGCACACTAGGACATTTGTTCAACTCTCGAAGCCCTGAATATTATATATATTCATATAAATATAATATAATAATCATTTATTATATTGTATTATATTATATTCCATTTTTTTACAGGTATTAGCAATTACTGTCACCAAACAAATATGATTTTATAATATTTACATTAATATGTTTCCTCAAATGCAGGCATGTTAGCCCAAAGGGAGAGATTTTCTTTTAAAAATGTGATCTTTATGATTATTTTGGATACACATGCATCTGACAGTTAAAAAAATAATTACTACATTTATTAAACAATTTATTCAAGATAATATTTTCTTCTTTTTTATAAATACATTTGATAAATATAAGTGAAATATTAGAATATTATTTTTATATATATTTTTTACAAAAAGAACTCACAAGAAGCACCACAAATACATATATTTGTTTAATTTTATTTGATCTTTTATTAATTCCAAAAAAAGTGTTTATATGTCACATTCACATCAAATTAGCTCTGACTGATGTGCATGATTTTCCAATTTTTTCCCAGATCTGAGTCCTGGACTTGCAGCACTGACTGTGGGATGTGATTCGGGTGACCTGGGATCTATGTCCCGTGTGCAGCTCCTGCTATTGGAGCGAAGAGGATCCGAGAGTCCAGATTCCATCCCAAGCCCCGAATGGTGTCGGACTCCGGACGGGGAGGAGTATGAACCTGGCCTTAGAGTCTGGAGCTCGGGCATTCCCCAATATTTTCAGTCCACAGGTACATTACATATCATATAGCAAGCTGCCAAGCACCTGCCCAGTGTAGCGGTGAATGTCTGCGTCCGTTTGTGTGTGGGTGTGTGCACGTATAAGCTTGCCTTTCTGTGCACATATTCGCACGTAAAAAGACCGTAGCAGATGCACTGGGCCCTGCTATCTCTCCCCGTCACCACACATCAGATTGCAATGTTTACATTCACGAGCAACAGCACCTTGATTGACTTTAAATAACTTTGAAAAATAACAGTTAGGAGGAGGTCAAAAAAATCCCAAGAGGAACGGTTGATTTGAGTTGGGGAAATTTGGCAATTGTGAGAGGGCTTCGGGGAATAACGTTACGGGTGTGCCGATTGTTGGCCGTCCTTGAGAGTAATGTTTTTAGTATTTGTGTATGTGTGTGTGTGTGTGTGTGTGTGTGTGACCCCATTGCCGTTACCTTTGAACCAAAGCCGGCATGCCTCTTGTCTGTTCTAGGGCGCGCGGCTACAAGTCCTTAACTGAAGCCATAAAGATGTAGCGGTTTGTTGCTTCTCCAAAAAAAAACGCTTTATGGAGTTATGAAATATTAATCAAGATAAAAAAGTTTATCATTAACCCAAAACCTCCGTTCATCCACACGTCTAGTCACAATGGCCCCCTATCAGGACGTAATCCTGCGATGCGGCTATTGTGCTTTGTTCAGGCACAAGCCACAGATAAAGGCACTACAAAGGAAAGCCACGTGCGGCGGATCAGATCTGGGTGCAATCTTGATCGGATGTGTTTTGAAATAGTGTTAATGTGTTTCTAAAGTCTGGCACAAACATGCACGGCAGCGCGTGGAGGCCAGGCTCCTCGCTAGGTGTGTCTGCACCTGGCATGCTGCGAGTAGACAGGTGCTGTTGCTCGTTTGTGAGGCACCATTTCTATCAGTATTTGCAGAGGGATTGTGGAACTTCAGTCATGTCAAATACAAGGCATTAATCACTCATTGTCATCTCTCTTCTTGCATTTCTTTTGCACTTGTATATATTTGGTCTGCCCTTGTTTTCAAGCCATGTGTGTCTATTTGCAGTCCCCGACAACCACAAACCATTAAGTGGTAGAAACAGCGGCCAAGATTCTTTGGCAACTTTCAAGGGACGCAGAAAGTGCCCCGGGGTGAGTATGTCGCTCATAAAACCATTTCAACACACACATAGAGAAATCTACGAGCCACTTTATGGCTGTCGTTGCTGTATGGAGGGGACTGGGGGATTTCTGCTTGCTACTGGGCGGCAGGTGTGGGGCTAATAAGTCACTACAGATGAGAAAAAGGTGCAGTCGCTAATACAAAAGTAAGTTGGGCTTCTCTGACTTGCCTTGCTGATAAGAGGGCTGAATTTTAGGGCACGGATGTGCCACAGCGGGGCCAGAGGGCAAGGTTTAGGGGTAAACAGTGTCAGCGAGGGGTACGAGGACTCAAAGCATTGGATGCAGGTGCAAAAGGATGGAGGCATTAATCTTTCTTTTATGAAGGAAGGAGGAAAGCCAGGGGAGGGGTATGGTGGCCTAAACATGAATGTGTTTTAAGCTGCTGTCAATTAAGTTTCAGTACAATAGATTTTCCCCAGGAGAGATTACTTTTGACACTAGGGAGGCCACTGCTTCTTTGCAGCACAGCAGGGCCATGGCCGCAAACACACACATTCATATTTGGTGGTTATGCACTTCTGTCCTGTTTGTGCTGACCTGTTTGTATGTTAATTATTGTGCTTTTAGCTCATCAGTGTGGGGAGTGTATCAAGGACATCATCCTGTTGTTCTCTCAGCTCGAGTGTGTCTGAGAGCAGCTACAGGAAACGAGAGAAAACCACCTATGAGGACCAAGGTGTGCCACCACCCACACCACCAAACACATAACTGTTATAAAGGATTTGATTTCAGTTGAGAAATGATACCTGACAGATGGAAATCATAACAATGCTCAAACCAATGTTGAGAATTTAACTTTGGAATGTCCAATAAAACATCAAATCAAATCAAATCACTTTTATTGTCACATCACCACAGCACAAGTGCCTTGGTGAGTGAAATTCTTACGAGCGTGCTCCAGACAGTGCAAAAAACAACAATTTACATATGGACAGTACATATTTACAGACTGTACAGAAGACAATGTGCAAAATACACATACATATACTCAGTACACATAGTGTACTATAAAGACATACTTAGTTATCAACTACACATTATACACTGTATGTACACATCTACATTATGTACACTATCTATACATTATGTAGTCTATACATAGTAATAATGTGAAGGTGCAACAGATTATAAATTAACAGCAGATTGGTTGAGCAGCAGATAGTTGTGCAAAGGTGCAACAGATTATGCATATGCAGTGTCGTGGATGTGCTTTTGTATGGTGTCCAGTGATAGCAGATGTGTTAGTGCAGTGTGTGCGTGTAGTCCATGTGCATGGCATGTTTTGTGAGAGGGAGTGTGATGTAGGATGAGTTATTTCTGACTGTTCATTAGCCTGATAGCCTGAGGGAAAAAGCTGTCCCTCAGTCGGCTAGTGCGGGATCGGATGCTGAGCAGACGTCTCCCTGAGGGCAACAGAGAGAGCAGACTGTGGGACGGGTGGCTGGAGTCTTTGATAATCCTCTGGGCTTTCCTTGTACATCGCCTGGTGTAGATATCCTGGAGGGAGGGAAGCTCACCTCCAACAATGTGGCGGGCAGTTCGCACGACCCTTTGCAGAGCCCTGCGGTTGCCAGCGGTACTGTTTCCAAACCAGGCGGTGATGCAGCCGGTCAGGATGCTCTCCACAGTGCAGGTGTAGAAGGATCTGAGGATTCTGGGGCTCGTTCCAAACTTCCTCAGCCGTCTCAGGAAGAAGAGACGCTAATGTGCCTTCTTCAGCACTGCATCTGTGTGAGCAGACCATGTGAGATCCTCGGTGATGTGAACGCCGAGGAACTTAAAACTGCTCACCTGCTCCACAGGTGTCTTGTCGATGGTGATGGGTGTGTGTCTCTGCTCTGTCTCCTGTAATCCACCACCAGCTCCTTGGTCTTGTCGATGTTGAGTGAGAGGTGGTTCTCCTGACACCATTTTGTCAGGGTACTCACCTCCTCTCTGTAGGCCCATCGTTGTCGGTGATCAGGCCTATCACCGTTGTGTCATCAGCAAATTTGACGATGACATTGGAGCTGTGTGTGTAGCTGTACAGTCATGTGTGTACAGGGAGTACAGGAGTGGGCTGAGGATGCAGCCTTGAGGAGCACCAGTGTTGAGGGTCAGGAGATGATGTGTTGTTGCCCATTCTGACCACCTGACTTCTGCCTGTCAGGAAGTCCAGGATCCAGCTGCACAGAGATCTGTTCAGTCCTAGAGTCTGGGCTTCGCAACCAGTGTGGCAGGCACTATGGTGTTAAATGCCAAACTATAATCCACGAACAGCATCCTCACATAGGTGTTCTTATTTTCCAGGTGGGAGAGAGCAGTGTGCAGGGTGAAGGCAATAGCATCGTCTGTGGAATGGTTACTGCGGTATGCAAATTGTAGTGGGTCCAGTGAAGCAGGCAGCACAGAGCAGATGTGTTCTCTGATGAGCTTCTCAAAACACTTGCTGAAGATGGGGGTCAGAGCAACGGGCCTCCAGTCATTCAAGCATGTGATTTTATTTTTCTTAGGTATGGGCACAATGGTGGATTTTTTGAAGCATGCGGGAACCACAGACAGAGAGAGGGACAGATTGAAAATATCTGTAAAAACCCTGGCTAGCTGGAAAGCGCATGCTTTCAGCACACGGCCTGGTATACCATCTGGGCCCACAGCTTTACGGATGTTCACCCGTTTGAAGGATCGGGTTACATCCGCGACAGAAAGCGTGAGTGGACTCACCTCTTCTGCAGCAGCCGTGTGAGCGCTCTCTGTGTGGGCGGTGTTATCAGCCTCGAAACGAACATAAAAGGTGTTGAGCTTTTATGCTCGTAAACATCCAGCGAGACAAAGAGAACAAAATAGTTACTTCCTGATACACTGGCACTAAATATCACTAAGAAAAGTGGGAGAAACCACTGAATATAATAATTTTCATATACTGTATAATAATTGACTTGCACCTAAGAGTGAGCAGACAAAGCACAATAAATGCGGTCATTGCTTTCGGAGGTGGATGCCTGCTGTTTGGGAACGCAGTCGTGTACGAGAGTTCTGGAGGCAATTATGTATGGTTTGCTTAAATAATATTACAGGTTAATCCCAGTTTGTGGCATTATATTGAAAAACACATATTTAGATTTGTCCTTCTCTTTAAAAAAAGACAGCGAGGAACTTACAATGAAAAGTGATTAGGGCCAAACCAAAAACAATCAAATACTGTTTCAAATGTAAAGCCACAAGACCTGAACAATATGAGTGTTCACACAATTCCATTACTACTCTTTTTTTGTGTGTGTGTAAAGTTATGTCCAATTTTATGGTAAAACATAACGTCATAAACCATAAAACAACTGTAAAAACATTATTTAAACAGCTTTACAGATCAAATAATACACAGATTTTACAGATTCTCACCAAGGCTGTATCAAAATACAGCATAAACTAATACTGTGAAACATTATTACAGTTTAAAATTGTAATTTAAATATTTATTCATGTGGTGACAAAGCTGAAGCAATCATTACTTCAGTCTTCAGTGTCACATGATCCTTCAGAAATCATTCTAATATGATGATTTGGCATCTCTGATTAAAAATGTATTGTTATTATCAGTGTTGAAAACAGTTCTGCTGCTTTTTTGTGAAATTGTGATACCTTGTTTCCTTGAAGTTTAAAAGAGCAAAATGTATTCATTTTTGATCAATTAAATAAATCATTACTGAATAAAACTATTAATGTATATTTAAAAACTCTTTCTGAATCCAATATTTTGAACAAAGCAAGTTATTACATTTATAAGCTTTGCATTTGCTTTTAAATACTCCAAAACATTGGCCTCATTTACTTTCATTAGGTGAGGCACTGTGACCTCAATTTAGTTTTTTTAGTTGTTGTTTTTTTCTTCCAGAAAACAAGTCGAAATAATAGGTTTGTGGGATTCAACATTATTCCACGAAATTGAACCAAACCAAGACTATTCTTTTAAACCTAAACCAAGGACCATAAACATGCAAAATACTTGATGTGATCACATTTAACAACTTTCAGTTCAATACCACTACATCAATAAAAAATGCCTGCATGTGAGCAGTGTAACACACCTTCCAGTCCCAAGCTGAAAGCTCTATTATAATGTTCACCTGAGGGATGAATACCTGCATGTTGCTTGGAGTGTACAGAGTTAAGGTGCCACTTCATGGAGCTCTCATCACTGCCAGACCAGTGTTTGGTATCCTTGTGTCTCCGGTACAGTTAAGCCACATAATCCCTCTGAGAGGCAGCTGCCTGGTGCCAGGCTTGTCTTCGCTGTGTGGCATCTTATGTACATAAATGAAATAAGGGCCCATAAAGAAAATTAAGAGTCTGCTTATTTAATGTACTCTCATCCTACGTCTAAAGATGCAACCACAACCAGACTGGAAATATCCTGCTCAATCCTATTCTGCTATGACTGAGCTATATTGCATCTGTCATAGCTTTGAAGAATAACTTTAATCACCAACATCTGTCAATGTGTTGAGGATGTAATGTTCCATGTTACTTGATCAGTCATCCACCTCCATTAGTGGCTCAGAATGGCATATCTGCAGGGCACAAAGTCGCCCCTAAAACAACCCATTCTAAGGCTCAAGGACATTTACAAGAATTTCTTAAATAGAGGTGCTTAAAGAGATAGTTTATGTAAAAATGTAATCTTTTACACAACTATTGTCATGTTGTCGCAAACTCAGACTTTTACTTCCATGGAAGACAAAAGGAGGACTTTAGGAGGATAATAACACTGCTCTTTTCTATACAATGAAAGTGGATGGTGACCAGGCCTCAAGCACGATATGCACCATTTAAGCATCATAAGCATAGTCCTTGGGACTCTTGCACTATAAATTATTGTTCCAAATATTGCTCACCATCACTGTCACTGTATGGAAAAGAACAACGTTCTCATTTAGTGTTTCACAAAAGAAAAAAAGAAAAAGATAACTAAATCAAAATATGTTTTTGCTCTCTTTCATTACAAGGTTGTGAATCCCCAGATGAGAATGTCCCGCGCTATTTGTCACCTCTCTCTCCCAGTGCTTTGCTGACAGGTGAGTGGTTTTGCTATAGCACCAATGAGGCATTGACAACACACACACACCACATGTTACACGCCAAGTCGTAGTCCCAACACCAAAAGACTTTCGGTTAGTCAGTGAAACTAACCAGTACAAAATGAATAAGGGACCTTGGGTTAAGTTATTTCACTAACAATAAAAGTAGTTCGCCTCAAAAGAGATGTTACTCATGTAACCTAGGAGATGGTGGGAGTGACTGAGCACAACGACCCTCCTCAAAGTCCAAAGACATGGTCACTCCTGGGGAGAGGGTCAATGTGGGGTCAGTGAGAGGTCATTCCAGGGCCAGCAGGTATTGAAGAGACCTCAATGTGACTAAAACAGTGGACATTTGATTAACGCCTCCCGCTGAGAAGAGCATGTGGATTATCACTGATTGGGACTCTTGTGATAATCAAAAATAAGCACAAAACTATTACAGGTCTCCATTTAGAGAGGAAAGTGGGAGAAATGAGAGAAGAAAGCACACCACAAAAATGATGTCATCAATCACTCACTCTCAGGTCATTTAAAATTTGTATGACTTTTCTTTGTGAATCACAAAATAAGATATTTTGAAAAAATAAATATATATATATATATATATATATAATGATGGTTGTTTCTGACCCCTAGTTATTTTCATTATATGGACTGTTCTTCAAAATCTATTTTGTGTTCCACAGAAGAAAGAAATTCATACAGGTTTGGAATGACATGAGGGTAAAATATGATGGCAGAATTATTATTTTTGGGCTCTTTATTCATATAAAGCCTACTGTATCATATTTGCAAATGATGCACATTTCTAAAGCCTGTAATTTATCAACATGTTCAAAGAATTATCATCAGAAAAAACAGTAGTACACAATCTACTACATGCCTTCTGTCATCTAATTGATTGTTTAGACTTAGCTTAATAAAATACTTTTATTATAAACCTAAAAACATTGGTATTAATATTTGAAGATGAACACATCCATATATCCATAACATTATCCATACTTTTTTTTAATTAATTTTATTTAGAAAAATCATATTAAAATGAGAGTATAAAATATGATACATTAGGCCTTACCACAGGCCATCAGTATATGTTTAGTCCCCACAGTAAAAACTACAGATCATAAAACCAAGCATTTAAATATCATCTTATACATATTATTGACATAGAGAGAATGATTGCAGGAAAACTGATGAATTTTATTTAAGTAGTCTGCTATATGTTATAACGATCTCATTTATTTACAAGTTATCAGATTTTTTACAGGCCAGCAGCTTCACCAATTAGCATATTTTTGTTCAGTTTGGGCCTCAAACTGCCCAAAAAGGCCCGATGCATTCTCAACAAAAAACATATATGCAAACATTTTTTTAATGGAACAGTTTATTGAACCTTTAGGAAAAATCTATCCTCTATATATATGTCAGGCTTCATAGGGATACAGTGATCAATAGTCTGCTTATTTGTGTGTGACTTTGTATCTGATTGGAATTGATTTAGATTTTTTCTTTTAAAAATAATATGATGTGTCTTGATTTTGCAAGACACCATCAATTATTCATCAGCTCAAAGAAATTATTGATTTTAAATCATGATTCGCACCCACCAATAAAGGTGTTTCGGTCACTGTTCAAAATGACACATAGCATGGTCCCGATTCCCACCAGTGTCGGCTCCCTGACCACCCTTTTGTGTTCCCGGCTCATAATGAATTCATAGATGTCCTAATCCCTTTTTGTGACGGAATGGCTACTGTTACTTTTCTCCTGGTCTCTCGGGTGACCCCTGCAACTGTTTATTATAGTCTTTAGCATTCAGCTGAAACTGAAGATGTCACAGAGGGACATGAATGTGCCATCATCCCGGACAAAAACAAGGGCCTAAGCCGGACTGACCCAGGCGGATTGTTCTAGAAGACACCAGGCGCTGGTGAACAGATTAAGGGCGTGAATGAAAGAGATGGGAAGGAGAGATTAGCCATGTTCGAAGCAGGATCGTTTCGCCCTAAAACAGGACCACACACTGACACAGTCACTTTGCCACTATTGTCTCTCTTCCACTGTCACCGAGGGCTCGGAAGCCATTGTTTGCCAAATCCTCAATCGTTTGGACAGCGCTGAGACCCGGATACCGACTCTTTGATTGGCACTTGTCAGCGCTGCTAGAATGGAATGACGAGTTGGGAAACTGAAGATCCAGAAAGCACAATCGGTACCATGAATAATAATCAAGGAGGGATTTTCCCTTTTTCCTCCACCCCTCCCTCTTTTCTGCCGAAAGTTAGGGGAGAATGGCTCTGGGTGGCACCACTGAAAGCCTCTTGCCGCCCGATTGTGTTATTGACGCTCATCCCTTTCTCAAACACACAAAGAAAGAGATACACGGTCGACCTTCTTGCTTCTTTTTGGTGCACTGGATGCTTGGATTTCCACATGGGAGGGTGAGGCAGGGCGTGTGTTAACCAAGGCGGACCAGGGTTTGTGTTTTGTCTTCCATGGCCTTGTGAGCACCGGGGGAGGGCTAGATGAAGGATTTGACTCTGCCACTCTCAGCCAAATCCAGCTATCTGTCTCTTTCAGGCCGGCCAGTTGGTATGGTAACCTGGCGTGTGTGGGTTTAAGATGGTTTCTAAGCAGGTCAGTGCCTTGTTTCCAGCTTTGACCGTTCAGTAATCACTGTTCTGCATTGGAGGATTAGGCAGTGTAAGAAAAGGAGGTTTTACAGGGAGAGATAGGCCACGCTGAATGGAATTAGTTGGGTTTCGCAAATTACCCAGTGAAATTTGATTTCACACAGCGGTCAGGGTCCGGAGATGTTTAATCCTTTAAAAATACACATAGATTTTATATACAAAATACACAGATTTTAGAAACATACTCAGTCTGAAATGTATATTGACTATTAGTTTAGTGGATCCTTCTGTACAGCCTGAGATATGAAATAATTGATTTAAAATCTGTAGTTTTATTTTTGGTGCAAAAAAAAGAGTGCAATGCAATACAATGATGACTGAGAGACATATTTTTACTCACATTTTAGTGTCATTGGCCAGAAAAGTCACTAATATGATTAATTAACTATTCAAATGGGGTTTCTGTATTTTATTTTAGAACAATCGTCAGTAAAATGTGTTTTGTCCTGTGGAAAGTACACCCTGACTTTCTCTGATCTCACGTGTGAAGTGTTGCCAGAATAGTTTTTTATCACAAAACAACAAATGGCTTTCCTTGACTGGCTGATAAAATTTGCATGAACAGAAAACTTTCCATCATTAAGTTTGGGCTGCGGACTCAGGTTACAAGGACCAACAGTCTGTGGATCATAAACTATGAATCATAAACTATGCAAACCCGTTTGCCCTTGCAGGATTTATGCAAAGGTGCCTCGTTGTTAGTGCTCTCACGTTGCAGAGAGCTGATCACAGATCCATTATGGCCCATTTTTAGAGCTGAGCAAGTGCTTAACTGTCCTTATTCACGTCTCATTTGCCCGTGTTGCAAAACCATAAAATATGGCTGGTTGTTTTCACACCATTAAATCTTGAGTGTGATGTATGGGCAACTGCCAAGGTGAGCGATCCATAGAAGTATTAGCCTATATGATCAGAACTGAGATAGAAGCAGAGATACCTTCTCTTATCTGCAATATCTGTAGATGTGTGAACTGTCTAACTATGTATAATACTGATAAATGATCAAAGTATACATAGTCTTTTGATGGGAACACAACCATTACAAGGAAGAAAAGATGTGTCCAGTCATGAGCTATTTGACTTCATCCATGCTGTATATAGAAATATCTGATTATGGTACAAAAGTAAACAAATATTGCATTTATTTGAAACTACAATGTCCTTAAAATTAGTTGATATTTAAAAAAAATAAAACAATAAACCATAGCTTTTAATGTTGTTATTAGTGTAACAATAATAACCATATTGTTCTTATCTAATTAAAAACATTAATTGCTGCAGCATATAATTCATTAAAACATGTTTTGGTGGGCACAAACCAAATTATTAGTGAACTAACCCTGCACAGCGATTAGTTGCATTTTATTATGTGCATTTAGCATTCTTTTCCCCCGCTGTCTATATTACTGAGCATACTTGCAGCCCCATCAGTTGAGACCCTCTGTCTTAGTACTGTAAAAAATACATTTACTGTTGTATCGTTGAACCATCCTGTAATTTCAAATGTAGAAACATAAGACTGAAATGATAAAAAGCTGAAAGCCAAAACAAGATGTGTCTTTGTGGGTCAATAATGAACAAACTGACCCTAGGAATTCATGTGCAGTTGTGTTAATGAGAATAAGAGCTGATATTCCTGCTCTCCTCTCTCTCACACTTCAGCACAAAGCCACATCACAGTCCAGTGTTTTAGATTTAAATGCTGAAGAACACACAATCCAGAAACCCCCACAGGTTCAGTGCTAATCGATCTCACTCTTTGTGTCTCTAAACGCAGGAAGTGCTTTGTGAGGACTTCTCAATGAGTTCTAATGAAAGCTGCTAATTTGGGAGCGCTGGCAAATTAACAGACCTCCAGGTCTCTCAAGAGAGCATTTTGCTTTTAAATGGTGTCTTTGAGGAAGGACAGAAAATGTGATTATGAAGTGTAAAGAAGGAAGGATACAGAATAAGTACATTTTGAATGGAATAGTTAAGAGAAACATTTGGGAATTCTTCCATAGACAGTCATTGGTATCTGAGTCACAAAAAGCCAAGTATAGGTACAAAAGGGAGAGAAGGCATTGTTTGTAGTCTCACATAGTGATATATCAAAGGAGTACATCTTATTTCATATTTCAAAATACACTAAATGAGTTATAAATTAGGAGAAGAAGCAATTAGAAGAAAATATTGAATATTAAAGGTCACCATAGCAGAACACTATATATATATATATATTATTGTTATTATAAAAAAATCATGTATTATATTATATTATGTTAAAAATTTATTTTTGTGAACAATTTATATTTATTTAAATTGCGTATATTAGATTAATTTATATTAGGTCACTAATCACAAGTAACAATCTAATATGCATGTTATATGGTTTTATGTCTGCTAAATTTAAGAAAGCCCAACAAACGGAGGGACCATACTGGTCCCACAATGCAGCACCAGTGACCATGCTGAAAAGCACAGAAACAGGTCTGACAGACTCAGAGAGAAGAGGAAGAGGAAGAGGAGATCAAGAAGACTGAGGAGAGGAAGAGTAAAGCCCTGCAGATTTACTCCAAACTTCAGGGTGGAAAAGACCCCACAGAGCCCCCTCATCAGAGCCCTTGCTCTAAGTTTGAGAACTGTAAGTACATAAATCCATGTAAAAACCAATCTGAATTTGTAGACTAATAAGGTGAAAGTACTCTGACAACATTTCCATGTTGCTTATTTACCAGTCTGCTGGTATGAACTGCAAATTTCAGCTGTTGATTGATAAGGTCCTTTCAGTAGGCCACCATTCTCATTTTAAGGACAATAAAAAAGCTCACGCCATTCAAACCCAGCACTGTAATTTGACACTGTGTACACACTCCAGTCGCCCCACCATCTCTTGTTTAGTTTTGAGCTCGGAGCTTTGCACTTGATTTTTTAATTAGCTATGCTTTCGAGGGCTGTTCTGCCGGTCTACGCCGATGGTTCTAATTTACCGGTCCTTTTCATGATTGGATATGCGGTTTGGAGTGCTGAGGAGAGTGAGGGTGTGTACTGAAGGTCAAGGTGAAGGGGCGGAGCCCCAGAGGGGTCACAGGAGGTCACAGGGCTTGTGTGAATGCAGGGACATTGTGTGAATAGGCCTGATTGGACAGGTCCCTTCAGCTCCTAATCAAGCACAAGAGGAGGAAGCATGCAGCTGTCGCTCACATCAGAGATGAGTGTAGCTCTTTGTGTGTATGTGGATGAAAGTGAGAGGACTTCGAAAGGGAGAAAGAAAAGAGAAGGAGGGTTGTTTAATGTTGAAGATTTGAATCTGGTTCAAACTGACTCACATTTGTCACTGTTTTTAGTCCTCTCATTCTCCTGTAACGATAGGATTCCCTTGGAACGAGACAGCATTCACCATAAATTGTGTGTATGAATATGTGTGAGGCCTCTCAGACACTTGTGAGTGTGGCTCCTCATTATGGACTCAAAAGCCCTAATTGGACATAATTTGTACCCACTCTCTCCATACTGACCAAAAAAAATCAATGCAAAATGACAAGTGTCACAAAATAGGTCTGGCCTTCGCTGTTCTTTCATTTTTCTCATCTTTCCCCTTCGTTGTGCTTTCCCTTTCTGTGGCCCCTACCTACAGATATTGTGTGTGTTTGGCTGTGATTACAATGGAATACTAGCATACTATATACTTGGTGTTGCTTACTATTTAAAAAAAGTATGTCAAATTCAATTAGTATGCTTGGTTGTTGTCATCTGACTTCAATAAGTTGCACATTTAAATCAGTGCATGGTTTCCAGTTCAATAAATAAAGAATAAATATTATGTTTTATACAGAGCCCCTCGCATGACATAAAGAAGGAAAAAATATATTGTGGCTATGAATTAATCATTTGTGCCCCTGCACGCCTTGTTAATATGTGGCCATTTTTACTCATTTGTTCCCTTGTTTTAATCAAATAGTCATTTGTTTGCTCCTTTTCATTTAGTTCAATCGTGAACACAATTTTACTAAAACGAGGGAACAATTTAGTACATTGTGGCCATGAGTTTATCTAAAATGAGGGAACAAACTGATAAGCCATCGAACAATAATTTTTTTGGTAGCCAGCACAATATGTTTTTTTTTCATCAAATTTTGTGTAAATAAAAAATAAAAAATAATGTGTCAATAATGAGATGTTTGTGGACAGTATTATTTAAACTACATATATTCCTTTCTTCACAGTGGAAATAAGGGTAATTCCATGTGCATATCATTGTATGATATTTCAAACAGCCCTTATTTGTAAACCCAAATATGTGCATACTTCCTTACTATAAAGAGTTTTTGAAGTACATATCCACGGGCACTTTATTATCCCATGAGGTCACGGGACATTACTAATGTCTTCAGTATGACAGTACCAACATGGCTGTTGTACAGTATTCTGTGTGAAATATATTCTACACACATGCACACTTTATAGAACATATTAATAAGCAGTACATACTTTGACAGTATGTGGCGTTCTGGATGCCTAAAGTTTGCATAAACAATACAAAGTAGTACACACTAAATTCTTTAAAAGTTGTACGTTTAGTATACTATTTCAAACATAAGTTACATTTAAGTCTTGGGAAGTTGGGAAGTCTTAATTACAACATCAGATGTGTTCACTGTGGTAAGAGCAAGAAAAAAAGTAATCACTGATTTTTTTATGTATTATTCAATTGATGAAGGTACTGTAAAATGAATTGTTACATATATTGTATCATACTTTTACAGTACTATCCTATTTTAGTTAGTTTGTATTTAAAAAAAAAGTTGGTCACACATTATGTTAGGTATCTTTAAAACTCCCATATTGTCGAAACTTAAATTTCCTTGTTTTTTTTCATGACAACTGAGGTCAAGGGGCTATATACCATATGTGACCCTGGACCACAAAACAAGTCATAAGGGTCAATTTTTACACACTGAGATTTCCATTGATACATGGTTTGTTATGATAGGACAATATTTTGCAGAGATACGACTATTTGAAAATCTGGAATCCGAGGGTGATACAAATTAACTGCCCACTGTCCTATCAATCCTCCAGCCACAACTAATCACGACAATGTATATACAATCACAAATTATTAGAAATCATCAGTTTGTTGTTTTACACACATGCACACATACATTATTTAATACACAACATATTCGTGAGATGCAAGAAATATTCAGACGCGCCCATAATAAAAAAGACCACACTTTATTGAACCCTGCAAACACAAGCATTTTTGACGATCGTTTCTGTCCTGTCCACTTGTTTTATCTCGTTTAACCACAGCTGTCGTCTGTTTTTTTGTCTGGCTGTGGCAGCAGGTATGCGATCAAATTTCTAATTTGAGTCTGTATTACATCGATTCTGGCACCCAACATTCACAACAAGATATTTTAAGGTCCTTATGTAGCCGAATCTACGCTGGTTTGAATGGGCAGTTCTCCCTTTGTTTTGCTTCCAGCTAAGCGTGGTGACGTAATTGTGATGCCGGCCCTTACTTGTTACCTGTGCTTGGCCTAGCTGTGCATCACTCAGACAACAACAGGCCAATCAGAAGAGAGGATCATAAATAGTAATTAGACAGGACAAAATCAACCTTTTCTTAGAAGAGCTCCTGAAAGAGGAGCTGTACAAATATATTGAGATGGTTTTTGATACTTATACCGCAAATACTTTGATACTTATACCGTTCTTAAGGACATCAAAACCTAAACTAAACCTCCAGAAAGGTGTACAATATGGGACCTTTAAATACTACATACTAAATAATAATTAATAAAATAAAATAATGAATAAGTACAATGTATTGTGTTCGTGTTGAATTGTAAAACACTTTTGCTGCTATTGAGGTGGGATATGGTTAAGATTTGGGTCAGGTTTAGTGGTTTGGTAAGGTTTAAGTGGCAGAGTCAACAGTATAATTATAGATTTACTACAGAAATTAATTACTGGAAGGTATTTTTGAATTTAAGTACAATGTAAAGAACATTGTACAACGTTTGGAGTTTCCCACTCATAATTACAACTTTGTGGTGGCGTTCATACAATCTTTCCAGTTGCCCTTATCTATCTTTCTTCTGGTCACTTGGAGAAAGTGGAGATCTCTGATAAATGTTAGCATTGACAGAGAACACCTGGTAGACCTGAGACTGGCCCCACCCAACTTGTTTGCTAGTTTGCTAGCGGTTAGCGTTCAGACTGTGTAGGAGGCTGACTATGTGGCTCCCTTGTTGAATGGCTTCTTCAAAAGCTCAGCATCCTGAAAGACCAGAAAGTGTGTGTGTGTGTGTGTGTGTGTGTATATATATATGTGTGTGTGTAGGGGTACAGTGCCTTTATATAAGCGCTATTTGCACAGCGCTAAAGGATGAAATAGCTGTGTGTGTTTACCATTAGCTCAGAGTGACTAGGCAAACAAACAGTCCGGCTATTGACAAGCACGGAGCATGGAATATGCTCGCTGTTTTCAAAGCTCACAGCGAGAGGGAGAGAAGTGAATCTGTCAAAGACTCTATTATGTTGCATCCAAACAGAGTGGGCCTTTCCACAATGCCCTTAATAAAGGGACAATGTCAAGGAGAACGGCGGAAATAATGGCAGATGATTTGGCCATTGTGGGGTTATCGCTGTAGATAAGTTATAACAGATGATTTGCCCTTTGTGGAGTTATCAGTGGAGATCAGGGTGTAGTGGTTTGTGAGGGATTGTGGTCTGTGTGTGTTTGAGAGTGCATGGCATGCAGCCAGCAGGAGGAGTGTGGTGCCTGCGTGTGTCTTTGTTTGTTTTTCCCCTCCTTTTCAAGGGCAGTGAAGGGGCGGAGCCACGTGTCCGGCGGCCAACAACAAAGCTCGCTTCGAGAGGTCTGCCAAAATTTGCCCCCTGCACTTGTTCAAAGAGACTAACGTACAGTGCCAAATTTCAAATAATCAAGGAGCACAGCAGAGAGTTGGATGGCCTGCGTAAGTTATTTGTCAGTTGGATCGGCACCACAGCGACCAGCACGTGGCAGAGTGCATGCAAAGTGTGTGTGTGGTGTAGGCCAGGAAAGCAGCTAGAGTGGGCACAAAAAGTATTTAGGAGGGAGTAGTACAAATTTCTTAATAAAATATATGCCTTGTATTATAGAACAAAAACAAGTAAACATATCAAATATATTTACTTTTGTATGATATCAGCTCCTCTCAGATCCTACCAAGTAACATGTTTCATTAACATCTTACAAACAAAATGTATTCTAATACATATATATTTGTATTGTCCCAATGACACACAGCTGATTGCACTGAACACACTGCTGATTACCCTGACACACATGATTGCACTGATCACACAGCTTATTAATGGACTTCTGTCATTTCGAGTTTTGTTGACGTATTAGCACGCCTAGATGTTAGTAAACCATACCAACCAACGTATGTGTGTGTGTGTGTGTGTGTGTGTGTGTGTGTGTGTGTGTGTGTGTGTGGGCACCTTTATGTTACCTGGTTTATGAGGACACAAATTTGTATAATGACATGGGTATGACATAGGTATTACAAGGAGAAGGTGATTTATGAGGACATTTTCAGTGTCCCCATAATTTAAAACTTATATATCATACAGTGTTTGCCATTTGAGGGAAAATAGAAATGCACCGTCTCCTGTGAGGGAAGTTTAGTGTGTAGGTAGGTCATCTAGGGCAATGGCACATACAGGTTGTACAGTAAAAAATGCATTATTCATCCCTATCATGGTAATAAACCATTTAGTGTGTGTGAGTCATTTGAAATGTAAACCTAAGTTTATTTGTATTAATATTTGGTTTGAAATATTATTTCTTTTAAACACTGTGAATTTTATTTTAGTTTAATATTTGTATAGATTTGTTTTATCCTTGTGTTGGACCCAGACATTAGATTATAAAAACCCATCTTAAAAATATGAATTATTACTTTAATTAAAGTAGAATGATTTATCAATTTTTAAACAAAGAAATTTTGGCATAATTTCTATCATGTCCAATATTAATGTCCCTATAACATTTTATGAATTGCAAACTGTGTCAGCAGATTGTGTCACATTTATTGTATAATTTTTTATCAAGCTCTAAATTTTGCAAATATCACATTTCAATGATTCAAAAGGTATGAAAATATGATCTAATTGTATGCATTTAAGATGAAGAAAATGCTATGAAATTAGCAATGCAAATTATTTAAAAAAAATATATTAAATGCCATTTCCACTATAATGATTTTAAACAATAATTAGAAATACGGTGGGAATGACACTGCAGTGGAAATGTTCATGAAATAAAATGACAAATGCTGCATGTCCAATGTTAGCCTTTAGTTTATTTTCAAGAAATCTAAAGAGTTAAAAACACCCATAGCTGAAGAAAAACTGCTCCAATTTTTTTGGTTTGACCATTACTGCTCTCAACACATGTGCTTTTGATAGCTACTGTAATGCTTTGACATATACTGTATGTAGAGCGACCCCAATCTGAGAAAAGAGGTCATAGTCTGCAGACTCAATTTGACCTTGTTAGTAAACTAGTCTAACTGAATGATGATGAACATAAACAAAGCTATGTACAGGATTAAATATGGAACACAAACAAACACGGGTATAAAACAGCCTCAATAATGCACAATGAGTCTCTGTGTATGAATAATAGTGTTACTTTTGAGCGGGAGTGCGTGTTTGTATATGTTGTAGATAGTTGCATCATCCGTTTTCACAGCAAATGTATTTAAACTGAAAAGCAAAAAAGAAACATGAACTATACTTTCTAAGACAGTAAGAAATAACCGTGTACACAATAGCAAAAATGAACATCCATTATTCATCAGCTACAGACGTGAAAGGACGCACAATCAGTGCATTGCAGTGAAACAGCTGTGAAGTTCTGCCCTGAAGATTGAGTGTTAAATGGGATGTGACTGCAGTTTTCTATGGCGTCTTCAGCCTTTTGGATAGAATGATACAGGCTTTAGGCCATCAGCCCTCATAGAGGAGTGACTCTGACTAAAAAACAGAGCAACAAAGCACAAATGCGCAAATGTGGTTGACGGGGTGCACGTCACCCCGTCACATTTCCCTTTTTCTCAGACTTCCATTTGCTACTGAATTGCCGTCACTCCCATTACAGGTTTCGAGAGAAGTTCTGTTCTTGCAATCTCAATTTCTGTCTCTCTCTCCACCTCTTTTTTTAAGACTTCTTCTCTTGATTAACATTTTCTGCTAGGCTTCACACCAAAAGGCCCAACCTGTGTGCAGCAAAGCCCACAGTGGAAAAAAAGCCATCAGCCGCTGAAGCAGAATCAGATAAGGCCATCAGACGGGAGGCGTTAGCCCAGGAGCTTTGTGCCCCCTCCATCCCCCTTCCCGCACGTTTGCCTGTGCTTCCTCCCTCAATCTCTCACTCCACTGCACCTTTTGTTCCCTTGATTCCATGGCACAGAGCCCCCCCAAAAACATATGCATACACACACACACACACACCATGAGCCACAAATCCCCGAGTGGACCGGTGGCCTGAAATGGGACGCAGTACTCTAGTGGGGTCTAAAAGACATCTATGGTGGAGTTTAACAGAGGACTACAGTGAAGTTCAAAGGTCTCAGGAGGAGGTAAAATAAGGGATTTGGTGAAGATACAGAGAGGCAGAAATTTGTGTAAGTGTAAATAAACCCAAACACAGGTTTACTATTTAAGAAAGTTAGAAAGATGATAACTGATACGCCAAACTAAAAATCAAACCATGATTTATTTGCTTTTTTTAACCGGACTATAAGGTAACTTCATTAATATGTTGATTACAAAACAAAATTCTTGACTTTTTAACTCTCATTTTCCTAATAAATGTGTTGTCTTGTTTTCCAGTAAAAAAACAAAACAAACTATAAATCTTTAGATAATCCATTTATTTTATTTAAATCAAATCATACTTTTAGACTTTACAAAAATATATTTTAGACTACATTAAGATTTACTTTTAAAGAAGATCATGTATTAATTTTTAAAATAATTTCTAACAATATTAACTATAACACAGCAGATTGCAAAAATAATTTTTATCAAGCTCTAAATTTTGCAAATATAACATTTCAATGATTCAAAAGGTATAAAATATGATTTATATGCATTTAAATGAAGAAAAATATAAATTAGCCATGCAAATAAAAAAAAAAAATGCAAAAATAAATACATACATAAATATGGTTTATTTTATATAAATATAAAATCTGTATAGTTTACATTTCTAAAATAAGCAAATAAATAGATAAATAAGTTTAAGCTTAACAAAAATGACAACTGGAAAATAAATCAATATTATCTGAGAAAATAAATGTTTGTTCTAAATGTGCTAATATATATTTTACTGGAAAACAAGACTAAATTAAAAGCAGGGCAAAGAGTGGAAAAGAGATGGGTTATTCAAACCTGCTATACTACTGCATGTTTTGAGCATGTCACGACTCTGGCTGCATTCAATATGCATTTTTCATGAGCCAGACATGGCATTACTAAACACAGAAAATACAATTCTCAAGTGTGAGTGTCCTGGCTGCACATCTCACATAGTGAGAAACCAGATGAATACATATGTGCAGCCCAGTCCGATCAGATCCAGACAGTGGCAGCAGGACTGGGACGGCAGATTCAGTGTCTTGGGAGCATCTGAGACAGATGAGTGCAGATAAAGAGAGAGTCAGTGAATACAGATCAGCTCAATGATCCGAACAGATCACTGTTTCAGATTTGAAGTTAAATCCAGGCGCTGCTGAGGGACCAGGGTGACACCAGAACTCCCGCTAGCTGAAGTTATTTGCAAACAGATGTGCGTCCCTGAACCGAGAGGTTTTGATCAATCAGGCCTTAACAAGTCAAGTTGACTACATGCGAATGTAACATTTTGCATGTGAATGGGAGAGGCCATGCAAGGCCCGGGTTTGATTAGGGGTAAGCTGATAAATGGCAGATTGAATCGGCCCCCTGTGTGCAGGCCGCAGCTCATTGGACCCAGTGCTTTAAATCCACACTGATATCAACTCTTTCCTCCCTATTCTTCAGCCTCGCTGATGAATAGATCCATTATTCAGTGGATTCTGTCTATCATTCTAGTTCGTTTCATGTATTGGAGTGGCAGCAGCTTAAATGAGGTCTCCACAGCTTCCTTTCCTCTCTTTTCCTTCTATTTCTTTTTAACTTTTTGGTTCTGATCCTCTTTTTCTAACTCATCTTAGTCTTCATTCCCATCTGTCTGTTCCTTTGTTCCTCTGTTCCTCTCTGGCCAAATGGTTGCTTTTCTGCCTTTCCCTGTACCTAAGGCTTCATTATATGCTCCTTCCTCTAGTCAAAAATCTGGGTGTTATATTAGACAGCAACCTATCTTTTGAAAATCATATTTCCCATGTTACAAAAACAGCATTCTACGGAACATGTTAAGTGTTTCTGATGCAGAAAAGTTAGTTCATGCATTCATGACCTCTAGACTGGACTATTGTAATGCACTGCTAGGTGGTTGTCCTGCATCTTCAATAAACAAGCTACAGATAGTACAAAATGCTGTGGCTAGAGTCCTTACCAGGTCAAGAAAATATGATCATGTTACTCCAATTTTCAGTCTCTGCACTGGCTACCTATTAAGTTTCGTATCTGTTACAAAATATTATTACTTACCTCTAAGGCCCTAAATGGCTAAGCTCCTGCGCACCTAACTAATCTTCTATCACGCTACAATCCAACCCGCTCCCTAAGGTCGCAAAACTCTGGACTCTTGGTAGTACCTAGGATAGCAAAGTCCACTAAAGGAGGTAGAACTTTTTCATATTTGGCTCCCAAACTCTGGAATAGCCTTCCCGATAACGTTCGGGGTTCAGGCACACTCTGTTTAAATCTAGATTAAAGACATCTCTTTAGTCAAGCATTCATATAATTCATCTCATAATCTTGTACTGCAGGTATATCTGATCAAACGCACATTATTATGCTTTAGCTTGGGTTGAACAAATAATTTTTGCTTGGATGGAACAACAGCTAGGCTAATTATGTCTCTATTTGTTTCTCTTTTTCTGATTAACATCCCGTGGTAACTAAGAATTACACAAGCTTCAGTCTGGATCCAACCCTTAAATGATCTGAGATGACTGAACATATTTATATACATACATATAGTTGATTGTAATAATAAATTCTGACATATTTAAATCACAAAATATATACGACTCTCTCTCTTTTTCTATTCATAAAATGAAAATGTTGCCATTAATTAATTAATGAGTTAAATCAATTAATTAATTAAATTAATAATATAATTAATTGTAAATAATATAATTAATTATTTACAATTAATTATATTATTTACAATTAAATCATATAATTAATTAATTAAGCTCTATAAATGCTGTAGATGTGTCAAAGTTCATGTTACTGTGTTAATTATTGTTAATGTATACAGCCTTATTGTAAAGTGTAACCCACTTTTTAATACCGTTGTGTGCTTTTTTTGCAGTTGATTTTCTGGCAAAGTACTGCATTCTCGGTCAGGACAAGCTGTCCGTGTACAAAAGGGTTTTTGAGGCCGTGAGTAAAAGACAATTCAACAATTTCCACATCAAAAATAACGGTTTTGTCAATTTTCATAAGCTGGTAATGACACTAATCAATTAACTGTCACTAACTCTGACTGTAATACTCTGTGCCTGCAGGCTGATAGTGATGGAGATGGTTATCTGAGCTGTCTCCAAGTGCTGCTGGCACTGAAAGAGATCATTCCCCCAGAACTTCTGACTGAAGAAGAGGAAATATATGTGTACAGGGTAAATGCTGCCTTAACAAAATAATATATACTATCTGCCCATCTCTCTTTTTTATCACAATGTCTGGAGGCAATTCACTAAGAATGATTTGTGCCGGCCGTATATTTGCATATACTGTCTGTGTTGTTTTAGCACCCGATTCACTAAAGGAATCATGCAAATTAGGTAACAGCGCAAACACACCCAAAAAATCTGTGTCGAACACAATTTGCCCAGTGAAATTGCAGGGCCAAGTAAAACTGTGAAAATACACTGGTCTGCACCATATGTCTGCATATAAAACTGGTTTTAGAATTTTTCTGCACCATTTGATCATTTTGATATAATGAATTACTACTGATTGCTAGAATAGCAACAGAAATGACAATTTATTCAATTAATTATTAAATAACTGATTATTAATTATGCCATTTATTATTTGTTGTTTTTATTATTACCGAACCCAAATTCCGGAAGTGTTGGGACTTTTGAATAAAATGAAAAGTAAAAGAATTTCAAATCACATGAGTCAATAGTTTATTCACAATAGAACATAGATAACATAACAAATGTTTAAACTGAGAAATTTTACAATTGTATGCACAAAATAAGCTCAATTCCAATTTGATGCCTGCTACAGGTCTCAAAATAGTTGGCATGGGGGCATGTTTATTATGGTGTAGCATCTCCTCTTATTTTCAAAACAGTTTGAAGACGTCTGAGCATCGAGGTTATGAGTTTCTGGAGTTTTGGTGTTGGAATTTGGTCCCATTCTTGCCTGATTTAGGTCTCCAGCTGGTGAAGAGTTTGTTGTAGTCTTTGACATATTTTTCATTTAATAATGCGCCAAATGTTCTCTATAGGTGAAAGATCTGGACTGCAGGCAGGCCAATTCAGCACCAGGACTCTTCTACTACGAAGCCATTCTGTTTCAATAGCTGCAGTATGTGGTTTTGCATTGTCCTGCTGAAATAAACGTCATCTGGAGAGGAACATATGTTGCTCTAAAACCTTTATGTGCCTTTCAGCATTCATAATGCCTTCCAAAACATGCAAGCTGTCCATACCGTATGCACTTATGCACCACCTATGCCATCAGAGATGCTGGCTTTTGAACTGAACTCTGATAAAATGCTGGAAGATCTCCCTCTTCTTTAGGAGATCTACGCCGGCAGCCATATCACCCTGCAGCCCAAGACCGGTTGCCCACTGAAGCTAAGCAGGGTTGAGCTGGTCAGTACCTGGATGGAGACCTCCTGGGAAAACTAGGTTGCTGCTGGAAGAGGTGTTAGTGAGGCCAGCAGTGGGTGCTCACCCTGTGGTCTGTGTGGGTCCTAACGCCCCGGGATAGTGACGGGGACACTATACTGTAAAAAGCACCGTCCTTCGGATGAGACGTTAAACTGAGGTCCTGACACTCTGTGGTCATTAAAAATCCCATGGCACTTCTTGTAAAGAGTAGGGATGTAAGTAGGGAGTAGGGATGTACCCCGGTGTCCTGGCCAAATTCCCACCACTGGCCCTTGTCAATCATGGCCTCCTAATAATCCACATCCACTTGATTGGCTCAATGATTCTTTCTTCTCTCCACCTGTAGCTGGTGAGTGGTGAGCGCACTGGCGCCGTCGTCCTGTGGCAGCCATCGCATCATCAAGTGGATCCTGCACACTGGTGGTGGTTGAGGAGAGACCCCCCCACATGATTGTAAAGTGTTTTGGGTGTACAACAATACACAATAAAGCGCTATTATAAGTGCATCATTCATTAATTTAGCCCGGAGGACACGGCTTCCGTGATTTCCAACAAGAATGTCGAAAATGGACTCGTCTGACTATAGAACACTTTGAAACTGTCCATTTTAAATGAGCCTTGGCCCACAGGACACGACGGTGCTTCTGGACCATGTTCACATATGGCTTCCTTTTTGCATGATAGAGCTTTAGTTGGCATCTGCAGATGGCATTGTTGTGTTTACCGACAGTGATTTCTGGAAGTATTCCTGGGCCCATTTAGTAATGGCAATGACAGAATCATACCGATGAGTGATGCAGTGTCATCTGAGGGCCCAAAGACCACGGGCATCCAACAAAAGTCTTGGGCCTTGACCCTTACAGACCTGATGTCAATTAACTTAATTAGTTGCTAGATGTTCTCCTAGCTGAATCTTTTCAAAATGTCTTGCTTTTTCACCCTTTGTTGCCCCTGTGTCACCTTTTTTGAGACCTGTAGCAAGCATCAAATTTGAAATGAGCTCATTTAGTGGATAAAAGCGTAAAATTTCTTAGTTTAAACATTTGTTATGTTACCTATGTTCTATTGTGAATAAAATATTGGCTCATGTGATTTAAAAGTCTTTCAGTTTTCATTTTATTCAAATTTAAAAGAAC
This sequence comes from Gymnocypris eckloni scoliostomus, assembly GCA_027564155.1. Taxonomy (NCBI): domain Eukaryota; kingdom Metazoa; phylum Chordata; class Actinopteri; order Cypriniformes; family Cyprinidae; genus Gymnocypris; species Gymnocypris eckloni. The sequence goes on along the minus strand of CM050432.1, from coordinate 14,561,994 downwards.
GACCCAACATTTCCGTAATTGGGCTTGTACATGCTTTATCAAATATAAATACAAATATAATACAATTTTAGTATTGATACACTATAATCGTTTTAATTAATATTTTAAAGACTTTTTATTTATTTTACATTTTTAATTTTAGTTAAAGTTTTTGTAATTCTGTTGTGTGTTTTATCATTTTAAGTAGTAGTTTTAGTTTTTTATATGTCTACATAGTTTTCATTCATTTTTATTTTGGTTGTAGTTTTAATTATTTTCATCAAATATAAATACAAATATAATACAATTTTAGTATTGATACACTATAATCGTTTTATTAATATTTTAAAGACTTTTTATTTATTTTACATTTTTAATTTTAGTTAAAGTTTTTGTAATTCTGTTGTGTGTTTTATCATTTTAAGTAGTAGTTTTAGTTTTTTATATGTCTACATAGTTTTCATTCATTTTTATTTTGGTTGTAGTTTTAATTATTTTCATCAAGATAAACAAGAAGTCAAACTAAATAAAAATAAGAAATATTGCCTTTGCTGTAATGAAAATGTTTTTATATGTATTTTTTTTCAGTTAACATTCATTTCAATTTATTTCATTGAAATGATAAATTAATTTCAATGAATTTATTTCATTCATGTTTTTATGGTTTTACTTTTAGTTAGCTATAATGACTCTTGTGTTTGCATTGAAAACAATCATATTGTTTAAGTTTAAACATGTATTTTCTTGTATTTAAATATGTATATGATCTATATTCTCAGATTCTGGAGCTGGTTGATTTCAGAGTGACAGAAGGCCTTACGGATCTGCGCCTGTTTGCTGTAGTGGCTAGTTTGGCCCAGAAAATAGCCACACTCGAGTGAGTCAGCAGGCCAGGCATTCAACATACACAATAGCATTAGAGGAGGAGTCACTGACCTTCCATAAATATCCACGGCCAGTTCACAAGTGTTTGTGTGTGTAGGACCGAAATTTGTATATCTGTTTGTAGCGTCTGAACCATTTGATTGTACAAAAATACAAGAGCATGTGACATGCAATTGGAGGCTGACCCATGACAGCCTGGGCGGTCGTTGTCGTCTTGAAGTCCATTACTGTGATGAGGGTTTGGGGGCATTTGGCTGTGATGCTAGATTACAGGCCATATGCCAGAAATTCCCACACACAGGCTCTTTCATTACCGCTCACTTTTTTTAGGATCTTTAACAGCTTCCACTCAACGTAGGGGACCATTCTGGGTTTCCTGGGTTATGTGTGCGAGGGGATTTGGGGTCACGCCTCTTCGCTGATTTACGGCATTGCTCTTTAAACGAGTGAACGATGCCTTTTCCCTGCACTAGTGGACAAATGAAACAACTGAATAGGAACCAGGGTGTTTCTTTGGAATGGACACAATGGGGACATTTATGTGCTTTAACCTTTTCCATCAACCTCTTCTGAACCCTGATATGGATTTGACCCCATTCATTAGCTGATATACACCCATGTTCACTCATTACAGTGGACATAACGTTCATAGAACGACAATATCCAGTGCCTTGACTGACTGTCCAAAGTCGCTCCTGCCACCTTTTGCTTTCACCATCTGTCTGTGCTTTGGCACTTTCTCCCAGAGCTGGTTGTGTGATTAACCACCACATTTCCATACAGAGGTTGATAACATAGTGTCTTTCTCTACCTGTGTGTGTTTTTGTGCATTGGAAGCATAGGTAGAAAGGGCTGCGTGTGGCCTGAACTGTCCACAGGTTCTGTTCCAGTGACGAGAACAGTAAATCTGTGGCTTAATTGGACTGATTCAACTACGAATCACTGCGTGACTCACTGCACCAATACAAAACGAAAAAACGGAGGGAAACCTGAAACTACCTCTTTCAGCTTCCCGCATCTATCTCTCTTTCGCACTCTCTGACCCAGTCCAAAACATAAACACATTTACCGCCAAAACCGGCTTGTCAAAACAACTCCGTCCGTCCACCCAAACTTTAAGTGGGTCACCCCCCCTCTCCAAAAATCCTACCATATCTTGAAACCCCCCAGCCAGAACCGCCAAAACTTTGGCAATTACGTCGCAGTGATGAGAAGCAACAATAGAAATGGGTTAGAGCTGCTATTATCCTCCTCTCTGTCTCTGGCGCGCTCTCCGCTGCCCCGGGCTATTATCCATGCTGCAGTTTGGGCTCTTTTTCTGCAAACCAAGTGCAATTAATGATCATTAGCTGGCCTGTCTCCTCATTCCCATCAAACCCCCCTGCCTCACCACAATCCCGGGCGAACGGGCCAATAGCAGTTAGTCTGAGGGTGGCGTACCAGCAGCTATTCTCCTCTCAGCATGCTTTCTGAATGGAGGGGCTCGTTTGCATGGGGATGACCATCGCTGTGCCACACGCTGGACAGTGGAGCTCTATCCCGACTGAATAGCCACTTCCTCCGAGCAATTATCCCAGTGTGTGCACGTGCAGATATATATTTGTGTAGGTGTGTGTTGGTCACATTACTTCAGAGCATGTCCCCTAATCACCCTCCTCACACTGGGGCAGTTTTTTTTTCATCCGTTATACTGGCGGGTTGGGATCATTGTTTTAGGGGACAGGCCATAATGAGCAACCACAATGGGCTCAAAACACTTTAGTGTCATTGCCCCCCCACCAAAACCCAAAACAACGCGCCACACGATTAGACTACACTGTAAAAATACCCGCCAAAATACAGCAACATTTACCAGCTATCCTTGCATAACCCCATCATCTTCTGTCATTTGGTGATAAAATGAATATACAGTATATATAAATATATATATGTGTGTGTGTGTGTGTGTGTGCGTTAACGTGCTGCGTTAACGCTGAGACTCTTATCGCGATAAAAAATATCGCCGTTAATCTATTCTCAAAGTTGGGTTGGGAGCTGGGTCTATACTACGCAGCTATGTTGACTTTCACCCTGATATTTTAGCCGGATGTATACCTAGTCAATTGCACTGTAGTGGGGCGAAGTCTTCGAACTAGAGGCTCGCAGTCCGTGATGGACAGATTGTTAACGGCTTGTCTATGTGGTAATACAATCGGACAGGACATCCAAACGCCACCTATCATTCATCAACCTCAAATATGGCTTTTCATCTGAAAGATGTATGTAGTAACAACTTTACATGGCGCTCAATATTAGTGTATAGAAATCTGAGAGACTTCTCTTTTAATTCACAGTGATTTAATGCGCTCCCTCATCAGCAAGATGGATTTCAAATCTCTGGAGATGAAGCTTTATAAAGCCAAGGTTTGTTTTCTATCAATCTTAATGGTATTTAGTGTAAAAATGAACATCTGTCATACTCGCTAGCGAACTGTTCCTGATCATTTGGCAATTCTGTCCCTCTTTCTCCCTCTCCCTCTCTCAGTAGGAACTAATTACAGTGAAATAGAGACCATAAAACACTTTAAAGGCCAAATCAAACGCGGGCTTAGTAAAACTAGCTGTTTCCGTCAAGCACCTATATGGCATTGAGAGCAAAGTAAAAAAGAGAAATGGGGTTTTCTCTCATTTTTCCTTCAGCCTTCCCCCTCCCTCGTATTCATGGATTACAGGCTGTAATCTCATTAAAGTGGCCGGCAGTGTACATCCAGTGCAGCGTGCTCTGTAATCAGGCAAAGACATACTGCTCATCTCGGATAAAGCAGAGGTATAAGGTGGCCATTCAGTAGCAAGACCCGACCAGGCCCTTTGAACAGAGAGGGCCGGCTGCTGAAAAGCGTGGAGACTTAAAAGTTGATGGCGGAGGTTGGGGAAACTGAGCCCCTGCCCGGTCTTGGGGTGAGGTGGAGAGGGGAGGCTAATTACAGAGTGAGCTGGGCTTGAATTGTTATCGAGCGAGAGGAGAGAGGAGTGTGCGCTTTGCCAGGGGATTACAGGACACACACACATACACAGTCACTTTTAGTCATTACCTAGGATGCATTTAACTGTGCAAACAGGTGCACTCACAGAAGAGTAGGAAAAGGCCGCTGTAACTTGAGCCTCCTCAGGAACACGTGTGAACCGAGCACACGCTTTCACTCACACACACAAACACACAGGTTATACCGACATCAGTGCCCTGACTTCCTAGAAGTGTGCAATAGGTGATGACTGGGGCCAAATGAATGTATCCCACAAGGGATTTGCACATGTGGATGGAGGGTTATATGTATAGACTGATGCTGCAGTGTACCACGAGTTAAAGCCTGGTAAAATAACTAAACTCGGCTATATACTGTACATATATTTACTCTTGATATATATATATTAGTGCTGTCAAATGATTAATCGCAATTAATCGCATCCAAAATAAAAGTTTTTGTTTATGTAATATACTGTATGTGTGTGTATATTTCTTATGTATATACATTCATGTAATAGATATTATATTCACTAAAACTAACCTGAGTATATATGCTTGTTCTACAGCAGTTGTTCTTGTTCTTGCTGGAGGCTCAAACAGGGGGAGCTGTGGTGCCAGAGGGCTGCATTGGAGCAGAGCAACTCTTAGTGGAGCTCAAGGCAGGGGGCATCAGACCTGAGCATGAGGTGTCTGTGAGGCGGGAACTTCGCAATTTGGGCTCTCTCGATCTTCTTGACTTCCTCGCTCACCTGCCTCTCTTCATCCTCATTCATAACTCAGTTATCGCCAACCCCTTCGATGACTCCAGTAACCTGTGATGGTATCAACAACAACTGTTTGCACCAATAGTTAGGCCATATTAACATCAAAATGAATACATGTATTAGATACATATGTATGACAAAAGTTTGGGGCCTGAAGGATTTTTAATGTTTTGAAAGAAGCTCTTTTGCTCACCAAGGCTGCATTTATTTGATCAAAAATAAATTTTTAAATAAGAGTATTATACTTAATATATTTTAAAAAGTCATTTATGGAAAAGCTGTAATTTTCAGGAAGCTGAGCATTTTACCACACACACAACAGTGTTACGAGTGCCTGACTTCAAAAATAGTTTTAAAATGGTGATCAAAAATACTGTGGTATTATGTTGACTGACAGTTGTCTGGTTTTTTGTGGAATATGTAAGTATATTTTTGTATCATATAAATAATATGTTACGTATACATTTCATTTCATACATTTTGTTATATTATATTATATTTATTAGAGTTAAATAGTTGGCCAATTAATGAAGTAGAGACACTTCAGCTTCATATCATATTTTTTGTATTTTGTATACTGTTTCAATGTGAAAAAATCATCACTAAGTAAGACTATACAAATACTGATACAAATGATTATGTTTAAGTGTCCCATTTATGTATTCATACTGGTGAACAAACCTCAATTAAAATTAACTACAACAATGCCTTGTTAATTATTCTTTTAGCATCCATGACAATAACTCGTTAAAAAAGGGGTTGACTGACTGACTGACTGACTGAATGTCAATCAAAATAACAAAACCTTACTCTATTTCACCAAAAATAGTGCATAGATTTCAGTTACTGCACAAGACTGAGCCGTCGCTGCTGAACATTAGTAGAGTGGAGAGGAGTGCTGTCTGTGGTACTGAAACACTGTTTGCATTGCACTCCTCAGGGCCAAAGTCAAGCAGCTCATATTTCATGCAGGCTAGAGCTTTTATTAATGTCATTTGCAATTCGGCATACAGAGAGTGAAACGTTTGCTCAGTGTGGTCGTCAAACATCCAATCGTCACTGATAATCACTCACCAAACCTGCAGGACTCAGTAGGGGAAAGGGGAAAGGGAAGAGCTTTGACAAGCATAGATAGCACCGTCACATTCAGAAGTAACAAAAGTGAGCATTTGTATAAGAAAGAGAAGAGGGGGGAAAAAATGAAAAGGATCGAGGTAGCGAGAAAAACAGAGAACGACCGGTCTCATTTAGCCTAAAGAAATGGCCACAGACATTGATCAGTCATGAAAAGCTTTCTGGGCACTCATGAGGAAGTGAGTGCTGTCTAACAGTCTTCGTCTTTAGATTTACAAAGTCTGTAGAAGAAGTTGAGAGGCAGGGATGGCAGCACTTTCAAAGAGAATGAAAGGAGGCTGGAGAGGAGTGATAACAAGTAGTCCCCATGAATTTAAACAGGGAGAACATCAGAGGGGCCCGGATCACTAATCAGTGTGGGTTACATGCTGCCGCTCCTGTTCTATTCAGGCATGCCATAATGAGGAGGCAACATTCTGACACAATGGGATGGACACGCGGACGGGCTCCAATGGGCTGTGCACACAACTACACACACTGCATTGCTCGCTACCGTTCCCTTGGACACAGTTCAGATTGAGCATGAATAGTTTGTAAAGGGAATTGGTGGCTTGTATTTTCAGGTTAACCACAAAGTGCATTCACAATGGGTCAATGGAAAAGTTTCAGCACGAAATTCCCATTGCTTTCTATGGAGACTGTTCAAAAACAGAGAAAAAAATAGAAGTTGTACAAAGATTAGGCTATTGAAGTACATTTTACAATACAATTTTTTTTTGTTTTTACTTCAAAAATGAATGTGTTATCAGTCTTTGTAATTGTTTCTAGCAATTTCTCAGTGAAAATTGTTTATTCACCCATTTTTGTTCAGATTTCTGCAATGTCTCTTGATTAAACAAGCTTACTGGAGGGAAGCCACAGATCTGACCGTGACATTACATTTTCTATAACCTAATCTTTCACTGACAGACACAAGAGGCCAGAAAAATCAAGTGGAAAATGTGCTTCATCCATCTGAGAAGTCTTGATTTATTGATTTTTTCGGGACTTAGAGCAACAAAAAAGCATTACCTCTCTTCCCCAAATTAATTTCACACCAGATAAATATGAAGCTCTAGCTATTGAAATGTAACTGACAAATGGGTCCAGTACCTTACAATAAGACGGTGCTTGGTCAAGCGTCTGATGGATAAGCACAAAAATTGATTTCCTGAGCTAGTCGACAGTTCAGACCCTTCCGATTTGGATGGTGGTTTAACATGTCATAGAGGATGGGTCACAGTGAATCACACAGTCGCAGGGAATTCTGGGACACCTGACTGTATTTGGGGGGTTTCTACAGCAATTCCAGTGAAGAACCGTTTTGGGTTCCACAAAGAACCTTTCAGTAAAAAGTTCCAAAACAGTTTTTTTATATGAAGAATATTTACATAAAACGACCTGTTCCACTAACGAACAATGGAAACGTTTCATGGATGTTCATTGAACCATGGATGCCTAACATTTATTTATCTGTTTAAAAACACAATGTAGATACTATTTTGGCTCATCTGGACCTGTGACACTCTAAAATAGTTGTATCTTTTACCACACTTGCCAGGTCGCGCTAGTTTCAAATAAATACATCGTTTTGAATCTAAGATAAGCGTAAAACTTTGGCTAATTGATAAGCTGGGGTACTTCGTCTTACCCCAAACAAAGCTCGCTTTCGTCTGGAGCATGTTTTTTTTTTCTTCTGAAACACCTGCCTCTTGTGTACAGCCTTCGCTTCCAGACGCTGTGTGTAAAGGGGCAGTTGTTGAGTGCGTGTGGCGAGTTGCTGTCAGAAAGACACACGCGCCTTCAGCCGACTCCACTCGAGCGCCACACGCGCACAGAGCCTTTCAATTCATTACAGCAGGCACGCGCCGCCCGCGCGCGCACACTTTACCTGTCAAACTCCACGACTGTTATTTAAACTCCGCGACTCTGACGTATTTATGCTTGGATTAACAAATTGTCTTTTTAATGAATAAGTTTGAATATTGGGTCAGGGACGCCATGTTTACATTTTCAAACCGTTTGACGTGTTTCTTAAAAACGCAAGAGACACTATTTATATAATGGAACATGTTTGCAATTTCTGATTTAAAAGTTATTTTGATATTTTTGTTGAGGCGTAAAGTAGAAAATGTGTTGGTGGTTTAACTGTGCAGAAGTTTTAAAAAATAAATAAAAGCCCTGTTAAAAAGGTTAAATATAATATATTGATAAAATGCAGTTAGCATAATCTTTTTTTTTTATGCAATATTTTTCGAGGTCAGCACAAGTCGATGTCAGAAACATGAAGGAATCCATCATATCTGTAAACACTTTTCTTAACAATGATAATCTTAATGAACTATCGTGCCCTGCGCGTTTCACATATTTATCAGTATTTAAACAATCGTATTTTATTTTTAACATTAAAGCAAATATGTTACGTTTTTAAACACTACTTTTGATTACTTGTCCTGCACGCTCTCTCTCTCTCTCTCTCTCTCTCTCTCTCTCTCTACCATGCTCACCCTCAAAAGTGTGAGTAGGGTGAGCAAACAATATGCTTATTTTCCAAAAGTGCTGTCTTCTCCAAACGGGCGTTCATTATGAGCGCGGTCTGTGAAACGGTCCAGTATGCTGGTCACGTCTCCTCCTGCCTGACAACAGGCAGACTGCCGAGGTTAGCAGGCTTATCACTTTTGTTGCCCATAAATAATATTAAAAAAAGAATATGTGCAACGAAAATCTACACTTGACTGTGTTTTTCTAGAATTGCTTGCAGATAAAAGGTTGCAACACACAAAACAAACTCGAGAAAATATATTTCTTTCAGAAACTTTTATTATGAGACTAAACTGTAGAAAATATGGAGATAAGGCATATTCTTATATTCTGAGCTGCAAAACCCAGCATTGTAAAGGCAAAGTGGAACAGGCAGTGTGGAGACACAAAACACCTCCGTTTGGACAATAGCTGCATAACCTTTGATCACTCCGAGTCATATTACCATTGCAATTATTATTCCTATTAAATAAGACACGTTGGTGTTGAAATTTAAACTCTTAAACTCCTCTAAAACGACCGTACAGGGAATTGCTAGCTGCGATGCATTTGAGACAAGAAGTCTGAATAAGCGAGAGGTAATGAGCAATTTACGGCAGGCTATAGGTCAAAAATAGATACATATTAAAATGAATGTGTACAAAAACATCTATAAATCTCTTACATACAAAAATAGCTTAATATATTTCAAAAAACAACATGTTTTATACAAATAGAACTTCATATAATAAAATTCGCCAAGTTGGAAGCATATTAGAGTTGTGAGAGGGGTCAATCAGGGCCAACCTTCTTTGATTACATTAGCATAGGTAACAGAACAACGTTTGCTTGTTGTTGTTTTTGTATACATGCCACAGTGTCGTGGAAAGTCATTTTAAAAATAGATGTATTGGGCGAATGCGCTGGAAGGACTGGACTCCCGCTCTTCCCTTTTAGTCCTTTGGCTCTTTGACACTCGGGACCCGTGGTGTGCCGGTTAGTATGGGCCATCTCTGGGTGTGGATTCGAGTCAATCCGAACCGGACTGCAGCGCAAACGCAGTGCTTTGTGTTCTTGGAGGACATCCGAGTTCCTCCCAAGCGAGTGCTGCGATTTTTAGGTATTTCCTAGAAAGAGAACAGGACATGGTTAGTATCTTGCATGAACAACAGAATCGTGAAAACACAATTATAGCGGCGGTACAGATTATTCAAATTCATACGAACCTTTCCTTTCGCGAACGTTCAAAACCAATTGGTGAAGTCCAGGAGCTCTTGTTCTTCTGGACTCAGAGGGTCGTAGGAGCCCTCATCTGAGGAGTAAGAGGACACAGGAGAACCGGCCATAGAGTTCATGTCATTAGAGTAGTTTTGAGAGATGGTGGGTGACAGGACGCCGGACTGGAACGCTGCGCTCACCGCGTCATGCTCATCCAAAAGCTGCTGGAGAGCGCGGATGTACTCCACAGCCGAGCGCAGGGTCTCCACTTTGCTCATCTTCTTGTTCGCCGCTCCGTTGGGAACGTGTTCGCGGAGAGTAGCAAAGCCGTTGTTCACCAGCTTTACCCGGTTGCGTTCTCTCTCGTTCCGCCTGGCCACCGCGTGCGGCTGCTGCGGGGGCAAGCTGTACCCGAAACCGGCGAAGTTGAGCCTCCTTTTGCACCGGAGCAGCTCCGGAGAGGATGAGCGCTGCCTCTTCGCCTGTTTCGACGCGGACTTGTTGCTGCACTGGCTGTCGGTCGGACTGAGTTGGATGCTCTGAGATGCAAAAAAGCAGGCAGGTGGCATGAACTGCTGATGGTTTACGCTTATTTCCATCTTGGCAGTGAAGTCCATTTCGCGGAGGGAAAAAAAGGTTTCTTTGGGATGCCAAGTGGCCGTGCGTCTTGCTCGTGGCGTTCACGTGTGGCTTCAATGGGCAAGGGTGCACCGGACTCTCGACCTGCTCTGAGTTGTGAGATGGAAACAGCGCGGCCTTTTCAATACGCCGGCGGCCCGGCGCGCGTTCCTCCTGACCACGCCCCCCGAGATGCACTTGCGTTGCGTACGCCGGGCGCGTGCCGCTCCTGCCACTGAGTAAACAACTTCTTGTAAAGAATGACTAGAGGTGTTTTTCGGTTATGACAAGTGTTTGTCGGAGAACAAACACAGGCACACACTCAACTTCGAGCGGCAATAAAGGCATGCCGTGACCTTGTAAAATTGAACAAATGCGCGCTTCGATTTTTCTTTAGGGCGCTTTGATAAACGAACAATTAGACTTGAGATCAGTCGTTTAAAATCATGGGAAACTTGAGTAAAATATAAGAACGATGCACATTGGCTGTATTTGTTGCTAAAAAGACCATGCAATTGTAAAAAAAATAAGTGTTTATGATGATGGCATTGTCATGGAAAAAGAAGACTAGTTTTCACAATTAAACCGGCTATTAAACAGCATTAACAGAAAAAAAATAAACAATAAAAAAGTTGATAAACACTAAACAATTAATAGAAACATAGGCAAGATGAATAAAGGAAAGATAAAATATCTAACTATTGTTCGCCAACAAATATACATGAGATTAATGTAACATTTAAAACGTGTGACAACTTGCCCCGACTTCGCATTTATGAAAAAATCGGATTTGTATTTGGAGGACAGATGGATTTAAGTGTTTGAAATCAACATAGTTAACCATATTATTTGATCACTGTCATTAATCACATTCGAATCCTGCTTTAGTAAGCGTTCTGCTCATCAAATAAATCAGATCTTACGCAAATATAGCAAATCATTTTGGTTAAGACGGTTAAGACGAATCCATTCAGGAGTAAATAAATTAATTCAAAGCACTTTACTTTCATTGGACTCAGGTGTAGCTTGGTAATGAATCCACACTTGTCACAGTAATTGTATACAGTTAACGCGTTACAGCCGTGTAATATTGCTCCATATAGGGATCTTTGTCCGGGCGGGATGAATTTGGCCAGTCATTATTAGAAATCATCACAGCTGGAAAGGCGGAACGGATGGGTTATTTTGTGGGCGCGCATTAAGAAAAGCTCCTGACGCCTTATTCACTCTATTTACTTCCAGTATATATCTCGATTAATTTGGTCTCTTTCTTAGCACAAGATAATGGCACATTGCTTTCAACCAACTTTGTTTGAATGACTTTGCCTGCGCCAGTTTTGTGTGTGCGCACGATGCATGTGGAGTGGAGAGAGGAGGGGCAATAAATAGTGTAATTTCTCTTAGTTGGCTGAGGCATTCAAGATCAGGCCAGCATTCAAGCACCCAGCCCCCTCCAACTTTCCTTTCTCTCCCTCTCTCTCTCTTCCCCTTCTCCTTTTTTAGCGCAGCAAGGGCGTTTAGAAAAGAAGCGTGGGTTCTATTCACTCGGCTGGGACTCTCTGAAACATATCCACCATGCCCTGTCAGTGCATTTGCAGAGTCCAATTAGCGTTTTGTAAGCCCCTGTTTCTTTCATGATACTTTAGGCTGAGGGAAGGTTCCAGTCATCCTGAGTGTAATAATTAATATGACATCTGAACGTCTGAACTCCTATAACTGTCTTACAACTCGGAGAGCTGCTATAAAATAAGACAAAATAAGTTTGTTTTCTCCATAAGCCCAGGTTTGATATGCAGGATTATATTTCAATTTGTTAACTGTTAAAACTATATTGTAAAGTAGTTTTTTGTTTGATCATTTCAATGACTATTCATTGGTGCGCTTTTGAAAGCAGGTGCGTCGCGTTTATGCACCGCTATTTCTATACATTATTGGAAGAGAGCGCGTTGGTTAATGAAATGAACAACGCTGGATCCTTGATAACTGTTAGATTTTTGCAGCAAGGCCGTGAATAACCATTGCGGCTTCCCAATTGTCTTATTATGAACAACAGTTTAATGACCTGACAAACACTTTCTCTACTATAAAGAGCAGTGTGTGCAGTGGGAAGTTTCCATTGATCCTAATAAAGTATGTTTAAGGAGTTTGAGGGGCTAATTAATTTGGTATCGCACTGTAAAACAACGCAAATTACCAGGAACTGTCCAATTTTAACCCTGCCTGTATTTATCTTATACATTTCTGTAAAATAAATAAAGATTTCCCACTTGTTTAGACCCCTTGAAGTAAACAAACTTCAAGAAACTCCCCTTTAAGGCAAAGGCCAGATGTGTTGATTCATTTCAATTAGCTTGAATGTGCATTATAGCCACCATATCTTGATCTGTTTTTGTGATAATATTTCTATACAGAGGGAGTCTACTGTATCCTAACTTTACCTTAGCTGAAAACATCTGCAGGTGTTGAAGGGGAATGGTGTCCAGATGTTCATTTGAGACGAGTCTTTGGTGTTGTGCACTTTGTTTGGACTTCAGCTCTTTATGGATCACATAGAGGTTTGGTCATGGGCCTATGCTCCCTGTGTAAACAGACATCCAAGCACAATATTATAATAATATCATATCCAGTGATCACAAAATATCTAATGTCAAGGTAAAGCTATTTCAGTAGTAGGTTTTTGTTCAGTTTATAAAATGTCCCTACTTATCTCTGACAATTTAAATGGATAGCTTATGTACAATGTAAGAAAATGTGTTTTGATTGAATAGATGGTTCATAAATTGTATAGACACACACTGCCATCTAGTGGTGAATTTATGAATGGTTTGTACAAGCCTAAGCGTGTGTGTTAACAGTACAGACAGGTGTCAATACATTGATTTAACTTTACACAAATTAAAATATGGATTAAAATCACATTTGCTTCCAGAGTCTATGAGCTAAATGCAGACTATGCACTGTCTATGTTAATACAACTTTAAGGGCTGTTTGTCCCACTAATTAAGTCTTGAACCATAAAAAGTCGTCCAAATAAAAGCAAAGTAGGGAAGTATATACGAGTAGGCCTCATATTTCGATAGTATTTGAAAAACGTTACTTTAACCATTAAAGTTACATTAGTCGACGACGACTGACGACAAACCTGCTGATAGTAGGCTACTGCAGCCACCTGAGGATGTAAACACATGTAAACTTTGTAAACTACTCAGGTAGTCCTACATATCTTTCACGTTTCTGTTGTGACACATCAGTACACAACACAAGCAAGTCACAAAAAATAATACAAAATTGTTTGTTTTAGAAATTATTTGACATAGGTCTAATTTACGGTTCGATAATAACCGTCCTAGTGGCGCAAGTTACATTTGCGTCCCGCGAGACAGATTATGTCAGGAAACAAATAAATAAAAAACACCTTCAAAGAATACCTCTCTAAAATCAGTGTATCATTTTGGCACTTTCTGGCACATTCGCACACATGAACCCAGTCCCAGTTCATTTATAGGCTATCTGGCGTCATCGTGTGGTCATAAACAGAACATCAACATAAAGATAGCGATGATTATTTATAACGGGATCCTGTATGTTTTTCCAACCTTGAACACACACCCTTCTTCTTTAAAAAATGTTAAATAAGTTATTTACTAATACAACTATTACATCACGTAAGAAGAAAAACAAAACGGCTATGTAATCGTTACGAAATGCTGACTTTGAACTCCATTCTCACCCAAAACTCCCCTGCAAACTCTTTCTTACTGGACAACACAAACCAGATGCGCTGCGGCGGCAGCTTCCAAATATCCCAGGGGTTTATGGGCATCTCGTCGCGTGACCTGCACAGGGGACGTTCCAGGGGGTGTGGTGTCACGTGGTTCTTTTAAATGCCTGGAGTTTCGGATGGGTAGCACAAAGTTCACAGAAGCATCCAGCAAATCGACATCACCTGAGGACTGAAGCTAGAATGGACGCAGGTCTCAGAAAGATGAACGGGGATCTGGAGAGGAAGGTGAACAAACTTTACTCTACAATATTGTCATTATAGCAATATATTTAACTTGCAAGTATTCAATTTATATATATTTTTATATATATTATATGTTTAAAGCATGCAATTGTATAGCATTCCCCCAATATTATACATAACAAGAATACATGCAAACTAAGATGCAAATTACACTTGGATAGGTCTTCTGCAATGCAGATTCTGTGTGGACCTAAATTCTGTGTGGACCTAAAATTGTTCAATGCCAACCCTGCTCATTCTTATTATTGTTAGACCTAACTGGAAATTTCTATCCAGACCACAAAACGATGGCTAACACATTATAGCATCAACCGAAAGACTCCAGTGAACAGTTAATAATTTGTTAAAACTGATAAACTGTATGCCAGCAGAAATATTGATCTGATGCTTTCAAAGAGGTCAATAATACTATAATTGTTGACTTTTTTACTTTTATATTTTGGACGTTCTGAGGCACATTTTATATTACTTTTTGTTCCTTATAAAGTATTTTGTAAAAATGGGGGTGAACATTATGAAACTAACACTCGACTCACAGGAAGGTTCAGAGGAATGTGAGTGTGACTTTAGTCATGAGTTTTAAAGTCCTTTTGCTCAGTCACACACACACACACACACACACACACACACACACACACACACACACTAATGCATCTACGTTAAGGTCTCACAATGGCTTTTATAAGTTAATGATATATTTATTAGAAACCTACACAAACCTACTGATTTTATTGAGTTTGATGCAATATATGAAGCATTTGGTGATTTATGGGGATATATATTTAAATTAATTTCCATAGTGGGCAACTATACTTGTCTTGAAAGTTAATTATCTGTGGTTTACGTTTGGTAAAGTATAACAGAGAGAGTTGCATCCTAAAAAAACACACACAGTGATATGATTCACAACAGAGATGGGTCATTCAGGGTCCCTTGGCACTATGGAAAATATTAACTAAAGTTAATTTCAAAGACCAAAGAATGAAATGTGGACACTGATTAAATCAAACAAGTGCAAAGCCCTTAAAAATGCCATTTTAAATGACGGTTCTGCACTCATTTGATACATGTTTATGACGATGAGTGCAACTGTTTGAGTGTCTCGACATGTGTTTGTTTAACAGGGCTCTCTGACCTCATCATACCTGGAAGAACCGTTAAACAAAACAGGAGTGGTGTCCTGCATCTTCTCTCTGAAGCAGGAAGTTGGTGCTCTTGTAAAAGCTCTAAGACTGTTTGAGGTTAGTGTCTTGACACAAAACATTAGAATTACCTAAAATATTTGCATAGAATTGCAGTGTCTCTTTGTGTGGCTGTCCATTTTTCACTGTTTATCCTACTCTCTCTCTCTCTCTCTCTAATATACACTTGCGTTTATCTAAAGCCAAAACTTGAGGGTCAAGGACAGCAGATGATAGTGAGACATTTGTAGAAATACAAAACACTGAACAGAATGTATTTGCGGAAGATTAGGTAATGCTGTTGCCTCAGTTGATAAAACAGCAAAGAAATGTTTACCACACTGCAACATTATATATATATATGATTTGTAATGTTATAAAATGTATATGTAAATGCAGAACTCAGCTGGGCCACACATTTTGTAACATGGATTTTCATATACATATACTATCAGCATTGTTGCAACACAAAGCTGGTTGAAGATCAGTGAACTTGTCTTTAAAGGTGCTTTTGTGTCAATATATGCCAGAACAAGAAAAAACAACACATTGTCAGATATGAAAACATGGCAAATTAATTTCAGCTGAGGTATGAATGCTGTAAGATATTACCTCAGGAGAGGGAGCTTCATGGGGAGGGGATGGAAAGAAATGTATACTTTTATTCTGCAATTATGCATTAAATTATTGAAAAATAAAGTTATTTATAAAGCTGTTTCAATTATAAAACGAATCTGGAACAAAACTATGTATTATGGATTCCACAATTTATAACAATTTGCAACTGTGATAATTATAAGAAAGGTTTCTTGAACACTGATTTAGCAAATTATTTGATTTCTGAATGACCATGTAACACTGAAGACAGGGATAATGGTCGATGAAAATTCATCATAGAAAATAATACAATTTTAAAATATATTAAAATTGAAAATAGTTTTTATAAATAACTTACAAAACTGTGTTTTTGATCAAATTAATGCAGCCTTGGCAAAAATACATGAAATGCATTTTACTGACCCCAAAGTTTTTTTTTGTATGATTTCCTTTTTGATATAAATTCAGTAAATGTAAATAAAACAAAAAAGGGCGAGACAAATCTTAAGGCCATTGAAAAAACAACATTGTGACCTGTTCTTGTGAAGTGTATAGAAAAATCAATAATATAAACCAAAATTGTGTTTTGTGAGATGAAAGGATATCATACACATGCACACAGTGCACATGTCTTGTAATAATGCCAAGATTTCTTGACTCATCTCCAAAGTTCTTGTATCAAAGTTCACTATATTTTGTTTTGGGATGTTGACTTATCTACTGCCTACGTGCGATGAAACGTGCTCCCAAGTAGATGACCGATCTCATTTACTTATTATATGGAAATTATTACATAAGCACAACATGTTGCATATCAATATATGCTGTGCTTTCCTGAAATTCAGCAACCAAACTAATGAGCCTAAAATCTCTGGTGTTTTCGTATAAGTGATTAATGCATGTGTGCCAACACACCCCCTAATGCCACTATAAAGATAAAAGCTCAGCCTGTGGATTCTGATTGGCTCTGCCATACCATCCTACTACTCCACCCCTAAAACACCCCCTACTCCACCCCTCAACCCAGACACACTTTCCAGCTTAATTTTAACATTAAAAACAATTTCCTGCAACCTACACTGAATGTTTACTATTAGGAGAAAAGATGCTTTATGAAAGACTGAAAGCAACTATAATGGATGATTATAGTTATAATGAACAAGGGCTATTATTCTGAATTAGCTATCCAGCTCCAACAGCATATCTGATTAGTTATTCATAATTAATACAATTTAAATAGAACATGAATTATTTAATAATTTATATAATACAATTAGTTAATATGATTAATACCTTGTCAGGACAGTATGAAACGCAAACCAGAAATAAACAAATAGACAAGCAAGTATTATCAACTGGATCAAATATTAACAAGGGCTTTGTAGCATTATACATATAAAAACCATATGTAGACACTTGAGAGAAACATTGACTGTTTTGACTGAACCCGTTGACTCTCTGAACACAATTATATTAATCCAGCGCTGCAAAAAATAATGCAGTAATTCTCTGCTGTGTTGTTTTTTGAGTGTTAAATGAAGCGGATCCATATGGACTCAATCAGAACCACATGGACAGAGAAGGTCTAAGGCATTGTAAACCTCATCCGCCTCCTCTACAGGCCTATAGCAAACAGCCATGGGTGTCCTCCCTCTTTGTGTGCAAAAACACATAAATACAAGCATGCTTTGGCTGAAAAAGTGCAATTTGGTCATAAATATCCAAAAACACCCACTCTCCTATTGGCTGAAGACATGTGATTCTCATTTGCTGTCCCCATGTGAATGTGGTTACTGATGCACTACAATCATTTGATAAATGCTACTTTAATTAGAAAAGAGAGGACCACATATAGGAGCCTAATAAATGCTTTTAATCATGCCATGTTCATGATACATCTTACACATCTAATTAATGGTTACATCTTTTTATTAAAGTAGTCTGGGTGAAGAAACTCTGTAATTAAATAAATCATTGAATCACTCAGAATGCAGCTGGACAACCTTAAAGTTTTCTCCACCGTGCTGTATATTATTTTTGATTTTATTTATTGATTTAGTTTTGTTAGAAGGACTGGCCTGGAGTGCCACCTAGTGGTTCATTCACTATATGCATATAGACTAACTAAACATCAAACTTATGTTGAGGTTGAAATCTAAACTGTTATTGCCCGATTTTCATACTAAAACATACTACAACCTACTAAAAGAGCAGTATATATATATATATACATAAAACTCTCTTAAAAGTTATAAAGTTAGAGTAAATATTTGTTTTATTCACTCTAATATGTGACCCCTGGATCACAAAACCAGTCTTAAGCCACAGAGATTTATTTATTGCAGTACCCAAAAATAAATAGTATGGGTCAAAATTATCGATTTATGCCAAAAATCATCAGGATATTAAATAAAGATTCATGTTCCATTAAGATTTTAGTACATTTCCTACTGTAAATATATCTCAATTTAATTTTTGGTTAGTGATATGCTTTGCTAAGGACTTCATTTGGACAACTTTAAAGATGATTTTCTCAATGTGTTGATTTTTTGCACCCTCAGATCCCAGATTTTCTCAGCCAAATATTGTCTTATCTTAACAAACCTTACATCAATGGAAACCATAAACTGACCCTTATGACTGGGTGTATGTGCATATACCTCACTAATACATAAATAACTTGTAATATAAGTTATGTAATTTAATGAAGCATTGTGTAAATGTTACACGTATGTACTTTGCAGGACAAAGGCATTAACCTGACCCACATTGAGTCCCGTCCATCACGCGACAACAAAGAAGAATATGAGTTCTTCATCAGTGTGGATCAGGCCTGTTCTAAAGTTCTAGATGAAGTTGTTGATGGTCTGCGCACACAGATCAGTGGCCAAGTTCATGAGCTGTCTCGCAACAAACAGAAAGACACAGGTGAGACAACAGTCATTAGATCAGCTCAGACTATCTCTAGTTTTAAATTATTGTTAAAAACGTATTTATTAACTCAGGCCTTTAATCTCTCTGAGTGCTGAGTTTTATGTTCTTTGTGTCTTTTTGTTTGTGTGGTGCTATGTCTTTGTCTGTGTATATTTATGAAAATGTTTTTTGTTTGTTGTTTTTTGTGGCTTTTTGGTTTTCTATTTTTGTACAGCACTTTGGGCAACAATGGTTGTATTATTTTGTGCTATAGAAATAAATGAATGAATCACTCCCTATGAGAAAAGAAATAAAAAACTGCCACAGCATTTCAAGGTCAGACAGAAACACAACAAGAGATCGAGAATAGGATGGTACAGAATATGAAGAACAGAAATAGAACACAGAGGACAAACAGACTTGGATATTTATGGCCGATGAGGAAAAGCAGTAAAGGTCTTCAGCTCTTGGCCTTTTGTTCAGACTGCCTCGGGCTGCTTGCTGAACTCTGTACTGATGGCTGGACCTCCAAAGAGCTGAACTGTCATAAATCTAGCTGCTGCAGAGCAGGCTTTAGCCTCATAGCCTGGACGGCGTTGTCACCCTCTGGCTCATTCACCACACAATGCTTTCTGTTTACTACTGTCATCCATCTCTGTTAGCATGCTGTTAGTGACTACAGCATTCGATATTAACAAGTTCACATATTTAGAGCTTAGTACATTAATCTCAATTTACACTATAGACCTCATTGCAAATATTTTCAATATAAACCTAAGGGTCAAGTAATTCTAGACGGTTTAAAAGAGGAGAGCAGCCCATTTTTTGTTAAAGCACTTATATAATTTCTTATATTCAGAAATGTGTTATTTGAGTTGTAAAGCTGTCTAAAAAGTTAGCATTTATTCTTTATGAAATGCATTGCCCCACAGATTTACACTCATATGAAAAAAGTTCACTTAATTGTAATGAGTGTGCACTTAAGCATATTCAAATCTTAAAAGTATATGTAAAACAAATTGTACATGCAAATAATGTAATATTATTGAAATAAAAGGCCACTTATTTGTACATAAAGAGAGAATACTTTCATCGGTTCAAATGTGTATTTTGTAATAATGTCAAATTAAAAGTTGCACTTCAAAGTCCTTTAAAAATATTGTGTTGTACACTTATTTGAATGTGTTGACTAGCATACTATAGCACGTGTACAGTACTTGATAATAATGTTAACTGTCGTGTGTTATTGCATTACATTTACATTATAGTATTCAATTAAAAGTTAATATTTAAATATTTTAAATGTGCTAAATTGCATCTTCATATTTACACATTTTATATTTAAATACAAACATATTTTAAAGAAATGACATATATATATATTGAGATTGGCAATACATTGACTAGTACCCTTTAACCATGTTTTAAATATAGTAGAAGTAATTATGAAATTACGTATAAAGATGCATTATCAATTTTTTTTCGTACATAAATGGGTCAAAAAATACTAATTGCATTTAATATAAATTTAAAATATAATACATTTTCATTTAATAAAATGCAATTATATGTCTGAAAACATTAAATTCTGTATATTATTTCTGGGTAACACTTTACAATAAGGTGTCATTTGCTAACATAAGTTAATGTATTAACTAACATAAACAAATAATGAACAATGCATTTATTACACTATTTGTAATTTGTTTTAATGTTAGTTAATGAAAATACAGTTGTTCCGTGTTTATTCATGTTAGTTCACAGTGCATTAACCAATGTTAGCAAACACAACTTGTGATTTTAATAATGCATTAAATGCTGAAATTAATTTGAACTAAGATTAATAAATGCTGTAGAATTATTGTTCATTCTTAGTTCATGTTTACTACTGTTGTTAACTAATGAACCTTAGTGTTATGTTTTTCTTTTTTAGATATTCTTCATTTTAAAAGTATGTTAAAATGTACTTTTTGTTTTACAAGGATAGACACACCATGTCAAATATGCTGACAACAGAGTTTAAATTGTATGAATGATGTAATTAATTACTCTGTCATTGATCATAAACATTCTTCCTTCTTTCCCTCTCATCAACAGTTCCATGGTTCCCCAATGACATCCAGGACTTGGATCGTTTTGCCAATCAGATTCTCAGCTACGGGTCCGAGCTGGATTCAGACCATCCTGTAAGACACTATGTGTGTGTGTTGTGTCTGTTTTTGAAGTGACCGTCTGTATGATCAGAGAAAAGAGCACAAGTGAGCGTGAGAGGAAACGTCTTCAGTTTTATTTCAAACGCATGCGTGTGTGTGGGTGTATTTTGAAAGATGCGTAGTCGATCCGTGCGACACTAAAAGCCCACCGTCAGAATCTGCATCACTCTATTCTAATGGAAACGGGCGGGGGCTCTCAAATTGATGTCATCGCTTTAATTGAGCCCCTGTAATTATAAATAATTGCCTGTCATTAAATTGAAATGCATTCATCATGAGCAGCATACACTCTACAAAGGCTTCATTTGAATGAGTCTCCTCCATAAGACTGAGTAACACTGTCAAAGGCTACTGAGAGGTCGATAGATCCACTTTTTCACACTCTGACATCGTTCATTCGCAGGGCTTTACGGACCCCGTGTACCGCACCAGAAGGAAGGAATTTGCTGACATTGCCTTCAACTACAGACAGTAACTATTGCCCTCACTGTTTTCTCTTTCTCCCCCGTGCACTTTCCCATGGGCTACAGGGATCATCTAGTGCTTTCCCTGTTGTTTTGTTGTGCTTTCTATGGACAATTACTCCTGCTGCCAAACAAAAGGGCTAAATTACAGGGTCCCAGCGCAGTCCGGAGCGCCGGGAGCTTTGTCATCATAATTGAGATGCATTATTCACACGGCCACTACAAAGGGCAGGAGCGTTGAATGCTACGCCCCTGAGGAAGCACACATTTACATACATGCTCCATCAATAATAACACCACTCATCACTATATGACATATATATGACGTGCAGGCTATAGAGTTTATGCTTAAGAAAACCTTTTAGGATGGTTTGGGTATAAAATATAACGGGATCCAAAAATCTTTTAAGTATAAGTTTACACAATTTTTTAATTCTGTCATTATTTACTCACTCTGATGTCGCCCCAAAACTGCATGGTGATATTTCTTCTCTGGAACACAAACGAAGATTTTTTGTTTTATGTTTCAACTATTTTAATTCATACTATAAAAGTCAATAGGGTCCAAAACAGCAGAGCACCAAAATACTAAGACAATTTTACTAATGTCTTTGCATTATAACACAAAAAATATCATAGTGGAATTTATTTTAAAGAAAAATAGCACAAGTATGCTTTTCATGCAAGTTATATCTCAAAATACAGTTAGTTAGGTTTGTTGTATACTGTTCAGAAAGATGTATTTGAATACACTGTGTCCTAAAAATGAACTAAGCATCCCTCTCCTCTGTTAGTGGACAGATTATTCCGCGTGTTGAATACACGGCTGAAGAGAAGGCCACATGGGGAACAGTTTTTCGAGAGCTGAAGACTCTGTACACGACACATGCCTGTCGTGAACACAACCGTATATTTCCACTGCTGGAGAAGTACTGTGGGTACAGCGAGGACAACATCCCGCAGCTAGACGACATCTCGCGCTACCTGCAGTGTAAGAGCTGCTTTAAACTCAAATACAGTCCGGTGAAGGGGATGTAACAAGGAAGGTTGTGTGTAATTAACTGAAAGAAAAGAAAAGAATATCTTCTACACTTTCTCAGCATGCACAGGCTTCCGTCTGCGTCCTGTGGCCGGTCTCCTCTCCTCACGTGACTTCTTAGCTGGTCTCGCCTTCCGAGTGTTTCACTCGACACAGTACATTCGCCATAGCTCCAAACCCATGTACACACCTGAACCGTGAGTATACAGACCAAGAAGTTGTTACAGCTTGAAATAAATGTCACAAATAGATTTCAGAACTGTGAAACGTGATCAAAGGAAAAAATAAATGTGGATTTGTTTCCTCAGCGACGTCTGTCATGAGCTGCTGGGTCATGTCCCACTGTTTGCTAACCCAAGCTTTGCCCAGTTCTCACAGGTTTGATGATAAAATAATATATATGTATGTAACATTCATGTATAATATTAATTAGAACGAAATAAGTTACATTTATGGCATACATCTGTAATCATACATCTGACATACATCTGACATCAAGTGTTGATTTCTGATTGACCAGGAAATTGGACTCGCTTCTTTGGGTGCTCCTGATGAGTTTATTGAGAAGCTGGCCACAGTGAGTATTGCTTTAGGTTACAATAAGAATCATTTTCCACAGTTTAACCAGTCAGTCACCAGAGGCCAGTCATGTTATAAGACTTGTCAACCTCAAAAGGGCTGTATGATTACAATGTTTATTTTTTGCAGGTCTACTGGTTCACTGTGGAATATGGTCTGTGCAAGGAAGGAGATAAAGTAAAGGCTTACGGTGCTGGTCTGCTCTCATCTTTTGGTGAACTGCAGGTTTGTGGTACATCTCAGAATGATTCCTTCTGGTTCATGCCCTGTGCTCTAACCCTACAAAGTGAACTGGCTGCTTTGAGCTTTTAGAAAAGGAGTTAGCAGCCCAGTGTCATTAGTAGAGTGAAAAGCAGAAACCTGACACTAATGCACAAAAGCATGGCTGAAGTGGATAACAGACTAAAACTGAAATATCATTCTAATGTCTTGCAGTACTGTTTGACGGACAAGCCCAAACTTCTGCCCTTCGAGCCAGAGAAGACCTGCCTGCAGCAGTATCCCATTACAGAGTTCCAGCCAGTTTACTTTGTGGCTGAAAGTTTCGAGGAAGCCAAAGAAAAAGTCAGGTAAAGTGGCTGCGATTAAACCATCTCTTAAATCAGCCTTTCCCTCAGCATTTGTCACTTATACTGTATGTGCTTTTTTATTTTGTTTTTACAGGAAATTTGCTTCCACCATTCCCAGACCTTTCTCCGTGCGCTTTAATGCCTACACACAGAGAATTGAGATGCTGGACAACGCACAGCAGCTGAAGAACCTGGCTGACAACATCAGCGGTGTGTCTTCAGTGTTATGTAGAACTTAAACCGAATCTTCCTTGTATTATACAAGAATTAAGAACGACAAATCAGGATTTTCAGAACTAAAGTCTGGAGAATTCTCTACTGAAAGTGAAGACAACAGGAATGAGCAGAACAAAGTGTATGATTTGAGGGTTTTATTAAGGATTTTGAAAAAAGTACACTGTAAAAATTATTATCAGCTAACCTAAACATGTACTTTTTGTGGTTACAAAGAAATGAATTGCTACAGGTCAAATAATATTGTTTACTATCTTTCAACTCAATTTGAATGATTAATTCACATTCACAAGTGATTTTTAAGTCAGATCAGCACTGTAAAACAGTTTTTAGCATTATTCAAGACATCATTCAATACTTTGTTTATTTTATAATTGTTGTGGTTGTAATTTTGCTTGATTGGAAAATGTATAGCAGCTTAGAAATAACTCTCTGAGGTAACAAGTTCACAGTTTCTTGTTTTCTAACTTTTTTATACAGTGTATTATCAGTGTATCTGATGATCAGTGACTAAACAAGCCATTTTAATCTATTTCCCGTAGCCTTCTTTGTCATCTTAATATGTGCACGTTTAATTTAATCCCACATGGATCACATATTTATGTTTCTCATTTTGTCCACCGTTTGCTTTTTTCTTCCTAGGTGAGATCTCAGTCCTGTGCACTGCCCTGCGAAAGATTAAGTGAAAGGATGGTGGAAGATTTTCAAGGAAAATTAAGAAGAAATGCTATAATCAAAGACGCTTAATAAGCATCGTCTGTATTGCTTTTTAGGCTCGTACTTTGTCTAATCAAGCTGTGATGGAGAGAGCATGATATTAAATATTATATTAGTCCTTATGTAGGCTATTGCATGTAGAACATATTTATAGACAACCTTTGCTAGTTCAAATATATTTAGTCACTACGTATTTAAATGACATATAACGAAATATCACGGGGAAAATACCCATGCAAAACAAATCGCATGTAAATACCAAACAGCTTCGGGCATTATAAAGACCCGCAGCCGCATTATTTGCTATTTTATATATAATATGTTATATTTTTCACTGCCGTTTAATCGTACACAAATACAGATCGCCTACCGTCCAACATTTGCTTCAGCTGTTGCTTGTCGCACAATGTTGCTGTAATTTCCCAAACAAGCCGCAATCAATGAATCACGGGACCAAAGGCTTGTTGAAACCACGTGTTGAGACGAATTCATTTCATTATTAAATCGCTTTTAATTAAAACATGCGTTCATATGCGTTAGCATGATGATTAAAACACAGGTAACGAAAGATAATTAGTTAGGCAATAAGTTTCGCTTGACTTTGAATGTATTACATATATCATTTATCTGTGGCTGTATTAAAGACTGAGATTTTCTGCATGCATTGTCACGTGTACTTTAAAAAATCAATAAAGATTACGTCATTAACTATTATTATTATTATCATCCTTTATTGTTACCATTTTTAGAATAGGCGACTAGGACTTGTACTACTAAATGTATTATTATTATTAGTATTATTATTATTATTATTATTATTCATCGCATTTGCAAGTGAACCGCACGCGTAGCAGAAGTCGGGTTCAGTACCATGGAGAGCAGCACAACACATTGCCTTATTTTTTTTTTGCATAATTTAGCCTACGACCCTAAATACAAAGGACACTTATTTATTATACATTTCCAATAAAGACTCATTTGGTGCTGACCTTTCACAAACACTAGCATATAGCTTATGCAACTGCTTATGGCTGTGAAGCGCCTGTCACGTGTCACGGCTCGTATTTGGTGCCTGGAAAAGAAAAACACAAACTCATGACGCATCTCTGCTTAAAATTAGACCTGCATTTACGCAACACATTTACATAAAGTCCTGCACGTCTGTATATAAATTACAGGGTTTTGGCCGCACGGTGAACATAAGAGTTTCTCCTCATGTAGACAGAGTTGGACTCCATATTTGGTGTCGGTTAATTGGATATATTTATTTTAGATATAGTGGTCTATTTCCCCCTAAGAACCGATGAAGACGGATAGTATAGTGCAGAGTCAGGCTATTCCGCTGAGCGGCAGAAAGCGCAGTCTGATCGAGGACGCGCGACGCGACTCGTCATCTCCGGGGCCCTCGCGCTGCGGGGACAGCTTCGTGTTTGAGGAGGAGAAGAGCGGCAAAGTCCCTCTCAACATCCTCTTTTCTCTCAGAAATGAGAAGAACGCAGGCTTCTTCAAGGCTGGCAAAGTCTTTGAGGTACGTGCTTTTACTTATAGCCTACAGGTGTGGTGATATTTTATTTCAATGTCTGTATCGTATTTTCCCCTTTTTTATTTCTTCATTTTGTATTATTATTTTTTAT
Organism: Gymnocypris eckloni scoliostomus; assembly: GCA_027564155.1. Classification (NCBI taxonomy): domain Eukaryota; kingdom Metazoa; phylum Chordata; class Actinopteri; order Cypriniformes; family Cyprinidae; genus Gymnocypris; species Gymnocypris eckloni. The sequence goes on along the minus strand of CM050432.1, from coordinate 14,535,726 downwards.
ACTTACTTTATAGTCTGTGTAGGGAAACTGTTGCTAGGCCCTACGTTAAGTTTGACTAGAAATGACCATTTTATGATTTTTGCTTACTTAATACAATGTATTGCCAATATGCCTTTTATCTTTGTAATTGTTTCGGAAATTTAAGAGCAATTTCTGACTCAGTGAAACTTATTTCTATACCATTTCTTTCAGAATACCTTACTATAATTATTTTGCTGCAAATTAAGGTATTCAAAATCTTATACCTAAAGTGTGTTAATTATGTCAACTACAATGAGAGCTGTTGTTACAAATGTGACACCAACAGATAAATGGGCAATTGAAATATGTGCATCTCTCATTACCACCCCATCCTAAATTTATTTTAAAAACGACATATTTTTGCAAATAAATCTGGAAACAAACACATAAAACCGGCTAAAACACTAAAACATAACATACAATGTGCTGCTTTTTTAGTTGTGTCACATTGGCTCTATATGCATTATGTTCATTTCTTTTCTTTGCAGGTGCCATAAATAATGTTTTGTGATGAAAACATAATAAAATGTTTGTCTGGCTTTGCTTCTTAGACTTTTGAAGCCAAACTCCTCCATTTGGAGAGTCGACCGAGCAGGAAGTCTGAGAAAAGCGGTGGAGATGATCTGGAGTTCTTCATGAGGTGTGAAGTGCACTGCTCCGACACGGACGTCTTCATCAACTCCTTAAAAAGAGTTGCAGATGATGTGAGATTAGTGCAAGAGGAAAAGAGTAGGTGATTTATCTATTCCATATTACATGTACAGCAGACATTTATTTCAGCAGTTTTATAATGTCCCTTTCATTTAATTTGAACTCACAGGTCCTTGGTTTCCAAAGAAGATTTCTGACCTAGATAAATGCAATCATCTGATAACAAAATATGACCCTGATCTGGACCAGGATCATCCTGTAAGTGTAAAACAGTGGTGCTTTTCTTAAAATAGGACATTATTTACATTCAATCTTAGTTCTACTTGCATGATTCAGATCATGTGTTATATCAGTGACATGAACGGTTGTATTATTCAGGGATTCAGTGATCCAGAATACAGAAAACGAAGAGGAATCATTTCTGAACTGGCTTTCAACTATAAGCAGTAAGTCACATCATATTAATTCATCTGAAATAACAGTTATAGTTGTTATAAAATGAGCATTATGCTATCTAATCAGAGATTCTTTTCAATAGAAAATACATTTCTTTTGTCATTATAGTGGGGATGCTTTACCTGCAGTGGAATACACTCCAGAAGAGATTGCCACTTGGTAGGTTTTCCCAGTTGTTTTATTGAATTGTCAACTATTATTTTGCATATCAAATGTTTGAGAAGACTAGTGCGACCGCGTGCTTGTAAGAGCTCTTTTTGTGATGAGGCAGGAGGGAGGTCTACAGGACTCTGAGCGGTCTGTACCCCTCTCACGCCTGCAGACAGTTTCTAGAAGCCCTCGGTCAGCTGGAGAGGGAATGTTTGTATGGAGAGGACAAGATCCCTCAGCTAGGAGAAGTGTCTGCATTTCTTAAAGGTATACAGGTCTGATTATTGTATCTCTGTGAGTGCAACATGTGGAAAAGTTCACTGACTTGAACTATGTTCTGTGCCTGTGTGTGCCCTTGTTCAGAGAGGACAGGTTTTCAGTTACGGCCAGTGGCAGGGCTGCTTTCTGCTCGGGACTTCCTAGCCAGTCTAGCGTTCCGGGTGTTCCAGTGTACCCAGTATATTCGTCACCCTTCAGCTCCCATGCATTCCCCTGAACCGTACGTGTAAAGACACAAAACTGCCTTTTATTTGGATTGGTAACTTTTTATTGCAGAATATTAATATTTTGACTGCATTTGGCTTTAAAAAGTGACTGCTGCCATGAGCTACTTGGACATATTCCCATGCTTGCAGACAAAGAATTTGCTCAGTTTTCACAGGTATGTTTTTGTGCCACATAATAAACTTGAAATGAACAGTTAAAGTGGGAAACTATCATTCAAAATGCATGGAATTTTAATACAGATAGATCTTACTTAAATGGTCAATCTGTAAATTGTCCATGTAGAGAAATACTGAGACACTTTGCATTCGACACTGAATCTTTTACCCTGTAGGAGATCGGACTTGCCTCGCTTGGAGTATCGGATGAAGATATTGAGAAACTGTCCACAGTGAGTACATCCTAATGGAAATATTCAGCTGGAGAATACTTCACTGAAGCTTAGTGTATTAAAGCAAGTCTTTAGTGCCCCCTTGTGTTGTTTCATTCATATTGCAAATGGTTAAAAGACTATAACATTTATCAATTCTGTCATTCTGAATGTGAAGCCTAACAAAACATCTCTACGTTTCACACACAGCTATACTGGTTTACAGTGGAGTTTGGTCTCTGTAAGCAAAATGGAACAGTGAAGGCCTATGGGGCTGGACTACTGTCCTCATATGGAGAACTTTTGGTAAGACAAAAAAAGTGCCAATATGCTGATTCTTATTATTATCAATGTTGAAACTAGCTGCACTATACTTAATATTTTTGAGGAAACCACATGATTTATGGTATTCTGTGATGAATAGAAAGTTCAAAAGAACTGTATTTATGTATCTTTTTTTCCAGTATGCCCTGTCTAATGAGCCCCAATGCAAACATTCGATCCAGCTGAGACTGCGGTTCAACCATACCAGGATCAGTCATATCAGCCAGTTTACTTTGTATCTGAAAGCTTTGAGGATGCCAAACACAAGCTGAGGTATATATGTTTTCTCAGACTATCTGTAGAAACTTTTTCACTGAGGTTGTACAAATGACCAGAAAGCACCTGCTGTTGTTCCACAGGCAATATTCATCCACAATACATAAGCCCTTCTCCATTAGATATGATCCCTACACTTGCAGCATGGAGGTTTTGGATGAGCCTTCTAAGATCCAGAATGCTTTAGCGCAGATGAGGGATGACCTGAAGATCTTACAAAGCCCTGGAGAGGCTGGGACAGAAATAAACCAGACACAGTATCATCAATAACATCTATTTATTCACGGAAAGCCTTTCTGTATGTATATGAATAGGCCTATTGCAGATTACATTGCATAAGGTCTGGCGTTGAAATGTTATATGTGTGTATATGTATCACCTTTAAATGTAATGAAGAGTTCTGTTTACCAAAATAATAAATATCTTTATTTTGCATACCGCTGCATGATTTTCACAGCGATGCCATTTAAGAATTATTTTTGGTTCCCCAAAGAACCTTTCAATTAAAAGTTTTTAAATAATATTTTTTTCTTAGTGTGAAGAATGTTACAAAAATCTAAAGAACACTTTATCCCACTGTAAAGAACCTTTTGTGGAATGGAAAGCTCCCATTGATGAACCATAGATGTCAATAAAGAATCTTTATATTTAAGAGTAATCCCTCAAATTATGAACACACTCATTCAAATTCCCCTAAAACTTGTCATTTTAAAAATCTAAGCCATATTGGAATAAACCATATCAGAATGTTATTCATATTTGGACCAGTGGAAAAAATGAATGTAAAAACCATAAACTGAATGTTTTCTGGCCCTAAACAGAAAGTACATTCTGTCAAAATGTTTCTAGAGTGTTCGATCACCGTCTGGCAATAGAAAAAGGCAGCCGCCAAAGAAAGAATGGGTCTGTGTGCACTGTGACACTGGTGAGGTCGAGACAGAGCCTGTGGTAAATATAAAGAGGTGAGAGAGAAATGCTTTGACCAGCTCTCAAACCTCATGCCGCAGTTTTCCAGTTCAGCAGAAATGGATCAAATGCAGATGTCATCGGAGGAAAGACTCATACATTTCAGCAAAATTCATCAGTCAGCAATCTTGATACATGTCTGTTTTACACACGTAATGACAAGAAAAAACAATTTCAATATATAGGCTATATCTATTACATATACACAACATGTATTATCTGATACATTATACTGAGAGATTTTACATTTAGACTCTTTCTGCAGGTTACATCCAGCAGGTGGCCTCAAGAGACTGTCTTTATAGATGATTCATTGAATCATTTACTTTAACCAATGACTGAATCTTACGAATCACTGATTCGTTCAGAAAACGCCTGCATGTTTATTCAGAGATGCTACGGCCAAATTCATCCGAGGCTTCGTTTGAAACTATTTTCTGTGGTGAAGCAAAAATAAATACAGTAATTTTTGTGGCGATTGTGTCAAACATGTTTTTGTTGTATATTATCTTCTCTTTTTTTACTGAACGTTTGTAGGCTACAAAATAAATAACTCTCTTAATCGTGCTGTTGTTGCTGTGATCACCTGTCACCTCGTCGCCACGGCCCAATGTACGCCATGCTAATATTCGGATTTGGAATACAGCTTTCTTGCTAGTATAATATTGCTTAAATGCATCATAAATGAATCATCTTTCCTGCTTTGGCTCCAGAAGGAAAGGAGACCGTTTAGTGGATTAGCTCTACTTTTAACAGATTGACAGCTTGTGGTTGCACTACAGATGGTGTAGGAACAACTACGCAACTGTTCCATTCATACTAAAAGATTAGGCTACCAGGTCACAGCATATTCCTCCCTATGGGCCCCAGCACAGGCCAAACAGTCCTCTGGGCAAACCACAAAGCAAGCTGCCAGGTCACGCTGTGCTGGAATTTATTGAGTTCAGGGGTAAATGAGGTTCTATCAGCTGGCTGGCCTTTGTTTGCCTTGACCGTGTCTAAGAAACGAATCAGAGAGAGAGTTCGTCAAGCAATTAATGTAATAAATGTGGGAGAGAAAAGAGGAGCAGACATCTGCTTTCATAAAACAAATTTAATCGTCTCTCGTATCTCATTTTACATGGCACTCTACCCAACCCACAAATCCCTCTGAAAACCATAACTTGGATCCGAATCCATCTCGATCAAAACAAATGTGTGTTGCCATAACAATTTGATAACCACTGATGGTTCCTGTAAAATTCTACCCACAAATCCCAAATACTTATCATGTCATAGGAGCATAAACATTTCCCTTTGGTATTGTGGAAATAGTGGAGAGCAACAATCAGGTTCCGGAAGTGAAAATCACATTCATTTTCTCCATAGGGGAATTGATTTCGAACTATAACTTATAAGGCACACCTACTCAGAGCGATGACGCATCATAAGCTTTTGTTGAAACTATCAGCCCATATTATTTCAACTTATTTTTTAAATATTCGTGTTGACATTGGAATTCCTGGTGAAAAAATGCACCATGGTTCAGAGAAATCTCAACCGGGAACATCTTAGCACCACTTCCTATGAAGCACTGCGAATGACGTAGAGTGAGTTTTAGGCGATTTTAATTTAAAGACATGAAATAGTCATTAAAAGGCCTGTGTAAATACCTTCTGTGGCACTCGAGGATGTGAGGGACGGGGTTTAAGCGGACTAAAATGATCCAGCATATTTCACCAGAGACGAGTCTCTCGAGTTTTGTTGCAAAATAGATAATACATTTTCTTTTTGTGTTGACTTTAATTTACTCACTGCAATGAAATATAGCATTTCCTTTTTTCCAAGTATTAATTTCTGAAGTATGAAAAGAGTCATTATTAAAACCGCTACAGATCTGGAATCATGAGGAGGCAACCACAACCAGAAGTGTTTCAATCTTTACAATTCCCAGTATAGATCTGTCTACATCACTTCCACTATTCAGATACTGATTACTGTGAAAGAAAGTGCAAGCACAAGTCTTGGTCCTCAAAAGACTTCTACTTATCCAGGAGAGCCCTCATGAAAAAAACATGATCTCTTTCCTTTTGTTCTTTGCGCTTTGTCTTAAGAAGTGAATAGGATTAGGCCTCTAAGCTGTGCGGAAGCTCTCAACCTGGTTGGAGCTGCTTTGATCATTATGGGTTTTTGTTAGTAATTAAAACTACTCCAACTTTGGAGGCTTAAGGCATTAGGCCTTTGAAGGAAGGCTTGCATAGTCTTTCTTCGTCAGGACAGAGAGCATCTGCTGGAAGAAATGCATAAGCATTCTCTATCACAACACTGCCATCTTTCCTGCCAAGCCGACTAAAATATTCAAAATAAAAACCACCATATACTTTCTATATGATGCATTGGCTACTCTAATCATGAACCGGTTCTTAATAAAATACATATTCACAGGACTGGCACACCCATCACTACTAAATGTAATCCAGCCACCAGATGGCAGTCTTGGGTTAAAATCGTGCCTACCCAAATATTGATAATTGAAAGTAGATTTTGGGAAAGTGGTGATCATAGTCTCTAAAAGACCTTTCAGGAATTTCTCAATGCTCCACTTTGGAATAGTGTCCCTTGTGTGAGAGGAGTATGTGGAAGAGGCTGACATTGATTTCTCCAAGCTATATGCAGCTGGTCCAGTACCAGCCACGTTCAGCTCTACCAAAGCCTCGTTTCAGACCACATTGAACTTATTCAAACAAAGCCAGCAGACCAGTAGCATGTTATGATTGCGGATGGCGGTGTGCTTCTGGGCTCCAAGAATCATACAGGCTTGTTTTTCGGGCTTGAAAGAGTGTAGGTTCATTTCACCCCCTTCTCTGTGCACCCATTTCAGTCTCACCTTAACACCCAGGCACAATATGCTTTACTGTTACACATGGAGCACATGCAAAAGTCTCAGGAACTGCAAGAAAAACTCCAGGGTTGCTACACTTTTTGACCAGTTCATTTCCCCAACTCTTAAACGGGTCCACTTGCAGTGTTAGGAAGGTTACTTTGGAAATGTAGTGTCCTAAACTCCTGAAACATTGGTGTCTCAAATATTAAAGCAGTCAATGCAATATGGGTAAATATTCAGATGTAACCACCTTTGTAATCATCATGAAAACATTTTCGCACATAACCGTAATTTACGAATTTTATAGATGAACAGATAACGGTCTTATTTATTTTGTAATTAAATTGTTAACTAGTTACACCCCAACATTGATCACTTGTCATGTGATGTGACTAAAATTTAATAAATACATTAATAATTAGTGATATTTGTAAGTTATACTTTTTGCATCATGAATAATAGAATCCAAACATAAAGCAACACATTTCTTGAAAGGTTTTTTAAGATTGTGAATGTTTTTTATTTGTCATTGATCCAACTATTCTACCTTTTGGCCTCACACCTTCCTGCCCAAACATAGCACAATTGACCTGAGAGGACCCTTGCTCCCCCTTCAGAGTCTCCTGTGCTTTTCTTGGAATAAAACAGCAGCTCACGCCGTCTTGTGTTCTCCTTGCACTTTAGTTTCCCATGCTTGTCTTCATCTTCAGGGTTCAACACTTGAAGCACAAATAGCATTGCATCCGTCTCCCCCACCGCACATGCGTCACGGTCGAGTGGAGGAAGTTCCCCTGTAGAGTTAGGAATGGGACTGCAGATTATTATCCCGATGGAGTCAATGAGACTGTCTATATGAGCACCTGTACAGCTTTTCGTCTCACACTCAAGCGTTCTACAATGAAAACTGCCAGCCCCTGCCGTTCGGCGACCTTTGGCTCAACTTTAAGCCTGCTTGGCAGAACACCACACCAAAAACTCTGATACAATGCTTCGCAGAAAAAGGGAATAAACTGGGGAGAGAGAAAGAGTCTTGTTTCCCACAATTGTTAGTCTGAGTTTTAACCCAAGTTACCTATAAAACAAGACACAGTGGAGTACGTACAGTGGCATGAAAAATAAGACTTTATTTATTGAAAAAGGAAAATAGCACACTCTCCAGGTTACATCTCGGTCATCCAGAAGAACAGCTTTCGGTCCCCACCGATAACACATAGAGGCAGGGTCCTATGCCAGCTTAGACCAGCCCCCACAGATGCAGAACCAATCATCACAGGCTGCAATGAAAATCATATACCATTGTAATGCAAATCTATTTTAAACTCAAATAGCGAAGTACATCATTTTACAAACCTGTGGATGGCCCAGATGATGCACCAATAACTGACTGTTGATTTTTCCCGGATAGCCTGTGGTAGCGAAAAGATTCTCATTTGCCCTTGACCATCTGTAGAAGAGAGTTTACCAGGATTATAGTCATGGATGCAGTCCAACAAAGAAAACGATGAATGATCCGATCATTAGAGAAAAAAAATTAATTACCTGAAATGTCTTGCCTTGTCAACATGAGCGGGTCTCTTCTCGAGTGGATAACTACAGGCAAAACACATCAGCATCATTTACCGACAGTTTAATTCACTCCACCTTTAAAGGGATGAAAAATGAAGATTCTGTCATCATTTACTCACCCTCAAGTAGTTCCAAACTTGTGTGAATGTCTTTGTTCTGCTGAACACAAAGGATTATATTCTGAAGAATGTGGGAAACAGCAGTTCTGGTGCACCATTGACTACCATAGTATTTATTTTTCCTACTATGATAGTCAATGGTGCCCCAAAAACAGCCTGGTTACAAACTTTCTTCAAAATATCTTCCTTTGTGTTCAGCAGAACAAAGACATTCATACAGGTTTGGAACTACTTGAGGGTGAGTAAATGATGACAGCATTTTCATTTTTGGGTGAATTATCCCTTTAACAAAACTGCTCAGTTGAATGTCGTAATTGTGATTTAGTGTGGATGAGTTCATGTAAAACTTCAGAAGGTTTTATGGTTGATGCACATTATGGACAAATTCTTGATTCTCAGAAAGATTAACTAAATTAAGTGAGATAGGTCATGTCAACCACACAATAGTTCTGCTTTAAAAGCAACTCACTCTACTACAAACATAATTTTAGCCACAGAGACAAAATTGCATTTACCTAGAGCGGGTAATGTCCCAGATCACCCAATCGTTGGCCACCACAGCTCCAACCTTAATAGTGTTTGTGAGACACCAGTCAGCTGACATGAGCGGCACCTGCCCGCTGTCCAGAGACAGAATTGCGTGTTGTGTAACAAGGTCATAGAACCGTATTGTGCCTTTCTTCTCCGCCACCATCAACTGTATTAAAGAAATATATCACACCGAAAGTTCACACTGAAATCTACATCCCATATAATCATTAGTTCTGTCAGACTTGTTACTGACCTTACAGAGGTCCTCAGGGTGCCAACAGACACTTACACCAGGGGCGTAGTCTGAATGAAATGGTTTCATTACCATCAAGGTCCCACACTCTTTAAGAAGGAAAGCAAGAATATAATATTCAGGCAAATACAATACAAATTGCAGACATTAAGTATGAGGACAGCTGTAATGTTCACCACAACATCTATCCTGCATGATGGCCAAAAGATACTACTTGTTCAAAACATTGTGTAGGTTAATTTTACATGATAAACGGAAAAGTCTCTGAAAGTACTATGGATTGAATCAAGATGTGCACTTTCTGTGGATGTTCTTTTCCCCATATTACTATCCAGTGTTAAGAAACTCAAAATCCAATCCAAATTTTAAGTGGTGTAATAAAGTTGCAGGTCATGGTGACAGAGCAAATGGTTCAGCAACAGGAATAAAAAATAATGAGGCCATGAATGTGTTATTACATCACGCCCATCCCCTTGCGTTCTAACCCTTTAAAACATGCACAGACACACACAAACAGACAAAGTCTGAAAGTAAAAAAAAGAAAAAGAAAAGAGTTGGTTACAAAAAAAGCACTGTCAGAAACAGGACACTAATCAAATGCGGCATAATCCTAAGAAGAACTCAAATAGGCACACGGAAGGAAGTCAGATTACTAAAAATAACATCTTGCCAACGAAAAACCATTAACCACTAACCTAAAATAAATCAACAGAATGACTGAAGACTAGTGTTTTGAATACAAATTAAATATATACAGATTTCAAGCTATAGATGAGAAGATACACTAGCATTCAGGACACTTTGCAATCAAGGTATACATTTTATCAGTATGTGCTCCTTAGGAATCAAAGCCGTGACCTCGGATTTGCCAGCACCATGCTCTACCAAGTGAACTACACGAACCCTTGCCTGACCTGGAGTTCCACTCAGAAGCAGGATTGCCAATACCTCCGTTTTTCTTCCTAAGAACACAAGATTTTCACTCCAAATTTGGCCTTGAGGAAGTTTGTGAAGGCATGCGAAGGCAAGTACAGATACAGCAAGAGGCCTGCAAGTAGGTGCAATAAATCATTTGAATGGAGAACACTGGAGATCAGATTCTGGATGCTTTCACTGGAGATCAGATCTTGGGTTTACCACATCACAGAGGCCCGTGTGAAGAGAACCACAAGTTCTCTCAAATGAGTTGAAACTGTGGAGGTTTTCTGGGAAAGTGTGGGGGAAGAGAAGGAGGGGAAGCACTCCCATTAATAGGAAAGACGCACAAACTGTTGGTTGATGAGGTCATTGAGAAGTCTTCATCAAATGAATGTCTGAATTTCAACCGTGCAGTTGGGTAGATTAATATCTGCAGCTGGGCGGTACTTGGAGGACATGCCCCATGCTCAACAGCTTACAGACGAGGGTCTTTGTAAGCACTTAAGTTCTGCCCAACATTTGCCAGGAACTCCTGAACTGTCTCCTCTTGTCTGGGGCATCTCTGTTCTGATCAAGCTCCTTTGCAGAGCATGAGAGAGGTTTCAGACCACACCACACAAACATGGTTAAAACCCCTTTACTCAGAACCCCTCGCCAAGCAAGAGTTCAATTGCACGCAAAACCAAAACCGCCAGCCTTGACAACCACCAGGGTATTCAAGAAGGCGAAAAGTTAGCTCTCCACAACCCTGACAAAGCCAAATGAGGATTAAGACGTTGAACACACACACACAGTGGGAAGCATCACAGACAATGTGCTACTGCTATTGCATAAGGCTCTTCAATGACTGACGCAGCATTGTGGAATAACATGCGGCAGCCATGTACAATGAGTTGAAAGAGAGGGAAGTGTTTGAAGTCACAAAAGATCTAAGAGAGAAAACAAAAGGAGGGTCTGTCTGGCTTGTCTGTGCTTTCCCACACTGCACTACCGGGAAACTGACCCGAGCATGCATTGTGATTTTTCAGATGGGGCAGTGGTGATAAATTTTGAAATTGATTTAAGAACTGTTGAAACAAACATTTATGGTGGCGACCGGGTCAGGGCCTAATTCTTTGACAGAGATGGTGTGACTAACAGTTCTGACCTGACCTGTTTAAACCAACAGTGTTAGTGGTTTTGTTTACATTCAAGTGCTCTCAGCAGCCAAAATGACACTCTTTTGTGGTCTAGTATAATGTATCAATCATGAAGAGAATAAAAAGTTTAAAACCTCACACAGAAACAGAATGTGAGGCAGGCGAACCAACCCGAAAACAGCTATCGTCACCAGACGTATTTTATATGACACATGGATCGGTTATTCAAAACCTAATGAGCTGGTTCATAATCGTACCATGCAAGTACATATTACTACCTTTGAGGTACATATTCGAAAGGTACTAATATGTACCCTTTAGGGATAAAGAAGGCACTAAAGCAGGGCTTGGCAACTTTGATCTTAGAAGACACTGTCCTGCCAAGTTTAGTTCAAACCCTAATCAAATACAGAACCAAAGTGGTCCAGCCCGGCACTAAAGTGTCCCATTGGGAGTACTGCCCCAGTGACAAGCTGTTGTACCTCTAAATGGTAAAAAAATTGTGTAAACAACCTTTTAAGGCATCACATGTGCCTTTGGAAAGCAGTTCCAAAAAGTTAGAAGTAACAGTTTCAGTTCCAAGGCATTATTGAAAGTATCCTTTTTAGAAAGTATTTTGATCATCTTAGATTTTGTGTCATCAGTTTAGCAGAACGCCAAGTCCAATCTCTACTGCCGGGGTGTCCAGTCCTGCTCCTGTAAGATCATCTGCCTATGGAGTTTAACTCCAGCACTTATCTATAAATTGGCCCTCCAGGAGGATTGGAATCAATTTGTAGTCAAATTTCCTTTGCCCATCACATGAGGAGTGCTATTTGTGCATCAGTTGGAGTTGCTAACTAGGTTTCAAATAAGTTACTTATGATGTTCTATTTTGGGTCAAACCCCTTTTCTGTCCTACAGAACTGATGACGCAAAAAACACACGTGTCATCCTCTGGAACCGAAGGTATGCCTCATTCTCCTAGCTTGAACTCTGTCAACTCAGCATTTCCTTGTGTGACCTGCACTCCCGAAAGTAATCTGTAGGTGGCACCGAGGCCTGCAACACTACTATAGCAAAAACCTCCTCTGATCTTCAAAGGAAACAGGTTGCACTCTTTCCCCCGGCACACACAGAATTACATAACACTAGAGAAGATCTGAAAGTTTGAAATCAAGGCGATTCTATGATTGAAGTGGTTGATCAAACCCTCAGTGGCGATAACTTAAAAGGCAGGCAAGATCAAATTTAAATACCTTTGTGGTAGAACAACCCTGCTGAAAAGACCAACACAAATTTTAATTGGTCTGCTAACGGAGACTGCAAGTTAAGAAACCTAGTAGGGACATAACCAAAGCATCCCATGCTACGACCAGCATCCTTAACATATGCTGCTGACCAGAACTGGTGGTCTTTTCAACAGGGAAGGTGTGTCACACATGCAGACGTTCCAGCTGAGAGCAACATTTGCATCAAAAGCTAAGTTTGTGTGGCCTGACTGGAAAAGGTTCACTCTCTTTCTCTAACATTAACCTGATCTTTCTCTTATTCCACCTCGCTGTTCCTCCTGCGTCCCATATTTTCTCAACGTGACAGAATTTAAATCTTTCTGCAGATGGAGCGCTCTACTGTTTTCTCTGGCTCCACAGGAGAGGGAGACTGAGGCTTATGGCGGATGTTTCCTGCTTCGATCCCTTCAGTGGCCCCTCTACTCTACCACTAAACACACTATCTCTGACACAAAATCCACTGACCAAAGCTACATATATCAACTATCTGTATCTAAATTCTGATGGGCATGTGTAAACTATGGTTTTGGCGGGTACTCTGGATAACATTTGGCAGTTTTCCTTATGAGCACGACCACAGCGAGACACCAAATCTCAAATCATCATATCAAATCTCTCATTTGAGCTGGCAGTTCAGCATTAGTAATATATGGTAACTGCAGTGGTTTGCACCTTACTGTGCTGTCGGGTGGGCTATGATTTATTCATAAGAGATGGTTGTTACTTAATCAAAATAATAGGCTGCTTCTAACTGGGCCAATCTTAGGGGTGTTGGGGATTACAAAAGGGGCTTCAGCACATTCAGGTTCCAGCAGAGAAGAAACCCATTACTGCCGAAGCTGCATGCTGAAACGGTCTCATCCCCAACTATGATAAAAATCTGCGATTCCTCCTTTAATCACAGCCTGAAGTTTTACCAACATCAATAAAACAGCTGCGAGGAGCAGCACACTCCTATTTTCAGTGTCGCACCACCCAGATGAAGAGTGTATGAAAACATTATCGCAGCGCAATGGGTCAGTGCTGACATTAGGTCACATGCTGACACTGGCAGTGTGTGCACCAAGAAATGCACTGGGCTTGAAGCAGATCCAAACATCCTAGCACAGATGATGGTTAATATCAAGAAAGAGATGTAATGTCTATACGCAATGGCACAGACATGGCAAAATCACCTGATCATGTTGAGAAAACTTGGTTACACCATCCAAACATTTAGATGTATATGATATAATTTCAATGTCCAGTGCACTAGTGTTTATATATCTTAATGTATCGCTTATTCATATCCATTTGTAATTATGTTCATAGTGTACATACATTTACTGCATAATCCATTTGTATAGTATGTTCATAATCGCTCATATGCATATCCTACTGATAGTATTTAATAATTTGTAAATGATGTCCATAGTACTGCTTTATCTTTATATTTCTGTACATATGTACCATATTGTAGGCACTGTATATTCTGCTTAGATGCTAACTGCATTTTGTTGCCTTGCACCTTACACGTGCAATGACATTAAAGTTTAATCTAATCTAATTTAATAAAACTGTCATGGTATGGTCTGCAAAAAGGATCCAATAGCTGAATGTTGGATGTCTATAAGGAAAACTACTGTCTTGGTCCTCGTCCACCTTGAAGCCATTAGGGTTTGCAAGCTGGGAAGAGAAAGGCCGGGCCATTGAGTTGTGGCAGGCCCCAGCGCTGCAACATCCAGGTGTGTAGGTTACACGGTTCTGACGCAAAAGGGAAGACCCGAGACTCCAGGAGTGCGCTCTTACATTACCTCTGACTGCCAGGAAACCGCACTTACCTCAGTGGCTGATTGGTGGGGCCACATTCGAGGAGCTTGTTAACTGTAGCCGTGGAGAGGAAAAGCCACGACTGCTGATTGGATTTCCATGTTTAACCAATTACTTAGAAAAACTCTGCAAGCAAGTGGCGGTTGACGACACGCAGAGCAACGGCGAGTTTAGTGTTGTGTTTAGTGTCGGGTTTCAGTGTGGAAATTTGGTCAAGACTTTCTGCATCATTAACAGAGAACAGAACGCACTCACACACACACACATATTTCACTTTCTCACACTCATACACTCGGACTGCAGTGCAACTAACCTGCAAGTGTGGTCATCGCTGACAGAGGCTATTTGCTTTCCTTCTGCAGGCTCAAACACAAGATGATTGATGTAGCTGGTGTGGCCTTCTATCACCTAGAAATCATAGAAATTTAATTCAACGATCATACAGTGAACAAGTCAGCCAAGGACAGAAATAAATATTACTGTACAGATGGGTGCACAATAAGGCTATACCAGATATCATATCTAAAAGCTGATATTATTCCGCTTTTTGACAATATTCCTGAACCTTTTCAAAGTGATGATGCTCATGGATAGTTCAATCAAACTTTATTTTGAATAGATTCAGACCATTTAAACTAATTCAAAGAATTTTCCTCCATTGCCCAAGCATATTGCTAGGATAGTTCATCCCAAAATGAAAATTCAGTCATCATTTACTCACCTTCATGTCGTTCCAAACTTGTATGAGTTTCTTTCTAATGCTGAACATAAAAAGATATTTTGAAGAATGCTGGTACTAAAAAAAACAGTTAATGGTCCCCATTGATTACAAAGTATTTATATCCCTTCTATAGAAGTCAATAGGGACCAACAACTGTTTGATTCTTCAAAATATCTTCTTTTATTCAACATGAAACTCATACAGGTTTGGAACAACATGAGGGTGAGTACCTGATGACTGAATTTTCATTTCTGGGTGAACTACTTCTTTAATTTTCTATCTCCAGCAAAATCATAGCAAATATACTGTAAGTGTACCGGAGAAGAAAGAGCTACCTTTACATCACAATTGTTTTGAAGAGAAGATGTCCACAGTCTGATTTTTCTGTCAGCCGCTGCGGTGCAAAACCTGAAATTAGAGGAGAAAAAAAGGATAAAATAATACACTGCATTTAGTCACCATCCTGTACGTGGGTGTGTAACAAACCACAGTCAGAAGATAAAACACTGGAGAGATTACAAATGTTAAAAGACAAACAACCAAAGTCAGAATTTGATCATGCCATTTTCACATTCGTCTGTTCAAAATCCAACCAAACCTAATAAAACAGCTCTGCCACTAATCAGCAGCAGCAATTATTCACACAATTACACTAACTCACCTCTGACAAGAAAAACACTTTTAGTTAGAGAATCGCACGCACATTTTTATGTTACCATACCACACACAGACACAAAATCGTCTTCCATTTTATAACAAACAAAAGTCACACAAGTTCTTGCCACGAAAGGTCCGATTACCATCACATCATTCTATCAACATGTTCATTTGTGAGTTGTCTTTGGCTAGATTGTTGCGCGGATGGCGTAACATCACAACCGTACCAATCATTTACATGCCAGCAGGCAACGACTCGAGTCAACCTGTCAATAACCTCTGACTCCATGTCAACCCACATGCCCAGGAAACCTTAATAAGATCTCTAGTACTCAGTTTCCAAGAGGTACACCTACAGTGGATAAGAAAATAAACCCAAATAAAGGGCAGCGCACACAGTTGAGCATGTTACACCTTCCGCCCTGACCACAGCATGGCTAGGAAATAACTCTGCCCTTCCCATGCTGCTAAACCTACAGGAAACTTCCCTACAGGGAGCAGAACCCTCCCAAGTTCACAGCTTAACGAAGAACATGTCAGACTGACAACATCTTATTAGACTCTTGATACAAACCAGATCGAACTACAGCTGTGACAGACACTTTCCACTGCTTGACAGGAACATACAAATCTTGGTAATGAATCGATCCCTGGAAAATGGGTCTCTCAGTGATAAAAACATATTCTGAGAAAGCACATTTGTTTGAACAAAAATGAGTATGTTTGTGCGTGTGTGGTAAAATATCTCAACTCTCAAATATCCCAATTGACTCAGACACCAATTAGGACGGGAAATTCGATAGTGCAGTACAGAAAAAGCGTATTTATCTAACATTTAAAAGAATATCAGAATTTGTGCGGTAAAATAAATCAATTATCATATACTGTGTCTGAGCCTCTAATGAAGAGAAGGAACCCGTTTGTAGATGAAGAACTTTATGGTGTCTGGCATTGAGATCTGTGCTCCTTCCATACATCATCCTATTTCCACATCTTACATTACACACACAAAGTCACATTATAATCCATCAATTTGATTTGGCTTCTCCCAACATAAAAAAGCGGCTCATGCTCAAAGCTGTACCTGATGACCCGAGGGAGCTGATCCAGACGCGTTTCAGGGCTCCATGCGATAGCATCCACACGTACTCCATGCACGAACACTTGCAAAGAAGTGAACTCTACATCCTCGACCTCTGTGTCTTCCTCCTGCAGAAATACAAATCACTAGACATTTAAATGCTGACATGAAGACAGGAAACGATCTGTTCTCATGTACATCCTAGTAAACAGTGTTTTCTCTTTTCATACAGATATGGATGGTTATATTCACAACAGTACTATTTCTGTACTATGCATACTATGTACATAGGCGGAGTCCGAAATCGCATACTCTCCGAGTAGGTATTTCTTCTGAATAAGCACTTACTTATTAGGGATGGGTCACGATTTTCGAATATTCGATTAGTCGATTTAATTATAGAATATCGATTAGGTTGTGTGATATTTTCTAAAGGTGTACCCACACTGGGTGTTTTGAATAGTGCCGAGCGCGCCTGAGCCCCAAAGCCCTGTTCGTCTGACTAATGTGCGCCCTGATTGATTGATACGCAGCCTGATTGCGTGAACAATAGACCTGTTAAGCAATATATTGTGAGAGGGCTGTTTGTTACAGCATCCCAAACAACTCAAAATAATAAACCACAAAGTTAACAAAACTATGCACTCCATACATACATTCACTGAGCGAGAGCGCTTCTCTGTCACATCATGTGCTATCGGAAACATCCTGTTTCCCACTTATGAAGTCGTGACGAGCTCGCTGCATTATAATTATAATTATATAATTATAAAGTTTTTTGTTGAAGAATAATGTAATATTCCACTGGTTGATAACCATAAGAGAGAGAGAGGGTGTGTGTGTGCGTGAGGGGTGCAATTTTCGAATAGTAATCAAATAATACCCAGCGATTATCGAATATTACTTTTGCTTAAAATGCCCATCCCTATTACTTATGCGACTGTAAAATATGCATATGTAGTATTAATGCTATCTGGACTATGGGTGTCGGGATATACCAGTATTGACGATAACCGTGATATGGGATAGTAAAATGTCCAATGGATGTGCAATTCAGAATCTCGTCAGTAGTCAGTAATGCAGGTACTTTTTGCCTGCTGTTTTATGAAGTTTTTCCCCTGCTATATAGTAAGGAAATATTAAATGATACAGCAATTATGTACATTTTCTAAAACGTCTGAATTTCCCAGACAGCCTATTACATTTGCCAAAACTTGTAGTATATGATACAATATCTCCCATATCTAGTTGTATAAGATATATCTTGTTGTATACGATACAATAATTCCCATAATCCCATAAAATAACTTGATCTTTTAATTCAATAACTTGATAAACTAGTGTGACAAAAGAACAGCATGCAATGTAATGCTCACATTAAGAGTTTATTTCAAACGTCTAATTTAAGAAAAATTAAATGTACACTTAATATGCAACTTATAGTTGGTTGCAAAATATTTTGCCAGTATACACAGCTAATATTGAATGGTGGTCAATAAAAAACATTAGCTCTAGGAACCTGAACATGTTCTGGTATGGCAAACCATTATAAAAATGAATTTAAAGGGTATACTGCCCAGTTTACAGAATGCTAGTAATGCTTTCTGAACACAGCTCTTGAGTTTCATGTAAGCATGGATGTTTTGTTGGTAAAAAGTGTGACTACTTGAACCTGCCAGAGAACCTAGGCCACCCAGCATCCCAATTGACATACCATTCGAAATATCTTAAATAGTAATCAAGATTAGTTATCTTGAATATGGACCCTTTTCAATGGGAGGGTGTTTTTAATACAGCGTTTATGAGAGGGGCAGTAAATTTGACATCGTTCTATCTTCTGACTGCCGTCATCAGTCTCTCTAAATGTTTTCCTTTGATTGAAAGTTATGAAAGCACTATCGTGGAGTTTTTCTTTTGCTATTTGAGCAAATGGGAAAGCAAAAATATATCTGTGGTACGCTCCCATTCACTGATCTTGAAGTTTACCAGACTATAACGACTTACGAAAGCCAACAATGTGAAAAGGGTATATTGTTTAGGGAGAATAGCATGCAAATTAGGACACTGGAAATGCACTCCCTGAAGTGTTTCGTTTCACCTCTAATCAAACACACCTGAACCAGTTCATCAATGTTCAAATCACAGACAGGTGTGTTGGAGCAGGACTGTAACCCTACAGTGAGGTACACCTCCAGAAGGTTAACACTCCTACCACAGACTGACCAGTCTGCTGAATAACTGTCCTCACCTTAAAACGACAAGTGCCCACGACCACATACTGGTTTCCTCCATACGCCAGAAGTGACACAGGTGAGCCACAGTCAAATGGACTGAACTCCACCACATGAACATAGTCCTCACAGGACACTGTGTAGGTTGCAGTGCGAACCGTTTCATCTGGCATCTTCCATCAAACTAATCCTTGCTGTTTGGATGAAATGGAGTTAAATTCCACTCTAAATTATAAAACACATGAGAGACAAATTAGCACTATTTATTGGATGGAAAAAAATGCTATAATGGTTAACAAAAAAAAAGAGCAAGGAGTATCTGATATGTAAGTTAACGTAATAGGATGTGTGGTGTACAGACATTGCTGTAACGTTAGTTAGATGAAGAAAGTTTCCTACATTTAACGAATAGAACTTTTAAAACTAAAATAAACCCTGCAACTTAATCTCTACAGTACCTCACATATTATGATAATGATAAACATTCAACTCGCTATATTTCTTTACGGTCTCCATTCATTTATTGCAGTGTTTAAGTTATGAATTAACAACACTTAACGTTAGATCAGAGACCGCAGGTTGATGTGCAGCGAGTCATGCATAATAAAAATAATATTAAAGCTTTATGAGACAAACCTGGAATAATTTTATATACTCTGCTGATCGTCTGGCTGAGAAAGTGAGTTCTTAAACCCCATGCGGTACTTGTTCTCAGCGCGCTTTCTGACCACGTGATCGCACTTGTTTACTTCCTGGTTCGTGACGTAATCACGACGCCAGCACAATGAAATGAGTGAATCTGCTTTGATTGGATTAGAAACAAAGCCAAACAAAAAATACGCATTTATGAACTTCACTAATTTATTGTAAATTTTATTTTACCCCGGAGCAATATATGTGACTTAAGTTATATTTTGATGCTGATAAAAAAAAAAAATTTTAGGCAAGAGGATGAAGCCAGAATATAAACGCAATGTGCAAAGTTTCACATTAAATGGCTTCCCATAGAAAACATTAGAAGGACAACACTGAACCGTTAAGCAGACTGCGTTCATATTCCGGCCTCATCTGCTTGCCTGTGTAAACTATGCATCATTAATATAGAGATTACTGAATTTCATTTTGTAATATTACTGTTTTAAATATATTAAGACACTTTAAGTATTTTTACATCGTTTTGTCGCACTGTTTATGATTGAAATATTGCCGTGAGTGCTTAATATGGATCGCAAATGGCCAAAACGTGCATTTTGTACAGAAATTCCTTTGTTTTATTATTTTAAGAAGTGATCAAAATATTTGCAGGATGTTTTGTCCTCCAAGTCTTCGAGTGGGTCACGTGACTGAAACTTCCCGTTTGACTGGGGCGTGGCTAACACATCGCGCTCTGTGATTGGTCCAGGCGTCCTGGCATGTGGATTTAAATTTACAGGCATCGGACCAGTTAATAACAACTGTCTGTTTTCCATGTGGTTCACATTAGAGACCTAAGACGCGTCTAAATATCAGTGTTGGTAAGTTGACCTAAGAGGTTTGCGGTTCTGTGCCTAATAAATTGCAAAGGGTTTCTTTTGTTTCTGACTATTATTGTGATTTGCTTGATGTCTTCGGACTTTCTGTTCTAGCTCAGCGGTAGGTTTTGAAAGGTATATGTGATGCTGGCTGGCTTGTATGCATGTTCCGCTGTCTGTTCATAATCATTTCAGTGCTGACCTGCTCAATTTTCTGGCCTTGCAGTTCATTTAGTAAACGTTGAGTAATGGTGGCTATGGAGGAAAGCCTGAGAACAATGACCAAGGTCTTCAGGAGAGAATGTCACAGGGTGTTAGACTCTGAGAGGACCACCATCCAAGGGGCTGATGGGATGCTGTTGGTCCTACAACTTGCTATGGCCGGGGTTAACAAGCAGGTAATTATGAACTTGATATGAAGACTTGTTCTACGTTATTGGCATCTGGGTTTTTATTATTTGTTACTGGCTAAAATCACCAAAGCACACAAATGCATGGATTTCAGGCCTGTAAATGGATATCAAGGTTCTTTATTATTCGTCACACACAATCATACAGGGTATAATCAGTAGTGAAATGTAAATGATATAGTGTATATACACTACTTATCAAATATTTGGGGCCAGTAATAAGGTTTATTTGTAAAGAAATAGGATTTCGTATTAAAATAAGCTTTTTTATATAATATGGGCCGATGAAAATAGTGTTGTTGTTGTTTTTTAATTACTTTAATGATTTAATTACTTTATATATATATATATATATATATATATATATATATATATATATATATATAAAACAGAACACAGTTATTTTTACTTGTACATCAAAAAATGATGTATTCTTTGAATAAATGTTTTATATCACTAATTAAAAGTCAAATATGTGACACATCTTGAATAAATGTTTTATATCACTAATTAAAAGTCAAATATGTTACGCAGATCGTGTGAACTTATGGTCTATTGTTACTGGAAATCTTCTACTGATAATTTTATTTAGTGGGTGAAAAACACATGGTGGACTTTTGATTTCCACTTTTAATGTAAATGTTTGCTTTGTTTGCAGTCTATACATGCTGCAGTAGGAAAAAGAATGAGTCACACTAGTTTGAATCATACGTTTTGTTCCGTATCTGGTCATTTTCTGTGGAGTGGTTCTGTGTAATATGCTTGTCCCTGTGTTTGCTCTGCTCCTGACAGGAACACGGGGACTTTGGTGTTGCTTTGAGTGAAGTCTTGGCTGCCTGGAAATACTTCCTTCTGGATAAACTCCAGCTATCCCACAACGATATCCCGGTTCCACAAAACTATGACCTCATCCGAAAAGAGTATGGCTGCTTTTTGAAACGCACCAATACTGTGGACTTGATTGACGTGTTCATTATGTTCAAGGAGCTTCGGATAGATGAGGACCCTGAGGAGCACCTAACCTCAGTGAGTGCCACCAGTGGGCCTCAGATTTGGTTGTTTTACAGTCATCTTTCTCCAAGATCTTTAATCTGTGGCATGTTCTTGGTCTTATCTAGATGCAACTGTTTCATTTTCTTATTGGTGAGAAGGAGAGTTTGGAGATGGATCCTCTTCCTGTGTGTCCCGCAACTCCATCTAACAAGGCAATCTGTAGTCCACAGGTGATTTGTGATGCATTAGCATGAGACTAGAATTAGAGGTGTGGGTCATATTCACAAAACATTACAATGACAGCAAATGGGTTGAACACAAATATTTCAACAAGGACATAACACTTTCTTTACTGAATTGCATGTCAAAAAATATATCATGTGAAACAACACCTAATTCTTTAAATTGTAAATGCATATTTAATAACATTTCACTATATATATATATATATATATATATATATATATCTCTTCTAGTCTAACCGAGCATAAAACCTGTTTGCACTGTTACTCTTTCAGATAAACATAATTTACTATTTTAAATTTTTTTTTTTTAAATCCCTCGTGGGGAGTGCATTCTGGACCCCACAAAGTCAAAAATGTCACGTTTTACTGTCCTTGTGGGGACATTAGGTCCCCTTAATGTAGCAGAAACTAGTACACGCACATACAATGGGGAATTATTTTTTTTGATCCCCTGCTGATTTTGTACGTTTTCCCACTAATAAAGAAATGATCAGTCTATAATTTTAATGCTAGGTTTATTTGAACGGTGAGAGACAGAATAACAACAAAATCCAGAATAACGCATTTAAAAAAAGTTATAAATTGATTTGCATTTTAATAAGTCAAATAATTATTTTATCCTCTTTAAATCAGCAAGATGGCACCTGTGTCTTTTATCTCTTAAAGGGGGTGCTCCTAATCTTAGCTTGTGTCCTGTATAAAAGACAACATGTCCGCAGAAGCAATCAATCGGGTTCCAAACTCTCCACCATGGCCAAGACCAAAGAGCTGTCTAAGGATGTCAGAGACAAGATTGCCAAGCAGCCTGGTGAGAAGGTGACAACAGTTCATGCGACTATTCGCAAATGGAAGAAACCCAAAATAACTGTCAATCTCCCTCAATCTGGGGCTTCATGGGCTTCATCTCATCTTGTGGGTCAAAAAATCAATAGGTAACACACACTACGCCGTGAAGGACTGAAGTCATGCAGCACCCGCAAGGCCCCCCTGCTCAAGAAAGCACATGTACAAGTTTGCCAGTGAATATCTGAATAATTCAGAGGAGAACTGGGTGAAATTGTTGTGCTCAGATGAGACCAAATTCGAGCTATTTGGCATCAACTCAACTCACTGTGTTTGGAGGAGGAATGCTGCCTATGACCCCAAGAACACCATCCCCACCATCAAATGTGGTGGTTGAAAGATTATGCTTTGGGGTGTTTTTCTGTTAAGGGGACAGGACAACTGTCTTTTGTACAACTGAAAGAGGGATGATGAACGAGGCCATGTACCGTCAGGGCCTGGGCATTGAAAATGGGTCGTGGATGGGAATTCCAGCATGACAATGACCCAAAACACACGGCCAAGGCAACAAAGAAGTGACTCAAGAAGAAGCACATTAAGGTCCTGGAGTGGCCTAGCCAGTCTCCAAACCTTGGAACTAAACTATGCAGGGCTGCGGCCCTCCAGGAAGTGAGTTTGACACCCCTGCCATAGAAGATCTGTCGAGGGAGCCGAGTGTTCGAGTTGCCAAACGTCAGCCTCGAAACCTTAATGACTTGGAGAGGATCTGTAAAGAAGAGTGCTACAAAATCCCTCCTGAGATGTGTGCAAACCTGGTGGTCAACTACAAGAAACAGATTGCCAACCAAGTACTTGGTGGCAAAACCTAAGTCATGTACATGCAAAACATAGCTAAAGGGTCATATACTTATTTCACTGATTAAAATGCAAATCAATTTATAACTTTTTTGAAGTGCGTATTTCTGAATTTGTTGTTGTTGTTATTCTGTCTCTCACTGTTAAAATAAACCTACCATTAAAATTAGACTAATTATTTCTTTGTCAGTGGGTAAACGTACAAAATCAGCAGGGGATCAAAAAAGAGATTCCCACTGTGTGTATGTATTAGTAAAAGCATTAATATGCTTTAATGTATCACTAATATAATGAATGCATGTTATTATAAAATAATTAAGTAAATGTATCCTGTATGACAGTTTAAAGCTTTATTGCACCTGGCGACAGTAACTAAGGAGGGTGGAGTATAGCAAAGGATCTGATTCTAATTCTTTTATGTTGAGATCTTACTCTAGTATTGTTTTGCTGTCTGTCTTTTCCCCTTTTGTTTCCTGTTATATTTTACCCCCTTACATGTGCCTCTTATTCGGAACAATGTTAATATCATATTCATAATCGTGAAATGAGAACAGGATGTTTTAAAATCACTTTGTATAGTGTTGAAACTGCTGCTACTCTTGCCCAGTTCTGTTCACAGCTGCTCTGCTGGGCTCTGATTTATGTGTGAGTAGACGCTGGGTTTTGCCACTGTAATACTGGGGGTGATGAAGTTTATGAGCCTGGCCTGTTTAAGCTTAAGGGGCTGTGGAAAAAGGCCATCCTCTATGCAACATGAGTCCAAGTCAGCTAACTGACTCCTCAGTATCGCAGAACGGAAGAGTATGAACCATTCCTGTTAAAAGAAAACCATTTTACCCTTTCAGTTAACATTTGCTTTCAGTACATTTCCAATTATTCCACTAAGGTGTTGTTCAACCTTTCCTGCAGATACAGAGAGTTGTCAGGAGAGTTTTCTGTTCTTATTTGGGCCTTCTGGTGAACTGTAAGAACGACCTGGCCCTCGCATACACCCTGGACAACCCAAATCGCTCTCTGGGTCACAGCGCCTTTACGGACCTTAGACATGCTGCCTGCAACAGCGCCTCGTCTCTCTTCCTGGTGAATTTGCTATGACATACTTGAGATAGATACATTTACATTTGCACACATTTTTGTTCAACTGCACCTCTTTTTAACCATAATGTGAATGCTAATTAATTGCCGTTTTTTTTAATATTCAGACAGTAACATCATTTGTCAGGGCCATACAGTTGGGAGGAAAGGGGTACGCCCCACCTGAGGCTCACCCCTTAAGGAAGCACGTAAAGGGTTTATCGGAATTTCTCAATTTTGTCGACCAGTGTCAAGAAGTTCTGGGAGAAACCCCTAATCCCAGGTACATAACAAGCTTTTAATATATATATATATATATTTTTTTTTTAATAAAATACATATCCATAGTATTCCATTCTGAACACAGCAAATTTCTTTAAGTCTGCATAGCAGTTGCAGATGTTTGCCTTGGCTGGAAATACAGAGTTCTAATACAGGCCAAAAATTATACTAAAATTATTCAGGACTAAATGTATTAAAAATGAATTGTAATCCTTTTAGAAAGTAATTTTTTCTTTGATATATTTTCCTATTATTACATTTATCTTTTTAAGCATGCTTGGTACTGCAAGAAAAGCTTGCAATACCTTTAAGCTCTCTTATAATAATATTGTTAATTAATATGATTAAAGGGTTAGTTCACACAAAATAAATTATATCATAAATCACTCATCTGGTTCCAAACCCTTAAGATCTTCGTTCATCTTTGAAACACAAATGAAGATTTATTTTGTATTGATAAAATCCGAGAGCTTTCTGACTGCATTGACAGCAACACAACTACCACATTCAAGGCCCAGAAAAGTAGCAAGGACACTATTAAAGTATTCCATGTGACATCAGTGGTTCATATGTAATTTTATGAAGCTACGAGAATACTTTTTGTGTGCAAAAATACTTCAACAATTTATTCTCTTCCCTGTAACTTGCTGCACGTTCTCAAGAGTACCACGATGCATAAAGTCACTGTGTTTGTAGCAAGATTACATTTTTATTTGTTTATTTTAGCCCAATCATCCAAAAATAATCACTGATATTTAACACTAGAAATGGAAGGTCATTTAAGGTGCATTGCATTATGAGAAGTTATTCCATATCATGCACCATGTTTGTTGTATATTGCTCTTTTTGGCTGCCGTTGCAGGTCAATAACATTGGCACACTGTATGTTGCACATACTATATACTAACCCAAGCAGTAGTATGAGCATTATGATATTGTGAACATAGACAATCCTTTGAATTAAAAGCCAGGACATGCCGTCATGACCTAGCCTTGACTTATTTTTGTCTCCCTGTCATCAGTACACAACCGCAGATGAGTGTAGAAAAGCCTTTGATTTATACAAAAGATTTTGTATCACCTTGCTTTGCCCAAAGAAAATGTACTTGCTATCTGCATTTGTGGATCTGTTGGTCTCGTCCTATCTTAAAAACAGATTCTCTCATCTTTTACCTGCTGCCATGTATTGATGCATGGTCCTCTTCTCAAAAACAACCTTTAATGACGTCTGCACCAGTATTAATGAAATCTCCTGAATTGTTCAAGCATGTTTATCTGAGGAACATCAAAGTGTGTTGTACCGAACAGCAAATGGCAGATTTGCCCCTCCTTAGTTTGATAACTCTGATTAAACGTCATAACGGTGAGATTTTGCCATGATAACTCACACTTCAAACTGTCCAAGCAAATCTCCACTAGACATTTGGCAGCACAACACATGGAGCTGAACTGAATGGATGATTGAGTTATTCAGAAAGGACGCGAGGTCATTTCCTGCAGTGCATCAACTTCATTTTTGATGGAAGTGCCTTGAACTGAACCTGCTGCATGTGGTCCTGTTCAGCACCACATCTCTTTTTATCTGATGAGAGAGTGTGTGCGCTGAGCCAAAAGGGGTCTTTCATCGGCCTGCTACCCTGCCTGTGCAGTTCCCCACCTCCCAGCACCTTATGGAGTACTGTATTACCACACACAAACACTGCTTACGGGGGAATCGGGGTCTCTCGAACAGCTAACATCTATTTTCCCAGATGATTCTGTTACTGTAATTCCCTTTCACAAAAGCAAGGTCAGGGATTCAGGGCGGCCTCTTTCCCGCTGCAGCCCAAATGTTTACATTTATTAATCTCTTCATATATTCACACATAACGTGAGGTGGAGTACACCAATAGCACTGGTCTGGCACGAAAACTTCTTGGACCCTCCTAGGCCACATTTTTACATGAGTTATAGAGTAGTCACATTAGATTTTAATCAAGCAAAATCATTTCTATGCAGCAAACCTCTTTATATAATTAATAATCAGGAGTCCAACGGTCATGGGAAACACGGTCATTTTAAAATCTGGCTTTCTAGGGCTTGGGAATTTTTTAAGTTATTTAAGTTAAATCGACAACAGTTGACTTGTTGATAATAATGGCTTTTTTTAATTAATATTGTTTAATTATATATATATATATATATATATATATTAGGGCTGTAACGATACACCAAACCCACGATTCGGTTCGTATCACGATTTTTGACCCACGATTCGGTTCGTATCACGATTTTTCACCCACGATTCGGTTCGTATCACGATTTTTTCGTGGGGGGTAAAAAAAAATATATATATTTTTAAAACAATATTTTTTATTAAATAACATTTGAAAAATCTTTATGAATTGAACACCAAAGAACAAGATTAACTATGCAAATTATTAACAATATAAATAGCCATATATAAAATAAATAAATAGCCAAAGCTATAACATTTTCTTTGTAACAAAATACTGTTGAAAAACAAACAGAACTAAACTCCATTGTGGAGATGATTCGAGCATGTTAAAAATTCTTCTTCAATCAAGTTCCCTTCATGGGAACTTGAACCGCGCCCCTAGGGGTCGCTATGAACCAGCGTGACTGAAGATACATATGTAAAAACACCATCCGTTGGCTGGCACGACCATAATATAAGGACCGCCGGGAGAATACATCATCCTCTTCTTCGTCTTCACTGACTGGTCTGTTTGAAGAAACGTGCATTCTGGTAGGAATAACGTTACAGTTTTCCTTTATTATCATGGCGAGCACTAGCAAGGCGTTCAATAAGTGTGTGGATCCGTGTCCTCGTTATTTGCGATGACACACACAATCTTTGCGTCTTTTGTTTGGGCAAGGAGCACGCACGCGATGTCCTTGAGGGGAAAATCTGTGTGCAACTAGCTCAACTTTTGCAGGCAGGCGTCACATGATTGGAAAGGTAGTCACGGGGTGTGTCGCGATTCTCTCTTATCACACCGCGACACAGGATCGTGGATCTGAGTGTCGCGATTTCGGTTTCATATCGCGTATCGTTACAGCCCATATATATATATATATATAGTTCAATCATTATCAAAATATTATAAATAATAGTAATAATAGTCTATTAGTAGGTAATTAATAGACATTAAAGGAACACTTCACTATTGAAAATATACTAATTTTCTAACTCCCCAGGAGCTAAACAGTTGAGTTTTACAGTTTTTGAATCCATTCAGTCGATCTCCGGGTCTGGCGGTAGCACTTTTAGCGTAGCTTAGCATAGATCATTAAATCTGATTAGACCGTTAGCATCTCGCTCAAAAAGGACCAAAGAGTTTTGATATTTTTTCCTATTTAAAACGTCACTCTTCTGTAGTTACATTGTGTACTAAGTGAAAGTACAATTTGAAATGAAAATTAGCGATTTCTAGGCTGATATGGATAGGACCTATACTCTCATTCCGGCGTAATAATCAAGGAACTTTGCTGCCGTACCATGAATGGAAGAATATTTAAAGGGATAGTTCACCCAAAAAATTCAATTCATACGGGTTTAGAACAATATGAGGGTGAGTAATTATTGACATAATTAAAATTTGGGGGTGAACTACCCCTTTACAATTTCTGACTGCACCTTCAGGACTGCAAACATATGAAAATTTGTGTTTTCTTCCAACAGAGAAGCTGGATCCAAACTGGTGTATTGTATTAGAGCTGCTCTGGTCAAAGGCCGCAGTAATGGAGACCCAGTGTACCTTGCAGCAGAGGATACAGCCAAAAGTCTCAAGGAAAGAATCGGTCAAATCCACACCATGCAGATGCATTCAGCGGTTGGCACGGGAATCAGTCCAGCAAGGGTAAAAAAGAATGGATGTACTTCTCAATATTTCTTCCAACCTCATTAATAACACACGTTTCCTTTTTTAGCCCAAAGCATATGCTATTAACCACTCCACTGCCTATGGGGGACGAGAGACTGTGAAGGTTCTGATGACTCTTTTTGATGAAGAAGCACTAGCACCGCCCTGCAGGAACAAGGCGGAACTGCTCTCTGAAGATCATGCGGTTCTTAATGGCAGCTCTGGCGCTTGTCTTCTTACCCTTTACAAGTGAGTTACACCACTTTGCTGTAATAGTGTTTTTATATAAAATGTAAATATGGTGATAGGACAAAAATATATGCTATTATTTGAAGTAAATAATGAACCGTAACGCTTAATTAGATGCTTAAAATATTATTTATTTCATGTTATTAATAATAATATTAATGTAATAATTTTTTTAATAACATTGCGCACTATTGTCAGGGCAAAAATGAATTTAAAATACTTAAAAATATTTTTATAATAATAAAATGAATGGCAAAAAAATATTTTCCTGTCTTTTTTGGTCTGACCTACTTAATTTGCGTATGTTTATTTGACTAATTAAATATTTGCAATTTATTTGTTGTATCATTTCGATTTGCATTTCAACACCTTGTTTTAATCTTTGAATATTCAGCTTGTTTGCTTTCCACTTTGTGTGTTTAGATCTCCAGAAGCTCCCACGGGATCTTCTCCAAAGCCTTTACGGAACCGCGTCTTGAGCCAACAAGAACACATCAAGTCCAAGGTAAAGAATCATGGGGGCTGTAAGCAGAGACCCCAGTCTCAAATAGCGGTCAAACCGAAATTAAATGTGACACTTGATTTTTAAAACAGACAGCAAGTAATGCACATTCACAAGCTATATCATCTGTTTCCTCTGTTTTGTAATGTGCACATTTACACAGCTGTTTTTTATGCATGGTGCTTGTGCCGCAGGTTTCCTGTTAAATAAAAACAACCACGAAGTGTGAAATTTAGTGTCATACATTACACTCCAGACTTTAACCAAGGACCTCTGGCAGTAATGCATGCTTGCACAATTAAAGCCTATCTTTTCCAGAAAACTTTTAAAATGCCCCGCTGGGCTGTGAGAAGAAAGATTACATTCGTATGTGCTAAAAATGTAGTATTATCTCTTGGCCTTATAATAATTCTTTTTTTTTTTACTGTCATAAAATTCTTGAAAGATATAAATCTCTTAATATGAAACTATGGCCTGAATAGCAACTAAATGATATCTGTCAAGAAGCTTGTTTCTGAAGCCACTTTTAACTAGTCTCTGGAATACTAACACATTTTAAATGTGGTCATAAATGGCAGTTTTGTTTTTACTGGGCATCTTCTCCAATTAGAAATGGTAAGTGCTCTGTGAACATGTATGCTAGGCATATTTTGTTAAAAGGCTTCTTTATTTGATTGCACTAGCAGATGTCTCTTTAGACCTCCACTTTCTGGCCGCCTTCCTGTGTTAGTGAGCGGTAATGGTCCCCGGGTAGCTCACCGCTTCCTGAACTGGACGGGCGGAAGCTTTCTGCATCAATTTCACTTTGAACATGTCATATCAGTGGCGTTACTCGGCTAGCAAGGGAAACTTGAAAGGTTATTGTTTCCTGTTGTCTGCAGAATGACTTTATCCAGCCGTACTCCAATAGTTTCATCACAAACTGACGTGGTTTGGCACAAGGGGAGAGATCAAGAGGTTCCTCCAGCAGCAGGACTGCAGAGACAGATTATTCTGAGTATAGTTATGTTGTAAGGTTTAATGAACTCCTAATGAACCATAGTCGATACACAGAGGGCCAGTATTATGCATATAAAAGGATGGTAGTACATTTTTACATAATATTAGTATATTACCTGCTATGAATGTTCACTTAAAGATGCTCAAAACAGGCCTCTGGTATGAAGATCTGTATCTGGTCACCCAATCTTGATCAAAATGGATGGTCTTAAGTGCAGGTGTAAATGGCGTCCAAAAATGTGTGATGGGAAATTGGAAAAAGTACATAATTAAGTCTACCTACAAATTGATATTAGACAGTGAACTGAAACTGAACTTTTCTTTTAATACAGGTACTCCTCTAATATAACAGAAAATGATGTTCAAAGTATCATATTCTATTTTGAAGCATCACATTCCCAAGTGTATTTGTTTTGGTTGTTTTTGTTATAAATATGTGATATTAATATTATTTATTGAAAGGCATTAAAGTTGAATAAATATTTGTAGTGAAGGTTTATTCTAGATATCAACCCTTACAATATTATCAGTATTAATAATGTTATTAAATTAGAATAAACCTCTTTAATAAAGTTTTTTTTTTTTATCTAAATGTTAGCTAATATTTAAAAACGGTTGAGATCTTGAAGCCATAACAGCGTCTTGGGCCAGAAAATGCAGGGAAATACCATGGATAGTGACTATTTATTTTATAATTATTATTCAATAAAACACTGACATAGACAGTAATATATAATCAGAGACCCTCCCCTGATTCCACTCATTCGATACACATTACTACCAAGAGAATACCGTGACCACTAATGTGTCTCAGCTCACCACTTATAATTTGATCTGATGCTAATACCACATGTAAATAGGGTCATAAAAGCACTGGTGCTGTGTCAGCTGGCTCAGTAGGTTTGTCCAAAAACAGGTGTTATTCAACCGTGTCATTTCATTGTGTGCTTCACAAACACCGACACACCCCTCATCTTACTGAGGGCTTAATGATGACGATCATATCAGAGGAAGTAGCTGGTGGACCCAGCCTGTCGCTGTTGTTGTCGGGGTTTTTTTAGGCTCTATTGGCATATAGTCAGGGCTGCCCAATGCACCATATAAGCCTCCCATATGAAAGCACCCAGTCTGAGCGATACTGTTGTTTTAGGTGCTCTTTTGAGAAAGTGCTTTGAAAGCTGCACTCAAACTTTGATCCCCCACACACACATACACCCACTGCCCATTCTCTCACGCTTTTGCAGTCCCACCCAACTATGCCTGCAGTATTTTTGTACTTTCCTGAATTCCACTCTCCTAATGTGGTTGGTTAGCCTGAAGGGAGAGAGCCTTGAATTCTGATAATCCTTAGCAGGGATGGATCAAAGGCCCTGAAAGAGGTGGATCAGCGCTTCTCTGAGACCCTTGAGACCTTAGAGGTTCACTACGCCTGTACGAGCTACCATTTCCTTCTTTCATGCTCCTCACACTAGCCTCTGGACCACAGTATTTTTTTTTTTGTGTGTGTCTGTGTGGGGGTATTCATTCTCATAAGATTTTAGATGTGGTCATGTTCACCAAGTTATATCAGCAGGGCTCAAAAATAAGGCGGCCTGATGACCGGAGTTGTTTCTGGACATTCTGGTCATTTGTCCTGTTGTGCCACTGTGCCATACATCATTCATTGATATTTGTTTTACTAACTTAAAGGGATAGTTCATCCCAAAAATGGAAATTCTGTCATAAATTGTTCCAAACCCGAAAGACCCTAGTTTATCTTCGGAACACAAATTACGATATTTTTGATGCAACTGACCCATTCAAGGCCCACAAAGGTAGTAAGGACATCCTTAAAATAGTCCATGTGGCATCAGTGGTTCTACCGTAATGTTACGAAGCTATGAGAATACTTCTTGCCCGCAAAGAAAACAAAAATAGTGACTTTATTTAACTATTTTTTTGTTTTTCTCTTCGGTGTCAGTTTGTACCGTGTGAAGTGTGTTCACGACAGTACCATGCATGTATGTGATGTTGCTGATGCAGGAGCCGTGAACATGCATCGAAGACTGACACCGATTGAACAGTGGAACCCCTGATGTCACATGGACTATTTTAACAATGTCCTTACTACCTTTCTGGGCCTTGAACGTGTCAGTTGTGTTACTGTCTATGCAGTGTCAGAAAGCTCTCAGATTTTATCAAAAATATTTTAAATTTGTGTTCTGAAGATGAATGAAGGTCTTATGAGTTTGGAACAATATGAGGGTGAGTAATTAATTAAACCATTTTCACTTTTGGGTGAACTATCCCTTTAAACCTATGGCATATAATCAAACTGGTAATATGCATAAGCTTTTGTTAAGGTTTAGTCTAGGATTGTTATTTTTATTTATTTTTGGATTAAGTGATAAGATAAAATGGTATAATTAGCTGTAATGAGTAAAAAGTAGTATTAGCTGTTGCAGTGTAAAAAAAAAAGTACATTTGTAAAAATAACTATTTTGTATATACTTTCTTTAAAGGTTGTGCGGCCAACCATCCGCTCTCAGTTTGCATGCACATACAAGGATGATGAGCTGCCCCTCAGCCGGGTTTTGGAGTTTCCCAGCACCAGCCAACTTCCCACCTGTGTACACCCTGCACCCAAAAAACCTGTCCCTTTACCAGTGACTGTGGAGGAAGAGCATGACCCCACTGGGATGGACATAACTCTTAAAGGTAGTGCCTCTGCCACATTTAAAAATGCTATGCAAAAAGTTTTGTCACTCTGCTTTTGTTTATTCGTTTTGAGACCACGTAGATGCTGTGTCCTTTTAAAATGAAACCTTAGCTTCTATAATGCTTTTAAAATGTGAAGGCTTTCTCTTCTGAGAAACCAGAGCAAAATCTATGATGATGCCACAGGTTCATGTCCTATCACATGTTCTCTAGAAATATCTGAGAATATCCCACCCACTGCGACCGATTGATAAGGAATCTGCATTCATTAAGTCCTTTTATAAATGTATTTATTTTTCATCAGAGGCGGCTCAGTTCTTAGTGTACTGGATAAACTTTATGCTTGGTCTGTTTGCTGAGCGCACACACGCAGAAGAGCTCCCTTTTTCTGACGCCACGTGGTCAGAAAGATGCCCAGGTCCACCTCCACAGCCCAGGCCTTGATCCCTGCCCAGTCCCTGCTTGGGGACTGGTACTTAAGATCAACCTTTAAACGATTCCCCATCCCATAAAACCTGGCTGCCCCCACATCTGTTGTAAAAACTCGTGAGAGCACACGTTCTTCTTCCCCCCTCGCTCACTTTTTGTGGGAATGCAGGCTTTGCTCCACCAGGTTACATGACAAATGTTCAGATTCAGCGCTATAAAATAAACACACCGCCTGTTAAAGTGCAGACTAACGTCAGCAATTTCATCATAACCTTTTCTACCCTTCCGTCCTCAGCCCTCCCTCCTTTTTTATTCCTGTTCATTGTTTCACCTTGTTCTCAAAGTCCAATGTTTTTCTTTTATCCCCCTTTCTTGTTTTTCTGTGGATGTGGACCCAGAGGCCACTAACTTGAGGCGTGAAGGTCAATCCGCTCTGGGGGAACGTAGTGGAAATGCCTGGAACCGAGCAGGTGGGAAGGCAACCCAGCCAGAACAGCTCAGAAGAGCAACCGGGACCTCAAAGAGAAAGTTTGCCAATAGAGAGTGCGGAGCAAGAAAGAGAAGAGAACCAGCCCCCTCAGAAAAGACCCCCTGCCAAAGCTCCCGCAGGAGGCCCGGGGAAAACGAAGGTTAAAGCTGCCGGCAAGAAGCTCATCGCTGGTCAGGGCAAACTCACTGGCTTTTTCAGACTGTAATATACTCCCCAATGAAGCTATGTTTTGGCAATGGAGTCAAATTTAATTTATTATTAGAACAAATGCATTTAAAGTGGCAGTTCACCTGAAATTGGTAATTTACTCGCCTCATATTGTCCTAAACCTTTTGTTTTTGGGTGAAATAGTCGTATGAATACTTTTGATACAAGTCATGTCACTTCTCCAGATTATTACTGACGGGATGTGTGAGTGTATATATTTGTGTGTGTGAGAGATGTAAAGGAGAAGATTATGAGTTGGCAGAGAAGGAACTCTATCATTTTGTTAGGATTGTGTGACATTCAGGATGAATGCCTTCGGTTCCCCTTGAACACGACTCGTTCTTTGCAGATTTTAATACATTTTTATTTCAATTCTTTTTAAATCAAACAGGTGTGTTTGTCATCTTTACATTTGGAGTATATTTCAGGATCCGGGGAGAGCTGGGAAAATCATGCAGGTGCTTTGTCAGCTGCTCCGTTTTCAAGCTTGCCAACAGGGCCTGTATACTCTCCCTATCATGCACCTCAGCACTGTGAAGAGAACAGAAAGAGCAAAGCAAGTTTAGCATTAAATGTAACTGGAAGGATAATTGTTGTTTACTCACTGGTGTATTCCCTGCTGAAACAAAGATTAAAACAACCTAAGATGGTTCGGCTGGTTCCAGTTATACAGGGGTTTTGAACACTTTTCAGTTGGGAGACCAGCTTGAACCAGGCAAGACCAGCATACCGGTCCATAGGCAGGGGGAAAATTGTTTGAAACTATACATATGTGAAATGATTAAAAATGTAAAATAGTCCTCAAGCATATCGGGTTACTTTCATGGAAATGTAAGAATGTCTATGAAGAGGATGGGAGGAAGAAAGATGATAATAAACTTGGCAGTGCTTACTGTCTATGTCCCTCCTGCCCACGGGAATTACATCATCTATGCTACGTTGTTCATCACTCATGTTGAATCCATCCAGAGCATGATCCGTCCCACGTGGCGGTGGCAGCACAGGGAAGGTTCTCGAAAGGGCAACGTTTGCTTCCCTCCCAAGAGACGCTTTTATTCCTTTGTCCTAGTGGAAAAGGGAAAGGCATTTTTAGTCGGCACATCAGAATGTGGGACAGTGACTTGAACAGAAGCAGCCTAAGCTAAACCCAGAACACTGCTCCCTCTACAGGCATTTGTCCTGCTGTATGAAAGTCTGAAGTCACACCTGGAGATGTTTAAGTTAATTGAACAACACACGCCCAAGGGCAGCCTCATGATCCCTCTCCATAACGGCTCCCAAACTACTGGAGCAAAGCTGGCGCATGGAGCCCCACATGGAAGAAATGTGTCAAATTGCGACACAGTTTCCCATGCCTCGCTTAGCCAATTTTCACAATATCACCATGGGCCCTTTTATCCATAGATTCCATTTCCCCTCTTGTGACCATGTCCTTCCCATAGTCCTCTCCGACTGTTCCATTACTACACTGATAATTATAGCAATGTGAGAACAATTCAGCCTTGAATTGAGAAAGCTCTGTTTGATACCCATAGAAAGGTCATCTGAATTATACCACACCAACAAACTCAGACTGGTACAATTTCCTGATTTAAAGTGCATGTAAATGTTGGCAAATACAATCTCCTACCTAAAGTAGAGTGTAACTAAAATAAAGAACTTACGGCAAGTATGAAGATGCGTTTTGTCCCGTCTTCATCCACCAGTCTGCCTTCTATGATGGAGTGTCTTCTGAAGGTGAGCGGCCCAGGTCCCATTTCACTTGCATCATCTTCTCCTGCTATCGACACTAGTCTATCTTGGTCTGTACGTTCTTCGTCCATCTTAACTTTGGGCAAAGCTGTAGTCATCGCAACTAAAAGTGCAAGTGCAAAGACGACCATGTAGGTAGATGCCATGATCTTGGGCGATTTATGGTAGACTGGCCTGCAGGAACCTGGCTTTGCACTTGCATGTCCACTAAGAATAAGATGTGTGCTTTTATAGTATCCGATGATTATGAGTTGATGATTTCCGTTGCACTCCTTTGGTGAAAAGTCATTCACATTTACAAGAGGTGGATGCCCATCCACGGGGAGGATATTGGGAGAACCAGGAGGATTATATTTTCTATGGTTTTCGTTTTCTAAAATACCCCACTGTGGTTTTGTAAAAGACCAAATAACATTTGTCAGCATTTCATTGTGAATCTGGAGAAAGTGCATCCCCTTCCAGTATAGCGTTTGTACCCCCTGCCATAACTTTGTCCAGCTCATGCAGTAGGTCAAAGGTTGTACATCAAGGTTACATTTTGTCTGAACAGTGGTAATGATCTAGTGCAAAGATGTACAATATGAGCCTCAAAGAAGGAAGTATACCTGTTGTGAGATGTCATCATTCATCAGATGACTCCAATTCCCTTGGTGCCATCTTCTCACAGTATCGTATATTATCTTCTTGCTCTTTATTTGTTTGTAGGTCAGAGGTGGATTATTAGTCATTTCAAAATTCCAGGGGTGCCCAGTCTTGTTCTTCAAGATCTACCTACCTGCAGAGTTCAGTTCTTACCCTGCTCCAACACACCTGTCTGTTATTACCAAGTGCTCCTGAAGATCACTGTGAAATCTCAGAGGAGAAATGTTTTGAAATGACAGGACTTCGCCTGTTACATTTTGTAGAGCAGTGGTAAATGTGTCTGGTAATTTTTTTAATTCATTCATTAAAATTAGTTCCGAAAATTAGTTCATAAGAGTAATTTGCCTCCAGATAGATAATATGGGCTCACAGGAAATATTGGTACACACTCTCAAGATGTAAGTAATTATCGGCGCCTTAGATGATATCTGACAAACCTGCATTAGGCAAGCTTTTTTCTGTTTTTAAGTTGTCACTTTTTTGTTCTATTCACAGCCTGAGTCCTGTAGGGTACTTCATAAGAAATCAGAAGTGTGTTGCATTGCTCTCCAAGACTCCTCTTCAGTTCTTATGAAAACATAAAGGCTTTCTCATTAATATCATGGTGCCTGTTGCACAGGCAAGAAGAAATGGGACATGAATAATAGTTATTGAACTCAGCTGAAGTGATTTTACTAGGAACACTCACCCTTTATTTAGTGAGTATTTGTGTTGGAGTGAGAGAGCCTCCACCGAAGAACTCAACTGGTCTATAGAGACATGACTGTTCCAGCAAGAGTACAACTGAACTTCAGAGTTTGACACTCTGTTATTGTAACCTCTCTTTCTATGTTGCCACTCTGCTTTCTGACATGTCTCACTCTCCATAGTGACCTCTTCCCACCTTTGATTACCCTCACCAAAATAATCTAATGTTCTGATGTGCAATTTCAAACTAACATTCATTGATTCCCTTTCATGCCTCAATTGCCACCATGATGAAATGCTTGGAGTGCATTTGTGGTCTAAGCTTCATTCTTCTCCAGGTTTTTGAAGCTTCAACCGCAGCGAAGCTGACATGTTAGCTAGACCGCTAACTAGAGAGATTATGCTTTATTATTGCTCTATTAAAGGAACACTCAATTTTTTTTATATGATATTGTATAAATCCCCTAGAGTTAAACAGTTGAGTTTAACCCTTTTGAATCGATTCAGCCGATCTCCGGGTCTGGCGGTGGCACTTTTAGCTTAGCATAGATCGGTGAATCAGATTAGACCATTAGCATCTCGCTCAAAAATGACCAAAGAGTTTTGATAATTTCCTATTTAAAGCTTGACTCTTCTATAGTTACATCGTGTACTAAGACCGACGGAAAATGAAAATTAGCAATTTCTAGGCTGATATGGATAGGAACTATACTCTCGTTCCGGCGTAATAATCAAGGAACTTTGCTGCCCTACCATGGATGCAGCAAGTGCAATGATATTACGTAGTGCCTGAAAGTAGTCCCTAGTTAGGTAACTAGTTATGATATAGCTGGGGACTACTTTCAGGCACTGCGTAATATCATTGCTCTTGCTGCACCCAAAACTCAACTATTTAACTATTTAATGCCTATTTTCAAAAAAAGTGGAGTGTTCCTTTAATGTAAAGCAATTCAGTCAAGGTAACAAAAGTCGTGTGAATTAAAAGTGCAAATGTTTATTGCATTTTTTCTTCAATCAATGAAAGTGTATATTATAGGTGCTGTGACTGGTTCCCTCATCACTAGTTCCTAATTTAAAATAATTTTAGGCGCATCACACTGCAGGACATGTCAGCTTTCCAAAAGTATTTCATGTCCGCTATCCAATTTCTAACTACTGCAAAAGCTCTTTTTAGTATGCAGTTTGTAGTATGTGCTTTGGGAGTACAGACTGATTGGGAGAGTTGATTTGCTCCTTCACAAGTCTGTTCATTTGCCGCAAAGCTGGAGACATGAACATCCTGTAATTTAAGCATTGCACTCTAATGGAAATCCATTTGTGTCCTATGCATGGGAATTACCAACGGACCAAGGATATCAGAATATTGGCAATTTTTCCTGTTACAGAGAATCACGCTTTTGGCCTTGGATTCTGCCACGGCCCCATCTTGCCCTATCTCTCACCTCACGGTCTTTGCCATTGATGGATCAGGTATCCACTCCAGAATTGGCAACTGAAACAGCCTGTAATGGAAAAGAGAGACCTTTTTTTCATGTGGTGTATATAGTTACGTACAATTATGGCCGCTGACTCAAGGATAGTCCACTCATTGCCAGTTTGAATTGAAAATCACATGTGGATGCTTCTCTTTCGAGGAAAAGCATTAGTTCTTCAGTGGAACTAGAGCTGTGTGATGAGTTTTAAATAATGTAACAAAAAACAGGACTGCGGAAATGGACTGAAAGATTTAAGCTGTGGGACCGATGAAATAAGCACTTTTGTCAGGGAGCATCTCATGGGAACATTTAGTTCCTTTGCTTCTCATATCAGGGGCACTGCTGTAAAGTGGTCAAATGCGTCTTGTGGTCAACAGGGACGCTTGGCTAGATGACATCACCAGTATCATCACCATATTCCCCACTGATGCCAAAAAGTCAGGGCATGTTACTCTGTCCTATTTTGTTACACACGTCATCAAACCATACGTTTCCATTTTCCAATGATGTTAAAACATGACTTTTGGGAAACCAGGAGAATTTTCAGTTGGGATTTCAAGATGCTCTCCCCATTGATCAAGTTACCAGATTATTTTCTTTACTCATCTGTTGTTTGATGGCGTAGTAGATGATGGGTTCAGGTCAAAGGGAGCCAATGGGGTCTCAAGCGGGACAATGGTGGACCGAGATGGGGTTGGCTTCTTTGTTGCCCAGAGAACAGACCATGGTTTCCAGGAACAATGCAGCTGATGAGAAACTCTCCAAGGAAAATATGGGTCTGACATCATGGGTTCTTAAAGCTCACAGCTGAGCCAACACTCTTGCCACAATCAGCTCCCAGTGAATTTCCACTGCTGAGGGAGGGAGTGATCTAGAGGTAGAGGGTGAAAGAGAGCATGTTGGGGCATGGATGTTGCCTGCTACCTCTTGTACATATGTAGTGCTGTATGTTGACTGTATGTTGTGCTTGGGGAGTTACTGCAGGTCTATAGATATCTTTAGATCATATA
The DNA here is from genome assembly GCA_027564155.1 of Gymnocypris eckloni scoliostomus. Classification (NCBI taxonomy): domain Eukaryota; kingdom Metazoa; phylum Chordata; class Actinopteri; order Cypriniformes; family Cyprinidae; genus Gymnocypris; species Gymnocypris eckloni. The sequence continues at coordinate 14,495,691 of CM050432.1, read as the reverse complement.
TAAAGAGTTAGGTTTTGATATCTGTGTATTTTGTTCTCTTAATTTATAATACTCCTACTTCGTCTTTTTTAAAATCATGAAATGGCTTTCAAAATTAATTTACTTTTAATGATGCAACACATTTCAGGGTCAACAGGATATGCAACATGAAATAATGTAGCTCTCCTCAACCACCACTAGTGTGCAGAATCACACATAAGATCAGGTATGTGTAGGCCTATTAGGTAGTGCTATTTTATTATTTAGGTAGTGCTATTTTATTATTTGTTATATTAATATTTTTAACTTTACATTTTCAACTTGTTTTAATAGTACTTTTTAAGTTTGTTTTTAATCTGTTCTTTCATTTCAATGAACAAACCTGTTTTAGTCTTCATTAACATTAACAGCACTGGTACATGTTGAAATTTTAAATGCCAGGATATGTATTTATGTACTGTATAGGCTAAATAAATAGTAAGAGACACCATGGAAGAATATAGGAGGATTGTTGTTTGAGGATTTCAATAGGCTGCAACCATTTATGCATTGTAGCTTACTAGCTGTCTTGTTTACAGTGCAAATCATATTGTATAGCTTTCAAGAACATCTGTTTTGCTCATTCATTGTCCTTTCTTTAAAAGCACAGCTGCATTTGTTAGAAAGTGTTACAGCTTGTGGAACTGCAGTCTGTCACTAATTTGTCTAAACCAAACAACAGAAAGTGGTCAAGTTCCAGTACACACCTGAATCTGATTATGATTTCTGAACACATGGTGTTTGAAAAGAATTTGATGCGTTTCATCAATGGTTGTTCAAGCCCGTATTGTAAAGCTGCCAGATGTTGCAGTGCACCTGTGACCTGTCCAAAAAAAACTGTCAAGACTGTTTAAATACTTGCTGATCCCTAATGAATGCTTAATTGAATTATTTATTATTGCAAATCTTCGTGCACCATCCATTCCAGCAGGCTAACTCATGCCTTGTATTCATTAGCAGAGAAAAGATGGCTTTTTAGCCAAACATTAATTTTTTCTTCTGAAATTACTGTGGGGAAGTTTGGGAAATGGTAAAAAGAACTGAATTAGACCACAAGGCCGTTGAGAAGACAATAGCACACGTAAGTTGAATGGGCTCAGAGCTTCAGTTTCAGGGTTAGGTCCAGGAACCGTGTCCTTAGATGCTCTCGGCACTCAGAGAGCTACTGTAGGCCCGGTCTCGGAAAATACACATGCTTGCTTTTTAGCTAGAATCCCTCTAGAACTGACCAGCAGATGGGAAGCTGCTGCCTTCAAACAGCTGTCCTTGGTTACCATTGCTGGATGGCATATGGAATGGTGGTATTGGCGTGTCATATGTGTAAGAAATGTGCATTGCTGTTGTCATAACAGAATAGAATGACGTTGGAACATTGCAAGATTTAGTAGGAGTCAAAGAACACCGAGTTTTTGTGGAGTGTTTTGGAAGTGCATTATCTACTGATTGTTTGTTTTTGGCGGCCTTTTTTGTTTTCTTTACAAAAGTGACTAAAAACTGTATTTTTTCCAAACGTACCTCAGGGAGCATAAAAGGAGAGGTTTAGAAGAATATTCATGCAGATTGTTTTCTAAATAGAGAACGTTGACCTAAAGCTCCTAAAATGTCAAATAAAAACATTATAACAGGGGTTCAAATGACTGTATTTCAAGTCTGAAGCCATTCTAAAGTTTTGTGTTTGATAGTGATGCCAGATGTCATTGCTGCTATTTTGCTCAGTTATTTTAGTATTATTTATACTGTATGCTATTGTAGTATTAAATACATTTTGAAATAGCTTTTAATTTGACATTTTCATTTTAAGTTAATTATGTGTTTTGTAATTTCATTAGGTATTTTTATTTTGCGGTTTAGCTTTATTTTATTTTAATTTCAGTGTATAATGACTTAAATTTCTCATCTCACTCGCTCTCATCTCACATTTACAATGTATTTTTTTGTTCAGACAAAGTTCAGGTTTCAATAAACTATTACAATTCTTAGAAAGTTTATTCAATGGTTTTGGTTTTGCTGAGAATCCAAAATAATTTGCAGACTGTAATTTATCTAATTGGGCATAATAATGTATTTGGTATTACCAAGAAAAATGGCTGAACAAATATTCAAAATACCATAAAGACAACGCTTGCCAGTCACCTTCTCCACGTTTCAAATTGTCCGCAGAACCTAAGCCAGGTGGCCAATTTATCTATTAAAAGGCTTGATTGTTCCACTATATATCCATTAAAAAGTGCTGACAGGTTGCAAGAGCTTTGTCCTGTCACTGAGTACCTCCTAGAAAGAGCTGAATGTGTCGTAAGGTTTTTTTTTTTTTAGTACAGCCACAGCCTGATTCGTTTGTCTTGATGGAAGATGTCATATTTTAGGAAATATCACTTTGTCATGCGGTGAATGGGCATTAATGTACAGCTTGGCAAATGCTATACCTTTTATCTTTTAATATTCAAGGTGCTTTGCAAGGGGCAGAAACATTGCTTCTCTGCTTGAAAGACTGAGTTTTAGTCTATGTGTTAGCTTTGAGTTGACAGAAAAAAGTATTTTTCTTCTGGGTAAACAGATGAATAGATGACTCATCCTGCACTAACAGATTTTTGCCCAATCAAATGCACTCAACAAGCAAAAAGCCCCTCCCCCTTGAAACAGGAAAATAATCAACAAATATTGGTTATGTAACAAAGTATAGTTTCTGTTATTGTAATAATCACTCTGAGGCGTCAGGTTTTGACAAGTGGTTTATTCAGCAGGAACAGTGAACAATCTGTCAGTATTTTCATATTTTGTACAGAAAGCAATTGAGGCACCAGTAAAGCCTCGCAATCAAAAGAATGCTTTAATGATCAATGCCCGGAATCCTCTAATATTTGTTCTTCCATAGTGTTTCTGTCTCTGGATTTATATTCTGATGACAACTATCAAACTCAAGCAAAGTGCCACAAATCTCCGCAGCAGTTTTAAATCCTACATTCAATTGAATTAATTGGAAACAGAACAACTTCAGAATAAGCACTATGTTTTTATCTTTAGTGATGCCCATGATATTTGCCATAACCAACAAACCTTAAATATTCAAAGTCTTTGGTATTATGTGAGGACCTTTTGCTGGAGGTCTATTACATCAAACTTGTGCACATGATATAGAGGTTTTGGGTGGCTATTGGATATGATTCTACATCATTCTATTGTTTCTTAGTTCAGATTGAGGTTATATAAAACGCATTCGGCCCAGTTCAAAAGTACAAACACTTTAAGACCCAAATTTAGGTTGTTCAGGAATGAATACTTACCTTTCTGAAAATGTGCTGCTAGTTAAAACAAAACCTTTCTTCATAACACTGATGGTGTAATTGACTTCATTTTGGTGCAATTTTCCTATTAAAGCTTCCCAGATATATTGATGCGTAAAAACATAGGCAAGTGAAAAGGAAAAACAATGGTCCCGAATAGAGTCGTACAGTGTTAGCCAAATTACACTGTTACTAACTGGTTGAATCATATTGATACTGTCTGTATTACACTGAAGACTGTTTTGCACCATTTCCTTGCCAGTTGTAGAATTAGTGCCAATGAATGTAGCGCACATGAAAAGCTACTTTGTGATGGTCAAAATCTTGGTAATGCTGGACATTTGTAGTTCACAGTACTACACAGTCAGGTTTTATGGCATAGGGACGTTATTGTTTCCAAAATAATAATTTAAAAACCATAAAGAAAACAAAAACCATCTCGGCCACATTTTTTCCTTTTTCCATGCATTCACAGCTCTCACAAAAATACTTTGGCTCGCTTACACTGTAACCTTATTGAAATAGCTTAAAAATAAAAGAATATTATTACAATGGTGGCCACAAGGCTGTGCAAAAGGGAAGACTTCCAACATAGAGCTTCATGTTTTCAGCCAACCTCTGCAAGTAACAAACTACAAAATAGCACCATTATACAGTGGGTTGATTTTATATATATATATGGTTCCGCTATATGATGGCATCACATACGATTATGGTTAGAGAATGCAAAGGTTAATATAGGTGGAGTATAGATACAGAGTAAACAGTGTGGGTTGACGGGATCCGTTGGGGTCAGAAAAGAGGAAATCACCATGCAGAGGGACTGTGAAAACGGCCTAAACTGGGGTATAGAGGGATAGTTCACCCAAAAACAGACATTCTGTCATTATTTATGCACCTTATGTCATTTTTATTAAACTATCTTCTGGTATTTTTCTTTTTCAGAATGATCATTTTTTGTATAATATTATTTTCTGTACAACCATAGTTTATAGCTATCATGTCTGTAAAGCTTCAAAAAGGACAGTAAATGCAAATAAAACATAATTCCAAATGACTGGTGCTCTGCAATCCAGAAATTTAAATCAATATTCAGTGATACATTTCACCTTTATATAAGCCCATTTCCGCTTCTGCAAAAAAAAAAAAAGGTAATTGTGTGATAGTTTAAAATAGTCACATATGAATTGTCAAATAGTCACAACAGCCTTTTACCCAGCAGAAATGAGCATCAAAAATGGACTGAAATAGTCATAGTGTAAGTAAACCCATAATAGGGTAAAGTAAAAACTAGTAAATGACACTATTTACATTTTTGGGCGAAGTATCCTTTTAATACAGCTAGTGAGTTGCAGTCATGTCACCAGTCTGTTGCTGTAAATATTCAAACCTGCAACTTCCGATTTGATAAACAGTAGCTGCTAAACCAGAACTTCTTGATGGTATATGTTACAATTGCTAGTCATTTTTTGCATCTGTTGTGGTTTCTGTTGTCATCCCTCTGTCTTTCCTGTGCGTGCTGATACACTGGTGTAAATGCATGCGGATAACTGTTCAAGTGAATGGCTTTCACCTCCCATTTTCTAAAGAAGGCAAACCATGCAGTTAAAGAAGCAAAGATCCCTCACACACAATTAAAAAAAAAAACACACACAAGGTGTTTTGCAGGATGTAGGTCATGTTCCATCAATCCTAAATGTGTTCTCTAGAGCACCTCAGCCCATCTGCATAAGGCTTTTGTATAATCCCCTTGATCTGGTCTTGCACAACGATTCAAATACGAAAAGACTGATTTGTATTTTATACGTCATCTCTCTGTGCAGCCGTAGTTTGGTTTTGCGAGGGTTCCAAACGGTCTAGACAGCCTTTCTTGTGATCACGGTCCGTGATTTCACTCCTTTCTGTGCCCGCAACCATTAATATATTGCCACTATAAAAATCTTTTGCCGTCCATTAGGTGCAACCGTTCACACGAGGAGGATAAACGGTTATCATTTGACTTTCTTTTAGCAGCTAATTTAGTATTTTCCCCCAGTATGAAATGGTCATCATCAGATTTTGTTTGTCTTTAACACTATCCAGTAAATTGTTGTTTTTTAAATTGTATTTTTAGTTTTGTTTTGTAATGTTTTTTTTTACAGTGGAGCACGTCCCTGGAAGACCACAGTCTTTCTTTCCACTCGTTTTCCGCTGTCCAACAGTTTCTCGTGTCTCTCTCAGCCATTCGCCCTACTGTCCTCTATATGCGATAGTTTCTGCCCCCTGTGTTTCCTCGGCTCGAGTTCTTCTGATGAACCTCCTGAAAATAAGAAAGAGAAAGGCAGTAAGCTTCAGTTTAGATGATGAGAAGTTACGCAGAAAGCCGGCCCAATGAGAGCAGAATGGCGGCTGCTGCTGCCCATAACAACACAGCTGTTTGGTGAACGGAGTGTTATTTCATAATGCTGAGGAAATCTACTGTCAAAGCAACACATCAAAGGTTTCACCGCAGCAAGATTAATAAGTGTAATTCACGAGCTGAGAATGAAACCGCATGCAAAGGCCGCTATGAGGGGCCAGACTCTGAACTCAGCGTGCAGACATCTAAGGTGACCTTAGATTCGGCTTCCAGCACATGACGTATGTAGAAATATGTCTGTGGAGAGCACATGCAGGTCTACCACAAAAACCACTTAGGCAGTTCACTTGCTAATGGTTTTCTTTTTCGAGAGTGGACGACTGAGAGCACTTAAAAGGATGGCCCACATTTGGGCAGCGGGGGTGAGGTAAGAGCTGCTTTTTCCTTACGTATGTATCACAGCACAATGTACCAGCATTATTTGCTGAGCTCTGAGATGAGGTGAACGGACAGCTCACCCAAAAATGACAATTCTGTCATCCGTTTCAAGCCCATATGATTTCTTTCTTGAGTGGAACACAAAAGGAGAAATTTTGAAGAATGTGCAAGTCAGTTTTTGCCATTCAATTGCAGTAAACGAGGAATGGAGCTTTCAAGCTTCAAAAGAATGTGAAAGTATCTTAAAAGTGGTCCATATAACTTGTGTGCTATATTCCATCTCTGTGTGTTATAAGCAGAACATCTAAGCCATTATTTGCTGATTTTTTTCCCCTTAGTTAACTGTCAGCCATTCCAACTGGATCCATGAGTTAAACTTGAGATTTGGATCAGTCTGTGTTGTGAATAAATCATTCTGGTATTGTGAATTGTATCAATGGATTTAATTGAAGATATCACTCAAAATAATGTTTTCTTTGGACTTCCATGTTAGGATGGATAAATAATGACTTAGATTTTGTTCTGTTTCTCACACAAAGCTTTAGAAGCCCTTTAACATGGAGTATGAGTTGTGGAAACCACTTTTATGGTATGCTTTTGGTCCTTTTTGTCCTTTTGGAGCTCAAAGATGTACCAGAAAGTCAGTCATACAGGTTTAAAAATGACATAAGAGTGAGTAAATTACTGAATTTTTTTATGTTGATGAACTATTACATTAATACAAGTTCCAGGTCAGAAAATGCGCTAATCTTGAATGCTATTATATAAGCATCATGTTAATTATGGTTTATTTTCAGACTGAGGGAAGACTTACCTTACAGGAAGAGTGGCTATGTCCAGCTCCAGATATAGGTTTCTGCAGGAGATAAAGTTCATATTTTGTCAACCAAATTGGTCAGCTGATACTGCAATCACCATTATGTATTCATAAACTTTTATCCATCACAAGGCTTTACAGAAATGTACAACAGTGTCAAACATTCTATTGACCCTTCGCTAAGTCCTTCCTTAATTTTACTGACCAATGATACTTTAGCATCCGCCCACCATCTATTTTTTTGCCCTTTCTATAGCGTAAGTTGAGAGAAATCCTGGAAGTTTGGTAAGTTATAAGCAGATATTTAATAAAAAATATGGTAAAAATTGTTGCCATATTGACACAAGGAGAATATAAAGAAAATATGGAGGTTTTTTATTATTCAATTTTTGCATAAATCTTGATGAGACTCAAGTACGCATTTTCTTCTATTTTTCTTCATAATATCAGCTTTTTAATGAACAAAAAGACATTTTTTACAGTGCAAATTACATTAGCCAAGAGGGCGAAGCTTAGCGAAGGGTTAGTTCTGACATCATCAGCATGTCTGCACACCTTTGCTGTCCTGGGACTGTCTGTGTGCCGTTGCGCTCGTAAGGATCGTGGAGATTTGCCGGGCTTTACGGGCGCACAGTACATCTCGAGGCGCCTCAGCTCACAGCTCTGAAAGCAGCATTCATCCACGATGCCGCGATTGTGCGACCGTCTAGAACTAGGCCCATATCCTGTTGGTTTGCCTGTTGAATGCATAGAAATAACATTCATAAATTATCTTTTGGAGGGCAAGATACGCATACGAAAAGCAAAAGCACTACTGTGGGGGAAGGCCAGCTCTTAATAGCATGCACAAATTTTGTCCGTAGGTACGTTAAATAAAGCCTGTCATCACATTGAGTTCAAGCCCTTTATCCATTTAATTCTTGGCATGGCACCAGCTCATGAAGAACAATTACAGCCTGCAAGGTCATGCTCTGAAACGCTAAATCTCTAAAACTATTGGTAGTAACATGTGGCTAAAAGCCCGGTCATGAGCGCTATAATAGTTTAGCGTAGCAGCCAGACCATAGCTGTGATTCTCCAGATATATGGACGCGTTAATGACATGAATTTATTCAGCGTGTCATTTAAAGGGTATTGCTTTGCACAGAGCGGACCATTCTTGGCAAGGCCCCCAGGTCCCATGGAGGTCACACTGACCGAAATGTTGAGAATATCACGTTTTGCAGTTTCAAACCTGATATCTTTAAACTGGCTGCTTGTTGGGAGGCCAAATCCGGGCCTTGTGAGGTTCAAATTAACCTATGGAGAAAAACCCCCTGCTCAGTTGAGAAGAATGATGTTCCAGGATGAACCGTAAACTTTTCCCAGAGTGGTTGTTAATGCAGTTACTAAACTAGATGATAATTATCCATGTGAAAGAATATAAAACTGCCTCATACATATACATTTTGTGTGCTGTCAATGAGGTCAGTGCACTATTATGTCCTAGACATAACGTTTAACGATGAGGTTGGACTACGTATATGTGTAGAATTCAGGATTAGGTTATCTGATCCCAAACGGATGTATGTTAAAAGTAGCGCTTAGACACCTGACTAAGATAGTCTTTCTTTCTCCATGTCGCCAATCTTCCGGTGGCCTTAAAAAAATATCACACTCTCCATTTACAAGTCGCCACTCACCTAGAGCAATATAGCTCCAACGAGCTTTTCCCTGTTACCAAATGAAATAATAATAATAATTTAATATGGCATTTACAAGGAGGAAATACCTTTCCCTTTCAGAGTTAATAGCTCTTGGCACGCAGGGCTGCCAGTGCTGACAAAATACATTAACTTCTGCCTTGCACTTGCAGCACTCTGACAGCATTGTTTTGGAAAGAGAGGTGCTCTAATTCTGACAAACATGCATCCCTGCAGACTGCATGACTCTTGGGTGCCGAACACTTCTGGGAGATTAGGGGGCGCTGTTATCTTTCAATACAGTTGGGTCGTTTTGAGAGTTTTATGTAGGACACTGTAATGGTAGAATTGTTCACACACTCATTTTCGGACACTTTTGATAGTCTTCAAGTTGCCTCATTGAAACGGCGACCTTAAAGATTTGAGCTTAATTACAGATAATATAGAGTTGTGTGGCTTTTATTCCATGTCTAAACCACCTGTAGTACAACCCAGTCAGATGGTTTTCTGGATGATTTTCTAATCTGTTTCTACAACAAAACTACAAAATCCCCAAATGAACATCTGTTCATGTCAAAATAGCTCTTGTGACCCTTCATAACATCCATTGAGTGGTGGCTCAAGAGGTGCAAAATACAACAAAAGCACATCTTATAATGCAGTATAATCGGCTTAAATGGCATTTCTGAGATCTGAAGTGCGGAATTTTAAGATGTCAAAGTTGTAATCCTAAAATAAGGTATTGTTAGATTATCTATGAACCAACACTGTTCTTGCAGGCCTGTTTTCATGTTTTGTTTCTTTTTATCAGTAAAACAAGCTGGGCTGCATTTCCCAAAAGCATCGTAAGCTTAAGTACGTCGTAGACCCATTGAAACCAATGGAGCTACAATCAATTTAGGCGTAAGATACTTTTGGGAAACGCAGCCCAGATTAGTAACTGTCTCTTGTATTTTTCATTATCCAAATAAATTGTCCACAGATTAGGTCAAGCATTTATAGAAGATTGTTGCATTGTGGGATAGATTATCTCAGCTGACAGTCTTCCATCCCATCCCCCAGAAAAACCATCAACCCATTCACAACATTGTGAGAGAGCTGTGAAACCAGAGCAAAGCAACACGGTGATTAAGATCAATGTGTTGCAAAAGCACAAACTTTAACACACAAATGTGTCCTAACACCTTTGGGTAGACACCTTTGCTTCCAACTAAACATCATCATGCTTCAGAACATACACATTCCAATGAGGAACACTGCTGGAGTTTTATAGCCATGTTCAGGTTATTAAAGAACAGGGAGTTCTTGGAGCTGCTGCCATACGCTGCCTGCGTAGTGTCAGGAAGTTTACTGCTCACTGGAGACTATGAAACCTGCTATAGTCCTGGAAACTGCCTCTTTATCAATGGTACCACAAAGACTTTATAGTAAGATGAAGTTTCCTTCCAATTTTTTATTTTATTTATTTAGTATTTTTTTGTCTTTTTGCCACTGTTCACTACGCAAAGAGATGTTGGCTCTTGAGGACATTAACGACTGAATAGGAACTGTTTGTGGTGTTTAAAGCTTGTCAGCAGCCAAGTAATTGTTTGCTGTTTGTCAAGATGTTTTGACATTTTTAACCAGGGTGTTTTGCTGTTATACATAATAGAAATTAATTGTTAAATATTTTTGTATCTGTTTGATAGATAGATATCTAGAGTTATCATTATACATAGATATAGATATGTTTTAATATATTTATTGTATCTATTTAAAAGTTTTGCATAGGCTATGATTTATAACTTGAACGTTATATTAAAGGGGCAATGACATATAAGAGGTCATTGTACTAGTTTCAGAACTCAAAACGTTCTTATTAGTCTAAAAACAACTTATATTGAAGCCAAAACTGCAGCTTTTGGAGTGTTCTACTCTATGATGTAATAGTGTGGATAAGCACCGCCTCCACGGAAGAAGATCAATGCCTGCTTCTACACCGCTGCCTGTTTAGCCCCGCCCACCGACACCCAAACATGTAGTGTTTACGAGAGAGGCAAATGCACAGGTCTAAGTACGCAGAAACCAAATGATAAAGATGGCTCAGAAGTCTCAGAGTGAAACTAAAAGACGATGCTGTGGATCTGACAGTAATGTCGCAACACACAAGTGTGAGTAACAGAGCGTTCTGATGAGGGGTTAAAAACAGGACAGAAAATAGCCTATTACTTCTAATTTATGTTTTGTGAGGTAAAAATCTTGATATCATTTTAACATAAAATAAAAAAACAGGCAGTTCAAGACCCCTTTAAAAAGAATAGCAATTATTCAAGCAACAGGAGGGTGGGAATATGATGACAGAAGTTTCCTTTTAGAGCAAATGATCTACAAATTCAATTGGACTGACCAAATAAAGACGTTTATGGGAAAGAGCTTGGATCAAAAATCCAAATTGGCCCGTTTCTCTAGATGAAGTCTTGGTTCATGCTTGGATTTAGTGAGAAGTCTTTTTGTCTGCATATCTTGTAGTTCAGACACAGCCAATGCTTATATATTAGGCCTTGTGATTAAAAACAATCCTCCTTCTCACTAGAAAAGCGTTGAACCGAAAATATCCAGTGCCCTCTGCAACATGTTTGTGTCCAGTAGAACAACGGTACGGGAGGGGGCAGGGGGCATCCTGATCATCCTGTAATCCCCTATAATCCGGTGCTGCTCTAGGATAAGGGCCAAGCCTTGCTGTGTGCTGTTGATGTGTTCTTCTCCAGCTGCTTCAAACATAATGAAACCGGACGAACGGAATTGAAAAGTAGTCCTATCAGTGATGTTTGTGACAGAACTTGCATTCTGTGTTGCGGTCTTTGCTATGACAGGAGATGACCTGCAATCTTTTCATCAACGATTGATTAATAAATCTACTTCGTAATGTTGGAAGTATATATTTGCAAGTTGATGGCATATAAACAGCATGATAGGGTTGTGATTGGCCAGACTTTTTAAGTTGAGCTGATATCAATTAAAGAATTCAGGACAAAATTATTTGGATCATACCATGTCGTAATTAAATGCTAGTTGTACAATTTACTTTACAGGCATTTTGTGCTCTGATGATAAAGAATAGCAATAAAGCTGGCCAGAAATGCTGTTTATTCAGCTGCTGTATTAGGCCACAAGCTTGTGCATCCAAACTACTTTTCCTATAATTCTCCATGGCATCACAAGAGTGATAAAATACATAGCAAAAAGCATCAATTACATACTTAATGTGCGTTATTTGCTCTTAATTGTCTTGCGTTTGCACTAAAAATCTTCCTGTTTTGTCAGAAAGTGAAAAAGATATATGAAATAGTCCATAAAGTACATTTTATTCTGACCAAAATCACTTGAAAGCACAGCATGTCCGGACATGACTCGAATCCAACATAATTCCTGTCAGGATTCACATAATTTTGAACGAGGCAACCTTCAGCAGAAGTCCCCCTGTTATCCTGAAGTGCCAGATCATTAGAGGTCCTTCCAAATGTGTGAGAGGAGACTTGCACCCACTTCTGGACAAATTGTGATTTTACAGCGCATACTGAGCCAATACCTTCTGCATTCCTAGTATGTTTGTGTCCAGGGAATGGAATGCATCATGAGGTGCACGTTCAAGCCTGTTGGCAGAGGTGCTTTGCTGGAAAATACTACACAAACATGGAGGGAAAGGGCAGATTTGTGTCAACACAAACACTCCTGGCCACGAGGTGTTCTTTGTAAAAAAAAAAGAAGCAGAATGATGTCCTATAGATCTGCATTAGAGTTGGAAAATGTCCAGTAAATTTTGGAAACTTTCCAGTGCTTTTTTCACATCTTCCTGGGATTTTTGGAATATACCGGAAATGTACCACCCCTTTGCAACCCTAATCTGCATCAATCATATCGGAGCCCCTTTCCTTTCCCAATAACCCAAGACAATGTGCTGACACTGAGGCATTTCAATGACTTTCAAAAAACTAACAAAGGGGAAATAGGGACTGCACTGTCAGCTTCTTCTTCTTCTGTGTCATCCTCTTCACTGTGTCTTCAAAAAGCCACATTTTGTTTCAATAAAAAATTCCACCGAGTAGTATTTTCCTAAAGTCATAGGGCGATAATGAAATCTGAAGTTTTGAGTTCCACTGGCAGCAAGGGCACTGGCGAGATGGGCTGCACTGCAGCTGTCACTGAACACAATGCTAATCGTCACATATATGAATCCAGTTTATTTATTATTGGATTCATGTGTTTGAGGCCAGTGACAATAATCCTTTGGAAAATAAAGCAAAATAAAAAAACTGGTTTAGAATGACAACAGCAGTATAATAAGATGGGGTTGTCTGGGTACATACTCCAACGTACCCCGGTTTTATACTACATACTAGTTCAAAATCAAATGATCTGTATAAAATCATCTATTTGCTCTTCACCTACTCTGTCATGCTGATGCAATAATTTCATGGAAAGTTCAGATTAGCATAAACGTATTTATTTTGGGCTCTGTACTGGCAAAACAAACACATGGCCATTGACAGCCATGAGCGATCCAGCCAGCTCCTTTGTGACCACTAAAAGCTCAAATGTTGTTGACTGGAAACTTAAAATGTCAACTCTAACTTGAAGTTCATTCTCACTTCGCTTTTAAAGTAAGTGAATAAAATGTGTCTCCACAGAATCAGTGGGTTCTGTCCACTTGTCAAAATAATCCCTTCAGACGTCATCATCAGTGGCCCGAGACTCTCATTCTTCCTTGAGCCGTTTGCACGTCGTAAATATCTCACCGGGTAATTCAAACAGATAACAATATAAATGTGCAAAGTTTAAAACATCATAGCTGCAGATTATGATATAACTAGTCTCATTTGGTACACTGAAATCATATTTCATAGACAGGACTTTTGATTTGTAGACATTGCAAAATAGTTATGCGGTTTGATTTTTCAAACTACTTGTCCTTAAAGATACAGTTCACTCAAAAAGCTCACCCATGTTGTTTGGAACTCATATGCTATTCTACATTTTGCTGTTAAAAGTGATGTCAGTGTAAGAACCATTCAGCATGAAACTTTTTAAATGTACAAATCATCATTTAAGATGAGCAGTTTGCACATTCTGATAAATATTTGACTTCGTGTGAAATGGAAAAAAGTGACCCGTGGGTCATTGAATAATAACAGAATCTTCATTTTTGGGTGAAAAGTCACTTTAATCCAATGTTTTATGAATTGATTGATTGATTAATTGATTTCACGTTAAATATGAGAAAAGGGTAATTCAAAACGATTTATATTATTTTATTAGTATGCAAATAGATCACCCTGTCAGATAAACTGACAAATAAACATTACAGAATAAATTTCAATAAACTGCATGATCAAGATAGGAAAGGTGAGTCCACAAAGTGTAAAAAGCAAGTCCCATTAAAGTTTAGAACTCCTGAATCTCTCCTGCTGCTGTTTGGGACAACCCAAGACTCAGCAGTTCTCATGGCTTGTGGAAAAAGAGAGATTTAAGTCTAGGATTCAAAATGGTTTTCTTTGGGTAGTCCCCCATATTCAATTGGATGTGCATTACATTTATTTGCCCTGCCTACTCGTGTCCGCCAAATTCCAGCAACCTCATTCTGGGAGCAAAGCAGCTGGCTGATCTTCTTTAAATGTAATACACGAGCATCAGTTACAGCATTTTTTCACAGCTGCCTCTCCGGCATTGCAAGTGCTCACCTTACAATAATCTAAAGTGAAGTGGAATTCACAACCTATTATACTTCCATGATTACATATTTTCATTTGATTTTTTGACGTTTGAAAAGTGATTGCATCATGAAAAGTGGGCATTACATAATTACCAGAATGGACCCCTGTGGTTTGAAAAGTGAGGGATTTGTGAATTTGTGAAGTCATTTTCGAGGCAAGTTCATATATACATAGTTTTTTATAAAAGCATATAAACATTTATATTTGGCACTGATGAATCATGCATATTACATTATATGTCTAAAAACATGCATTGACAATTAAGTAGTTTGGCATCAGTAGATTACTTAGATTGTAAACTTTCTATCCAGTATAAATGAGACAAAGCAAAAGCAGAACGGAGGGAAAATTTTGGAAAATTGGACAGCAAGACATGAAAACTGATGCTTTTCTTATTTATGAGTGGCGCATTAGTGCATGGGGAAGGGGAAGGGGAAGGGGAAGGGGGTGCAGAAAAAGCAGCAGTTGATGAATAAATAAAATGTGCACTTACTGAAATAAAAGCCCCTGTCTCCACACACAAACTGCAGCGTGTCTACAAGCTCCGCCCCGCACAGCGTCTCCGGCCCCGCCTCCAGTGTCGCGGGAGTCAACGCGAGGACGCACAGCACCAGTGAGAGGGTGTGGGTGCACGAGAGACAGTGCATGGTACACTGCATACCAGAGAGAGGGTTAAATCAGAAATACATTACATCTCTGCACTGAAACATAACTAAGAACAATGTGCATCTTTATTTACCTTATTTATTGATTTCTTTCTTGTATTCTACCTTCTTTGCTTGTGTTTCTTATCTATTTATATATATCTATCTACTGCACAGATGCTACTTATCATTCATGTTTCTAACATCTTTTGAACATCAAACAGCATGCTGAGACAGGTGGCTGGATATTGAAAATACTTTAAAAGCAAAAAAGAAAACGATCAATGCTATCATAAGTTGAACCGTTCAATGCACCTGTCTTTTGCGCGCGTGCATTTACTTGAATATTTACTCCCATTCAGATGTATAACTCCGTTTCTGTGGTGACTTCACAAGTCAGTGTCCTACCTCTATCCGCACGCAATCTCGCTAAACCAGAGCACGTTATTTCGAGGCACTTCTCCACAAATGCGCGCGGAAATGTCTCCAGCGCGCGCTTTGAAGTGCCTAGTACTCCCCCGTGCCAATGGGATACTGCTGCTTGAACTCAGTGTCCGGTAAAAGAAGAGCGCTTTTGTAAACCATGCATTTTTGGGGTTGCTTGGATAAAACAAATGTGGTTCACCTACAGATACGTGAGGTGGAACTGGAAAGCTGCACAGCCGCCAAACCCAAAGAGGAAGCACTTTACATAATAAAGAGAATATAATGCGCAACCACACATCGCACAAGTATGCTGCAAAACGTTCTGCCGGAGCCCTTATTCGTGTCGACTCAGCAATATTTACTTTTAAGGGTCGTGATAGACAAGTTGACTTGTGCACTGCGCAAATGAACTCCCTGATGCATCATGATATGACTCACCATGCACATCATGCAATCTGTCGTAAATCTCAAAAGTTTGCCATATTACAGTTGTCAGATCTTTAATGTGAAATTATTTTGCATGCACAGGCTAATGTCATGCAAATTGCGCAAAGACGCAGATTGGTCATTGATTAAAATGATTTTAAAATTGAGTGCAAATTGTCTTTAAAATATTATTCAGTCCCTTTACGAGCTATATTATAGTCTATTGCTTCAGTCAGAAATCAATAATGGTTAGTCAAAGGTACCTTTTTGCTTTGAAAGGAAATAGGTTAAGTTACCTTAAAGACATCACACCAATGCCCCTGGAAGAAATGACCGCTAGACATCCCCTTGGGTATCCAGCAAAAGCCCAGCAAAAAATAACTTGTTTGAAGTCATTAAAAAGCGAGAAAGAGGATGAGATGCCGGCAATGTCACATCTCAATATTCCGACTTTGTTCCATTGCGCAGGCTCGTTGTGGAGAAGTGAGATTTAGCGAACAGGAGACGGATTTGGAGAGAAAATCCCTCACATTTATCTACATTACAGAGACATTTTCAACAGGAAACAGCTGGGGCAGCATTTGCCTTCTCCTCTTGCTAAGTTACTCATTAAGGATTTTGGGCACCCTGTCAAACAACGTCATCTGCTTCTTAGAATAGGCTCGAATTTGGATCTTTCTAGGACTTTCTGACAGAACAGAAAAGATTGCATTGCAGAATGAAAACGAATAAGAGAATTAGAGAAAGTGGTGAGTTTTTAGAAAGGGACAGAAGTTGAATTCAGAGACACTCCCGTGCGTAGTTTGCACGGTGTCTTTTTCATCTCTGTGTTCTCAGCCGGCGTGCTTGCCAGCATGTGACTTCTACAATACTTTTATATGAGGGATAGTTAAGTGTTAACTAAAAGATTCTTGTTCTATATTTATAACAAATATAATGAATATTATATAAAAAAAATGTTTTAACTGAGTAGTGGTATGTCTAATGTAGTTATCGATTTATACAAAATGAAAAATAATGACACCGCTTGTTACATCAGTGTTCCGTTTGAATCATAAAAGCTGGGTTTACTGTTGCTATGGTTGCCTCTTCAGACAAAGGATTTATTTTAGCTCGTCTCTGCAGCAGCTAAAATTCCAACTTGTAACTTTTTAGGTTCTGAAATTGAAATTAGCATCTTCATAACTATCAATATCAAATGACGCACCTCTAAATTAATAATTAAATATATAATTGCAATTAAATAAGTAATATCACACTGCAAAAACTCACTGTAATAAACATCACACTATAATATCACACTGCAAAAAAACAAAAAATTGTTTTAAATGTCGTTTTATTATTTGCTTGTCGACTACCAGAGCCGATCCTCCTTATACACAGAATACGCAAGCTGCGCAGGGCCCCCGAAACAGCAGGGGGCCCCCTTGCTCTCAAAGATGATTTCATTTTAGTTTCGTTTTAGAATTTGTCCAGCGGCTATGAAAACATGAATGATAATTTTTATTGTAATGCGATGCTGTCGCCCTTTCTACGTAACACTCAGTCAAATCATGTAACGTGAATGTCGTAAAGTCTCGAAAAAAACGAGTTAAAAGCATAACGAGCCGCGAAAGAGACACTGTTTCTCAAGCGCTTTCCGCAAGCGCGATTTGAGGCGAAGTCAAACATGGACAATGCATAACCCCCGCAGTCGACACATTTTTGCGTAGGGCCCCCAGAAGTTTAGGATTGGCTCTGTCGACTACACACGCACAAACACACACACACACACACACACACACATAATGTTTTTTATGGTTTACGGGGACTTTCCATAGGCGTAATGGTTTTTATACTGTACAAGCTGTATGTGCTATTGCCCTACACCTACCCTACACCTAAACTTAGCCCTCACAGGAGATGGTGCATTTCTACTTTCCCTCAAAAAAAACTCACTCTGTATGATTTATAAGCGTTTTCAATTATGGGGACACTGAAAATGTCCTCATAAATCACCTTCTCCTTGTAATACCTAATTCATACCCATGTCATTATACAAATTTGTGTCCTCATAAACCACATAAACATACACACACACACACACACACACAATATATGTGTGTGTGTGTGTGTGTGTGTGTGTACACACACACACACACACACACACACAATATATGTGTGTGTGTGTGTGTGTGTGTGTGTGTGTGTGTGTGTGTGTAAAATAAATGTATAAATAAACACACACACACACACATTGATTTATTAGCCTATAATGTCGAGAAGCAAAAATAAAACTACATTTAATCAATTAATTTAGCATATTGTGCAAATAGTTACAAATGTATTAATGTATTTGTATATTTGTTTTGTGCATTAAATAAGGAGCTTTAACATAAACTGTTGTTTTCTGTTGAACATGCAAACTATACAATAAAGTTGCCAAGTTAGATTAGATATTGATAAAACAATATGTAATTTCAAACCGATTGTCGGTCTATATTCTGTGTAGTGCGAGTATATTGTGCATATAGTTTACAATATATAAGCAATTTATATTTACTGTGCGCATATTACGATGCATATTGTGGTCTGATATCTGTCACTACACTGCTGCATTGTTTTAGGAAAACACACAGCCAAGACTTACATCCATCATCGCTGTATATGGTGACGTGACAATAAAATGATCTGATTTGATTTAGAAACCGAACCACATTATTCACACTCATCAGTGCATGTGTAAAACACTGCAATAACATAATCCGTGGAAAAGGGGTTGTCGAGTATTTATTTGATATAACTCCTGTCTAGATGATTGATGCTTAGCCTGGCTTCTTGGGTAAGTTTTGTCAAAGTACGGTCTGGCTGACCTCAGAGGAATGAGCTTTCTTATTGCTTCGATGAACAGACAGTGCATTCACTGAGACTTGGGAGAAGATTTCCCTCCACTAATACCATCTCGTACGCACGATGAGCCAATAGGAGTGCTTACATAGTACAGTCTCTCTCACACGCTCACAGAAATGTAGTTCGAGGGGACACAGTAGTCAATGTGAAGGGACATGGCCAATATTACTGGTTCTGGAAGCTTTTAGAAACCACCCAACAACCTCCAGCTGTGTGTGGTCAGTGTTAACTAGGCAAAAGAGTTAGATTGGCACAGACATTGCTGTAATGTTTTTCTCATTTATTCATCAAAACAACAGTTCACTGATGATGCCAGCAATGGGTTGGCCAGCAGGATGAGGATTTGTTCAATGGTTAGCGGCGTTGTTGAAAAAACATTGCTACAATACGCACATGCGGGTTAATCTGACCCTTGCTAAATTGATTTAACCATACAGCACTTTTCACTGTAAAAATATTGTTCAGATAACAAACTATAATGTATTAAAATAAGAAAATAGGTTTAACCAATCATTATATAATGTCAGTTTACTAATAAAGGTTATATATAAAGTTATAATTCTGAGTCAACCTCTTATTTGCAGTAAAATAAAATCTTTATTTGCTGAGCAACAGTGGACAATGAATCTAATTAGTATGTACAGGATGAAAAGAACATTGCAAACTCTTACTGTTCTGCAAAGCCAAATGAACGGTGAGATTCTTAAAGGTCTTTTCGGTTAAGCTGACTTTAGTGACATTTTAGTACCATGGTGTTCCTGTAGATTATCTTGAACAGCATGGTGCTAGCAAACTTCAAGGTCATGGGTTCAAATCCCACCCTTGTGAAAAAGAAGTGCAAATAATATAATAGTAATGAAGAGAGTGTATTATATTTGCAGCACACTTAAGTACTTTATTTAAAAGTACATATTAAATTGTAATGTTTTAATAATACTTTGAATTTTTAAAGTTGTACACTTACTGTAATGGGATGACCAGCATACTGAAGCACATGTACTTGATTATAATTTACACTACAGTGTGTTATTTGATATGGCATTAAAGAATAATATCTTTTAAATTGACTAATTTGCTATTCATATTTTAAAAGTGTCTATTTGCAGATAAAATAAATGATATACAAGTTTTGTTTGAAATAGTATTAAAATATATTTTAGTTTGCCATTAATGCGTTGTGCATACATGTGATTACATAACATTTAATTTATATTAATGTTGAACTTAAGAGTGTTTTTATGTACTTAAGTAGGAAAGCGCTCTTAATTTTAACTAAATACATTTAAAGTAAGAAGTTTTTAAAAAGTGTTGAAAATCTTTTACGTGTACATAAATGTTGAAATAATATTTTTTAAATCATACACATTAACATATCAATGTTATCAGTCTTATCTGTAACCATAAAAGCTTTTTAATTTGACACAGAGAGGGTTACCTCATTTGGGTATGTTTTGAAATCACATGCTCGGCTGCATAATATTTTCTCTGGGATTTTTTGGTATCATCTGCTTTCTATCACAAAATAGATCATTTGGGGCTGCCTTTATATACAGCATTTCTACAATGACTGCTACATTCATGCCACAAGGTGTCAGTATCAAGTAGGCCTAAGTCCAGGACGAATGCTCTATTGGCCAGCACAACATCAACCAAAAAATGAATGTGTACGTTACTAGAAATTTCAGATGGACTCAGTCACTGAACATTTTTTAATTGGAGAGATTTTATTTTTTTAGTAGTGTAGGCCTGCTTTATATGCACAGCCAAGTATCATATGAGAGAAGTCACACAATCACTTCTGATGCGTGTAAGTACTTAAGGATAAACCCTTTGACTGTGTTTCTTCTCCACAACAGCTGTGACTGAAGAGTAACAGTAAGCTGAGTTCAAACCACAAGATCGTGTTTACAGGATGAATGAATTAAACCCCCCAGTGTCGTGAGATGGCTAGATGTAAAGTAATACAGAGGGTTTTGTGCTGATGCCTAGCTGCGTGTTTGAGAGAGTCTGATGCAGTGACCTTCTCTCTCTCCTTGCTCCGCACTGGGCAGCACTTAGATTCGTTGTACCTCTGCCAACTTGCTCTTCTTTGGAGCCGTCTGCCTGCCTGTCTGTGTGAACCCACTGACCAGGAAAAAAGTTTTTTTTTACCCGCTCCAGACTCTAGAGAGACAATGTCTGACAGTGTTATCTGTCTGGCACGACCCACCAAGCCTGCTGACTCTGAGACGGTGGTCCTTGCTTCATTCAGGGACAATATCAAAGGGTCTGAAAGAGGATTTCGTGTTGGCCCTGAACCATTTGGATAGTTTAGACACAAAAATATGTTGAATCATGTTGGTACTATAGTGCAGTGGGTGCTTGCAACATATAAGCATCATAAGCTCAAGCAGAAGCAGAAGCAGGTTTGAGTCTGCCTTGCATCATATAAATTTCCTACTTTTAATTGTTTACTAAATTAAATGTTAAATATTTTTTTTTTTTAGGGAAAACAGAAATAATGATATTGATGACTTATCTTGTACTACACAGATTTTATCTAATGAAATGTTTTCTAGAATGAGAATGTCCCATTCACTAAAACCCTCTGCAACAAATAGCAAGCAGCAAATCATAGTTAATGGCTGTAATGTAACCAAATCTTATTGATTTGTACAAAATCAATAAGGGCAGTCTATCCTAATGGATAGAGAGTCTGACTTGTAACCCGAAGGTCACGGGTTCGAGTCTCAGGTCCGGCGGGGATTGTAGATGGGGGAGAAAATGTACAGCACTCTATTCCACCCTCAATTCGAGGTGAGACCCTTGAGCAAGGCACTGAACCCCTAATTGCTCCTCGGGAACCCTCCCGGTGTGTGTGTGTGTGTGTGTGTGTGTGTGTGCACTTGGATGGGTTAAATGCAGAGCACAAATTCCGAGTATGGGTCACCATACTTGGCCACACGTCACGTCACTTTGCAGTTACATTTGTTTTATTTAATTTTTTTACAAAAAATAGGAGATGAGCCCATTGAAATGCCCCACTCTAACTTCCTGTTTAAACAGGAAATACATAAATACAGGAAATAAACCCATCTTAAAGAAGTGATTCATATGAGTTAATTATATATTTTGGTATGAACTGTTACAACACATAATGCCTGAAATGTCAGGTGAAGTATATATGGACATAAAATAAACAAAAATTCTAAATTGATTTAGAATGCATAGATTGCTAATTAAATGTATTTCCAGGCATCACACACACACACACACACACACACACACACACACACACACACACACAATACAAAATACATTTCTGATTAAGTAACTTAATACCATCCACTTCCATACTGCATTGGCATTTTTGGAAACACGGTCCTTCATTTAGCATGCGAGACAAGGACTGCAATCATTCTATCAGCTACCATTAATAATGACTGGACCCAATGCTTCCTGCTGGAATTTCATAAGCTGAATATTGTATTCCTCTAAGTGGGTGAGTCAGAGAGCAAGAGAGTTTGTGTCTATATGTGAACGCACACGTGTTTGTTCACCCTGATGTATTATCAAACCATCATCAGTCAAATGTTAAGTTTTGCCATTCTTTGTTGCTATGTGGTATCAAGTTTTGCCTCTGTTTAAATATCCTCCTCTGATTGACGTTCATGTCTGATAAAGGGTTAAATCAATGGACTGTAAGGTTCAGCTTTCAGCATTGCCAAATTCTTGCCCTTTATCAGATGAGTAGATGCTCAGTGAACCTGCAAACAGGGAAGCCTCGGCTGTAACTGAAGATGAGGCAGGGTTGGGGATGCTCTCCCCTCTTGCTGGCACGGGGGATTGGGTGGGGTGCCTCTCTACCCGCTGCCTGGCACTGGGCATTTCCAGGAGTGCGTCTTTGCCAGGCCTCAATTACGGGGGAGTCATCCAGAACATATTGAAGCAATTACAGCTCCATATAAATCAATATGCTTCTGCTTAAAAAAAGTGATCTGATCCCAGCACGCTCTGGATCCAGTCTCCCTCAGGTCCATTTTGATTTCTCTCCCTTTTTCTCAAGGCAAGAGCATTATTTCACAGTTCAGGAGTGATTTAGGTCACTTGAACTAGCTCTGGATGGGGCTGACATTCAGTCAGTTTCACATTTCTTTATGTAACCATTAACCTGAGCCTTATTAAGTCATGTTGTGGGTTAGTGGGGGCTATAAATATGAGTCAAGTTTATTGGCAAGCAAGAATGTGTTCTTAATTCATTAATAATTTAGTTTGGACTTGAAAATTGAAATAATGTTTTATACATATTTTGTTTTGACACTGACAGTGCATTTTGCACTTCATTTAATTTCACTTCAGAATAATGCTGAAAAAGCATTGCAGTGATTCAAATCCAATATATTATTTCAGTGATTCAAATCTATTCCGACCCATCATTAGCTCTTTACATCATTTGTTATATTTCGCCATCTTGTGTATAAAGGTGGTGCTGCATCTTCAAAACAATAAGAACGGAACAAAAGCTTGATTTAGATGAACAAAAGAGTACAATCCCCAGCTGTGGTGTGGTTGACAATGATGTACACCTGAATAATGGCACTGAGAAAGTTTAATGCCCAATGAGTTCAAAAATAAATGTCCAGCAGCAAGTAAATAAATAAATATCAAAACCAATCACGACTAGCTTACATACATACAGACCACAATTTCTGCTTATTTCACTCGTTTTATATAAACACGCATGCACACACACACACACACTTTCTGAAATTGATGTGCGATAATTTTTACTTAGAGGACATTTTCATGTTGTGTGTACAGTATTTGTTTGGAGGAGAGGCATGAATTAATGATGTCTAAAGTAAGTAGGGCATGATATAATGATGAATGTGTGTAAAGTGTGTTCATAGGACAGCGGAGCAGGAAGTAAGTGTGAGGGAGTGGAGCTCAAACCCTCTCATATATCATTATGATACACAGTCCCAGCTCTCCTCTCCCTCATCTATTGGTGCTCTATTCCTTCAGTACACGTACACACTAACACACTTGCTTAGGAAAAATGTTGTGAGCTGAAAACAAACCATTAGAATATGGGCTAACTTAAAGGAATAGTTCACCTAAATATACAAATTCTGTTATCATTTCCTCATGTTGTTCCAAATTCATTTCTTTCTTCTGTTAAGCATAGAAGAAATGATCCCCAGTGACTTCCATTGCATTTTCTTCCATAGTTAGTGTGGACCAACAGCTGTTTGCAACCGCAACTGCATCAACTTGAGCATACAGAGTAAACAATAACATCATTTTCATTTTTTTTTTGGTGCACTATTTGTTTAAAAAAAGTGTTGCACCCCATGACAGCAAATTACAATTTATCCTAAATATTGTATTGTTATTATGGATATTATACATGGTTAAAATATTATCATTCATATTAACTAGATAACGAACGAGAGAAAGTACAATACATTGTTTTAAAAATGTATTTATTTCTTAAATCACATCACAAAATACTCAGAACATCACTAAAATACTTTGGCAATTAACAATACTAGTATTACATAGCTCTAAATCTATAATATTTAGTTGTGCTTTTTTAACTGTTATAATCTTATTTCTAGCAACACATGTCTACAAGAAATGACGGATCAGTTCAATCGTACAAACATCTTTAAACTCATCTATTTTAAGGTTCCCTTTGGGTGCAAAAGGATCTCCACGTCAACTAACTCTGTGCGTTTGGAATGAAAGCATTAAAAAAAACATTTGTAACCACTATTATTAGCTGAAAGTTAACATTACAACAATTTTTAGATGCTAAACATGTTAAACATTAACACGATCTTTCCAAATGTTATAATAACTTTAAAATGCACAGATACAAATGTTTTTAAAATAAACAACATACTACCTTAAATATCTATAATGTCTTTGTTTAAGGAGCTTATATGCAATATGACAGTAATTGCATATTATAACCAGCATCAATAATAAAGTTCATTTATAGTTCCAATGAAATTATACAGTGAGGAAATACCTCATATACTTCATATAACAGCAATATCAACTAGTTTTAATGAAACAGATTGTCATCAACTGTGATCTGCTGGTAACTGACGAGTAGAATAAACTATGACCCTAAGGAGGCGTCTGAGTGGTTAGTATGCTAAAGAGCTACATATTATTGCTAGACTAGGTTTTAGTTTGCTGGTAAACATTTTACAAAAACATACATAAAATGTGGCAAGTAATTATTCCATGAATATCTTAAATTAATATTTATGAATAAATAAAGCTTTTTTGCACGATGTGCATGTCTTAAATGTGTTGAAGAGCTTGTGTGCTTCGACATAGATGAGGTTTCTTTATATGATGCAAGACCAGTCACTGGGGGTCCGTCCATACTGCAAAAAAAGCAAAGATGTTACAAAGATGAAAACAAAATGACACTGTCACGGTACACGGGGATCCAGGAACGAGGAGACGAGGATTCTGACAAACGAGGTATTTAATGAGACAAACGGAGGAGAGACAGGAACACAGGTAAGGACATCTACGGCTTGGACACATGACATTAACAATAATCCACGGTAACATGAGGCAGAACAGACTATAAATAGGGAGACATAACTAGAGACACCTGGGACATAATCAAGACACAGACGGAGACTAATAAACTAATGATGGGGAACAGGACGGATCAAATATGGGTGAGGAGACAAAGGCAGAGGAAGACAAAGTCGACATTACCCCCTTCCAATAGCGCCCGCGCGTCGACATCGAAAGGGGAGGGGTGGGCACTCTGGAGGCCTCAAGGACCTGGAGACCGGACAGGTGACCTCCAGGGCGGTGCCCGTTCCGGGACCCACGGGCGGATCCGGGGACTCAGGCGGCCACGGCGGATCAGGCGGCCATGGCGGATCCGGGATTCCGCGGCCATGGCGGATCCGGGGATTCCGCGGCCACGGCGGATCAGGCGCCATGGCGGATCCGGGGATTCTGGCGGCCATGGCGGATCAGGCGGCCACGGAGGGTCCGGGAACTGAGGAGGCCATGGCGGAGCGGGGTGCTCGGGCGGCCATGGAGGAGCGGGGTGCTCGGGTGGCCATGGAGGTAGCCCCAAAATTTTCTTGGGAAGCTCCCATCCCAGGGCGCTCAGGAGCCGTGGAAGGCGAGCTGGACAGGGCCAGCGGAGGGAAAAGTGAGCTGGGCGGGACCAGCGGAGGCCCAGGTGAGCTGGACGGGACCAGCGTGGGCCAAGGTGAGCTGGACGGGACCAGCGGAGGCAATGGTGAGCTGGACGGACCAGCGGAGGCCCAGGTGAGCTGGACGGGACCAGCGTGGGCCAAGGTGAGCTGGACGGGACCAGCGGAGGCAATGGTGAGCTGGACGGGACCAGCGGAGGCCCTGGAGAGCTGGACGGAACCAGCGTGGGCCAAGGTGAGCTGGACAGGACCAGCGGAGGCAATGGTGAGCTGGGCGGGACCAGCGGAGGCCCAGGTGAGCTGGACGGAACCAGCGTGGGCCAAGGTGAGCTGGACGGGACCAGCGGAGGCAATGGTGAGCTGGACGGGACCAGCGGAGGCCCAGGTGAGCTGGACGGGACCAGCGTGGGCCAGCGTGGGCGCTCGGGTGCCGCTGACTCTCGGGGGCGCTCGGAAGAGCTGGACGGAACCAGCGGGGAAATTGAAGCGCACTTACGAGGCCGGCACTGGAGGCGCTGTCGAGGTGCAGGCACTGGAGGGCACTGGCGTGGTGCAGGCACTGGAGGGCACTGGCGTGGTGCAGGCACTGGAGGGCACGGGCGTGGTGCAGGCACTGGAGGGCACTGGCGAGGTGCAGGCACTGGAGGGCACTGGCGAGGTGCAGGCACTGGAGGGCACTGGCGAGGTGCAGGCACTGGAGGGCACTGGCGAGGTGCAGGCACTGGAGGGCGCAGCCTCGGAGCAGGCACTGGAGGGCACTGGCGAGGTGCAGGCACTGGAGGGCGCTGGCAGGTGCAGGCACTGGAGGGCACTGGCGTGGTGCAGGCACTGGAGGGCACTGGCGTGGTGCAGGCACTGGAGGGCACTGGCGTGGTGCAGGCACTGGAGGGCACTGGCGAGTGCAGGCACTGGAGGGCACTGGCGAGGTGCAGGCACTGGAGGGCGCAGCCCGGAGCAGGCACTGGAGGCGCAGTCTCGAGCAGGCACCGGGCGCTGTCGGGAGCAGCCACTGAGCTCTCGGCGGCGCCGGGAAGCGCTGGGCTCGGCGGCGCTCGAAGCGCGGGCTGTGGCGGGCGGCGCCGAAGCGCGGGCTCGCGGCGGCGCTCGGGAACCAGCCGAGACGAAGACGAGCTGGGCGGCACCAGCGAAGAAGAGCTGGGCAGGACCAGTGGAGACGAAGAAGAGCTGGTTTCGACTCGGGACCGGTAACTTCCCAGACACCGGTAGATCCCCTCTCTCCAACACAATCCTGTGGTGTCTGGGAGATCCATAGGGCGCTGGTAATTTGCCCCGAGCCGAAACAGATGGAGGATTGCCGTCGTGGACCTCCGTCACCGCGCGAGCTTGCAGAATCCTCCGGCGAACTCCACAAGGAGAGATTCCGCCCGGCTAAGGGCGAGGACGCAGGCGGCGAACTCCATCGTTGTTTGTGGTGGATTATTCTGTCACGGTACACGGGGATCCAGGAACGAGGAGACGAGGATTCTGACAAACGAGGTATTTAATGAGACAAACGGAGGAGAGACAGGAACACAGGTAAGGACATCTACGGCTTGGACACATGACATTAACAATAATCCACCGGTAACATGAGGCAGAACAGACTATAAATAGGGAGACATAACTAGAGACACCTGGGACATAATCAAGACACAGACGGAGACTAATAAACTAATGATGGGGAACAGGACGGATCAAATATGGGTGAGGAGACAAAGGCAGAGGAAGACAAAGTCTGACAGACACACTATGATTGTTCTGTTTGTCTGATGTGGTTTGGGATGGATGAAAAGGTGGATGTTCTTGTTGAGGAGTAGCCAGAATACAATTATTTTATTGTATACCCCATATAACGTTGTAACACATTGTCGACCTGAAAACACACACAGAGAATTCCAACCCAGCAACAGAAATGAATTATTACCCAAAAGTCCTCCTTCCATGCAAAAGTGGAGAGGGTCAACTGATCCCATCACTAAACGCCTCGCAAAGGTACGGACGGCTCCGGGAATGGTTCTGGACAACGCAAGCCTACATTCCAGAGCATAGTTCAAAACCCCCATTTAAAACAAAGCAGGACTTTTTCTCCGTCGGACGGACCAAGGAAAACCAAACTCCTTGCCTTTTTGACACGTATAACTATTGCAACTACACAAAATAAATATATGGATATTTAATGTGTACTTGTTCCCTCATAGGCATGATGTGATGATTTTGAGTGCCAATTATTTAGGACAATGTGGGAATTTTAATCATGCTTTAAACGGTATAAACTGTAATGTGTGTATTATTATGCGGTGTTTGATCTCTAAAGAAAGCTAGACTCAGATGTGATAGACTGTGTTGATGACCGTTAAATATTAATACCCTGCATAATTATACATGTATAAAGATCCATAAAGTTTATCCTTCCCAAAAGTGATGAGACATCACAGAACTGTTGGTCCACCCAGCAAGCCTGGACATGGGCGGGCTCCGCCCATACGAACCATCGGATTCGGCAAGCCGCCCGTGGGAGGAGCAAGTTGGACTGTTGAAAACAACGCGCCAGTTGCAAATCGCCTTCTGAAACATGGCGTGACTCTCTGAAACATGGCGTGACGCCTCGGCTCTTGGCTCTCTGGAACATCTCTCTTAACATCGCTGGAGCTGCGCCGTAACTCTCACTGCTCGCTGGCCTACCTGAACTTTGTCTCGACACCGACTAAACCAACCATCTATTCGAAGGCTAGAAGGCACAACATCAAAGAACAACGAGCTGAACGCCTACGGACGAAAGGAAAGCTTTCTGTGACGTCACGCGGCAGCAGCCACATCTCTCGTGTTTCCACCCGAGAGCACCCGGAGACGCACGAACCAACCCACGTGGTTCCCGAGCACAAAGACCAGAGCAACGCATTTGAAGGAAACGAAACACCTTCCAACCTGCTTATTTTCAACCACAAGCAAGTACTAATAACTAAATCTATATTGCTGATTGAACTGGTAAAATTGTATCTGAATGCAGTAACAGAGCAATAAGGCATCTGTCGTGATCTTTCCGGTCAAGTCAAGCGTTGAAATAGCTAAAAGGGCTAATTTTAATTTTAGGAATTACTTACCAAATCCCTTATGCATGTCGTTGTGTGTATGTATGTTTTGTGTCTTATCAGTTAATCCATTTATGTTAGAATAGCAGTATTACGAATAAACCATTTTTCATTTCATAAAGAATTGTCTCTGGAATGTGATTTGAAGTTTTATCCTTATTTGCCATAAAGAGAAAGCTACCTAAGCTCGAAGTTGATATGCTGAGGCTAGTGTTCGGTGGACGGTCACTTAATACAGTATAACTAAGTTAAATATTAATATTACTTTTAACCAAGCAATATTTAATATTTAATAACTAATTCCCGGAGCTGAAATAATAGCTCTATATTAAACTGGTAATTTTACTACAAATGGTGGAGGAAAAAAGCTGGCAATTAAGGATTAATCTGAAAATCAAGCCAGAGGCAAAAGGGTATTTCTCAATTTTATCCGGAAAAACTGAGTAAATACAGGAAAAGCGGTTATTTGTGGTATCGCATTCTCGTTTGTGAAACACGGTGTGTTTGAATGAAAGAGAGGGTATTTGTTTAACTCGAGTTGTGAGAAGAAACTGCAGTAAATAAGTAAAAGTCGCTCTAAAGCGCATAAAAGAGACAAATGAGCGTGTCCCTCGTTTGAGCTCTGAGTGAAGGCCTGTATAGTTTGATTTGTAAGTGCGTGTCCCACTTTCAAACTCCGCTATATTTTCAAATCCCGGTGTGGAATGTTTAAAAAGCTATTTAAATCATTCTCAGCCATTTGATTTCACGAGTGAATTCAAACGCACGGCGCGCTCAAAGGAGTGGCCAGTCGTTTTGAGAAAGGGGAGATTGCGCAATCGATTGTTTGTGTTTATGAGTGCGGTCTAAACAGACAAATATTCGCATAAATAGCCCGCCGAGGCTTTGATGGGTTATAAGTAACCCGTAGATAAATTTATCTCGCCCTAAATGAGTGAGATTATATGTGCTATAGAAAATTCAAGTCTGAGCGTGAAGCACATTTTTCTTCTGCCTACACAGGCACTGAGTCGTCATAGCGACCAGTTCAGCCACGTGGAGATTTAGCCGCATATAAGCTAAACTGAAACAAAGAAGTTTAGCAGCGTAGCAAATGCAATGCGGTAGCATTACGGCTAGTGATTAGCACATAGCATTTAAAGCTTGAATGCAGTGTGTTGGTGGAAATGTGGTTCACAGCTAACACTAATTCCTCTCTCTCTCTAGTCTCTCATTTAAAAGACTAACATTTTTAAGTTGGCTGTGTTAATGTTTCCCAATCATCAGTGTTAACAAGTTCACAGGTTGGTTTAATATAACAGCTGATTAAAGTCTTTTACCTTTTGTGGGACCAGCTTAATAACTGGTGGGTTATTAGAAAATGGTTTAATATACTGTTGATTATATGGTGAGTTTGACCTCATTCAATTATAATGGCTTTTATGATTTTAAAACACATCAATGGATAAGCGCTATTGTTAGGAATTTTTAATTGTTAGTTGAATGTCACAATTGATTACAAATTAATTTTGAATTAATTTCATTTAATAGAATTTTCAATTCCTGCTTCCAGCAACAATAGCATCCATTTATGAACCATAAACGCCCTTATAATTTGACCACTACAATAGAACCTTAAGTTATCAAGAGGAAATTTTAATTTCGTTTACAAGTAGGATACAGATTAGTTATTAATTATTTTATTGTTAATCTTTTTTTGGTGTTAATGACGACGAGGAATGCTTAAGTTTGGAAATTATTTGAATTACTATTATGGGAATCCAAAACTAGTGATTTAGAAGCTGTAAATTAATTTAATAATTAATTATGAATTGAAAATTCTAATTACATTTAATAATTAATTACACTTCCTGTTTACATTTTGCAACAATATTGGTTTGTCAACTCAATTGCAGATTGCATTTGTAAATTCTAATCCTAAGTGAATCCTATTAATTTTAATTATAACATCATAAATTTTAATTAGAAACCAAATTCTAATTTTAATTCCAAATTTCAAACTTAAATACAAGTCTGGCTCTATCTGTAGGCCATACTTCATTTCCTTAGGTGAGCTGATTGACTCAAGTAAAGTTAATAATAATTTAATTAAAACAATTTTATTAAATTAAAATTAGTCCTCTTACTTAGGCCTGAGAGTAGATAGTGCTCCCCCTAGTGTTGTGTTGGAGAAGTGACAGTGAAACCACACAGTCAAAATCACTTTTCACCAATCTGGAGCATAAAACGTAACCTTCTAATTAGAAAACCCCAAAAGGGAGTTAAGGTTTCCTCAACCTAGGTCAGTTGGTTTATCCTGTAAACAGCCAAACCAACCTAAGCATATAGACTCAACAGCACCACCTTGTGCCAACGTATTAGTTTTAAATCTTGGGAATAAATCTTAATCTCTTTCTTTTTCCCCTGTTACTAACTTCCAATTTGACTTGTTTGCTTAAGACTTGGCGGAAAATCACGAATAGAGCGAAATGTCACAATTGAACAGATGTATGTGAAACTTGAGAACTACATTCAAAACTGTTTACCCTTTTACCCTCTATTGTGAAATCCTATTCCCCAGGTTAAAGCAGGTGCAATGAGAAGATAGACATCGGCAAAAGTTTTAACACGCTGACATACGCTGACCAGCGTCGCGGTATAAAATCCTGCCATTAAGGGACAAGTACTGTCATTGCTGTTATTTTCCTCCAAGGAGAAAATTGGAATAGCAATACCAGTCTTATTACAAAAGAGAAAATCTACAATCCTCTGATTAGAAGCGCCTTCTAAATCAGAATTAACAAAGCGAACGAAGAAAATCTGCTATTAAAAGAGAGACCTGTTTAGTGCTATTGTCCTTGTGTACCCATTCTGTGTGTGTGTTTTTTCTTTCTCTGCTTCACAGCGGGCTGCCCTTGTGTGTGCCCAATAATTTATCTGCAGAGACTACAATTAGAAGCACCTGCCAGAGGACCACAAACACAGAGACACAATCAACACTAGCATACACTACACTCTGCACATTTACACCCCTGTTTGTTTTGTTTGTGTTTTGTTTTGCTTTGTTTCCTATTCAAGGTCTGTGTCAGTTCGGTCCAAGATCCCCTGACCCGCCAGAACATGTCTCACGAAACAGAACATGTCGGTCACTGGGAAGGACTGGAAATGTGGCTAAGTGTTACAACGGGCAGCATACTCCCTAAAGCTGCTGAAACACTCCAACATCAGACACAGAATCAACTAGATGACAGCATCGCAAGCATTATGGGACAAGACCCAAGTCAAAACTACAGTCCCAGAGAATTAGCCAAGATCACCGGTTCTTTAAGCCACACTCATCGCCACCCTCAAACTGAGCGACAAGCACGCCGCACAACGCCAGCAGGAGCTGACAAGCCAACGACGACATAGAGCAGCTGGAACGTGAAGCTCAGGTGCGACAGGAAGGGACCGATGAGGTGGAGCAGGACACCGAGGAGGAGACCAACAGGCTAAAAGAGACTCTAGAAGCTACCAGCCACGAAATGCAGCAGCTCAAAGAGGACTTCGCTGATTGTGCAGACAAGCTACAGTATGCAGAGAAGCTACTGGAGAAGGCAAAGACTGACTTCAGGGACAAAAACAGCAGAATCAAGGCCCTCGAAGTTCATTTGGCTGAGTCAAGGAATGAGATCAGCCGCCTAACACGACAGCTCGACTACGCCACAGAGGAGTCTGAAAGTCTCCAAGAGGAACTCAGGCATGCTTATGAACTACGCCGTGAGCCGTCAAGTACAGAGCGTGCACCAACGGCACCCCCGTCAAGCAGGACTGGATCACCTGTTCATAGACCGACACGTGAACCGAAGATAGAGGGGATGGTGTTAAAACATTCACCAGCGCCGTCGGAAGAACGCTATATCACGACGGAACCAAAAGAATCTGCTGCAGCCAGCCGCAGGTCAGTGCACGGCTTGGACCTTAAAGATCTTGACAAGCTCGCCCGAAACATCGGAAAATTCAACCCCAGCTTGCCAAACAGCCAAAATGTCCACGCTTATCTGCAAGATATTGATTTCCATCTGGAAATGCGACCTAACGTTACGGACAAAGATAAACTATACTTACTCCGAACGACATCCAGTCCTGAAGTGCAGCTTCCTTGACCGGCAGCCTGTTAACACAAAGACTGACTATCAACGGCTTCAAAAGGCCCTAATTAAAGAGTTTGCTGACCCTGAGTCCGATCAAGGCTTAGTGGCTGCCCTGGAGACGAGACAAGGACGTCCACGACACTCCTCAAGCTTACTACAGTCGACTCAGACAAGCATATTTTGGAACTCAGAACGAATCTGACATGGAAGAGGAACTGAACTTTAAAACTCTCTCCTGAGGAACCTTCATCCTGGCATAAGCCACCATCTTGGCGTTCTCGCATGCCCACGAACAATGAACATTCAGCAGTTGCGAGACTTGGTGCAAAGCCTCACGGCAAACAAAAGATGGCCTCAGAAAAGAGCGAAAACCCCAGCAGTTCTTGATTTCAACACTCAACACCAAGAACTGGCGCTGGAGGGCACCCAACGCCAAGACAGTGCTAAGCCACCACACAGGAGTGGAATGCACCTCCAACAGAGAACGAGACTCACACGCTGGAACCCGACCTAAACAGAGGTATGACCGATGGGATGGACCACGTGGACGCCAACGCCACCTGGACGACACTGGGATAAGTCATGGGACCAAGCAAGGCCTCAGGAAAGGCAATGGGAGAGATCGGAACCCAAGACGCCATGGGAATCCAATGGAAACTCCAACGGAAAGCGACAGACTCACCCTAAGGCGACCAGCCCAAGGAATCGACGAAGGAATTCACCAAGGTTCCAAAGTGACCAAGCTCCAACTGAGTCCATACAAGAACAAAAACACCACCGCACTTCGACTCACAGAAGATGATGGAAATGATGATGAAGGAGTTCTTTCAACGAAAAGAGGAAGATAAGAAGTGGGAAAAGAAAGGAAACCCGGATTCAGCCTGACTAGCTGACGGACGAGAAAGCAGCGACAAGACAAACGAACCAGCCACAGAAAACAGCACCGCCTCACCTCAGTCTCAGAGTACAATAAACACGTTAACTTCAGATGGACATGAAGCCCCACCTGAAAATCCAGCAACAAAGTTAAACACTAACTCAGCACCCAATACTCCAAACTCTAGCAGCGTTCAGCAGACACCTGCTGTTGAAAATCCTCAAGTTCCTGAAAGCGCTGTCTTAGTCATCTGCCACTCCTCAAGAACGCCAGGTCAGCCCTGACATCCTAAATATTTCCTCCCAAACTCCAGTTCCTCAACCCTAGGCGATCTCATTGAAAAGGGTATAGCAAGAAAGTTCTACCTCTCCATCATCATCGAACGACACATCAGAGTCGAAGCCCTTCTGGACACAGGAGCCGACATCACTCTAATGTCTACAGAACTTCTCAAAGAAGTCCAAGAATTAACGAAGAGGACTAATGGCACCTCAAGCTCCAAAGGTGCGAACTAAACGCAAAGCATACTCTCACACGGGCTTACAACCAAAACATGTAGCCCCAATCCATCTAACAGTGGGACCGTCCATCCCGTACACGTGTCAACACTCAACACGCACCGCTCCTCATTGGAAAAGATTTGCTTAATCGCTTTTGAACCCCTAATAGACTTCAAGCACCTAAAGATTTGGACACAAGTCCGTGAGCCTCTGCCTTACAAGTCATTAGACTCCAATGAGTCACAGTGTCAAGTCACAGACACTACCCCTAAGTCAATGACCGATGAAGCAGTAACAGAGCCCAGGTCTGGGCCGAGCACAAACGCCAACCCTCTCCTCTCTGCTCGCTGCACGAGCCTGAACCAAACACAGGCCTCCTTCAAATCATGACTGAGATAGAGGTTCATGGCACATCAGTGTCCGAGGCAGCACTAGCCCTATGGGCAGAGAACTCAGCCATCAGCCTGAAACTATTCAAAACATTGAAGCAGAGCTGTCAAAGTCTACCACATGTCACTAAGCACAGCCGTTACCCTCTCAGTCCCTGGTCGACAACCATGGCCACCTCCAAGATCATCTGCGCTCTGGACATACGATGGAACAACAGACAGCTGAGTCACTACTTCCTCGTCATTCCAGACCTGCCGCATGATATCTACATTGAGCGGATATCATGGTTCGACTCAATGCTCACATTGACACTGTAAACAACATCATATGGGCTCCCTGTCACACCAACTGACAACTTCAGTCAATCTCAAGAACCTCCAATCCGGTCAAACCATGCCGGACGATGCGCTATGATTACGGAACAAGGAGCCACAATACCTGCCTACAGCAAAAGCGTCAGTGTCCGCCTCAACATGCGACCTGGCCAAACTCTCAACAGTAAGCTGAGCTTCTTCCAACCTTCCAGAACCTGCCTAAAACTCGGACTGACTCTGGAAGCTACACCTCTCATTGAAGTGTCATCTCGCGATATATGTGTTGTTCAATAACTGTATGGCCCAAGACATCCACGTCCCAAAAGCCAGCCACCTGGGATGGCTCATCAACCAGGCATTCCATGACTTTGAACTGATGGTACCTGTCATAGGCCCCATACCAGCCCAACTAATGTCAGATGGATACAATGACACTATAACATTCACAAAACCTCATGGAGTCATTGCCATCACCTCAATCCTGCCAGTGTCCAGAGAAAGCGTCTGCGGTCAGAACTAATGGATGACACTCACCTCACTGTCTATGCTGTCTCAACCCAGCCTGCGACAGAACCACCTACACGGGTGACCAGCGAGGCCCAAAGCCCCTTTAATGACTTAACGGCAGAAGAACCCTCGCGGGTTCAATACTCAAATTCAACAGATCTTGAGTGACGCGGATGCCCTCCACAACTAAGTGGAGCGCCAAGGACTCAAAGAAGTTCTGCTGAAGTACAAGGACTCTTTCGCAAAGGACTCTCTAGATTGTGGATTGACAAACATCCACACGGTGCGCATACCGACAAACCCAAATGCACCACCCACCTTTGTGCGACAGTACAAGATTCCGATAAGCGCATATGAGCCAGTGCAAGAAATTGTTGACGCCATGCTGGAAAAGGGGTCATCCGCCCTGTAACAGTACATATTCTGCCCCGATATGGCCAGTCCTAAAACCCAACGGCAAATGGCGGCCCACTATCGACTACCGCAAGTTGAATCAGCAAGTACCATTGTCACGATGGCCTATGACCCAATTGGACCAAGAAATACCAAAAATCAAAGGCTCGACGATCCTGTCCACATTGGACGTCGCCTCCGGGTTTTGACGATCCCTGTCCACCCCGACGACCAACATAAGCTGGCATTCACTTTCGGCAACCGACAGTACACCTTCACACGGTGTCCCTTTGGCTATGCCAATTCACCGCAGAATTTAACATTTTCCTTAACAAAGCATGCCCTGACGCCAGAGTCCGAGGCAACCTCGCTCACGAGACGACGCCTTAATGAAAAGTTCAAGTGTGGAAGACCACCTCAAAGAAATCGACCATGTCCTAAACCAGCTGACAACAGCGGAGCTAAAATCGCCTTCACAAAGGACAATGGTGCAAAACCAAGGTGAATTATGTTGGACTGCTCGTCGGAAGAAACGGCATTGAGCCACAATCTAACCGTGCCCAAGCAATCCAAAGCATAAAAACACCAACTAACGCCTCTGAGTTGCGAAGCTTTCTGGGAGTGTGCAATTACTCACGACAGTTCATCAAAACTACGCTGACATCGCACGACCACTAACTTCCCTCCTGAAAAGGACGAACCTTTTGTTTGGACAAAGGCCCAGGACACAGCTATGAGCCAGCTCAAACAGTGCCTGCGCCTGCGCCATGCCTCGCCTACCCAGACCCAGGGAAGGAATTCTATCTGGACGCTGGATTCTCTGACCAGTGCCTCAGTGCGGGTCTATACCAGCTCCATGATAAGGACAAGCGAGTGGTCGCTATGCCAGCAAAACGCTGCTTCCCCAGAATGCAAATATTCACACTGCGAAAAAGCTTTACTTTGCACTGTGTGGGGCATTCAGCGTTTCTCTAATTACATCGGTGCACAGAAAGTCATCATCGAAACTTGCCACCAGCCAGTTACCTTCCTCAACAGTCAACGAATCAGAGATGGCGTGGTAACCAACGCACGACATAGCCACCTGGCTAATGACACTCAAGGACGGGATGTGGAGGCAAGATATGCCCAGAACTACAAATCCTCACTGGGAAACGGGCTTGCGGCATGCCAAAACTGTTCAACGGACACGCTGGACACCTCAGCAGAGCCAAAAGAACTGCCACGACCGCAAGCGACAAATCATCGGTACCGAGGAGAATGTGTACAGGAATGCCCACAGCATATGTCGATGGCTGCTCATACAATCGCGAGGGCAAGTTACAAGCGGGAGCGGGTGTGGTCTGGCTCAACAATGACCCGTGCCCACCGCAGCAACTCAAACTTGGCCTCAATCATCACAATATGCAGAAATAGCAGCCATCCTCATCACACTACAAGTGGCTGCAACCCACAAAATCAGAGAACTCCTCATCTGTACCGATTCGAACTATGCCCGTCTAAGTTTCATATGCCATCTAACTGGATGGAAGAGGAATGGATTCAAGACAGCTAACAACAAGCCTGTCAAGCACCAGGAACTCTTCCAAGCGAGCGACGCCATCGTCACTGAACACGACATGGTCGTTTATTGGAAAAAGGTCAGAGGTCATTCACGGCAACCAGGACAAGACAAAGACTTAAATGACCAAACCGATGCCCTCGCCAAAGCAGGGGCGTTACAGGGAGAGTCCTGGACATTTCATGCCCTCCCACCCCACCCAACTGTGGCAGCGGTGACCCGCCGCCAAAGTGCCGCGAGTGGGCACACACCTGCCTCCTCCCACATCTCCCTGTCGCCTCAGTTCGCTGCTGAAGACCTCCTCACCCTCCAACATACGGACTCAGCCATACAGTCCATTGTAGCACACCTGTCCGACCCCTTGGAAAATCCCATTTCCACCTCGGACCTGCGAACATCATCCGACCTCCGCACGCTCCATTCGATCAAGCACATGCTGCATCTACGAAACGGTGTCCTCACGTATGTCCCTGAGCCATCCACTGCTCCACGGCTCGTAGTCCCTCATGGCCAAAGGGGATGATGTTGACACCACGATGCACCATGCGCAGGGACACCACGGAGTCAAGGCCACCTATGAAACACTCAAGCAAGTAGCATACTGGCCTGGCATGCAGCAAGACGTAGCAGAATACGTTAAAGGATGCCTGGTGTGTTGCCAGTTCCAACCGCAAATCCAAACCACCGAGCACCACTGCAAAGGAAAGGAATGACCTTCCCATGGTCGGACCTCCAAATAGACTGGGTAGGACCCTACCACGGTCGACGCGGGCAACAAATACTTCCTCACCGTGGTCTGCGAATTCACAAAATGGATAGAGTGCCTCCCAGCTCCCAACGATACAGCAGAAACAACAGCCTGTCTGTTATTGAACCATATCTTCTCAAGATTCGGACTGCCTTTAAGGTCAACTCTGACATGGAACCCACTTCACCGCTGAAATTATGCAAGACGTATGGAAACTCCTGGGCATACAGGCCAAACTCCACATAAGCCATCACCCAATTTCTTCCGGTCAAGTGGAACGGGCTAACAGAACAGTGGTCAGCATGTTAAAAATACGTAGCCACCAATCAAAAGGATTGGGACATTAAACTCCCTCTGGTACTGATGGCCGCTCGAGCCACACCCCATCAATCTACCGGAATACCCCGTTCACAATGATGACAGGGAGAAACATGACGCTACCACTACACCTGCTGTACCAACCTGGTGACCTGAACCTCGTCACCGCCTACAACACTCACCAGTACCTGGAAGAGTTACATCAGCACCTGAGAACAACTTTCGCCTCGGCGCAACAGCAGCTACAAGTGCGGAAGGCCGAAAAGCCTACTACGACCAAAAGGCCTCTCACCATGAGCTCAATGTGGGAGATCAAGTGGTACTACAGTTTCGCCCGACCAAGGCGAATGCTCCCCATCACCTGTCAAAGAAGTTCCTACCTCACTGGACGGGACCCCATGAGATTGTAGACAAGCTCTCACCTGTTGCCTATCGAATCAAAATCAGACAAGGGCGCAGCGAAGCCAGTCCTTCGATGGGCCCTTCGAAACCAGATAAAGAGGCCCCTGGGCTCTAGCCGACATGGAAAGGGGGAAGATCAGACCCACTGACACAGACCGATATGCACCACACGCACCATATGCACCACACAAGCATTAGTATTGATATGTTAGGAAAACATATAGCAACCATGCTTAGACACAACCCATATTCTCTCCTCCACAGCACTGCTAGGACCAATCTAGTAGCGAGGAGTTACCCTCAATTTTGTTTTTAAAATTTTTTTTTTTTGCTTGATTTTGATTTTGAATTTTTGTCTTAATTTTTTTTTTTTGGTTTCTTTCCTTCGTGTCTCACTTTGTGTTTTTCCTTTCCTCTCTCTCACTTTGAACCCCCTTAACCAATCCTTGAATA
This sequence comes from Gymnocypris eckloni scoliostomus, assembly GCA_027564155.1. Taxonomy (NCBI): domain Eukaryota; kingdom Metazoa; phylum Chordata; class Actinopteri; order Cypriniformes; family Cyprinidae; genus Gymnocypris; species Gymnocypris eckloni. The sequence continues at coordinate 14,456,134 of CM050432.1, read as the reverse complement.
CAGGTCCTGAAAGTGAGATCGACCTCCGCAATAAGGTCGTCAGAAGAACTGGTGTTAACCGATCGAAAAAATCCGCCAAAGTATGATCGTCACCGCTAATTATGCCTCTTTCTGTTCAATCACCAGGAAGATGCTCCGATTCGCCGCCCTGTGTCTCTGCGTGATTGGGGCCATGCCCCAGCCAGAAGTGGCAGCGCCCGGACCAGCCTCAGGGATCGACTCGCGAACAGCCGGGTTATTAATAACGAACTGTAAAACCTACACCCAAAAGGTGTATGTTAGACTAGATCCCGCGATGTTTACAGAGTTCACTACACCCTCCCAGTCACCCACACCTCTTGGGCTGGAGCCCGTTGGACTCGAGAAGTCCTTGCCCATGCCCAAGCAGATGTGAACCACATGCTGCTCCAATTACAAAAATTAACTGTAACCCAGGCTGACCTCAGCGGGTACAACCGGCGACCCAAACGATTTTTGGGGGCCCTGTTGGGGGCTGCTGCGGCTGTAGGAACTCTGTTCAACATTGGCATGAACACGGCTAACGCCGTTAATCTAGCTACTGTCAGGCGACATGTGGGTGAAATCCAGGCCGAAATGCCTGGGATACGACAACAGCTCCTAGTTCAGAGCCACGCCCTACAGACTTTCGGAAAATCCCTGAATGGCACGATCACAGTTCTAAACACACATAGTAGCCTCCTAAACCAAACTATCAAGTCTATTAATAAACTATACTCAGTAGTGCAAGGCGATTTAGCCCAAACGCAACTCCTAACTATGCTCATGGCCGACATGCTACGCGAAGTGAGTTCCTCAATCGATAGCCTAGCCATGGGTAGGATTCCACATTATCTGATACCCCTTAGCCTTGTCCAGAACATCTTAACTTCTCGGCCACCAGGGGCCCCTAGCCCCATTCAAACCCATCTCGCCTTTTCCTGGGTAGCGCCATTCCCTTGTACGTAGACCCGAAGCAGGCGATCTGGCTTCTTCTCAGTTTGCCTATTATCGATGCGAATAATATTTATCGGCTTAAAGATGTGAATGTTGGATTTTGGCAAGGGAACACCTATGTCAAAATCCACACTCCCGAGGTCGTCGCAGATCACGATAGCAACGAACAGTTGTACTTGGCTCCAAACCTAAAGATGTGTACGCTCACTAAAGACATTCACTTCCTCTGCCCGAGTAAACCCTTCGTACGCGATAATACAGAGGGCATCTGTGGCTTAGAAGCCATGAGACCCGACGCTAGCTGCCCCGCCGACGCAACACCACGTTCTCAGGTTGAGGTAACACAAATTGTCGGAAACCGATGGTTGGTGAACACCCCAGCCCGAACGGCTACCCTCACATATGATCAACACGACACCGCTACGCGCATTAGTCTGCCTAACCAAACGTTATGGATCACAGTCCCTAAGGGCTCGATCCTCCATATTGACGAACTAGCATTGTATCACCTCACCGACGATGAGTATCAGGCCGAAATCGAATCTCACCCTTTTCAAGCAGCATTCCTTTGTCCTCGATCCAGAATTGGAAGAAAGGATCAAGGAGGAAGGAACGCAGCTTATTGATCTGACACCGTTGACACAGCTTTAGAAGCTATCGCCGCCTTCCGCCGCTGGCGCGCCAATTATTCGGTCCTGGTCTGCCGCTGACACGGCGCTTTGTATCTCTACTATAGTAGGATATGTTGTGACTTTGACACTGGCCTTCCTCCTACACAAGCGAGTGAACGCTGCTCAAGAGTCTCTCAACAAATGCACGCCAGGCATCCCTCGCCTTTTTCGACGTGGTAATCTCGACCTAGAATCCGAACCCGAGAATGTGACCAACCTGATTGAGATCATGCCTATACCGTCTCGTGAAAACCCGACAATTAAACCAGTCAAAATGACCCAATTGTCAACGATGCTAAACAAACTAGCCCTATGTCTTCTCAAGTTTCTCACCTGTTCCTTTCCAAATTACCCTGCACCAGTTTTCAGTCAGTGATAGAGATCTCGTTGGTGTCTTGTGTGTGTCCATTCTCTCTGCCTCTTGTTCCAGTGCCTGAAGATGTTCCATCGGGTACATCTCCACACAAAAGGGGGATGTGTAACAATGTCGACCTGAAAACACACACAGAGAATTCCAACCCAGCAACAGAAATGAATTATTACCCAAAAGTCCTCCTTCCATGCAAAAGTGGAGAGGGTCAACTGATCCCATCACTAACGCTCTCGTGCAAAGTGCGGACGGCTCGGGAATGGTTCTGGACACCGTCAAGCTACATTCCAGAGCATAGTTCAAAACCCCCATTTAAAACAAAGCAGGACTTTTTCTCCGTCGGACGGACCAAGGAAAACCAAACTCCTTGCCTTTTTTGACACGTATAACTATTGCAACTACACAAAATAAATATATGGATATTTAATGTGTACTTGTTCCCTCATAGGCATGATGTGATGATTTCGAGTGCCAATTATTTAGGACAATGTGGGAATTTTAATCATGCTTTAAACGGTATAAACTGTAATGTGTGTATTATTATGCGGTGTTTGATCTCTAAAGAAAGCTAGACTCAGATGTGATAGACTGTGTTGATGACCGTTAAATATTAATGCCCTGCATAATTATACATGTATAAAGATCGATAAAATTTATCCTTCCCAAAAGTGATGAGACATCACAGAACTGTTGGTCCACCCAGCAAGCCTGGACATGGGCGGCCCGCCCCATACGAACCATCGGATTCGACAACCCGCCTGTGGGGAGGAGCAAGTTGGACTGTTGAAAACAACGCGCCAGTTTCTCTGAAACATGGCGTGACTTCTCTGAAACATGGCGTGACGCCTCGGCTCTTGGCTCTCTGGAACATCTCTTTAACATCGCTGGAGCTGCGCTCGAACTTCTCTGCTCGCTCGCCTACCTGAACTTTGTCTCGACACCGACTAAACCAACCATCTATTCAAGGCTAGAAGGCACAACATCAAAGAACAACGAGCTGAACGCCTACGGACGAAAGGAAAGCTTTCAGACGTCACGCGGCAGCACATCCACATCTCGTGTTTCCACCCGAGAGCACCCGGAGACGCACGAACCAACCCACGTGGTTCCCGAGCACAAAGACCAGAGCAACGCATTTGAAGGAAACAAACACCTTCCAACCTGCTATTTTCAACCACAAGCAAGTACTAATAACTAAATCTATATTGCTGATTGAACTGGTAAAATTGATCTGAATGCAGTAACAGAGCAATAAGGCATCTGTCGTGATCTTTCCGGTCAAGTCAAGCGTTAAATAGCTAAAAGGGCTAATTTTAATTTTAGGAATTACTTACCAAATCCCTTATGCATGTCGTGTGTATGTATGTTTTGTGTCTTATCAGTTAATCCATTTATGTTAGAATAGCAGTATTACGAATAAACCATTTTTCATTTCATAAAGAATTGTCTCTGGAATGTGATTTGAAGTTTTATCCTTATTTGCCATAAAGAGAAAGCTACCTAAGCTCGAAGTTGATATGCTGAGGCTTAGTGTTCGTGGACGTCACTTAATACAGTATAACTAAGTTAAATATTAATATTACTTTTAACCAAGCAATATTTAATATTTAATAACTAATTCCCGGAGCTGAAATAATAGCTCTATATTAAACTGGTAATTTTACTACAACGTGTAAACATTGAAAAATCCTAACACTTCCATTTCATCACTTGAGAGCGCAATAACACAATTTTTTGCCCCCTTTTGTTCTCTTCACCACATCAATCATTAAAAATCTCTCTAATCGTACCTAAACAAGGTATGGTTCCACCATAAAATAAAATTATAATTTTATGAAACTGTATTAATATTATATAGACTAAATGAAGAGCTCTTTTCCAAAACGCTATAAATCCATTTTAATAGTTTTCATGAAAATGACATTTTTTTACCTAGACCCATACATATTTTTAATATTCAATTTATCCTGTTAAAATGGTCTGTTGGCTCAGTCTGAACATGTTAAACAATGATTGTTAAATGAAACAACAATATTGTCGATTATAAATGCTAAGTTTTTTTTTTTTTCTCAAAACGCTACAAATCCATCCTTTTTTTTAATGTTGGTTTATGTCTTTTAAAAAAAAGAGAACATGCAACATATGACATCAGGGACTCATACTATAAACCAGTCGCACCAGCCTTGTGTTGACGTAACCCGCCCGCACCATCACACCGAGCGGTCTCAAACCCGGGTTTCCGTGCGGGATGCGGACGCCTAACAAGGAACGGCAAAGGCTACAGCCTCTAGCGCCAATCGGTTAAACACCACCTTTTATTTTTGTGATTTTCTTTGTCCAGTCTATGCTACCCCCAGGTGTAGGTCTCAAAAGTGTTATTAGAGTTTAAAGCACTCATTTTGAAGACTGAGCACAAACAAACGCTTCAAAGCTGTCATGTTGGATTGCATCGAATCAATTCTGATTAATCGAGAGGATTTATCGCATTTAGGCTAAAACAGGTTCGGCGCTATAGCGGTTTGGAAAAGAACTGCATCTTGCAGTACATTTTAAACAAGGAATATAGCGATTTGGCATGAAACATTGATGGAGCAGTGAATAGGTTCAGTACACAGCAAAATGGCATGACGAACTCATTTTTTTTAAATTTGGCGTTTATCGTGTTTTGGAAAAGAGCTCTTCATATATATATATATTAGGTGCATTAAGCAGAATGAATGAATGAATCAATAAATTAATAAACTACAAACTACAGGAAAAAACTAAAACATTTCCATGACAGTAAAATGACTGAAAATAATTCCATATACAATCTCAAATCTAACATAGCATGGATGTATTTGTGTGCAATTTAATTTAACGCTGAATAACAACTATATTTAGCTTTTTCAGTTTTTTAAGTGCATTTAATTACACATTCAATGATGTCACTATACGCCAGGGATAGGCAACTTCAGTCCTGAGGGCCGTGTCCTGTAGAGTTTAACTGCTATAAGATATGTTAAAGAAAGTGTTTTCAACCAGCTTAAGACTTAATCAGAGACTTAATCAATATATTTACTTATATTGTTTTAACAGCATCATGAAATATGTGTTACATTCTAAACACTGTTTCAAATACATTATATAGGGCTATATAGAGTCATGCGGTGTGTTACCTGAATATCCGTGAGCTCTTTTAGCAGTCTGGAGGCAAGTGGAGGAAAGCTTCCTTCACATGGAATATGTAGATTCTATACAGCAAAAGAGGAGTATAAACGTTGTTGAAAGGATGTTGTAAATGTGTTAAGTGCCAAACAAACTGACTAAGATGTTGACCCAGAGACAGATATCTGTTGATTCACTAGTATGTTTTGATACTGAACCAGTGTGTGGTGCTCAACCATCCAAAACAAACTAAACTCACCTCTCCCTGATACAAGATCCTGCCAACTGGACTAACAACACAAGCGGTACCAGAACCAAACATCTCCCTCACTCGGTTTTCCTCCAGAGCCTGCTGCAGGTCGGCCATGGTCAAATAGCGCTCGGATACTTTGAACTCACCCTGTTAGAGAAAATGAAACTTTGAACCAAACACTGAGAATAAATGTGTCAAAATGTCACTGGGGCAGTGCCCTTTAAAAGACAACATTTGACCTTTATTTGCCCCTAAAAGGTTCAAGGTCTGTTGTAATTTACTCATGTCGCTCCATACCTGTATGACTCTTTTTCTTCTGTGGAACACAATAGATGGTATTTTGAAGAATGGTGGTAACCCGACAGTGTCGGTTCCCATTGACTTCTATTGTATGGACAAAAAGATATTTAGTTATGAACATTCTTCAAAATATCTTCTTTTGTGTTCCAAAAGAAATAGAGCCATACAGGTTTTTGGAACAAACAGGGTGAAAGTGACAAGCTGTTGTACTCATAAAGATCATTTTTTGCACTTTTTTCCTGATAGTATGGTTTAAACAGGATTTACCCATTTGCGAGCAAGCTCTAGGATGCTTTGTCGTGTAACGCCCGGCAAAATAATGCCATCTAAAGGAGGTGTTGCAAGCTCCTCCTCTGGAAAGAAAAAACAGGTTTTTCATCTTAAACTTTTTTTTTCAAATACCATTTCTGTCTCTAATGAAGAAATTACAAAGTTGCTGTGAACAAACATTTTCTTTTAGACCACTAGAGTTCTTTAGTAGGAAAGTTTATGTCTGTCATGGAATAACAAATACATAAAAAGGTAACTTATAGCTCACAATTGTGACTTTTTTTCTCGTAATAAAGAATTATTAGCTATAAACTTGAAATTGCAAAACTTCTAATTGCGTGATAGAAACTTGCACTTCGGATGTCTGGGAAAAAAAGACAGACTTTTCCAAAGTTTCAGTAAAGTTTGAGTTTTAACACACAATTCAGAGTTCATATCTTACAATTTCACAGAAAACCTAAATTACCTTTTTTTATTATTTGGCAGAAATGAGCTTCCATGAAAATCTAAATCATGGAGTCTAGACTTCTGAAGGTCCTGCAAATTTACTTTGACTTCCATAAACTATGACTTCCACATAATCTGTATTTTCTGTTTTAAGTAAATATACATAACCGAAATACTTTATCTATCAAAACAGAGTGAAACCTTTTTACAAATGTATACAGCAATAACCTCCTTTCTCATTGATCCAGTAGAGGAAAAGGTTCATGGTGCCGACCTCTGTGATCTGATGGTCATCCCCATACAGCCACAGAACCTGCTGACAGCCGTAATCTACTGCCTCATACTGGGCATAGATAGACGCGCCATAGTTCCTAAAAAATAGAGGTTTCACACATTGTATCTTCGTCACAATCAAAGATCTGTCTTAGCCCTGAAAAACTCCATTGTCTAGTGTCATTATCATTCCTTCTGAAATGTAAAACATGGCTATTGGAATACACAAATCCGAAAGTTTACTATGAGGCTTTGGTATTAAACTAAGCTTGCACACATTTGGATCAGGACTCAGAATGTGGCAATAAGCTTGCAACAATGCTCCTCATTAATTTAGTGTTTAGTGTAAAATATTGAAATCTCTCTCACCCTCCCATCTTGCAGTCTCCTGTCCCTCCTCTCCAAGCTCTGATGTATTTGGAGTCGGCCCACAGAGACACTGGTTTAGCACCTGTGCTGAAGTATGAGCCCACAGGGCTAAGGATGACAAAAAGCAATGCCTTGTTGGGCTTCTTGACACCAAGGGTGGGCTGCTCACACAGGCATATGCAAAGAAAACACAACATGTTTATGTAACACAAACTTATTTTCTTTTTATCTATAGCTATATTTGATTTACATCTATGATGTTTTCATGGAGTTATAGTGTATTTTTTACATTAAATGGTCAGACAGAATCAAAGACACATATTTATCAGCACTTGTTAATCGCAAAATTTGAAAAGCTCAAAATAGTCCAAATGAGATTATTGTGAGTGAGTGTTTGTGTAGCTCTAACCTCTGTGCCCAGGAAGGTGGGACGGATGTACAAACTGGCAGAGTCTGAGTGAGGAACCCAATCCTGATCCACCTCCACCAACTTCCTGATGCACTCCAGTAACTCTGCACGATCAAAACTCTACAGAAAAGCAGAAACAGATGTTTTTGTGTCTGTATCTAGATTAAATACTGAATGTGGATGCAGTAAAGAGGTGAGAAACGTCAGTCTTACAGGCAGACAGGCCCTGTGGGCGGACTTCAGCATCCGCTTCATGTTTATCATGGGTCTGAAGAGACGCACTTTGTTATCTAGCCCCCAGTACGCCTTCATACCCTCAAAAAGCTGCACACAGTACGTATTTACATTTAAACATAAATAAATGGCATTTATTAACTGTGGAAGTCAATGATTTTACATGCTTCCTAACCACACAGATGAAACTCCAGATGGCGAGGACAGACCTGTACAGCGTAATGCAGGGCAGAACAGCCTGGATGTATGGACAGGTTCCCAAAAGGCTGGATGTGCGGCTTCTGCCAGCCTTCCTCAAGACTCCACTCAATGGTCAGCATGTGGTCAGTAAAGACCGTCCCAAACACCAGGCCATTCGGGTCAGGTTTTGGCTTATGGGTCTGTGCTAACTGTATCACTGTGTCTGCAGCCTAAACATAACACAGCCAAAAATACTCAGCATCAGATGACATAATACACCAGCCAAAACTTTTTACAGTCACAGAATAGGATCAGTCTGTGCAATCCATCTCTAGCCCTCTATTTAGTTCTATGGATCCTCTGCCTGACAGAAATGCACTGAAACTCTGAGATTAGACACTCTCACAGATTACATGTTCCTTCAGTAGCCCTCTGTAATCCCAGATTATGGTGGAAAGGCGAGCACCACACTGGCCTCAGCGTTTATTAGCAAACCCTGATGGCACGCATACATCTCAGAGACATCTATTTGAAGTCTGTGATACACGTCAAATAGACATTTAGAAAATGTCTTTGTCTTCCGACATCTTTAAGACCTTTATCAGATATTGGTACACAGCAGATGCTTTCCAGATGAAGCGATCTTTAACAGACGTATGTGTGCTATCAGGGACAGGTTTGTTTAACTGCAGCACAGGCAGAGACATACAGGAGAATACACCTTGATTAATAAATACATTTTCAGGTGCTGGCTCATAAGCAGCATGAATCTGAGGACCGTGCTGTCTGACACCTCAGTTTACAAGTGCTTGATGAGTACCTGACTATAAATATGCTAGATCCAATTGAACAACCGTCTGTAATCTCTGTTGAGTATCGGGAGCAATCATGTTGGCAGATTTACACACAGTGGTGGTCAACAGGAGTACTATTATTGTTTTTGATGATGGTGCTTTCAGTTCTTTAGTTAGTATGCTAATTAGTACTCTTACATAGTATAAAGAATGATTGGACACAGAGCTTTCTTAGAACGCTATCATTTTGTTGAGCTTGTACTGTAATGAGAGCTGCTTTGTAGCCATCACCAAGTCATTGCCGTGTGTGACCTCATACAGTCCCTTCAAGAAGCTTAAATGTGATTATCCTCATCAATAGACAAACAATGCTCTGCATGCTGCCACGATGAACCCATAAATGAACACCTCAGGGGTACACAAAAATGGGGGATGCAAAAAGCATTTAAATATAATTTTTCTCCCATCGATTTGTTTCTTCTGTTCAAGAAACACAAACATTTTGTACTGAATGTACTTGTCGCTATTTTCCATGCAATTACCATGCCTGAGACTTGGTGTTATTGGCACTTCCTCTTTATGTTTGCCTCTTCAAGATTAATCGCTTTATGCATTCCCCAATTGTAAGTCGCTTTGGATAAAAGCGTCTGCTAAATGACTAAATGTAAAAGTAAATTACAGTGAATGAGGGACTGGAACAAGGATGTAAATATATCAGTATACACTATATGTATATAAATATACATTTCAAATGTGCCATGTTTAAAATTGCAATGCCTGATTTTAATGACTGAACAATTCTTTTTAGCTGAATCATTTTAGTGAATCAACTGATGTGATTAAATGATGTGTTCAAATCCAACTCACTGAATTCCAGTCTGTTTCTCACACAGAGCTATCATATGACTTTCAATATAATGTACAAGTCATATGGTCTATGTTTAGGATATTTAATTGTGCTTGTGTGTCCTTTTTTGAAGCATGAAAGCTTCATTGTCCATTCATTGTAATGCAAGAAATAAAATGACCAACATGTTTCTATTTTTATGCTCAGAAAAGTCATATGGGTTTAGAACAACATAAATCCAAGTTAAATGTTACTTTTTGAGTGTTCTTTACTAAATACTAATTTTAATGCTAGATCTTCCCTCATGCACATACTATAAATGCTCTAATTTTGAAAGCAGCCACCAACCTGAGGCATGATTGCAGATATTTGACTATAATACTATGTTTACTTTATGGCAATGGTGTGATTTAGCCTGTGTTGAAAAGACCTCAGGCTTAATCACCACCTGAGTCAGAGAAAGGTAGAGAGAGACAGAGAGCATGCTCAAAGCCAAGCCAAGCTTGATTGACAGGGCTTACAGTGATCTGAGAGACTGGATTCTCTTTTACTCAGCACGGGAACTCTTGGAAGAATGGGAACTTTCTTCTAACTGCCAGAAAGAGGGGTCCAAGGTCACATTTCGGAGTCATGGAGGTCAAAATATGCTAAGGGGTCTAACATGAGTCGACTCAACTAGGACTATATAGCCACTCAAAATGCGTCAGTAATGCTATGGATTTTGGAGTGCAGTGTGTGGACACCGAGACAACCATAAGAAAAGTGGATTTATTTAATTTATTGGATAAATAATCAAGTTTTGACTGAGGAGGAGAATTTCTAATTGTCTGTGTATCAATCAAACATCAGAATGATGCCACTGGACATTTCGATAAAGGCAAGTGCTGTTTAGTACACTATATGTACATAAATATCATAATACATAACCTGTCATAAATTATATTTATATGTGTATTATGTGTATATAATATGCCTTACCTTAAAGCTAGAGACATTGCCAGCCACATCATTATTCTCAAGTATCTAAAAGGAAACAAAAATACAACATATAATATAATGGGTATTAGCATAATTTAAGTTGGATTATACAATCAGATCATTTAATTTCCTTTTTGATACATTTGTAAAATTCTCTGGTGTATTAAGTACCTTAAAGAGTGAAGGAATGTTACTTAGAGCGCTGATGCTCTTCACTGATTTCCTTTAATATTCATTACTGCTGCTCTAAAAGAATAAGCAATGTTGATATTTAATTTATATGCCCTTAACAATGTCTTCCCTTACATAATATCTAGTATATCACTTAATTATTAGGCTAAACTGAGACTGAGTCCTCTTTGTGTCTTATTATATGAAGATGCAATAGCTGAGATATAAAAGAAGAGATTATTTTTTAAGTATAGATACTGTTAAAATGTATCTCTCATTAAAAACCCAAGAACCTAGTCAAAAACACACGTACTTGAGTGAAAGTAAAAAGCCTTTAGAAACAAACTGAAGCAATCAATAAAATATACAAAAATAACAAATGTCCTGACTGTCTAAAAAACACACTAACCTCTGTCCTGAAACTGAAACCTTTATTTTTAGTATAGCTGTTTATAGAGAGATCACCATCAAAGTATGTGTTCAGCAACAGATATAATTATACATATTTCTTAAGCTCAAGGACTCTGCTGCGGTGAACGATAACACATTTCCTCACAAGCATGAATGAGCATAGTTTTGTCTAAATACACTTTACATTGAGTCTGACTCATTTGTTACAGAACATGAGCATCGCAGGTTTGTAATCTTGGTGGACAAAAAATAAAACATATGAGTCATGATGACCTGTGAAATAGACTTTGTACTTTGGAGGTCTAAATGAAGGAGTAAACGTATAATTTTGCCTTAGAAATGTAATTTGAGCAGGAGTGCAAGCATTCAGTTTCATTAACACTCAAGTAAAGTGCAAATTATCCAAAATAAAAGTATATAACAACCTTAGAATTATGATGTTTTTTTCTTTGGAGGTCTAAATGAAACTGTAAGGATCAAAAATGCTATTTCTGAAATTTTCAATTGCCATATACCCCTACTCAGTGAACCCCCCTAATTTTGTATTTATTTTAATAAGTAATAGCATAAAAGTACTTTACAGCCCTAATGAACTCACCCACTTAGACATCATCACGTTCGGTCATGAAATGAACTAGTGACTTGAAGCATGAAATTATAGTTGAGTGAGCTGTTTTTTAGTGACCAATCAGCTAGATTGAATTAAAGGCACACCTCCATGCAGTGACCTTCATTACATTTGCAATGTTTACAGCAGTTCACACTTTGAGGTCACAGTGATCTAGAAGTGTAACCTCACAGCGCACTCACTGTGTGCTCATACTATGGTCCCAATGTGATGTCACAGTGAGCTAGAAGTGTAACCTCACAGCGCACTCACTGTGTGCTCATACTATGAGTTCATCATGTGAGACCATTGTGATATTACTGAGTTAACCTCTATTTCCATTATTTTAGTGTGAATGCATTGTAGCGCTGGAAGATATACTATAACCGGGTTGAATTATGCACACACTGTAAAAAATTTACCTGTAAATTAACGGTAAAATACTGGCAGCAGGGTTTCCAGCTGTGTACCGTAATCTTACATTTCATTACCGTAATCTAAATTACAACTTCTCTGTAAATTAACGGTAAAATACTGGCAGCAGGGTTTCCAGCTGTGTACCGTAATCTTACATTTCATTACCGTAATCTAAATTACAACTTCTCTGTAAATTAACGGTAAAATACTGGCAGCAGGGTTTCCAGCTGTGTACCGTAATCTTACATTTCATTACCGTAATCTAAATTACAACAACTCTGTAATTTAACAGTAAAATACTGGCAGCAAGGTTTCTTGTACTCCTTTGTAAACCTGCAGTTTCATTGCTGTATTCTAAGTTACATATTATTTACATTTAATATCTATACATGTACTTTTACAAATAAACTGGTATTGCAATATTTAATGTATAATATTTTCACAAGAAAAAAAAACAGGATCAAGGGGGTACTACTTACATCACAACATTTATTGACATTTTAGTGACAAATAATCTGAATACTTTGCTAAAAAGCAAATCATAACTGAATCAATAGAATCAGTATTTTTGTGTTTCCATAAAAACAGCCTTTAAGAAATAGTAAACAGTGTGAAAACCTTTGAAGTTGATTTTAGTTAAATAAAAGTCCAGTGGGTCAGTAGTAGAACATTGCGTTAGCAGCGCAAAAGGTTGTGGGATCAATTCCCAGGGAACACACCTACTCATAAAAAAAATGTATAACCTGAATGCACTGCAAGTCACTTTGGATAAAAGCATCTGCTAAATGCATTAATGTAAATGTAAAGTCAATAGAAGTCAAAATCTGGATTTGGTACAGGAACAGGCCAAAAACGTGCTTGGGGTGTACACTCCACAAAACAGCCTTTAAGAAATTGTAATGAATATGAAAAATGTTTAAGTTGATCTTCATTTAATAGTCAATCCAAGTCAAAACCTGGCAAGTAACTGGAACAGGAATAGGCCAAACACATTCCAGAATCTTCAAACTGATGCAGGTGTAGTCTGAAAGATAAAAATGGTTGGAAAAAAACTTTTGTAAATAAAGTGTCCAAAAAGCATGACAAAAAGCAACATTCATGTAATGCTAAACTAGCAGAAATAATGATCATGAAAAATTTAGATTAAATTTAATGGGTTAGTTAACCCCCAAAAATTTAAATTCTTTAATTTATTCATCATCCTCGTGTCGCTACACATCCATAAGACCTTCATTCATTTCTGAACACAAATTTAGATATTTTTGATGAAGTCTAAAAGGTTTCGGTCTCTCCATAGAGATCCAACGCAACTACCACTCCAAAGTCCAGAAAGATAGGAAAAATATATAAAGTACTCCATGTGGCATAAACTCAATTTTAGGAAGCCAGATAAGTGCTTAGTTTGTGCAAATTTTTTTTTTACCACTTTACTTACCAAAATATTGATCTGCCACACACATTCACGAGAGCTTCACAACGCATGTGTGTTGGGTTCAGACTTGCGCGTCACCTCAATGCACATGTACGAGTTTTCATTAGAGCATCACAACGCATACGTTTTGTGTTCACGAGCCGGCATTGATGCGTGAACGCTTTGGATAATATTTTGTAAATTATGTTTTGATTTACGCAAAACAAGCAGTCACGTGGCTTCATAAAATTGAGTTTAAGCCACTGGAGTCACATGGAGTACTTTATGTCTTTTTCCTACCTTTCTGGACCTTGGAGTGGTAGTTGTATTGGATCTCTATGGAGAGACAGAAACCTCTCAGACTTCATCAAAAATATCTTAATTTGTGTTTAGAAGATGAACAAAGGTTACATTAAGACAGGTGTGTAATAAATGACAGAAATTTCATTTTTGGGTGAACTAATCCTTTAAGGAGAGAGTAAATGGGGAGACATTTTGAGCTTGAAGAAGAGGCGGCATGCTTTTTATATCCAGCAGCATGGTACAATGATGCCGGTCACAAAATGGAGTTTACTGTCCATAACTCTGGGTTATTATTCTTTCTAAACCCTATTTAAATGTAAAGGGTAAGTTCATCCCAAAATGAAAATGCTGTCATTAATTACTCACCCTCATGTTGTTCCAAACCCGTAATACCTTCTTTATACTTAGAACACACATGAAGAACTTTTTTGATGACAGAATGCTGTCAGATTTTCTTCCATAGGCTGCCTTTGCAACTACCACTTAAGAGACAGGTACAGAAATAAGTGTGTATGTGCACATTTACTTACCTAGATGAAATCCCATGCGAAATACACCAGATTTTTCAGGAGAGAGGCAACCTTTGGATTAACTGTTGCAGACTTTTTATTCACCATCTTGCCCGTCTTCTTCGAGACCACCTTGCCTATGCAGGTCTTTGAGCATCTTTCTGGGTTTATTCCAACGAAGTGTCTAAAGACAAATATATAACAAATTACCATAGTATGCCAGAATCATGGGTCAAAATTGCTATGAAGATGATTCTGAGTGTCATACCTTTGAAGAAACCCCTATGTGCAAGAAGCCTCCTCTTGATACTGCAGGTTGAAGACGTAGTACACAGCAAACAGTGTTGCAAGTGCAGTCAAAAATGAAGACTCGACACTCACAAATAACACGGCCCTCTAGGCTTATCATCCATCGTACAGCATTTGTCTCTTCTGCCATACCTAGAATAAAAATAGCAAAAAAAAAAACACAATAATAACATAACAATAATGAAAACATTGGCACAAGTCATTTCAAGATTTTCCTTTGAGAAGACTACATTGTAAAGGGATAGTTCACCCAAAAATGAAATTCTGTCATAATTTACTGCTGAACACAAAGGAATATATCTAGAAAAATGTTTGTAACCCAACAGTTGTATCAAACTGTCAAAGTATATGCAACAATTATCTGACTTATTACTACATTTCAATACAAAATAACTTTGTACTGTATCTGTTTTAAAGCACTTTTAAAGTTTGGATCATATTAAAAGCGTAGTTTGTACATTAGTAAATAATTTTCTTGTAAGATCCAGCCCCTTCACCGTTACTTACAGCCGCTTGCACGTGTTTTGCGCATGAGCTGCATGCAACCCAAAATGAAACAGCTTAATCGACCATCGATAGCTTTTATCGATTATATCTCTTATCGACAATTAATAGATTGTCGATTAATCCTTGACATCCCTATTATCCAAGTATGTGAAATGATTTATTCGTCGATTCAACTCCTGGTAAGTGAACAGCTTCTCCACTGTGACAAGACAATCTATGTACAATGCTAAATCGTATGAAGCAACACCTTCAAAAATATCATGCCCCAGACAGGGGGGTAGCCCAGGCTGACATACATGAAAGTACATTAAACAGAGTCAAATTTGACACCTCCAGTGGCATTGGATGTAGCATCACTTGTCTGATTTTGAACAAGATCCTTATATGAATGTACACTGCGTTTACTTCGAATAAGGGATCTTTTTTAAATGTTTCCTATCTATATTGCAGTATCTTCAAATATTCACATTTTTTGAAAAATATACACAAATCCACCAATGCCATTGGAGCCCAGATTATCCCCACAAATTGCAGATAGCGTTCCCCTGTACACTGTTCCATCAGGCAAAGCAATGCCTCTTACCTCAATGTCTTTAAGGTCTTTGATGAGAGGGCTAAACACTTAATCCTGGCCAAAATACTTGAAGTCCTGCTCTCTGCAAATCAAAACAAGCTGCATCTGGTCAATGCGTGATCTATGATTTGGAGGAATATCTGCAAGAGTTGCATATACACAGAGTAATTTATGTTTTTTCCTGCCAGATCCCAGTGGGTTGGCTACTTCCAAAGCATCCTGATAAAGAATTAAACTAAAGGATGAAGCATCTGTATTGAGCAGCTTATTACCTTTTAAGTTGCTTCCATTCCATACATCGTGAAGAACATCGTGAGGACGGACACCAGAAAACACTTGTTTGCGATGTTCTGTAACCGTATTAATCTGTAATAGAAAACAAATTGTTTCTTTAATCGAAACACACTCTTTGCCTGCCTCATTTGTCCCAAGACAAAGTGGAACTGGTACTACATAGTTGAAGGTATTCTTAAAATTTTTTTTTATTTTTTGATCAGTTTTAAGCTTTTGTGATTTAAAAGTCTGAAAGAGATTTTCACTTTCAAAATTTCAATAATAGTATTTATGTCTGCTTCTGAAACCTCCAATGCACAATTTTTTTCTCTCAATTTGAAAAGTAGGTGCGAGTGACTCATTTCATGAATTTCCTGAAGGTGATCAACAATTATTTGAACAGTGGAGGATGGAATCAGACATTTTGATTGCAATTTGACATAAAATAGAGCAGGATGTATCAAAAACTGATCTTCATCCACACTTTCACCAAAGGTGTCTTGTTCCAGACCTTCAGTAGCAGAATCACTGCAAAGGAAATCCTGTGATATTTCAAGATGCTGTTCAGAGCACCCATTCATGCCATGAGGAAGTGCAACTGAATCAATCAGGTTTACCTCTAGTCTAAACAATCAGAGTGTTTTCTAGATACATGTGCTGTAAATGTGGACACAACTGAAAAAGACTTGTCACATTGCTGAAATGGACATGAAATGCTTCTTCCCTCTCTAATGTGAGTTTTAAGATGCTGATAAAATCTACTCAGAGTTTCACACCTGACTTGACACGAGTCAACATGACATGTTAATTCAAATGAGGTAAATGGCATAGATTTGAGCTTAGATTTCCCCTCTTTATGTCGATAAGTTTTGAAAGCTGAAAACTTTTTGAAACTCTTATTACAAGCTGGAAATGCACAATTAAACCTGACATTCGCGACATGAATGTGAATGCGCATATGTCTCACAAATGCAGGCAAAGTACTGCATGTGTGTGCACAAAGTTTGCAAGTATACATTTTACACTATGGAAGATCACAATCTAGCTATCAAACACGCGTGTTTTAACTTTGAGGAAGTTAAAATTTAAGTGAATTTCATCTGCTATATCGACGGCTCAATGTACGTAGTTGGAGCAAATCTATCGATTGCAAAAGTATGCTGTTAAAACGATTGTGCTCATAAAATGTACAAAGCCAACATAATAATATAATTTAGCTTACCCCGAGTTGCTTTAGATGAGACTCGACATTTACTCAGTGCAGATAACGTGCAGTGAGACGGACATGTGCAATTCACTCGCGCTAAAGAACCTCACTTCCCCCACCGTGTAAAAAAACATACTGCCAAAAGGCGGCAAAATCAAAAACCTACTTGATAAAATAATCCAACGAACGCACTTATTTTACATTTTCCTCTATATTAGGGTAACATTTGCACAATAAAAGAACAACAATTTAAGCAACACACGCGAACACACACTTAACTTTGAGGAACATTACATTTAGCTGTCTTAAGCAAAATTAAAAGTACATTAATAAGCTTAAAATTGAACACACATATTTTAGATTCACTCGTCTACTACCTGTAAATGGTATTTAAGATGAAAACTGTGCAGATAACCTCCACCGAGAAAGACGTGCTACTCGTGCTAAAGAACCTCACTTCCCCCACTGCATAAAAAAAGACATAAAGCTAACGTTACCTCCAAAAGGCGGCAAATTCAAAAACCTACTTAATAAAATAATCCAAGGAATGCACTTATTTTACATTTCCCTCTAAATAAGAGTAACTTTTGCACAATAAAAGAACCACAATATGCAACCAGCTGCAAGCACACACACATACACACTTAACTTTGAGGAACAACAAATTTAGCTACATCCACGGTTTTAAAGTGCAATAATGAATTAAATTAATAAGATAAAAAATGAGCACACTTATTTTAGATTCATTCGTGATCTACTACCTGTAAATGAGCTTCAACTTCACACTTGATGTAAACTGCAGATTCCACTGAAAAGTCGTTTCACTCACTCACTTCCTATCCCCTCCCCCACAGATCACGTGCTAATTTACGGTAAGAAACTGTAATTTTAGAAAACGGTTCAATACTGTAAATTTCTGCTGTAAATTTACAGCATTTTTTTACAGTGCACGATCCCTTATGCACTTCTGACTAATATAGTTTATATTTTATTTCCATCAACAAAGTATTAAAGAAAATCGAATTATTTAGTTTACTTTCTATTCTTTTTTAGCCTGGTGTTGACATTTGACCCGCTCAGTATTTTTAATTCACTATACTACTCATGGTGTGATGCCACTGTGTTGAATGGGAGAATAATTGTTACCTTATAGTCTGAAACATTTAAAATAATAGCCAAAGAACAATTAGTAATAATAAATACTTGTAAGTAGCTATTATACAGTATATCAAGCACAGTGAAACTGTGAAAAACCTCATAATATTTCGATTTAATAAGCAATATTTATATAAGTAATAGTATTCCACGTCCACGTTTAATCTGGAAAGCATGTAAACATTAAATGCAATGGAACCTTATTTTATTGACTAAAAAATCTGACTGGGGACTTTGCCTCCCTATTTCACCAGTCCAGTGACGTATGTGTATCAGTGTGACCTACATCATGATGCGCGTAACCCACAACGTGCATCTGACGAATGCCTGCATATGAGCTTTTAGAGATAATATACACGTTATATAACATACGATATATTTCCCATTGAACACAATATATAGTCTACGTGTTTGACCATGTCAAAGCAATAAAGAATAATGCGTTCAAAAATGTGAAAACCAATGCGCCACAACAGAGATTATTTCGTTAATTCCGTTTTAACGCACACACGACCACCGAGTGCGCATACGCGGTTTTATTAAATAATATGACAGGATTCAACTACATTTATCAGACACACAAAGGTTGAAATCATGGCTCAAACGCTATGAATGCTATGCGCGCGCCTTTACCTCTTGAGATGAAGGTGCGCTCGTGGCGGATGCAACGCTCGCCATGATGAAATGTGCGCCGTCTGTAAACCTCTTACAGATTACATCATACCAAAGCCAATGTGCCAAAACAAACAAAGCATGTTTGAAAGTGTGCTATGATGGAAATACACGTTTTGTGCAATCATTACTGATTGTGTTAATAATAAATCCTGGTACTTTAAAAATGATGGGATGATATCATATGGGTACTTGGCATGGACGCGAATTTATTTAAACGTCAGTTTAAAATATATTTAAAAACATAAGGCACAGGATAAGGTGCAGGGCTAAAGCCCCCTCCCCTGATAGTGGGCTCTTTTTAAATGTTCTTTTCTCCCAAGATACTAAACACTTTTCTCTTAAGGCAACTAACACCAATTTCTCACCCCTGTGTTTGTATGCAACACACACGTTTGCATAGACCTTTATGTTTTTTTTTTATATATATTTATTTATTTATCTTATTTACAATATATGCACGTGGTCACAAAAGTTATTTTTAGTTTATTTAGTGCATTTACTTGAGACATTTTAAAATAATATGCGCACTGATTTGCATGGAGGGAGAAATTACTCATAATTAAATAATTAATAAATGTTGAAATAAATAATTAATTAATAAACAAATAAATAAATATTTATGCATGTCTAGATTTATTTAATTATGTATTTAACGATGTATTTATTGAAAATGCGCGGAATCAATGAATCACGCGCCCTCTTTCAGCTGCAGTTTCATCATTGGCCGCACGGTGTCAGTGCGCCGCAGGTTTTAATACGGCCTTCGTTCAGCTGCTTGGCGCTCCACGCGCTAGTATTATTTGTGAACCGACCGCGGCGGCAACTTTTGAACAGATTCTGGTGTGTATGTTTTTACCAACCTTGGCGTCTCAATATCTGCTTGTCCCCTATAAATGTTCTCTACATATAACAGACACACCACATGAAACTAAAGCGGCCGTTATTTTTTATCTTGAAAGTGGCAAAAGCGTTTTGCGTCTGTCAGTTTGTGTGAAGTTTATGTTTCATTCGCCGTCAGTCGGATTTTGACAGGTTGGTTTTATTTTATTGTTGTCTGTTTTTGATGGTTTTGATTGTGTGTATATATATGAATGAGACTTTAAGAATATTTTTAGATAAAGGTGTGAGGTTTTCACTTCTATAGTTACTTTTTCACGTCATCCATATAAACAAACAATGCATTGACCGTTTAAACATGTAACGTTATGTTAACGTTAATGGGCTTTAATATTGTAGCATGTTTTCTGTCTTTTTATTTACAAGCACTGTGTGTTTGTTTAAACGTATACATAAACATACATATCTACGGTATCTAAACTATATGTAATTAATGTTACACGCGTGATATAATATTTTTTTTTGTTATTCAGTCATGGAGTTGGTCATCTTATGGGGCTTGGGCGTTTTGAGATCACATGACCTGCTAAATACTATTCTCTGTCTAAGGGCCTCATTTATAAAATGTGACCCTGAACCACAAAACCAGTCATAAGGGTACATTTTTTTTAATTTAGATTTTATACTTCATGTTAAAGCTGAATAAATAAGCTTTCCATTAATGTATGGTTTGTTTGGACAATATAGGACAATATTTGGGTGAGATACAACTATTTGAATATCTGGAAGCTGAGGGTGCAAAAAAATCGAAATGTTGAGAAAATCTTTAAAGTTGTCCAAATGAAGTCCTTAGGACTATGTTGCTAATCGAAAATTAAAATTTGTTATTTACGGTAGGTAATTTACAAAATATCTTCATGAAACATGATCTTGACTTAATATCTTAATGATTTTTGGCATAAAAAGTTATAATTTTGACCCATACAATGTATTGTTGGCTATTGCTATACCCATGACTTTAAACTGTTTTTTTTTGGTCCAAGGCCACAAATGTTGCGCAGAAACCATCCTAGATTTGATATTACAATCATCTCTCAAATGTGCATATGTGTGATTCATAGAATGAACATGTGAACAGAAAATGTACGTAAGCCTCTCATCTTTGAATTTATGACAGCGAGCTGCAAAACATGTTCAAAAACCTGCAGTAAAATCATTGTTCCAATTCAAAGGCAGTTTTTACAAAAATGAGGGTTGGCATGGATTTAAGCGTATACGCACACTCTTAAGATCAAATCTGTGCATATGCACGCTTTACAAATAAGGCCCTTAGACTATAAATTAACTTGTGTCTTCTGTAGTTCGAGGCTTTCTCTCTTTGCTCGCTCCAACATGGATGTTGGAGTGAACCCGAGACGGCACAACCCCGTGGACAGCATCTGCCGTAAGCTTCAAACCATCCAGCGGCGAGATCAAGAGGTTAACTCGCCCTTTCAGATCCCTAAGTTCCAGTCCAGCAGCTACGACAGCCCTCACTCGGGTCTGCGCCTCAACCTGGAGGACATCCTGAAGAAGCGTACCGTCCGAACCGACGGAGACTCTGACTGCGATTCCTCAGCGAGTATGCTGACCCCCACAGCTTCCCGGCACGGGGTCTGCCACCAACACCCCTCGTGCTTCCATTACACCCGGCAATGCCACCTACACCATTACCAGCACGCTGAGCACGTTAGGGGAGAGGAGAAATACAGCAGCGTACAGCCGGCCGTTTCGCCGTAACTGCTCCACCCCAGCAGCCCAGACTGGGGACAATTACTTTAACTTTACCCCACGCTACTCCACACAAACCCTGCTGGAGGGGCCTGACGAGAGGTGAAGGCCTCGAAAATCCCAGCTCCTGGCTTGTTCTCGTATAACTTGAACTTCTCCTCAGATATTTCTAACATGGACAGCGAACTCACCTACCCGGCCCTCGTGGTCAAGAGAATTTCAATGGGCGAGGGTAAGGAATCTTCTCTTTTTAGTTATCTTTTTAACATTATAAATGTTTTGCTGGAAAATGGTTTTGTTTTTCTTGGGTTTTGAACAGGATCTCTGTTTGCGTCTGAGCCCAAGAAAGAGAGCATGGCTGAGGTCAGTTTGATTTGCGAGGAAGACCTGTTGGACACTATTTTTCAGGCCTGTGACACACAGTGCAGAGGTATATATATCACCCTCTCGTTGCTTTTATTCTGTATACTCTTCAGTTATATTCTGCATTTTAACAAACTTCTCACCCTAAAAGTAAAACTTGCTTATCTTGATTATCACTCTGTACTGTAGAATGTTAAAAAGGTGGTCGATGCGATCTCCATTTCCTTAGGTTATAGAAAAGTGAATCCAAAACATCCCAGTATGGCCACTGTCATCATTTGGAGCTCGAGTCTGTGTAGTAGTGATCAGGAGGTGGAGTCCCACCCAAACTCCCGCAGACCCAATCGCCCTGTTTTATGCCATCGATAATGAACTAAAAGCAAACTTATGAAAAGAACAACACTTAAACATACATTAGTGTCATAAGAACTACCTAAAATGATGGAAACCATCTTTGGGAAAATGTAATTAGATTATTTATTTTAGCTCACATCACATTCTCTTACATGTAGAGGTAGGGGTTTGTGACCGATACTGCTGCCAGCCACCAGATGGTGATAGAAATGTTTGGCTTCACTTTTCAGGTTGTGTGTCGGCACACTTGCTCTGTACCATTTGTGCTGTTGATGCAAATAAAAGTATGGTTATATTTATTATATGATCAATTTCACAGGTGAAATTTGTGCGATTCAGAATTTCCCACGCAAATTTTATCTTGTTTAAGCTTTACTAAGACAAGCTATTTTTTATAGAATAACATGTACTGATAATGTAGACAGAGAATAAAGGTGCATTCACTTTAACATTTGTTTGGCAATCAGGAGACAAAAGCTGCTTTCATTTATAGCCAATCTTATATAAAGGCAAAACCAATTTAGGTGAATGCAAAAACTAAATTCAAGCATGTTAAAACTGATTATTGTAGCAGACTTTAATATATATATATATATAGTGTGTGCATGTATATTGCTTCGATATGCACAGACTCCTGGTCATGGTGACTCAGAACAAGTAGGTGTTGCTTTTCAAACATTCTGTTCAACTTTATTGTTGGGATGGCATCTAACGAGACCCATGTCCTCTATGACTGTAGCCACTGTAACCATAGTAACACATTCCTCTGTTGCAGGTAAAGTTTGTGTTTCGCACATTGTGGACTTCTTGAGACACACCACTTGCCGCAGTTCAGAGGACAGTGGCCTAGAGGAACTCTGCAATATGCTGGATCCAGAGCACAAGGACATCTCCATTGACCTGGACACATACCATGCTATCATGAAGGAGTGGATCGATGATTGCCGGAACCAGGGGTATGAAAACATATATATATATCTATCTCTCCTATGCTTTAGAACAGTGATTGCCATTGATGCACTTTAATAAAGGCCTTTTTAGTTTATAAATAGTGAACTGAAGAAATCTGATGGTTGTTTAACTCCTGATCATTTTGCTAAAGGCTCTGGTCAGTTAACAGGAAGCAGTATGTCTTTTGTAGATGTTGCCAACCCAACCAAAGACACATTGCAGATTTTCACCAGTCTGCTATCAATCCACAATCAGTTTTGATCACAAGGCCTTTCTTTCCAACATATTCCTCATGACAAGTTTTCTTTTTTTTACATAAAAGTCCTAATCAAATTTCCCTTTTTCCTTAGAAAAGACTCAAAGAATGACATCCAACAGGAATCGTTCAAACTGCGGGACAGTTTATTAGGTGAGATCTTCTTAGGAGTATGTCAGAATGCTCAAATACTCAGTTTTTCATATTTTCTTTGTTAATGTTATAATTTTGAATACAATCACTCCTTGTTTCCTTCAGCAAGAAGATCTGCTCTGTTAAATATGACCTCAGGTAGTCTCGAAGCATTCGGAGGGGAAGCCTCCAGAGCTGACCTGTAAGTTTAGGAGTGTGAGTTGTTTGTTTGTAATAGATAAACAGTTAACAGTAGTGGGAGTGTGGGTTGTGAGACAGTTTCAACTGTATCTAACAATCAAAACTTTGGAAACAGCTTTCCATGATCTAAAGGTTTATGCTTGGATGCTTTTGAAACATAATTTCTGCCATTTTTACAAAACAAACAAAAAGATGCAATCAATATTTTCTTGCAAAATGATTTACTGTGTGTATGTCTGTACAGGGAGACATCAGATCTGGTCTTCTGTGTGGCAGATCTGCAACTTAATAACCAAAAGCTGCAGGAGGAAGTTCGTAAACTGAAGCAGGCGGTGGAAAGCATGGAAGACACCAACCAGAAACTCATTGAGGAAAATGAAGAGCTCAAAGCACAATCTAAAATGTACAGACTTCTATTACGTTCTGTCTCACCTGTCATCTTCCTTATCCTCTGAAACCTCAAATCTCATCATCATCATCTACATAACATGCCTTAACACTCTCCTCTTGTCACTCCCTATCCTCATCCTGCAGAGGGCAGCAGTTATTACAGAAGGAGAAGATGCTTAAAGAGGAAGTTGAGGAGATGAAGCTGAGCCTGACCTCTTCAGAAGAGAGTCGAGCTCGGGCCTCAGCTCAAAGAAAGCACATGGTGAGGCACAAACCTCATTGATGGCTGTTATGCCATTCTGATGTTAATATGCCATAATATGATACTCAGGTCTCATAAACTAATGCAAACAGATAACATGCGGTATGTTCATAGTGAGATGGGTAGTAATATTACATAAACCGAGGATATGCAAACATCCAGAGTAAACAAATATGGTTGCCAGATAAACACATCACAATGGTGTTTATTGACCACAAATTGACATTGACATACATTATTAGAACAAAATGAACACTTTTATAACTTTTCGTTCTGGTTTCCTACAGGAACGGGACAACCAGAGTCTTATATCCAAAATTGCAGCTCTACAAGAGGAGGTATGTCTCTATCCATTTACACATCCATCCAGTGTCAGACATGTAGTTCACATTCATCATACTTATTCCATATTCTTTGTCTTCCTCCTCCTGTCTTTTCTCCTTCATCACATATTAAGAACATGAAATTCACACTGGAGGCAGAAGAGCTTCAGAAAAAGATCAATGACCTCTGTGAGATTAATGCTGACCTTCAGGTAGGGCTTAATTTAGTTTACTCATTAATGATTAGTCTTTTATGCAAAAACAACAACATTTAGCTCTGTCATTGTTGAATGTTTTCTTGCACACTTAGGTCCAAGTTCATTCATTTGATGCCATTCTGGCTGACAAGGAGTCGATAATTCAGGAGGTCAGTCCATCTTGTGGATCACCAAGACAATGATTTGATATGAGAACTTGGACAAATAAATTGAGTTGTTTATAAATCTTTACAGAAGAATTGAGCTTTTCTTTAGTTATTACTAAAATCATTCAGTGTTATCATCATTCATTTGGTATGTTTATAAAATCTGCAATCATGTTAAATTATATTTGTCCAGTATCATAACAGAGCTGCCCTCTTTCTTCTCCAGAAAAATAAACAGATAGATGAACTGAAGGTGGCCATTGTGGAGTATTCCTCAGTTACAGAGGTGAACTCCAATTCTCCTTTTCTCTCTTCTCTAATATCAGTAATCTGTCATTTTTACCACAGCGCTGTTTTTAATGCTGCTTTTCTAAAACTGCTTGACTGTTAAGTTGTTCCAGGGTGACCACATTTTATTTAGATATTGCCATGTCTGTCCAAATTGTTAGTTTCACACAAACATCTTCAAAGAGCCAAATAGTCTATTACAAAGAACTCCACAGTAATGATTTATCCTTTGGCAGAGAAGTATTTATGATTTAACAAGGACAATCACTTTTTATTTGTATGCCCATATATATTTTTATACTTTATAGAAATATTCAATTAAACATTTCTGATTTGTTTTAGCTGATGCTTCCAAGGCTACCACAATATCTTTTTGCAATCTGCTGATCAACTAGGTGACAGTATTTGTGTGCCAAATAAGCAAAACCGCAATTTCAAATCCATCACAGAAAACCAAATGTTTAAGTTTGCAAGGCTTTAAAATTGATGTATCGTATTAAAACATTCAGTGGCAACACAGCACTTCCCAAAAAGCCGCCCACACTACCCACTATCAAAGAATACTGGAAAGATATGTTTCCACAAAGATATTAAGCAGCACAGCATCATTAATAAGAATAAGAAGAAATGTTTCTTACGCACCGAATCAGCATATTAGAAGGATTTCTTTAGGATCGTGTAAAATATAAAAATAGATTAAAAACATTTATTTTAAATTGCAATATTATTTCATGATTTTACAGTTTTCAAAAACATGAGAAAATACTTACGACCCCTGACTTTTGAATAATATTGTATATACGGTTTCTTTGGAAACTCAGAAATATGAATGTGGTGACTGTGTATGACAAAATACCATAGAAGTGTATAATAATGTGGCAAATCATGTATTTGCCTGAGAGCCACAGCAGACATCTTTCTCTCTCACTTAGAATGCTGAATCAGGGGTGTGAGAAAGTTCTACATGCAAATGTTTAGGAACTAAAGGCTGAAAAATGATTATAGATGAGCAAGTGTACATGTGATAAACGTGGAGTAAGTTAAATCTACCCCAGAGTGTTTTATTGTGTGTTAATTTTGCTTGCTTCAGCTGTTGAGAGCGGACAAGAACAAACTGGAGAGTCAAATGCAGATGATGCAGCCTGATGTGTCAATGTAAGAACTCTATGTAATGATTCATTTACCTTATTAATGGCAAGCATAATACTTGCACAAACATCGGAAATGACTTCACATGTTCTTCTAACAGCGTATCTATGTGTTTGCAGCCCAGGCCTCTCTCTCTCTGTGGCCTACAGACTAAATCAGATGAGTTCAGGTTCTCTTCAGACGGAGCTGGCTCTGGCACAAAATCCCCTGGAGGTTTGCAGTGTTTTGTGTGTTTTCAATTCACTTGTCTGTTTTTGTCTCGTCCATGATTTGGAGGGTCTCTTTCTCTCCACTCCCACCAACACTCATGTGCTGTTTTCTGTCCGCCCACTCTCTCTCCCACTGCACTGCCATAGAGTGCACTCAGTAATCCACACCCTCTCGGTGCTTTACACTAAACTTTAGGCATTATAATGAGCCTGACTACATGTGCTTTATTGCACTTTATTTTTATTTTTTTGCCGTGGGAGATTCCATTGTCATTGCTGGTGAAAACGAAATACTAGGTGTACTAGGGTTGGGCCCAGTTTTGTCTTCAAAACTGCTTTAATTCTTCCTGGAATCACACAGTTGCTGCAGATTTGTCAGCTACACATCCATTATGTGAATCTACTTTTCCACCCCATAGCAAAGGTGCTCTATCGGATTGAGATTTGGTGATTTTGGACACCATTTGAATATAGTGAACTCATTATGTTCAAAATACCGTGTTGAGCTTTGTGACATGACAGGTTATCCTGCTGGAAGTAGCCATCACAAAATAGATACACTGTGGTCATAGTCAGCAGCAATACTCAGGCAGGCTGTGGAATTTAAACATTTACATTTATGCATTTAGCAGATGCTTTTATCCAAAGCGACTTACAATTACATTCAGGTTATACATTGTTTTTTTCAGTACATGTGTTCCCTGGGAATGGAACCCACAATCTTTTGCGCTGCTGACGCAATGCTCTACCACTGAGCCACACAGGAACACATGCCCAATTGGTACTAAAGTGCACAAATCGTGCCAAGAATATATCTCCCACACCGTTACACCACCAGCAATCTAAACTATTGATACATAGCAGGATGGATCCATGCTTTCATATTGTTTATGCCAAATTCTGACCCTAACATCTGAATGTCACAGCAGAAATTGAGACTCGTCCAATTTTGGTGAACTTGGGCAAATTCTAGCCTCAGTTTCCTGTTCTTTGCTGACTGGAGAGTGGCACCCAGTGCAATCTTTTGCTGCTAAACCACATCTGCTTTAAGGTTCGATGTTTTGTATGCTCAAAGATGATCTTCTACATACTACGGTTGTAACAAGGGGTTGTTTGAGTTACTGCGTGTTACCTGTCTGTCAGCTCTAACCAGTCTGGACATTTTCCTCTTATCTCTGGCATCAAAAGACATTTTCATACACAGAACTGACTCTGTATTTCTGTCCATCTCTGGCATTAAAATGTATTTTATTCAATAAGTAAACCATAAGTAAAAATATAAGAACAATCTATTTATATTTTAAATATTGCATGTCTGTGTATTTTTAGGGTTTGGAGCATCTGTCCTCCTCGGTTTGTTTTGCATCTTCTTTGGATGAGACTCTAGATCGCGAGGTTCTTCTGCTCCTACAAGGCCCGACTCCAGAGCAGCTTTCTCTGGAATTTAAAACTCTGATCAGCAGATTGGTAGCCAACTAACCAGCCATCACACTTTTTAAGCAAACTTCATGATCTGTACATTTAGTCTGATGTTCATTTTGCCAGCTTTCCATCTTCAGACACCTGAACGCTGGTTTTGTATGATGCTGGTCCATAATGTTTTAGTGTTCACAAGAGTCAAACATTATTTTTTTCCAGAAAAAGGAGTTTAAGGAAGTTGGCATCACCTGTCTCACAGCATTCAGAGGACTTACAGAGAACAGTGAAACTCAGGAGATCAACACCGACCTCAAGATACAGGTAAGAGAGTTTATTCAACTAAGTCAAATCGGAAAGTATCAATCAACAGTTATGCATGTTTTTGCACATATGTAAATAACTAATCATACAATTATATACAGAGAGACACATGGGCGTTTAAAAGTTATAAAAGAACTCCTCTCGCTTATCTGAACTTTTATCTACCACATTGCATAACTGCTTGGCTGGACATGGTCTCTCTTATTGTGTGTATTCAGTGGACCGCATCAGTACGTGCGGTCTTCCCCGGTGGTAAACTATACAGGCCAATATTTCTCTCACTTCAATTCCCACGATGCACAGAGGCAGTGTGTCGGGTCAGACTAACTCTGTGACTCTCCTTAAGATAGTCTGATGATCTTATCACATTCAGTAAGATTTAGCTGGTATTAATGACTTCCTGGTGCACTGTGTTGTCATTGAGTCTCATTGTTGATCTTGTGAACTCCTGCAGGGCCTGGAGGTGCAGCTCGAGCAGAGAAGGAGTGACTGGACCCGCAGTCTGGAGCAGGTTGACCAGTACACCGATTCTCTGGAGAGGGAGCTTCTAAAGATGGCTAGCAACATGCAACGTTCTCGTACCGAGATCCTGCACCTGTCTGTCAAGTAAGTTGACTGATATGGTAGCAGAGATGTTATTGTAAGATTTTTGATGGCTGTTTTTTTCCTCCATTTTCCAGTCACATTTACCATTGTGTTATTAATTAGGAATATATATCGTATTGAGGAATTTGACGTGATTTCAATTTCTGGTTCTGTGTGGTCTTGCAAATTTGTGGAATTGATTAACAGAAAGCTGCTAGGTGCTTCATACATTGCTACACTATTTGACTTTAGATAAGGGCCCGGTTTCACCAACAAAATTTAACCAAAATGCAACCATAAAGCTTAAAAAGACTTGTATCACCTTAGCTGTAGTAAATGTTATGAGACTGATTCTGTGATGTGAATTAGCAGCACGCTCTCAAGCCTCTCTGAGAAAGTCACTGGCAAAACAGCTACTTTATTATAATTAAATTATTTCACATGTTTGTGTTGCTAGAAACCTTTTCATGATTATTTGTCATATTCATGTATTCAGATACTTGTGATATTTTATAAGTTACATTTAGACATTAATTTTGAGTTTGATCTTACTAGTAGATATTGGTAGTATGCATGGCCATACAGTTATATTTTATTTTGTATAAACCAGAGTATATATAACTTTTAAACATCACCCCTTTTAAAGCAGTGGAAGGATTATCGGGAGAGGCCTTACCAATTTAGTCCATGTCTGTGTGAATGTCTCTAGAAGCATTTGTCAAGGGGCTGTTCCGGTTGACCCCCTCAAGCTGTTTTTGGTTCACTGAAGAGGTGTCTCTAATCTGACATAACACGGTTTTCAAGGCTACGGTACTCCACGTACTGTAGATAAAAGGCAAAGGCTGTTGAGAGAAGCCAGGGAAGTTAAGGCGTTTCACCGTCCAGTGGTGCTCTTAGATTTGGGTGAAGGCGCAATGGGACATTGCTTGGGACTGCGGATTGGGTATAGTATGTCCAACTTTTGCTGTACTTATGAACAGTTCAGACATCTGCTGAGGATGTATGGGGATTGAGTTTGTTAGAATGTGTTTTCTGTGTAAATCTTCAGGTACCCCACTAATAGGTTTTGATTGAAGTCATGGTCCGATTCTTGATGTATTTCAGAGTTTTATCAACAGTGCAGGGGCGTTGTCTCATGTGTAATGCTTTTCAATAACCAGAATGATTGTGTTTTTGTAGATTTTGTAGTCATTTGTGGGAGGGAAAAAACACAATTCATCAGTGAATAAATTGCATTCACCTTTTGCACAAGTTGTGTTATAGTGAGTTTGCTCAAAAAGATTAGGCGGAGAGAAACTCTTTTAGAATTGAGTAAATTCAGTGTTTTCCATTTAAACGTTTAGGGTACAAGAGCAGGAGAGTCAAAAGGAGCAGTTGCGAGAGGAACTTGACCAGCTAAAGGCTCCGCTGGACAACAGAGAGGCCAGCAGCCAAACACCAGATCACCTACAGCAGGTATTGAATCTCACTAAACACTTGCTTTCACTGCCTGCACATGCTTCAGCATATGTGGGCTTTAAAACCCATGAGAGATTTAGATTCAGCCCTGGGCAAAACAGAAATAAAGATTTTTGTGAGCTTCTGCAGATCACAGATGGATACTTTTACAGTCTCATTACAAGATGCTGTGTGTGTAGGAGGCAAGTGTGGTTTGTGAGCCAGTTTGAAACTTGACTTCATCTTGAACTCACCTCTAGAGATTAGACGCAGCTGACAGATTACCCCACAATGTTTTTATGTTCAGAACTTGGCTCATGTATTAGATTGATTCACTTTTATTATTTTCCTATTTAATTTATTTGTATATATTACTATGCATATTGTTCCAAAATCTCCAAAAGCTTGCCAAAAATGTCCAAGTAAAAAAGAAACCTTTTGAAAAACTAGTATTTAGCAGGGGAAGCTCATAAAGGTTTAATATAGTGTTTATGTCGAGCTGCTGTACTTTAATATAGTGTTATGTAGAGCTGATATTTGTTTGCTTTAACTGTTGAAATGCGACTGGTGTAATTGTGTACCTTCAGGTTGTGGAAGAGCTGGATGGACCCTCTCTTGAATGGGATGAGGAATATGTGTTGTCTGAGTCTCCACCTTTACAAGAGCTTGGGCCTGACCAGGAGATGCTTCAGGAGCTCTGTTGTGATGAAGAGGATCTACAGGCCCTGAAACAGGAGGAAGAGGAGGTGGTGGAACACACAGCGACTGTGAGGGACACGGAAAGGATTGAGGGAGAAGGTGAAGCAACACAGGATTCTGGAGTAGAGACCGAGGAGCTACAGAGAGACTCCACCCGCTCTCAGACGCCTCTACCAGACGACACCACGGACAAAGAATCACAAGGTGAGAAAATAGTACAGGCTATTAGTTGAATAAAAACCCAAAATGTCGCTTTTTGTTAAAGCTTATATTGAACTGAAAGCGGAGAAGTGTTGCACAGATTAAATTTCATGTAAATCATCCATGCTAACACACACGTCTTCTATTTTTATTTTTAAAGACATTTCACCTCTATAGATAATTTTTCTATGTACTGTATTTTTAGATATATGTGCGAAGTTTGAGATGAAGTTGTCTGGTGTAAATGGTCATACCTAGAGGACAACCGGTCTGTGTCAGATTCCTCAGGCCATATAATCCTTCCATAACCTTTAGTGCCACAGATCAGGCAGCCATCCCTGAAGCTGGAAAAGCAGGGTCATTCTAGCTTCAAACCATTTTTGGCTTCCCTTCCACCATTGTTCTACCATCTTTGGTCAGTATGTAAGGTTATCCTCTCTCCCCATGCTTGACCGCATGACTGCCAATAACACCAGAGGCTTGTCACTTAAGCTCCTTTGTGTGATCATAACAACTGGACATGACATTGAGGCATTACAATTTTTTTTTTAAATGTGAAGTACGAATAGGCAGTTTTTTAATGTATATCTATGAAAACTTATATATTTATCTATGTCTTAATAGCACAGTTTTGTATTCAAAATGTTTCTAAAATGTTAATGTTTGTAATCTTTCATGAAAAGTAGTTATTTTTCTGCTTCTGAAATGTTTGGTTAACAATACCTTGGCAAAGCTATTTAGGCTTTGATTTACAATTAACAAATTGTTTATGGGATGCACAGTATATTGGTACCATATTGGTTATTGGCTGATATTTAGTTTGCTTTAAATATGAAATGTTAAAATGTACAGTACAAACGACTGCTATTCACTTTTAATTTATTTGTACATTTTTCACAAAATAGTATATAATTTTAATATTAGTTAAACCTTATAGCGAATCCCTTTCTTATGCTCGTTGAATATACTGCTTTACTTTATACTGCATTTCATGACTTTTTCCCCTACTTTAGGAACTCTGTTTGTGGGACAGGGAGGAATGCTGAGGCCTTGCACAGCTCTAAATGTATGTTTCAGTCTCTCTTATCTTAATTTCCCATAATACCTCTCTATCAGCTCCCTATAACTATCAGCTAACAAATCAATTAATAATTGTGTAAATGTTATCATTCTTGTGAATCTATCTTATGATGCATTGACACAAAAGCAACTGTTTTATGCACATTGATATAGTGAAGTTCAAAGAGTTTTTAAAAACAAGCTTTCAGAAGTGGCTGACCATAACATTTAAAAACTAATTTTTTAGTGTCATGTGTTAGGCATGCCAAGCCACATTGTTCCTTTTGTTGTCATGGAAATTTAATGTTTGGCTTGTGACTCACTGCTGCTAGTTTGATAGTTTTACTAGAGAACGTTACTTCCTGAATGCTAGCAGGAATTTGGATGACCCTTAGAACCAGTGTACACACACAAACACGCATTGAGAGGGTGTTGAACTTCACACCTGAATGAACTTGCCACTATTTGCATTGCAAATGTTTGAAGTGTGGATTTGCACCCAATCATCATGCAAAAGAAGCCAATATGTCGTCTTTGGGGAGACATTTTCTCTGGCAGAGAAGAGGTTCATTTTATGTTGCCCTTCTGAATCTTTTCCTGGCCACTGCAGGCGGAAGACAGACTCCCAGAATGCACTGGGCCTGATGACGCCCACGAGCAGGCTGCTCCTCTGCCTCACACCCACAGTCAGTGTGCTGGTAAAAGCTCTTCCTCTCTGTCCTTCTCTGCTTAATGTTTTAGTATCATACAATACTTGACTAAAATTCATTTAATATCTTAGCTTGAATATAAGAGGATTATCGTAACACAAAATGAAAGTTTAAATGTTCCTGTAGGAATTTTTTATTTCAATGTAAATGTATTTAATCTCTTTTTGTGTCTGAACACACCTCTCCACTCATTCTCCAGATGCATCTTTGAGCTCCGAGACGCCCCGTGAACAGGTGACCTCAGTCAAAGACCTTATTTCGTCTACAGAACCTTCCTCCCTTGTGAACTCCAAGATGGTATCTCCCTCCACGGGCCAGTCTGAAGCCGATGATTCCATTACAGGAAGGTACAATTTCCAGATATCAGTATTTGCTTGTTCATTTTCTCTGGCTCACTGATATAAAGTGCTAGTTAATGATTCATCAAATAGAAATTATGGTCTGCTTTCATTCGAAATGCCTACCACACACCCAAAGATCACATTTGCTAGTCAAATGTGTGTCATCTCTTCCTGTGTTTGGCTGTTTTGTGTAGACATATTAAGGAGTTATTGCTACTGACAGAGCCTCGCTTTGCATGCACACCCTGCACCTGTGTGGCCAGGCTCGGACAGACGCCCCATCCATGCTCTGCTGGAGTACACGAAACATCATTGCACTTCCTGAGAGCAGCTGCATCCTGAAACATCAGAAAAACAAATCGACAATATAGTGACAAACTTTTTCTTTCCTCCCTGCCCTGGTCAGGACCCAGCAGCCCACTGCCGCAAACGGAGGATCTGAGGGAGAGCGGCCGCCACAGTCGACATGAGTGACTCGCAGGTCAGTTTGAGGAAGGAAATCAAAGGGAAGCTCGTTGTGTTTGTAGCGCCACTTGCCATTTCTTCCTCTTCCCCTTTTTTGTTTCTGTTTCTTTCTAGTTCTGCCCTTCTCTATTGTCATGTTCTTTTACAAAAAACTTCCTGTTTGGTGGTCTTATGTAGTTCGAGAGTAGCTGTCTCTTCTATTGTGCCATAAAGAGGATCCTGCAGTTGGGCATTTTAGAGAGTTCTGGATGGCGGTAAGCAGGAATGACTGCTCGTGAGAGGACGTCTCTACCCTCTTATCGATGTGATGTGCCTGGGCTTTCGCTGTTGTTTAGAATTGCTTTGTGCTGCTTTGCAACATTATATAAGCACCTGCCAGCCTGGTTTTGTAAGTGGAATGTTTGTCCAGAATCGGGTATTAACCATTTTCTTAATCTGTGAAGCCTAGGGTTATTCTGACATATGCACTGTGGTATTTTCCTATTGATGACTCTCTCTCGTGAACGTTGTTATCTAATAAAAAGATGGGAGATATTCAGGTGAACTTGGAGTGCAACCAAAATAAACTGCACTTCAACTGAGGGCTTTTCTGTACTTCAATTCATAGGGAGTGTGCAGTGTTAATTCAGTATGTAGCATATTACTAGAGATCGGTGAAGGTAAGGGTTAAATCTACTGTCCTGTAGCATGTATTGGTTTTAAAGAAATGCTTCTTATTCGGGTCCAGCCTAAATGCAGAAAAGCTAGTTTACAAAATTTTGCCGTCAGTAAGATGCTTACATATTCAGCAACGATGCATTCAATTTATCAAAAGTAAAAGTGACAGCAAATGCATCTATAGTTTTATATAAGATTTCTATTTAAAATGAATGCTGTTCATTTAAACTTTTTATTCATCGACGACATTATTCATATTAAATATTAAGAAGCACAACAGTTTTCAACATTGATAATAATAAGTGTCTTGAATACCAAATACCAGCATATTAGAATAGTTTCTGAAGTATCATGTAACTGAATAATGGCTACTGAAAAGTCAGCTTTGGATCTCAGGAATAAATTACATTTTAAATAAGAAACGAATCAATTCCAATACACCTCACACCATCGGTTCTCAGGCCCTTAATATATTCAAAAGAAAAAATAGATTAAATTGATACTGTTTTTGCTGTGTATTTGATCAAATAAATGCAGACTTGTTTTTAAAACTGGTTTAGTACCCATATTGTGTACTTGACATCAAGTGCAATAAATTTAGTGATCTGCCTAATTTGGCTAGCTTCTATAAAATGACAGATTGGGCTCTCAGCCTTTGATGTCAACAGAAAATATGGGAAGCTTTTCATAAGCCTATTTATTTTGCTATCCTAACTTTGCTAAGTGCAACTAACCAATTACTCATGCATTTGTTTCTTCCCTGGTGACTGACTCAATCGGAAC
Source organism: Gymnocypris eckloni scoliostomus (assembly GCA_027564155.1). NCBI lineage: Eukaryota > Metazoa > Chordata > Actinopteri > Cypriniformes > Cyprinidae > Gymnocypris > Gymnocypris eckloni. Next base: position 14,420,583 of record CM050432.1, on the reverse strand, counting down.
AGACCTACTACTGTTTTTGATGTTATTTGTTGGTTGTTTAATTATTTTCCTTGTGTTTTTGGAACTTAGTGATAAAATATGTTGCTCAGGCTGTGTGTGTGTGGTTTTTCATCAGTATGTTTGGAATAAGTATAGCACTTTTTCACTCCCACTTCAATGAACTCTGCCAGTACAAGTGCTCTCCTCCTCCAGCCCTCCCCCTTTCTTTCTGTCTCTCTCTCTCTCTCTCTCTGTCTCTCTCTCTCTCTCTCTCTCTCTCTCTCTCTCTGCCAGCTGTAGAGCTCTCACACACATTATGTAAGTATGTAGCACTTCTCTCTCTGTAAAGCAGAGCGTAGCTCTTATATTTCATCTGTCATGTCATGGGACAGGTATGGAAATGCATGCGTGTGTTGTTCCTTATTTGCATATGTAGGTAGTATACACATGTATATGCGTTGCTGTTCAGAGTGTGTCACTGGGTCATAATGCCATTCTGTTGTCTCCCTATAGAGACTGAGTGAGGGACCGCTTTCTAAAGTGTCTGCAAAATCGGACAAGTGAGTATTGTTCTTCTTTGTGCAACTGATTATTTGAATGTATTTATTACGCAGGGGCTGCTGGACCGAGTGTGTTAGTGTTGTAATGTGTGTATCTTCAAGACTTGATGATGTATATTAATGTTAATTATTTGTTTAGGAGTCCCTTGTTGCCAGTAACAGAGGAAGAGGAGGCCATGCCAGAGGCGGCGGCTGTGATATCAACTGGGGGGAACTCACCAGGTAGGAGGAAATACACCCGAGGACATTTCCCGTTGACCTTTGAAATTGGAATGTCAAATTTACTGCTTCTGACGACTGCAATTGAATACACTTCTTGTTGATTAATGGAAACATAGATTTGCCTTGCACAGATTGTTCATTTATTTGTTTTCATTTCTGACTGATTTACTTGAATATCTACAGATGAAAACTTGAAGCAATGTGCACATAATTGACAAAATGTGAAGGCTGCGTTCCATTTATTCTAATTTAATTTATTAATATTTATGTTCGGTTTTTTACTTTTTAAATGAGGGTGTTCAATAGCAATTTGGCTTTTGCTGTGGTTTTGAAATTGATAGTGAGAATTATGAAGTCTCACTGGAATCGCTATTGGTTACTAACATTTTGATATTGTGACAAACCCTCAGCATTAGTCATCAATAACTGTAGCTCAGTTCTAAAACCTAGAGATCTAACTATCAAATAGTTTTTGTTATTTGAAATAAAATGTAAATATAAGATGACGACTAATTGAAAATGAGAAATATTGCTTTGGCAGCTTAACGGAAATGAAAAATGGAAGGGCTAAAATGACTAAAAATGAAAAAGATAAATATTTAAAAGAAACATACAAAAACCTAAAATTATTACAATAAAAATATAAGAAAAACCATTCTTTGACGTCATCAACCACTCCCTACTCGATCTTCCTCTCCGTGTCCATCCCTCCATGATCCCGAACCCCACACCCTTCACCAGTCGCTTGTCATAAAGACCATCCTAACTAAAATGCTAATTAATAACTGATTTATAACCCTACCTTCGGTGCGTAATTTGTACGACATTAACAAAGCAGTGCATGAGAATTTAGTCACAATTTATTCCAACAGAGATTGTTGTTAGCATGCTGCTAAAGATAAAAAAAATGATAGCACACAAATATTAGGGGAAATACATTTGTATTTATTACACCAAACTATTATTAGTAGTGTATTAAATAAGTGTACATCAACCTTTCTCTCACCTTGTCTGCTTGGCAGCTCACTAGGTTTTGGAGCAAAGTTGCTCTCTAAGTGTCTCTCTTTACTTTATTTTCCTTTTTAGACAAAGACAAGTCAGACAGCAAAAAGACAGTGGTCACGTCTGATTCAAACTCAGCTGACCCATTGAAGGATCCTTCTGAAAAAGCGAAGGACATGACCTTTGACCCCACTGTCAGTGAGGGTAATCTTTCAAAAGTCCCTGCTGGGCAAGGCTCCAAAAAAGACCCTCTGACTCCGAGGAACAAGCTTATAAAGGTAAGAGCCACTTTCATGAACTAGTCTATGAACTAAACAAATACAACAAAAGCCTGGAGAATCTGGTCCTACCTGCTTTGCCAAATACTTTATTTTTAATGACACAAGATGATTGTGTTTTTATACACGAACATTCATAACATGCCATCTGATGCCCAGTGTAAACCTATTGTAATGTGCTGATAAAGTTTACATACCTTCATACCTGTCATTTAAAAAGAAATGCTTCCTGCAGGAAATGAGCAGTATGGAAGCCATTGAGGAGCAAAAAGCTCAGGAGGACGGCGAGCCCTCAGTGGCCACAGAAAAAGGTAGATAACCGGTTTCTTCACTCCCTGTCTGTCTGTCTGTCTCTCTTTCTCATCTAGTTCTACTTGTTTCCTCAATGTCAGTCTCCTCTTCCTCCCTCAGGTGACACATCTGTAATCTCTGAAAATGCCAGCGATTCCACCAAAGATGACAAGAACAGGTTATAATGCTTTGTGTACTGAATTTATATCCACAGATTTGAATAATTCAAGCATGTCTTCACACGACTCACTTGACATATTCATGTTCCCATTAATCTGAAATGTTAATTTAATCTGCAGCCTGTCGCCAAGTGACAACGAGATAGAGGTGAGATGTTTATATTTTTCTCCATTCAGTCCAATTTCAATATAGAGTGTAACTATATTTGATATATGAACATAATAACAGATTGTCTTTATATGAAATGGCAGGGTAATGCATCAATATTTTCATAATTGGTAAATTACAAAGAATTCTGCAGAATTGGTATTAATATGTTACAGACCTGAATTATATTGCGAGCTGGTGAATAAGCTGAAATATTTACAAATGTGTATCCATTTTCTCAATGTTTCTTGGAGTGTTTACCATGTGCTCTCCTGCCAGGCGGAGTTCCACCGGCTCTCTCTGGGCTTCAAATGTGATATTTTCACCCTGGAGAAGAGGCTACGCCTGGAGGAACGCTCGCGGGACCTGGCCGAGGACAATGTCCGGAAAGAAGTGAACAGTTGTAAAGGACTGCTGCAGGTCAGTGTCATTTTGTGCATTTCTGCTGGCATAAAGTCAAAAAATACATGATCATGTGTATTTTATCAACACAAGGATGTAGTACTTTGTTCAGGACAAGTAGCTTGAATATAACACTGTGTTGTTATATAGGCCCTGATTCCACGATGTGAGGAAGATAACCAGTCCATGGAGATCATCCATCGTCTGCAGAAGAACCTGGAAGTCCTCATTCAATCCATGACCAGAGTGTCCAGCCGTTCAGAGATGCTTGGGGCCATTCATCAGGTTTGTGTTTACTCAGGCCCTTCAGAGTGCTGAAATGGCCCTCTAAAGCCAAAGTTAACAAAGAAGCCTGCTTGTTTACATCTCAATTTCCTTGCATGTGTAGGAGACCAGAGTGGGTAAAACGGTGGAGGTGATGATTCAGCATGTGGAGAACTTGAGGAGGATGTACACAAAGGAGCACGCAGAGCTGTTGGAGCTCAGAGAGAACTTCACGCCGAATGAGAGGTCCTTTGGGTCCCACACTGAAAGGGGTAAGTTGATATTATTCTTTAAAAAAAAGTGATAAAAACCAGTCTCACTTTTGTCAATCACATGGCTTTTCTTTTGTGATTGGCAGATGATTTTAGAAATAAGAAGCAGTCAGCTGCAAACATTTTCAAAGTGAGTTAAGGCAGAAAATGCACCACTTCAAGATCGTGAATTCAGCTTGCTGAGTTAATGTTTACTAATTTCTTTTTTTTTTTTTGCTTTGTTGTGCGTTCTCTCCTAAGACCACTAGCCGACGCATTAGTATAGCTACCATTCCCCGCAGCAGTGGAGGACAGACACATTTTGACATGGTGAGGAGTCCAGTTTATTCTTATGGAGATGATTTTGGTATAAAAGAAGTGGAGCAACTGAATAAACTGTGGTTTCTAATTCACAGCCCAAAGATATGGCGGAAACTGAGGTAGAGAGACTCTCCCGTCGATCACCATGGTAAGTGTACTGATTCTGTTTTGAGATCGCATGGTCCACAAAATGCACCTACAGCCCTACATGTCAGTATTAGTCCACCATGAAATGGCGTAGTGTGACCCAAAATGTATTAGAACAAGATTTATTCATTTTATTCAACCAATTTCCAATTATACACTTATCAGTAGGTTCTCTGGAAATGGAACCCATGGGTGCTTTATTGGAGTCGCATGCCAGTTGTTTTTATAATACTGTGTGCACGGCTTTGCACTGCGAGAAAGGATGTCATAGTTGTGTGTCGACCGCTTTACAGGAACATAGCAACCAAGAGGCCACCACTAAAGCGCTTCATTAGCTCTGGTACTTGGGCTGACATTGATGAGCCCACTCTGATGAATAGGTAAGGTCACGCATGAAGATCTGTTGTGTACCTTTCATCTTTGGCACCAATTTCATGCCAAAACCATAAAGCACATGTGCCATCGAAGTGTCATGTCATGCAGAACCACAGCAGAGGCCTTGAGCTTAGATTGTGAACATTGAAGTGTGAACTTTGCATAGGTATGGATATGACAAGGACTCTCACTCGGAGGAGGAACCAGAGGAAAGAAGGACTAGCATAACAGAATTAGCATGAAAATCACCTCCTTCATAATGCCAACTAAGACGTCAGTGTACCTCCCGCCTCCATTATTCTCTGCTATAGCATTCAGGCATTATCTACTACAAATCAATGGTTTTCTGTCAATAATGGCGCTGCCTTTTGCTACTGCAGCTACGCTAAGAAAATCTAACTTTAAGTTATGTTCTGTTTGGACAAGGACACCCATCAATGTTCATCAGCTTTGCTTTTTCTCTTCAGTGGAAAAATGAAACCAGTGCTGACACACTGCATGTCTTCTGCTTAATAAGCTAAGCAACCCATCTGTGGTTTCAGAGAGAAAACTAAGTTCTATTGTTTTATTTAATCTATTTTTCCCCTCATTGGTGGAGAGTTTGGGCATTTGTCAATGTACTCTGATCCCACAGTTGTGTGCTATTCTGATGTTCTCTGAGGGATTTTCTCAAACAGGATAAGTGGTAGACTGATAAATAGAGAGAAGGATGGAGATATATATACTACTGTTCAAACGTTTGGAGTCAATTATTATTTTTTAATATTCAGCAAGGATGCATTACAACACAGTAACACATTTAAAATGTTACTTCAAATAAATGCTGTTCTTTTGGACTTTTCTTTCAGAGAATACTGAAAAAACTAAAGTTTCAAGGTTTCCAGCAAAACTGTTTTAATATTGATAATAATAAGACAGTTTCTTATTGCGTCAAATCGACATATTAGAAGACCGACAATAACAGCAATTCCCAAAGACAGGAATAAATTACATTTTAAAGTGTATTAAAATAAAAAAATGCTTCAAGTTAACACATTTATGCATTTAGCAGACACTTTTATCCAATGTGACTTACAATGCTTTCAGACTATTTTTTTTGTCAGTATGTGTGTTCCCCGGGAATTGAACCCACCTTTTGCACTGCTAACACAATGCTCTACCACTGAGCCACAGGAACACGGTGTTGTAATAATATTTTGCAATACTGCATTTACTATATTTTATTGATCAAATACATGTAGCCTTGGAGAGCATAAGACTTCAGAGATCTTAAAGACTCCATGCTTTTGAATGGTGGTGTGTGTGTGTGCAATTTAGAAAATGCTCTGTCTGACCAATATATAGCAGTCTATCACAGACCTCCTGTTTGTCTCGTTGAAACATTCCTGTTTGTCTTGTTCATCATGTGGTTTCAGCTTCCAGAAACAGCTGTCATTTTTCACATTCCTCTAAATGTTCAATGTTTTCTCTTCAGGTCGCCTCATCCGTCTCGCCTATTCAAAATATTTTTTATAATTTGTGCTTTTTATACCCTGCTATTTTCTATTTAAAATAGGGCCCAGAACATATATTCTACACAAGTATGCCAGTGCTTGATTTTGTATGTCATCGATTCTAAAGGAATGCATGTTAAATATGTACAATGAAACCATACTGTTGTGTTTGCTTGCTTGTACGGAGTATGTTTCTGGGCTAAGGATATATAGAATGTTCATCTGCAGATCATTACAATAACATGAACATTTTACTTGCTCATTCACTATTTAGCATAACAGAACACGTTGCTGAAGGTATGCTTGTACTTTCCTTTTTAAACATTTCTTTTACTTTCCATCCCAGTCCCAGCCCCAGCCCAACAGATCACGCTCCACCCAGTCTGATGGATGGGAGGTCTGCAGTTTCCAGAGGCACCAGGGGCATTTGGATTTGGGTGGCCTTGCTTGTAGTTCTAGCTGTCCTACTGGCCCTGCTGGCGAGCCTGATGTTACAGCCTGCAGTAGATGCAGCACCTGTGGGCACTGGGGACTCTTGGATGACCATCCAGCAGCTTCTGTGGCCCTATACTGGGTTGAGGCACAACGGCCAGCCCCCCGTGTGACACCAGAGGGTCGGCAAGGCTGCAGTGGCCGGTTATAGCAAACACTCCGGCTACAAGAGCTGTGATGCAACACTGCTGCCTGTCCTTCTAACAGAACACTTAGTGACCATTTCTTACCGAAGGTAAAAAGAAATGTGGGCGTCTCGAGAGAGATGTGCTGAAAACTGCTTGTATGCTGTGTACACTAACCGTCGGGTTGGCCACGTATGTAATAAGCACTTTTATGAAACAGTCAGTGCCAGCCAATAACACGGTGGATATTTGGATTGGAGTGAAATGAGCACACTGCAACAGTGTGAATGTAAATCATCAAATATCGGTTGGTAGAAAAGGCTGCTTTTTTAACATTTTGAAATTCATCAGTGTACTTTTATGGGCAGTTTGAAAGTGTGCTGAGATGAGACCTTTTTAAAAAAAAGTTTTTTTCTTTTTGCTAACTTATTTTACAGTTTTATGCAGTAGATTTGTCCCCGATATTATTAATTGTTACAAACACATGTTTTTTTAGCCTCATAAAGCTGTTGGTTTGGTGTTCATTGTAAGAAGTTCATATACTTTTGTATGTTCCAAAGGGGGAGAAACTTTGCACAATAAAAAGAAACTGATCCAACTCATCTCACTATTTACTGAGCAAAACAAGCTAAATGGATCCCAAAGCTTCAGTCTATATGTGTGTTTAATACTCATACTTGGGTGTGTTCTTATTTTAGTTGTTCAACCAAAGCTGAAGGTAGTAAATGAACTATTGCCAAATAGCAACAAATTCAACACGAGTATAACAATATATAAATCAAGGAGAAAAACAATTGTATTTACTTGTATATTATTCATAGAATTTATAATAAAATCTTTTTTATATACATAGAATGAAATATGCGTGCAAGTTTCTGTAATATTCTGGCATTTAGGAACAATTTCTCCAAGAAAGATTTCATGCACATGCTCTTTTATTTTGTGATGGTATGTATCTATCTATTGTGTATATATGTATTGCTGATGTTAAAAAGAATCATTCAAAATAATAATTTGGGTCCACTTGCTTATAAAGAATTTTACAGAGTGTTATTACATCTCAGCATATCATCAAGATGTAGCAATGACTGTTCAAAACGGATATCAAATGTTTTAGATATTAATGTGTATGCATGTCGTTTTTCTGGATGTGTATGCTTTCTCTTCTCAGGAATACGTGAGGACACGTGTTGCACACAGGAGCATCTGTACAGTGTCTGTGTAGAGATAGTGAGACTGACGGACTCTGGCTTGGCCCTCGGTGCTCATGTCCTGTCGGAGCATGTGCAGAAATGTGGAGTGGAACTCGCTGCCCTCGGCCAGCTCAGGAGAGAAGCTGTCGTCATGTTCCTTCATTTTCAGATGCTGGTTTCTCTGAGCACCCAGCAGGTAAAGAGACCATGCCTCCTCAGCCACAGGTCCGGCCTCCAACTGTTCACAGGCCTACAGTGTCAAAAAGTTAAAGGTCAGAGGTACTGCTGTGTATTGAGTAGTTCAATAGTGCTTCTGCCAGTCAGAGTGTATGACACACCTGAAGAACAAGGTGCTCTTGTCCACATTGTGTGTTCCAGCGGCTCCAGGAAAAAGCCACAGCTGAGGATATTAGAGCCATTTGTTCATACACTGTGTGCTCTATTAATGGGTCCTAGAAATGGAAAAAAACATGGATAAAATTGTTACACCATGGGTTTGTATAACTGGTCTATTTAAAAAGGAATTAGTGATAGAAATCTACACTATCAAAAAAGGGTTCCAAACGGAGGCTTCCACATCAACCTTTTTCCATTATGAAGAACCCTTTGTGCAATAGACCGTTAACTTCATATTAAAAGTTCATGGAAACATCTGTCAATACAGAACATTATTTTGAGAGTGTAAAGCAATTCAGCCCCTTGGTTACCTTTGGGTTGATGCTGACGTACTTGTCTGAATACTCATTCACAAATATATTGATTCCAGCTCTCCGCATGGCCTTCTGCAGATCTGAGGGGCTCATCCACTTCCCAAGAAGATGATCTATGTTCTTTGTTTCCTCCATGTGCAGCATGCATTGCTTACCCTGAGAAACAAAAGCTATCGATCAGTACTGGTGATGCACACAGAGAGAAACCATTTTTTAGCCTTCGATATGTATTGAAAACAACCTGGCCATGAACTGATGCCATATTTGATGGAATTGTTCAATGACAGGATACTTTTTTTTATATATATAAATTAATTTATTCATAAATATATAAAAAATGCAGTTCAAGCATACAATAATTTGTAAGAATTGGTCACTACACTAAATTGTTACTTCTATTTTGTAAAATGTCATATGGTGTGACATTTCTGATAATCATTAAGTAATTCATTATATTTGTAACATTTACCATAAAAAAATTGTGTATATATAAAATATAGTTTTCAAAACCTTTATATGAAACCAACATGAATTCAGAAAAGTTCTAAATTTCTATGTTTTAAAGAAGATTTGACAGATATGTGTATTTTTTGGACAGGGCGTCTCTTGCCTTGACAGTGATGCTGACTTCAATAAGAGCTCCAGTGATTGTGAACACAGCTGAGTCTTGGCCCAGAGGCTTCAGCTCCCATGACTGGAAAGGCATGTTAGAGTACGACTCCTGCAGTAATGTGAAGGCATAGAATGCGTCCATCTTAAAGGAGATGCTGCGGGTTTCTGCGTCATAGGATGCCTCAGAAATGCCGTCTGCCCGCCAGTGCTGACCTGCAGAAACCGGTATACAATAAACAGGCATACGGTAAAATACTAAGATAGGAAAATAACAGGGAGGATTAAAGTAGAGGCTGTATATACAATGCACAATCTGATGCTACATATGTGTGGTGTGAATTGTTCACCGATAGGATCCCAACGTGCCACATGTGGATCCTCCAGAAACAATACTGAGTCAGGCAGAGCTACAGTGACCCCTACAGACAATGAGGCAACAGTGCTAATGTGTTCATCAAGCCCCACTGAGGTAGCGTTATGAGCGCGAGACTGCTCTGTGGGATAGGGGAAGATCTGGAGACCGGTTTCTAACAGCTATGATGAGGCACAACAGTAAATTACAATTAATGCACATTATTCTCTTTGATCTCTTGCAGACTGTCCCAGATTACAACCAAAAATGTACCTCTCTCATTTCCCAGCCCTTCACTATGTGAGTCTGGGGCGGTAGATGGAACACATCAAAGTAGAAGACTCCACCCAGGGGTGTGAACTGCTGCAGGTCCACTATGTGTACATCAGCACCGTCAATCACAGGTTCAGCTAGTGATGAGTCGGAACCATTTGGATCTAGAGACAAGTTAATTAAGTTATAAGAAGCTACAATTATAAGTCCAATGAAAAATGTCAAATGAAAAGTCCAAACCAGCTTCTAATGCTGTTGTGATTTCCTCCATCTGACTTTCTCCTTCCTCTAACGGCTTGACTGTAGAGCTCTTCCTCCCCTCCTTAGCTGAGATCACACTCACAGCACTCTGACACATGGACACATACTGATATTAACAGCCACAGAACACACTAGAAAACAAGATCAAAGCTTCACTCACCCTCTTTCTGCTGTCTGATCCGACCGAACGACTGTCTTCCTCCACTGGTTTTGAGCTTTCTCTCTCATCCACCTCTCCCTCCATCTTCTCATCCTGCACCGCTGCAATGCTCTCAATTGGTGGAGTGAGAACGGCCTCCATCATGGATCTCCTTCTCTGGAGCTGTTCTCGCTCGCTGTGATGGGACATGTGATCATATCGTGTATGAAGGATCCGAACAGCGACGTCAATCACAGCAAGTGGCTTTGGTAACTCAAAGCCCAGACCCACTTCCTCAAACCGGAAGCCTTTAAACCTGGAAACATGGATTGTCAAGATTTTCCTTTATCCCACAATAGGGCCTAATAGTCACCATGAAGATACACAAACCTTGGGTTTTTGTTGAGGTTCGCCCACAGACAAAGAGTGATATTTTCATCCTGGACTACAGTCTGCATGTTGCCGGTCTCAATGTCAGAAAGAGAACTTGCAGACTGAATGGAGAGAAAAACACACACACCTTATATGCATTGAAATAGAAGTGAGCTTCATAGGAACATCTCAGCATAGCTCTTACCTTCAAAAGCTCCTCGGTGGCCTGGTTGAGTTTGCAGTGGATAATACTCTGTAAACACAGGAGTGTTTCTCGATACTGCAGAGCAACACTGGGGTCGGGACCCTCGCTCAAGAGAAAGTCCAGTTCGTTTGTCAACTGTTCAAGAGAAATAGCTAAGGTCCATTAACACCAAGAACGAGAACTATATTGGCATAACTGACTTGAATAAACTATGAAAACAGCAGATCCAGAGTGTTTGTCTCACCTGAAGAGCCAGAACACAGTTCTCCAAGACCTGCTGAATTTGGGTTTCTGAGTCATCTCTCCACAAACTGATGAAGGTGTTGATTTCCGGCTGCACCGATGGATCTGGGCTGCCGTCGCAACGCATGTAACGCTCCCACTATAAAGACCAGAGACCAAATCAGCACTTAAAGTAGCCCCAGTATTAGCCTGAGGCATCTGAAGAGAGTTTCATGATTCTTGTACCTTAGCTTTGTCCATGCATTCAGATTCCCATGCAGTGACCGCAGAGTGATTCTCATCTAGAATGTGCCGCAGTTCATTCAGCTCGTCCTCTCTGCGCTCTCGGTCCTGTGGATGTTGACAGGCGTCAATCAATCATCACATTAAAACTTGTCACACGCAATCCATCAGTGCAGACAGCGGCATATGCACTAAATCTGCAACACAACTGTGAATGTTCATCAGACCTTTAACTCAAGTTGTTCTTGTTTCTCTTGTTCTATTCGCTCCCTCTCCAGCCGTTCATTCTCCTCACGCTCAGCAATGACACGAGTTTCTTCTACAGGACAGAAACACCGTATACAGATTTATTATCAATTAAAAAACTATTTAAAATGATTTGAATTCAAATTTCCGATGTACCTTCCTCTCTCCGTCTTTGTTCATCTGCCTCTCTTTGCAGTCTCTCCCTCTCAGCCTTGCTGATGTTTCCTCCTTTGTTTTTTGCAGACTGGATTCAAAATGTTAAGTATTTATAGTGTGCAAACTGAGGGATTATTTTTATTTGAATGATTTATTAAAATCTTGATTTAAAGTTCGAAGTTGTTTTACAAATATTCTACAAAGTTTATATATATATATTATACTTATTTTTAAAGTGTTTATATACATACATACATACATACATACATACATAACGTTACATACAAACATAAACACTTTACAAATAAAATAAGTTTTAAATTAAAAGATAAATATAAGTTGAAAGCTGTTTACAAACATACTCCCATCAAACAACATACCTTTCCATCCTTTGGTGGCTGTTAAAGAAGACATACAAATAAACTAAAGTTAATTAAGGGGAAAACTTAACAGAAAAATGTAAATAATAAATCAGACAAACATCGATAGCAAACCCAGGATGGTAACGTTAAGTTAAACAACATTTGGGCTCGTGACTTTTACTGCTTATGTTTCATTAAATATGAAGCCAGAAGTCACACGAAGAAAGATTGATAGCATATATATGCATATTTGTTCGTACTATCACTAATATTCTTGTTTTAAACATTGTTAAAACTTGACTCACCATGTTCACGAGCTCGCAGGCAGTAAGCGGGCGTCCTCCTGTCACTATGGCGACGACGCACGCGAGATAGAAAACAATCAGCTCTAGGCGGAGCACGGTTATCAGGAAGCGTCCCCAAAAGAAAATATGCTGAAAAAACAACAACCATTAAAAGTATATTCGGCGGCTTGATACAATAGTCCAGATGAGTTTTGTGATTTTGTAAGAAATAAGCTTGCATTAAATGTTCAATATTGCCATCTCCTGGTCAAGCTTAATAACGCTATGACGGCTGAATAATTTAACGTGCACAAGATGGCGCAAAAGATGAGTCTTCGTTAAGTGTTTTTTTTATCTACACTACATATAATTTCACGCTTAACTGTTTGCATTTATGATTAGGTAAACTAAAACTAATTTATTCCGAGGTGAGTCAACTAATACTCGCAAATTGTAAACCGAAATCATTTGGAAATGCAGTAACGTTATATAGTATGAATAATGTAGCTAACGTTACTTTTCTCACACTATTTCGGTTTCTCATACCATCTCATCACACTAGACAGTTATAATAGGTTATGGTCACATTTATTTACAAAAAGCATGACACGTTCTAGTCATAATGAAGTTTTAAGTGTGCCTGGGTTATAAGAGTGTCTATTTGTTAATGTAATATTGAACTGTATCCTCATTTTCTTTCCAGAGGCAGCTCAAGCTGGTCTCATGTTCTGCAACACCGCACCAGTGTCCGTATCATTCCAGCCACTGCCCCATTGCAAAAGTGAGTAAACCTTGAGGGTGATGGTATAAGTGCGTAAAGTCCTTGCCCTAAAATAATCTGCTGATCAAAGGTAATGTGCACTTCATATGTGTAGGACAGTCCTCACTCGTCTTGAGGAAGGCTGGCAGAAGCCGCACATCCAGCCGTTTGGGAACCTGTCCACACACCCAGGCTGTTCTTCCCTGCATTACGCTGCACAGGTCTGTCCTTGCCATCTGGAGTTTCATCTGTGTGCTTTAACACACCACATGTCTATCCAGACACTGAAACAGGAGCGTGACATTGTCATGACAAATGCAGCCCGTGTTACATAGACAGGCAATAACATAATTTCGTTTGTTTGGATCATTGATATTGTTTGTAAATATGATTTTGTGTCCTCTCTCTCTCTCTCTCTCTCTCTCTCTCTCTCTCTCTCTCTCTCTCTCTCTCTCTCTCTCTCTCTCTCAGTGTAAACAGCTCTTGTCTACAGACTGCCATATGAGCTTGCAGATCTTCAGGTGCAGAACAGGAGTTGTCACATGCTCATTAACACACAGCATGGAGTGTATAAAAGCACTAAATTCAGGTAAGTTACTGGGGTATTTATAAAGCTAATCGAAAAAGGTGTTTTCTTGTCAAAATGAGAAAAAAACAAAACACATGCTCTTTCTTGAACTTAGCTTGAGCTGAACAACAGCAAACCAGATATAGCTGGTTTAGGCTTGTGTGAGGCCAGCATTCTGCTTTATAGTTCTTTGGCGGAGTCGGATAATTACTACAGAAGCTTTTATTTGCGTCACTACTGAATTTTAGCATGGATATGTGACTTTTTCCATTCTTATTATAACTGTTGTTTAGGGTTTAGTGACGGCGGCTTGCTGACAGGATCCAAACGTCAGTGTTTTACATAGCAGCTGGAGCGGTCTGACCTCTCTCCTCTTTGATATCACATTCAGCGTTTGTGTGTGACCTGGTCGGGGTCATCTGATCATACCATCTTTCTCAAAGCTGTTGTTTAGAGTGACAGTGCAGGGCTAATGTGGGATTAATGGTTATCCGGAGAGAGGCAGTGAGCAGATAGGGCCAGACATTTCCCTTCAATTCTTTCATTATGCTCAGTTCGTAATTACACTAAACCTAATTATTGTCCCGGGCTTTTGTAATCTTCAAAGCCAAGATGTGACAAATAAAGCCGCATGAGCGCAAGCAGTGCAAAGAAAAAAAAACACTTAATGAACAATAAAATCGACAAAACGCTCCAGAAAAACGAGATTGGAGCCGATGTTAAATCTGTTGACATTTAATTTGCCGGCGAAACGGAAACACGCTTCCCTCTAAAAGACAACATTCAGGCACAAACAAATGTGCCGGCTATGAGGAGAGGAGAAGGATGAAAGATGGGTTTACTAACACGTCTCTTCGGCTCTCTTTCATGTTAATTAGAAATCGCATCCCTTTGTTTCCTTTTGCAGGCACTTATTTATTTTCCTATTCCATCCATTAGAACAAATTTGCAACATGAGACACAAATAATTGGATTTGTCTTCATGGCTGTCGTGGTCGGGGGAAATTCTATTATTATTAATTATTAATATAGACAGATTTGTCTTTGGATATTTTGTCCTTTTGCAGATACCTCACCTTTTCCTTTTTATCATCTTGGGTTCAGATGAATGGAATTTGATTTATTGGTTGTAAAAATGTTTAACATTTTTGAAAGGAGTCTCTTATTCTCCGCAAAACTGTCTTTATTAGATCAAATATACAGTAACCATAATAATGTGAAATATTCCTATTTGAAACAACATTATTCCGGTGTCACATGATCCTTCAGAAATCATTCTGATATGCTGATTTGGTGCTTAAGAAACTTTATTATTATTATTATCAATGATAAAAACATTTGTGTTAACTAAGTAATATTTGTCTGTGGTTATTTCTGTGGTTATTATAGAAAGTTAGAAAGAACATTAAAAATACAAATCTCTAACATTATATATAATATATGTATTAGATATGTATAAGGTATGTTTTGATTTTTCCTTTCAGCTACACCTGAATATTGTAAAAACAACTTATTATACATTATATACATTATATTTTGCATTTAGAATGAAACCTCAGTCACATACACACATTTATAGAAATAGTTCCTTCAGTCACAAGTGAAAATTGTCTTGTTGTTCCAAGCTTATATGACTGTCTTCTGTGGAACTCAGATGGATTTATTGAGCAGAACGTCCCAGATGCTGTTTTCCTTACAATAAATGCGCATGGAGACAGGTGCCTTCGAGCTCCATATCTCACAAAGAGCACCATAAGTGATACATACAACATGTGCGTTAAGTTCTCTGAAGCCATGCGATAGCACTTTGTAATTATTCACTAAAAATAGTCCTCTAAAATTCCTTATTCCTTATTGCACCTGGGACATTCTGCTAAACTTTTCACATTCCAGGGAAAAAAGTAAGTCATGCAGGCTTGGAACGACATGTTGGGTGAGTATATGATGTCATTTGTGATCGAACTATTCATTTAAGTTTGGTTATGCTTTAGTTTCAGGCCTATAACATTCTAAAGAGTCTTGTAAAAATGTGCATGAATGCTGAAGGGGGAGCGAGAGCACATAGGAATGAGGGAGAGGAGTGCTGGGACTGTGTATTGTGATGATATATGAGAGGGTTTGTTGGAGAGCGTCTCTTAGAGTTTAGAAGCTGTGGGGCTGAAGCTGAGCTCCACTCGCTCACACTTACTTCCTGCTCCGCTGTCCTGTGAACACACTTTACACACATTCATCATTATAACATGCCCTACTTACTTTAGACATCATTAATTCATTCATGCCTCTCCAAACACACACATACACGTGTAGGATCCCAGGAAGGAAGAGAAGCACACCTCCTCTTACTTAAATTTCCACAGACAAAGGAGATCTCTGGCACGCTCAAGGAGAGAACGTGAACTAGAAATGGTGTGAACAACCCGCTTTTGGACTCGGATCAGGTGTGACTGAGTGACAAAGTGTCGGTGTGCTCACCAGCGCAGGTGATGGAGTCGGCTGCCAGCTCGCTGTGTGAGTGTGAAGCCACTGAAGGCTCTGGAAACGAGTCAAACTCATCAGCATAATAGATCAGATTAAAGCTGCAATCGCTTGACAGCGCCAAGCCAGCGGGCACTCGCCGTCTAAACGTTCCTGTAGATCTCGGCTGAAACAATGTAACATGGAAAGCATCCAGAAACTTGTGTTTTGTTGTTGTGCTCACTCCTTTCAGGCATCGGACGTCAGAATGTTTGTTGTCTCTATCTACAGTGGCCTTGAAATGTATTTGGACACTTTAAAAAAAAATGTACGTCAGTGCGTAATATAATCAAATGAAAGAAATGTAGCTCAAACACAGTTTCAAATGACAAAACAATAGATATAATCTACAAAATGGCAACAGAACATATCTGGTTGTCAAACATCAGTGGAAGGTTCATAGTTTATCCATTTCCGCCTATAAAAACAGGCAATTGTGAGTTTAAAATAAGAAGTCAAGTCAGATTGTAATATATTACGTGGAATTACAACATATATAGATAAATTATAAGAAAGGAGCTATTTAAAATAGACATTTGTTAGATATAAATTCTCTTATTTAAAGATATATAGTCACAGGTATGATAAATTAACAAAATATGTAATTGTGAGATAGGCTATAAAGTCAAAATTGGGAGATATTAGAGAAGTAATGTCACGAATACTTAAAAGAATGGCATGCATTGGCTTGCAGATCCCTCTTGTTTTAATATTTAGATATTTCATTCAATGACATTCAGACATTTTTTACAATGTCCAAATACTTTCAGTCTCTGTAATGCAGGTATTGTGTGTATATGCTTGTCTGTGCCAAGGTCTCTAGAATAACTATTTTTCTCTGTGAAGGTGCAACAACGATAAGCTAGACTTGATGCCCCTTTGTTCTCATCCTGTCCAGTCGATGACCTCTGTTCTACTTTAAAGAGTTTGGATACATCTGAAATGGATCCTTCATTGGCTGTGCTCCGAATCGTTGGTCTCTGTTGGGTGGGGTGCCCTCACTGAGGCCAGGCTAGTTTGGCTTCATCTCTCTCAGTGTTGCAGCTGTCTACTGACTGACCTGGTATCGTGCCCAAACAACCTCTTTTTCTCTACTGTGTCCCACACACAGTCGAATCCATATCCCTTTCTCAAGCTTCTTTTTCTGTAAGCAGTGGTCTGTTTTTAAAAGGGATTTTTATTTACATTTATTCATTAAGATCCTTTCATAAGAATTGACTTATATGTGACAATAATGAAAGTACAGCACATTATAAATAGCTATACCACATTACTCTAGTACAATGCTGAAGCAGAAGTGGATGTGCAGAACAGTGCTCCCAGAGGAGGTTTTTTATTATTTTGGTAACAGTCTAGTTTTCTAGTGATTCATTTGTTGATTATTATAATACATTTGGAGAAATGAAATGAAATTGATATTTAATTTTGATAGTACAATTAAAACAGTTCAGTATGCTTTTCTAAATTAGTATTAGTTATTTTCTGTATTTCTATATAGCTTTTTTATATTTCAGTTTTAACTGTAGTAATTTTAGTACTTAAACTTACCGTATCTAATTTTAGTTAGTTGCCAAGACACCATGTCTAATTTTCGTTTAAGTTTCTTTTCGCCCTCTTAAGTTTTCCATATAATATTTATGTTTATTTATTTTATTTCAACTGTCTTTCAATTAACACAAACACATTTGTATTGTTTTGCAGTAGTTTTAGTTAACAATAGCAGCACTGATAAGAACAACCAGTCTAGTAACTACACGAGTTTAAATCTCAATGTTTGATTTACTCAAATGAAAGTCATTAGTTTAGGAATCAGACTACATCTCCGCAGTAGATTCAGTTGTTTTTCAGGGCTGCTGAATAGTAAAACAGAAAACATATGTACATTTTAGTACAGTGTTCCATCCACAAGCATGGTCAAGAACAATTAATGAAACCAAACGTATTTGTTTCCAGTATTTCTTTTTAAAGGTGCTTGGTTCTTGATCCCCAACCCTTTTGACTGATTGAAGATGTGCTCTGTGAAATTGAACCTTTTAAATCATCTTTCTCACTATCTCTTTATTCACCCCACAGCATCTAATGTAGCACACAGTCAATCTAGTCCTTAATATTCTCCCTCCTTTCCCTTAAAGACATGTTTTCAGCCCTCTCTCTTCCTTCACTGACCCTCCAGTTTCCTAAGAGCGTGTGTTACTCTGTCTTACCCACTGGTGCTGGGCCTGAGGACAGACATCATCACTTTAACCCCTGATTCCATGCCCGGGGGGGCAGATCAGACAGTTTCTGTAGCCTCTCACCTCGCTAGCTCCAGCCCTGTGGTGAACGGCACTCCGCCAGCCTTGCCAGCACGTCTTGATTTGGAGCGCCTTAAGAGAATGTTTTAATTGTCACTTCTCATTTAGGGAGAGAGTGACATCTCTGGGCGGACAGGCGGGAAAAAGGCGGGCCGCAGTAATTAGAGGCGATGAAGACGGCTTACATGCTGCAGTAATCGCACACACACTTATACACGCATATACACATACAGTCCCCAGGAAGCTGTTTGCGATGAGCTGTTCCTGCTTTTGGCTCCGAGCACCAGGAGGTTCTCCGCTCTGCTAGGCCATGATCTGATTTGACAAGCACGCTGCTGTCATCTCAAGTTTGTCCGATTTGAAATTCTAATTAATGAACTTGCAGCCACTTTTGTTTTTCCTTTTGCGTCTGCCCCCCTTCTTCATTTGCAAAGTTGCTGTTTATTTCCTTTGCAGGATTCGTCTTCTATTTGTCTTTTCCTCATCCTTCTAAGTCCCCTTTGTTCTCAGTCTCGACTAATTGACTCCTGAGCCCCATCGTGTTTTAGCATGTGACCGTTCCCGCCACAATGCTGATGTTATCGGCAACAGCAGAAGGAGGGTCACGCTCTTGTAATTAAACCTTGCATAAGCTAAAGCGTAATGACTTGAGATCACTAAACCTAATGACTTCAAGAAGAGCGAGTCCACACTGAAGATTTGATCATTAAATAATAGTTCCCGCACTTCCTCAACAGGCCTCATTTAGATTTTTCGAGTAGTGCAAAGAATGTCCATGCTTTGAGTGTGCGACTAGATGATGGTCTGGACATTTACTCACATGCACGCTGCTCCTAATCCAGATGACTTTCTTTCTTTAATGGAAAACAAATAAACCGATACTTCTGAAGAATCTTCACACAGGTTTCTAGACTAGAAAACAGTTTGGCTACAGTCAAAAAAATGCCACAAAAGCATCATGAAAAAGTATCCGAGAAATGCGATTTTTAACATAAGAGATCATTTTGAACATTGGAAGTATTTTAGCTGTACAAAAACAAACCATAATGCTCTTTGATGTTGCAAACTAGCATTCGTTATCATATCATTTAAATTTATCATAATCATAAATGCACTGGTTTGTGCACAGTTTTACCATTTACTGTACTTTATTGTTCCAGTTATTTACCTACTGAATAGTAGCTAATGAATTGGAAGTTTTTCACATTAAAAGGAAATAGGTTGGAAAATAGGGGAATTTTCCAAGACTTCTGACAACATAACTTGGTCTAAGAAACAAACGAAAATTTGTATTAACATATAATCTTTACTTCCAATGAGCTGTTAACTCAAGAACCGCTGTGACTTGGATCATTGAATCAGTGAGTTGAACCCACATCAACTAATCATTCCGTTCCATATGTGAACTCGATCATTCAGTTTACTATATACTGACTGAAAATAATGATTTATTGACTCGTCTGGTTTTCAACTTCAACTTATTGACTTTTAAGCTTCACAGACATGTTCACTATAAACTTCTATGTGAAGAAAGCTTCATGAGGGTGAATAAATAGTGACAGATTTACATTTTCATTTTGAACCACTCCTGTAAGCCAGTGACTTTAAGTGATATGTTCCTGTCATCACCAGCAGGTGGCGGTAGTGCTCTTACTGGTGCGCTTCAGGTCACTTGTGCTCCATCTGTCACAGCACGCCTCATTCTTCATATTTCCATCTCTGAGCTTTTTGGGTCTCTGCCAGTCAGAGAGAAAATGGATGTAGAACTAATCTATTTCCACGGACATTTTAATCCCCTAATACAGTGATGGAATCATTAAATCGCAAATCATCATCTCCTGCCTCTCCCCTCCACTGTTGCGTTAAATGTTTAAATAACAGGGTTTGATGAAGAGCGGCTTTGGGCCCTTGACACGTTTTTGTGCCGCGTTGTTGTGACATTAGATCTGCATTTATCCGCTCTTCTCTCATATTATCTGCCTTTGCTGAAGTTTTAGCCCATTTTTTCACACTCAAAGGCTTAACACAGCCTTGCAGTAATGTAGAAAAAGAATCACGCCTCACTCATTTTCCATAAACTCTTGTCAGGGACAGCAACTTAACGTTTCCTGTCACATTTAAGGATTTTTTCCCCCACCCTTTTCACTATTTTCCTCCGTCCATACACAAAATTACCTGAATGTTTTTTGGATTACAGATCAGAAATTGTTCTGAAAACATCCGTCAGTGCTGCTTGGCTACTTGGAAGTGTTTACAAACATGAAAATTCACCATCGCAACTTGTTCCTTTGGTTTTCTAAACCACTCAAGCCACCCACTGGTACCATAATTACATTTACGTCATTACAAAAGTCTTTTCTTTTAAAAGTACTGTATAGTGATTTTCCAATACCCTCCCAATGCATATTTGCAGCTGGAAAGTAGTGTCTCGAAACAGTAGGGCTCCTTATGGGGCGTAGAGTCCTCAGTCTGTGACCCGCATGACTCTTTAATATCAGGCCCAGTTGCTCGATTGCTAACAGATGACTTGGTTGCGGCTCTGCATCCCTGGCCCTTCCTTAGAGTCTAGCGGTTTCACTGTCTTCCCAGTCACCTCTATCAACAGGGGCCTTGTCTGAGCACGGGGGGGCCTGGCACGGTTCAGGAGCAGAGGAGAGAAGGGGGGCCTCTGCTTGGGATCTGGCTGAACGAATGAGAGAGAGGAGTCTCACTGGTGAGTAAGTCTCTTCGGGGCTTTGGCGCGGCCACTTTGGTTGCAGGTGGGTGTGTAAGCGGCAGACGTGTGTATTGGTCTCTCTTTTTGTGTGACTCAGATTGGCCGTCTCTGTGCCAGCTCAGCCATCCAGCAAACCATCGCTATGTCAGTCAAGGAGCCATGGGGCATTTCAACCAGCGGGCATTATCGCATGCCAGGACATGCCAGCGCAGAAGCAAGATCCCATTCTCTCGCTGTTCAGAAGAGCTAATGACCATACTGCTCGCTTGTGCTAATTGCTAATGCTAAGCACTAGAGCCACACCATGACACTGAATATTCACACTCTAAGATTGGGTTTGAAAGTGTAGTTGCAGTTGAACAAATGCACATTGTCTGTTGTGGTGAACCATTGAGGCATGCTTGTTTTTGGAGGGAAATGAGAGAATAAGAAACTCAGTTTCACATTACGGCTATTTATTGCCTAGCCAGTCACAGATGGTGCAGTCAGTAGATTTCTCTCTAGATTTTCAGTGCAGTTCACCTGATAACAATTTGACTTAGAGCTACTAGGGTACAGAGTTGCTTGCAAAGTGCCAAATACATGCAAAAAGCATTTTGCCCCAGTGCACAATAACTGTAAAAGGAATGGCAACGTAGTATGTTATGTATGTACTGGGACACCTGACCATTTAATTCTAAATATACGGACAATAATATGGAGTTGTTCCCTCCATTGCTGTTATTACAACAGCTTTCACTCTTCTAGGAAGGATTTCCATGTTTCTGTGGAAATTTTTGCCCATTCATCCAGCAGAGCATTTCTGAGGTCAGGCACTGATGTTGGATGAGAAGGTCTGGTTTGCAATCTCTATTCTAGTTCATTCCAAAGCTCGTCAATGAGGGCTCTTAAGTTCTTCCACACTAAACTCATCCAATCATGTCTTTATGGACCTTGGTGCACAGTCATGCTGGAATATAAATGGGCTTTCCCCAAACTGTTCCCACAAAGATGGAAGCATAGCAAAATGGTTTGGTATGTTAAAACATTAAGCTTCCTCATCACTGTATGTAAGGGGCCTGCTCTAAACCCTAAAAAACAGTCCTATACCATTATCCTCCACCAGATTTTACAGTTGGAACAATGTAGTCAGACAGGGAACATTCTTCCTTCATCCGCCAAATCTAGACTTGCTCATCAGACTGCTAAATAGAAAAGCATGATTCGGCATTTCAAAGAACACTTTTCCACCAGAGTCCAGCGGCGGCATGCTTTACACCAGTCCATCCATACTCATCCCCTCCAGCTGCTCGGCCATGGAAACCCATTCCATGAAGCTCTTATAGTTTTTGTGCTGATATTATTGCCAGTAGATGTTTGGAAATCCTCAGCTATGGAATCTGCAGAGCATTGGTAATTTGAACGCACCATGTGCTCAGCACTCTGTGACCCCGGTCTGTGACTTTAAATGGCCTTCCATTTCTTTGCGTAGTTGCTGCTATTCTATGTACATTTTTAACTGTCTATTTTATTTTTACTTTCTCCATTGGTTTTGTTCCACAGACCCAGAATTATGGAAAAAATTGCCCAAAGTTGTCTCACTCAGCAGAGAATGTGATTTGATATAGTCCACGGTTTCAATTCTACCATAAATCAAACAGAAAATCAGAAAGAGAGACTGAAAAAGTGACAGAGGTATGTATTTCCCTGCTGAAAAGACCACCAGCATATGCTGTGTTTTGGATGCTGGTGTACATGTTTTCCCTCCAGGCTTTTTGACTAGCTCAACCAACAATATTTCCAACTTCAACTTTTAAAGGGATAATTCACCCAAAAATTACAATTCTGCCATTTTTGTGTTTCTTCAAACCAAAGACTTTCATTCATCCGCAGAACACAAGAGAAATGTTTTGTTCACTTTTATTGCATTTTTTTCCAATAAGAAAGTAAATTGTGACTTAACATTTTCAGAACAGAACATGTCCTGTGTGACCAAATGCTGGTATTACGTGTTTTTGCCACTTGCATATTTAATGAATGCAAAGACAAAAAATTAAATACAAATAAAAAACTTTTATTAAGAAAAATTCAGTTCTTGCTTTCTTCACGGTGCATTGTTGCCTAAGTTAGAGAGGGAGAAGCATAGATAGAGGTCTGAGATTGGAGTCCCAGGTGCTCTGTGTGTGTGTGTGAGGTCTCTCATCCCCTCCATCAATTTTGCACAATGCCCCGAGGCAGCCATGGGACTTTGTTGCCTTCCTCCTCCTCCTCTCCCTCCATCCCACCTCTTTTCTTCTCCCCTCTTCAATTTGCTCATCCACCACTCATTCTCCCTCTTGCTTTCCATATTCAAGACTTTTTCCACCCTCATTGCTTTGCCTTATTTCTCTTTTTGTTCTTCACAGAAATCCCCAATAACTCTTGTAGAGAAAATGACTCCATTCTTTCATAGGTTGAATTGAGTAATTGCCTTCTGTATATCTTGTTGCCACAATATTTTGATTTGAAGTTTTTCAGTGTGGCAATAGCAGCAGTTTCTATAGAATCCGTATATGTGACTCTAATATATAGGAAATGTTTCCATAATGGCATTACTTTTAAGTGAATGAGACAAAAAAGCTTGATAAAAAGAAGCTTAATTGCTTGAAGAATGACCTGTGTAACCCTGTTTCAGAAAGCCTACACTCGCGCAGCCTGGGATCCTGGGTCCTATTCATCTGGGAGAGAAGAGAGTTGTGAAGCTGTCGAGCACATAGACAGTGAACACAGGGGGGAACAGGTCAAGGCCACGGCTAGGACAGAGGGAGAAAGAGGTGTTTTTTTTCAATCACCAGACCCTGTCTGTATGATGCTTCTATGGTTGCTTCTCACATAGATCTGCCACTTTTGTCAAATCCAGTGTGGACTCACTCAAGGGGTTTCTTTTCGTGACTTTTGAAACTTCTTGCTTCCTTTTGAGCATTTTCATTGTTCGTCTTTGAACATCATCAGTTGTCAGCCCTCTTTAGTGTTGTTCTCAGTGGCGTATCGCAAATCTGTTGTCCATCCCCCACCAAGCATGAACCAAGCCCTGCCTCCACTAGCGGTGATGTCATATATTAGGTTTTCTTGAAAAAAAATCTATATATAATACAAATCTTGATTGATAGGCATTTGATAAAAACTTTTTGTAAAAAAAAAAAAAAAATCCATCAAGATACATTACTTTTTTCATAATATATTTTTTACATTAAGCAACATTACAATATAATAAAAAATGTGACGTAAGATGTTAATGTTGCTGAAAAAGTCTCTTATGCTCAAGGCGACATTTATTTGATACAAAATACAGTGCAAACCATAGTACTGTGTTGCAATAATTTCGCAATTTTACAATGTACTTTATTCTTTTGTTGGCATAGCTGAATTTTCAGCAGCTATTTCTCCATTCTTCAGTGTCACACGGTCCTTCCGGAATATTTCTAATATGTAGAATTCTTATGATTAAATGATTAATAAGAAATGGTGTAGTTACAACATCTGCCAGCAGGGGCTAAAGAGGCCATGTCAATTTTAAACCTATCAGTAAACACTTGACCATGACATCAACAAGAGCGAAGTGATTCCACAGCAAAACAATTAAATGAGGCATTACAAAGTGAAGATTTTTGAGAAGAACCGCAAGTGCTTAGTGCAGCGTTTGAGACAGGGCCTTATATTCAATCCCACTGTACACGCTAATCAAACATCAACATCTGCATGTGATCCACTGCTTCCTACACTGTTAGACTTTTTATTGTATTTTTGCGGTAACTTACTGGCAGCACTGTTGCCAGTAAGTTACTGTAACTGTCCCTTTACAGTACTTTAACTGTAAATGTGTTTTACAGTATGATGCCCTTACCGCAGTTTCATTTTGCAGTATGATGCTCTTACCGCAGTATCATTTTACAGTACCCTTACAACTTAGTTTTACAGTATATTGCTACAGCAATTTTACTATAATTTATTTTACACTATTTATTATACTATATCTTTATTTTGAATATTTTACATGAATGCTATTGAATTTAATAAATTCCAAAGAAGTAACTTGAGTCAATGCACAGCAGGAAATTTTTATTCACTGTCACTGTCAATTACATTTATTTTATTTACTTATTTAATCATTGTGATGCAACATTACAAATATATATATATATATATATATATATATATATTAATATATAGGACTAAATTAATAACAAATCGCATATAGAACTGAATTTATATAATTTAAAATCATAACAATGTGTTAATAATACATAAAAAAAAAAAAACTACAACAAAACAAACATGTAAAGCATCCCAGTTGGCTGGCCTCCATGCTGGTAAGCCACTGATGGCTATATAACTGAATTCATAACAACAAATCATGACAATATCTAAACAAAAACATGAACAAAGCATCCCAGTTGGCTGGCCACCATACGGGTAAAACACTGATGGCTGATCTGAAACAAAACAGAGGGAAAATGAGGAGAAATTAGTTTATCTCGTTATGTTATACTTTACGTAACAACTTAGGTAACAACTTGTGCAACAGCAGTTATTGCCAGTATTGTTTCTGTTTAAATAGTATAGTTTTTGCACATCCTTGTCAGAAAACGCCATTAATTGCCTGAATGTACAATGACGTTAAAGGTACACTAAGTAAAAGTGTTTTTGCTTTCAGTAACATTGTAACTGTATTTTGATGGTTAGACATTCTGTTAAATATATATAACAATGTCTGTGTTTTCGGTGCATGTGGGATCTAAATGCCAAAAAAGTTTTAAAGGAAGCAGGACATTGCTCATTTCCACAAGCAAACCTATGGTTTGCTGTGTGCTGATGTTTTTTCACATGTGTCACGTGAGATGAGGTCGAGGACTCAAATGCAGGGGAAAAAGTTCTTTTTAATAATAAAATAAAACAAAGAAGAACAAAAACCACCCGAAGGGAAAAAACAAGCAGGCAGGCAGAAGACTGGGGCACAGTCAGACATGAAACACTCACACGACATTAGACACACGAAAGACAACGGATCAGCACAGGACTGCAGACACAAGGAGAACTATATAGGGAGACAAATGAGGGTAACGAGGGAGACACAGCTGGAGCCACTGAAACAATGATTAAGTAACAAGATGGGAGGGACAGACAATCGACATGGGAGCACATGGCACCAACAAACAACAAGCCAGGTGCTCAACACAGAGACATCTGGTGGCCAGCCTGGGCACACCAGCAGGACCGTGACATAACCCCCTTTAAGGAGGCGGATCCCAGGCGCCCACACACACTAAACAGAAAAATGTCTAGGAGGGAGGTGGGCCAGGCCGTGGAGTGGAAGAGGGCCTGGAGCAATGGGCACACAGGGGTGCCAAGGTGGGGCTGGAGCCCTGGAGCGGGCTCTGTGAGTTCCCAGACCGGAGCGGTGTCCAGGACTGGAGTGGACTGCATGGGCTCCCGGACTGGAGCGTGCTCTGGAGCGGACTCTGTCGGCTCACGGGGCGGAGCGGGCTCTGGAGCGGACTCCGTGGTCTCCCGGATAGGAGCGGAATGCGTGGGCTCCCGGAACGGAGCGGACTGCGTGGGCTCCCGGATCGGAGCGGACCGGACTGCCTCGGAGCGGACTGCGTGGGCTCCCGGACGAGCGGACTGCGTGGGCTCCCGGAACGGAGCGGACTGCGTGGGCTCCCGAACGGAGCGGACTGCGTGGGCTCCCGGGCGGAGGCGAGCACTGCGTGGGCTCACGGGCGGAGCGGGCTCTGGAGCGGACTCTGTCGGCTCACGGGCGGAGCGGCTCTGGAGCGGACTCTGTCGTCTCCCGGCGGAGCGGGCTCTGGAGCGGACTCTGTCGGCTACCAGAACAGAGCGGGCTCTGAGCGGACTCTGTCGGCTCCAGGCAGGAGCGGGCTCTGGAGCGGACTCGTGGGCTCCCGAAGCGGAGGCGGACTGCGTGGGCTCCCGGAACGGAGCGGACTGCGTGGGCTCCCGGAACGGAGCGGACTGCGTGGGCTCCCGGAACGGAGCGGACCCTGGAGCGGACTCCCGTACTGGAGCGTGCTCTGGAGCGGACTGCGTGGGCTCCCGGAACGGAGCGGGCCCTGGAGCGGATTCCGTCGGCTCCCGGAACGGGCCCTGAAGCGGACTCCGTCGGCTCCCAGAACGGAGCGGGCTCTGGAGCAGATTCCATGGGCTCCAGGAACGGAGCGGGCTCTGGAGCGGAGTACGTGGGCTCCCGGACCGGAGCGGCAGCGTGGGCTTCCGGAACGGAGGCGGAGTGCGTGGGCTCCCGGGCAGGCGGGCCCTGGAGCGGACTGCGTGGGCTCACGGCGGAGCGGCTCTGGAGCGGACTCTGTCGGCTCACGGGCGGAGCAGGCTCTGGAGTGGACTGCGTCGGCTCCCAGAACGGAGCGGGCTCGGGAGTGGACTGCGTGGGCTCCCGGAACGGAGCGGACTCTGGAGGGGACTCCGTGGGCTCCAGGAACAGAGCGGGCTCTGGAGCGGACTGCGTCGGCTCCCAGGCAGGCGGGCTTTGGGCGGACTGCATCGGCTCCCGGAACGGAGCGGGCTCTGGAGCGGACTCTGTCAGCTCCCGGAACGGAGCGGGCTCTGGAGCGGACTCTGTCAGCTCCCGGAACAGAGCGGGCTCTGGAGCGGATTCTGTCGGCTCACGGGGCGGAGCGGGCTCTGGAGCGGACTCTGTGACCACCGGGCTGGAGTTTACTGGAGACATGCCGGCTGCCCGTACAGACCTCATGGGGGGATCCTCCAGCTTACATACCCGCCTCGGGATCCCAGGGTGCGCTGCAGCTTTGACGGCCACCAATAGGGGCACTGCAGCGCCATCTGCCGCCACTGGAGGAGCTGCAGCCTTGTCGCCCACCACCTGAGGCACACCAGCCACCTTAGCTGGGGAACGTGCCAAAGCCTCAACAAATTCCCCAAATGTGAGGTGGTCCAGCCCCCTCATCCTCCACCAGCTGAGGGGCTCGTCAAGGGCGCTGTTGAAGAGGTCCTTGAGGGCCTCATCATTGTAATCTAGCCCCTCAGCTGCACCACTGAACTCCACGGCAAACCTCCTCACGTCATTGCCCTGCTGACGGCAGGAGCTCAGGGCCTCAAACTGGAGGATGCGTTGGTATAGGGGGCTGGAGATAGTGGCGGGTGGTCCAAACCCCTCCTCTGCTGAGTCCTCATCTTGGCTGATCCATTCTGTCACGTGAGATGAGGTCGAGGACTCAAATGCAGGGGAAAAGTTCTTTTAATAATAAAATAAAACAAAGAAGAACAAAACCACCCGAAGGGGAAAAAACAAGCAGGCAGGCAGAAGACTGGGGCACAGTCAGACATGAAACACTCACACGACATTAGACACACGAAAGACAACGGATCAGCACAGGACTGCAGACACAAGGAGAACTATATAGGGAGACAAACGAGGGTAACGAGGGAGACACAGCTGGAGCCACTGAAACAATGATTAAGTAACAAGATGGGAGGGGACAGACAATCGACATGGGAGCACATGGCACCAACAAACAACAAGCCATGTGCTCAACACAGAGACATCTGGTGGCCAGCCTGGGCACACCAGCAGGACCGTGACAACATGACTGCAGAAAATTCTTAAATCTGAAACACACAAGCTGCAATACTTGCACCTGTACATACTTGCATGTGCTCTGTTTTTTAGTTAATTTTTTCTTGGTGGCTTTGACGTGTTGTGGATGTGTTGGTCCACCTTTGTCCGTTTCTCAAACTATTCCTTACTCTCTCTCTCTCTCTGTTTTCTGGTGTGGCCCTTAAAAGAGCCTTTGGGTTCGTAGGTAGTGCCTGCGGACACAAAAGCAAAAAGAGAGGAAATGAGGAAACTTCACTGAACATGGGAGAGATGTTGTATATGTTTGTGTAAAACTTTTCCATCAATGACTATTTACTAATCTGTATGTTATGAACATGGAAAATCACAGATGTGGGATGTTTGATCATCTGTCTTTACAATACATTTCTGATGACTCTAGTTGTTGCATAACATGCAGTTAATCTAATGTCAAATACTGTATCTGATAGTAAGTCAAAACATATACTTACAAAGCCAAAGATGCTCAGTGGTGTGGCCCTTAAAAGAGTATTTAGGGTGTAGTGCCTGCCTGACACAAAAGCAAAAGAGAGAGAAAGAATAAACATAATTTTCATCAGTGATTATTGACTATCACCATATGTTATGAACATGATAAATCACAGATCTAGGCTGACTGCTAAATGTATCACTTACACAATAAGATGACAGTCAACACTGAAAGAAAAGATAGAAGAGAATATTTAGCATACAACAGCATGTAAAATGTAATTACTGGTATATGAAAATTTAAATGCACTGACTTTGAGACCTTCCTTCTATTAACAAATAAGAAGCCATAATAAAGAACGATTCTTAATTATTTAATGATTTGTAATTTTTCATGAAATTACATTTAATTGGAATTGCTATAAGTAATGTATATGTTAGAGATACTGTCTGCTATTTTTTCTCTCTTATTTTGTACTCATTTATTATCTCCTTTATTACTTTGGTGGTGTAAATATATTCTGTATTTTACACATACTTCAAATGCTTTGGCAATACTTTAATTAAAATGTAATGCCAGTAAAGCAACTTGAACTTGTGTGTGTTCCCTGAATAGAGCAGACGCACAGAGAGAGAGAGAGAGAGAGAGAGAGAGAGAGAGAGAGAGAGAGAGAGAGAGAGAGAGAGAGAGAGAGGGGGTTACGAGTGCGAGAGAGAGCGCAAGGGGTTAAGAGCGCACGAGAGAGAGAGCCTTTGAGGCCGCTACTTCAAATGACGTCACACGCATTTAACGGCATTTAACGGTAACGTTATTCGTTTAATTGAGTAAAATAGGCCTACACCATAACTGGCCGTAAAAAGACGGAAAACCATTATTCGTGAAAATATTACATTCGGTGCGTCTACTGGAAATGGCAGTCAAAGCAGCAGTTTTGAGGAAAACGAACAGTCCTGCTTGTCATAGCCAATAATTCGATTTTATTATTTGCTTTCTTCATATATTTTTATTGAATTGATATTGGTAATGCTTTACGATCAAAAATAACTAATAAAATACATTTGTTGAAAGTTTGTAAACATAAATAAAAGTAGCCTACTTACCTCAGGAAAATCTGCAGCTGGCGTCTGGCGATCCATTCATAAGGGACGTCCGTTATGCGCGCACTGGACACAAACCTCAGTTTATATAACCTCTGCCAGGTTGTTGCGCGGGCTTTGCACGCGAGTAACAGTTTAAATTGTGTGATGTGTAAGTAAAGTTTATATATATATTTTTGTTTGTAATAATTTACAAATTACATTTGTATCACCACTTGTGTATTACCATGACATTACACAAATAATAATAAAATTTAATTATACCAGTCTGTATTCTTTTCTGATAGCCTATTTTGAAAAACGGTGGGAACCCAATTGTGGATTTATTATTATTTATTATTATTATTATTGTTTATTATTATTTCGTTATTTATTATAAATACTAATAGAACATGCGTATGGGTGTGTGATTTTTAAAATAAATTTTAAAATGAGAAAAATGAATGCAGATTCATGATTTTCTTTCGAACAAGATTATAAACTATAAAACATTATCATATGACATTTTAATAGGCCTATATGTGCATATTGTCTTGATGTTTTCAAGAATCAATTGAAATCGAATTGGATCGAATTAAAGAATCGGCTAAAACACATCTCTTCTATCTTTATTTGACCCTCTAACTCTAGAAATCTCTATTCTAATTCTATGCTTTAAAAACTAACAGTAGCATTTCTAATATTTTTGTATTCCGTTTTCTTTTTGTTTATCATACAATTAACAAAAGCAAAAATGCCTCTAACACTAGCTTGCTCTATTCTTTTTCTGCTCTATCGGTTTTCTTTTATTTATTATATAAAAAAACCTTGTTAGTGTACTGCCTAAAGCTAACTGAGACTTGTCATAGCTCTTGTATATCATTGCTCTTTTGTTGATTGCTTCCATTGTCCTCATTTGTAAGTCGCTTTGGATAAAAGTGTCTGCTAAATGACTAAATGTAAATGTATGTTTTAGGCCTATTAAAATGTCCGCAGCACATTCAAGAAACCTGTCTTCTTCATTTACAGTAGCACTACTGCTTTTGTGTAAACAGTAAAATACTGCAAATTCACATATACAGTAAATTACTGTAAACTTAATAAAAATACCCATAATGCAGTGTGTATTACAGTAGTTAACCGTAAATCATATATATGGTATTTTACTGGACTTTTACAGTAAATAACTGTAAAATTACAGCAAAATACTGTAAATTCCCATATACAGTAAATTACTGTAAAATTAATACAGAAATACCCATAATGCAGTGTGTATTACAGTAGTTAACCGTAAATCATATATATGGTATTTTACTGTACTTTTTTACAGTAAGTAACTGTAAAATTACAGCAAAGTCTAACAGTGTATATTGTGAATCCGTGCAAATACATTTATGCCGCATCTGTGCATCTGTGTAAACATGTGATATATTTACACTGATGTGGCTTCTGTGCAGTAAAAAACAGCTCTAGCCATATTCAGCCATAATACAATTGGCTCACAGGGTTGTTCTTTATCCCCAACTTTTTTTCCCCTCTCTTTCTCCGAGTTGCTCTGGATCTGCTGTTCTAATCCCTGATGGAGTATCAGAAGGAGTCTCTCTTTAAACTCGTGAGAGGCGTCTGTGTGTTTGTGAGTGGGTGGATAGGTTTTAAACCCTTCCTAGCGTTTCCTGACGTTTAAATTAAGACTGCATACCTATCTTCCATGTCACTAAAACAACAGCCTGTCATCGTGGTTGGATTTATGAAAAGCATGATCTAATGAAAGAGCCGGGGAAATGAAGAAAGAGAAAAGGAGCTGTAGAAGGACATAAACAAGCCATTGTGTGTCTGTGTTTTGCTAAACTATAGCTGCTGGGTTAACGGTTTCGCTCTGTCTTTCTCTCCATCCCCCTCTCCCTGTGTTAAGTTTGATTAGGTGACCACAGTTACATGTTCCCCATTGGAGACGAAAAAGGGCAGCCGTTTCCTGTGAAAATAGAGCGGGATACAAAGAGCTCTTTCAGGGCCTGGGCGGCCCGTTGCAGAAGCTCTTCCATGCCCCAACACCAGCCTGCCTGACTCACAGAGACCCAGCCAACTACTAACACAGGCCCCAGCCCAAACACACAACATTTCCACATCTTCCCAGCTTCTTATGCTCTCTGACTCAAACTATTACTACACTGAGGCAAAATGCAGCTATTGCTTATTCAGAACAGATGAGTGGCAAAGCTGCTCCGTTTGCATCAGGTATAATATGCAACACACTCAATTCAATGTTGGCATGTACTTCATCCCATACTGTTTTTACATTACATGTGCCACTGATGTGAATAATGCATCAGAAATTGTGTAGTTTTGGGGCCTTTTTTTATTAAACGTTTCTGTCTGGCAGACACTAAAATAGACCCAAAGCCAAATCTAGTGACCAGAATACATTTGTATGATCAGAATACATTGTTGATGCCCTGGAGAATCGACATAAGAGATCTTGAACAGGACATTTTGTAAGGTGTTAAAAAATAATACCAACCTAATCACCCTAGCAAATTAGGGTGTAAACAGCACTGCTACAACTTACTTCAGAAACTGTAGAAATCAGTGTGCAGCGTCCTGGATCGGAAAAGACTGGAAGGATGACAACACCAGAATAATAGTCTTTTTTTTGGTCAGAACTTCTTGGACCATGAACATTGCATGGATCTGCTTTCTTCCCAAACATCCTGTAGAAAAAGTGAGGTTTCAACTGAGCATTTTTTTCCACCTAAACACAGTTGCAGCCAACCAAGCAGAGCCGGATAGAGCTTCATGATAGAGTTTCATGCCTCAAACACTCATCACCATTCAGAGACCAGTTTAGAAATCTTAGCATTTATGTGTGAAAAACACAAGCAAATCATGCTTATTAGCTGCGTTAAGGCTCTCTTCAATGAATCACACCCATTGTATGTTAATGCACCCATAACTGAATTACTGTGACAGCAGCCAGCCATATTTAGTTCCCTGCACTTGGCAGTTGTCCCAAAGGGAGAAGGACAGTCTGCCTCATAAGCGCTCTCCCCCATTTAGACTAGAGGTTTGAAAAACAAACCCAATGGATGTTTACGCTAGGAAACATCAGTTGCAATACTATATATAGTCAAAGCTGAGTGACTCACGACAAATCAACAGATGTGGATGCTTTTAACCGATAAATATTCCATTCTTTGTGTCCAATGAATCAGCCGAATGGCTATTTTTCGTCAGTGGATGGTGGCGGTAGGGTAAAATGTTTCCCACATAAGGCATTTGTCAGACTAACACGTCTGCTTTTGTTTTTTTAGCAAAGGGCCTGAATCCTCTTAAGATTGCGCTCTTATTGAGAACAAACGGTTGTCAATATGGCAACACTTGAGTGTCAGATCTCCTGCGCCAAATATCAGTTGGTCTGGTGAGCCGAATCTGGGTTGGAGGAGTTTTAAAGGCACGAGGAACGTTTGAGTGGCATATAAAAGCATTCTCTCTCTCTCTTTCTCTCTCGCCTTGATCTTTTACTGTAACACACCATCTGCACATCTGTCGCACGATGTTAACACTGCCCGCCAACACGGTCTGTTTGTCCCATTCTCTATATCCTCTTCCATTCTTTAAAGGTTAATAGAAAAATGCTTGCCACAAAAGGTGCTGTTGTGATGAATCGGGCCTCGCTGTAGGAATGAGAGTAAATATGTCTCCGAGCCCTTCGGGTTGGCTTTGGACAGGGGGGTTATTGCGGAAAATTCCTAGGCATTTGTTCTCGAGTGGATCCACTGAACAACCGCATGTTGCAGCTAATGTGGGTGTGAAAGCTGCAATCTGCCAAAAAAAAAACTGTTTTTTTTTGTTAAAGCCTTTCGGCATTTCAGAACGCACTTTAGCGGTCAAAGGGTTTTGTTGGTGAGGAATGTTGCTTTATTATGGGTGAAAATATAGTGAAATTTCTTTGAAAGGAATGATCAAAGTTTTCTTATAGCATAGATAAAAGAAACAGCACACAAGGGTCAACAGGTTGACCTTAATAATGACGTATACAAATACTGTACGCATGCCTATATAAAATCTTATAGAGGAAAAACGTCTGTCTGGATGCTTTCATGTTTGTGTTTTTGTTTGCCTCTCTCTGTTTGTGTCACTCCAGGAGACTACATTGGTTTCGATGGGACTGTATTCAGCTATATATTAAAGCTGTGGGACTGGGCCGCTTTGGTGGAAAACATGTGTTCCCGAGGGACTGACGTTACCATGAGATCCTACCTGGAACAATGTGATCGGCCACGGGGCTGCCTGGCTGCCACTCCGCCCCCGTCCAACCCTAGGTATCAGCCGCAGGAAGTCCCACATAGCCACTTCCTGTTGAGTGCACAAACAATGGCCATTGTCACTGGCTGATATGGTGTGACCTCATCTCCGTCTGCCATGCCTTGCTAACCATAAATCGTCCACCTTTAAACAGCTTGAATGGTGAAAGATTGACGAGACCGCGGCGCCGAGGAGCGCAAACAAAAACAGAACGGGACAAAAAGCCCAGCTCGCTCAGAATGTGTCCGGGCCGTAAACAGGGTTGTTTATCCGGGGGTTTTCACTTTATCACACGGGGTGGAAGTTATCAGATGGCTACAGAATCACAATGTGTTTGAGTTGTTCTATTGTCAGGTGCAAGTTCTTTTCAGAGCTGGGGTTTGGCGGATTTTACATTGAGAGTTGATAGACTGGATTGGGCCTGAAAGATTTTGAGCCACTGCATGTTATCTCGCTGTGAACGGGAGGTTATAGACGGTACGGTCCAGTAAATTCTTCACATAGATGTATATCCCACTGTTCACAGTGTGTTGCAACTTTGGGGTCAAGGCAAGATCACATAACATAGAGTGGGTTCTAAAAGTCTGAAATCACATCGAAAATCGATTTTAAAATTTAATCTAGAAGCAGAAGGTTTCAGGATTTTGAAAAATCTAAAATAATTAAGATATATATAAAATATGAATTTTATATATATATATCATGAAACCATATGATTTTCTTTTCATAAGATTTTGTTTATTCATTTTAATTTATTTAGTTGACTTTTCATATTTAATTTTGTTTTCTTTCTTCATTAGTCTGAATGATTGTAAAGTTTCCAAGAGCTTATTTGTATTAATGTTAATCATTCTACTGGAGAAGCAGCATAAGAGATCTTAAACAGGACTGTTTGTAAGGTGTTTTTCTGAAACAAACATAAATAAATAAATGTATTACATATATTTGTAATTATTAACTTCATTATTTAATCAATTGATTATTTATATGTTTGATTTGATTGAAGCAGCATAACAGATCTTGAACAGAACTGTTTGCTTCAGTTATTTTTAAATATATATTTGTAAATTATATACTTTTATAGCATAGCTAAAAGAAAATGCAAATCTAGAAGTTTCAACAGGTTGACCTTAGCAGTGACGAATACAAATACTGTATGTATATATTATTACTTAAATAAATAATGAATAAAACCGTAAAGAATAAGACACCTTTGTTTTTATAAAACAAGTTTTGGTAACACTTTATTTGTAGGTGTCCTTGTTGCACATATTGCAAGTAGTTCCTATTATAATACCAATAAATTATGCATAAATACATGCAAGTAACCCGAAGCCAAACCCTAACCATATATTAATTACATATAGTTAATTAATATTACTCAGTACTTAAATACATAATCATACTGTAACAAGGACACCTTAAAATAAAGTGTAACCCATGTTTTATTTGTGCATTTTTAAAAGCACTCAGGCTTTTGAGACAATTATAATTGTTATTTGAAAAAACAATACTTTATTAAATTTAAAAGAAGCATTTTCACTAGCACTCTCAGACTTTTGGGACTATAAGAATAAGAATAAAAATGAGAATAAGAATAATAGTAGTTGAAATAAAACAACTTCATTAAATTTAAAATAATTTACCAAGCACTCTCAGACTCAGAAATGTGTTTTTCTTTCGGACTCTCTTCTGTATGTTCACAACAGGACTAGATGCTGCTGGAGGAGAGTGTGTATCTCTTTTGCAAACTGCGACCCCCTCCTCTTTCTGTACACGGCAGCTGCTGTCTTGATGCTTATGGGGATTAGACACAACTCTCACACAATCTGTCTCTCTGTCTCTGCTGCTCCCTAATGCAGCACACAGGGTTGTGGGGCTGCTGTTTTACCTGGAGAGGTGAGGTATCGTTTTAGTGGTGGCATTCGCTTTCAGCACGGCATTAATAGTTCATTCCTGAGCCGTTAACGACAGTCGTGGCTAAACACCGGACACTGCATGAGAAAATGTGGGATTGTTGTGGCTCTGTTCACCTTACGTTTGCATGTGTGCGTGTGTAATTTTGTCTGAGGGAAGACGGTTTAGGTTGATTGAGTTTTATCCCACCGCCAGCAAGAATATGTCACATTTTGACTTCTCTGTTGTGCGCACAGAGCGGTCTTGTCACTTGCCCTGTGTGTGCGCGAGAGAGAAAGCACATTTTTGCGCTCGCTGTCGGCTTTAGTTATTAGTCACTCACTCTATCAAGAGATGCTTTCTCCCCCCTCCGAATGATTCTTTAGTAATAAAGCTTTAAGCAGACAGCTGTAAGCTGGAGACCAAATACACCCATATATTAAACATCTCCCAGGCTGTTTGATATGGGCTGATGAGAGACTGTCTGCATTTGTATCCTCCTCTCTAAATCCCCTCAGCATTAATCACTGCGCCTATAACACCGATAGGCTATTTAGATCTAGAAGAAAAGCAGACTGGAAGATTACCAAATTCCCATCTTATCTTCTGTGAAGACAAATGGGGGTCCCAAAACTCACAAGACTTTAAACTACAACAAATAATATTGAGAATCCAATAACGAACCCCCAAAATGAACATTGCAGCAAGAGCATTTATAACAATGTGAGACAAATATTGTTCATTTCCTGAATTCACTTACTAGGAGAAGCTGAACTGGCTGCCTTTGTGCTGGGATGGTTGTTTCATTTTAATAAAGCCGTTCTGTGACATCATGAGCAGATTTATTACGGGAAATATCATCACATGCATTGAATAAGACAGCTGACTATCTTTTGTGAATTGATCTCCTCTCTGTCTTGCATTGTAACTTAATTAAGATAATAATAAAACACAGGACTAGAACTTTACAGGAAAAATGTTACTATTGTGATAACTCTATATGTCGTGTTAATGTACCAACTTATTTGAGCTGTTACTGTAATGTAACGACTGATAATAAATTAGGCAATTCGTAATTTTCACTCAAACTTCATTTGAACAATATTTTCCAGTAAAAGTATGCACATTGCTCTGTTAAATATAATTGTCTGTATAATATATTAAAATAAAATTGTATAATATATTGTAACTGAATATAATAAGGTAATTTTGTAAACATTTAACAATTTTTTCATAACAATTATTGTTTTGTATAAGGCTGATATTTATCACTTACCAATAGTTATATATTCGTATATTGAATATAGGTCTCCCTCTCATAAAAAATGACAAAAGCTGTCACTTTTGTACCTTATTTACATCTAAAGGGTGCAAACTATTACCTATGGTATATATTAGTACGCTCTGAAAGGGTTCTTTCCTAGTGACAGCTTTTGTATCGATTTTTTCTGAGAGTGAGATCTTGGTATAAATAAACCTACATAAAACTGGAGAAAATCTATTCTTCCCTAAAAATACAATAATCATACTTTTGTTATTCAAATAGTTTTATTTGTTTTATGTATTTTCTAATTGTTTTAAACAACACCATGTTGTATTTTATTTTATTATAATTATTCATAACAATTGATGTCTTCATGTAAGATGAAGTAGTATAGTTTTTTACAGTCTGTCACATGAGAAAGTAAAATGAATCCGAACAGTTAATCAAGGGTGTCAGAGACTGAACTGCAAGAAATTGAAGGATTAGTTCTGGGCAGTTTCTCGGATGGAAAACGCTGATATGGTTTGGCTTGAACAGGACGCAGGATGCATAACTTGCGTGTTTTTAAACTGTTTCCTTCATTCTTTTGCTTGGAATAGAACAGACGGATCCGTGTTTCCGACGTGGCAATGAGCTATATACATGACTTTGCATGAGAAAGAGAGAGTCCTGCAGTTTGACTGTCAATGAACATTTCACTACCTGCCTGCAATAAAGCTTATTCACCGCTAGAGGTCAGCTATGACTATTTCTGAACACTGGAGTCTGTGTAAAAATATCCTCTCAAGCTGCTCAATGTGATTTACATGCTTTACCTACATGCCTTGCATGTTGTGTTATAAATACACAAGCATGTATCATACATATAATATGAACCAGATTAGATAGGCTATGGCTTATTAATGGTGCTAAACAAAATTCTAAATGCTATAATATTTGGTATTTCTCTCGATCAAATGACTACTTTGTAAAGATTAAAAGCTTATATTTATATATAAATATTCTGCTATAATTTAACCTTTATGGTACGCGTTTCATATTTGACTTGTGCTGCATTCACCCTAAAATTTGCTCTGAACTAATATGCCTAGAAGCAACTTCCTTGTTTTGTGAAGCCCACAGCATAACGAACATACCTCAGTTATGCATGCTTTCATTTTTAAACCTTGACTTTCCTGCTCGTCTAACAATATTGGACAATAACGGCAATGCGTTTTCAGTTGGCACATGTTAACCAGTCGTGTGTCTGTTTTCATATGACAAACGTCAGGGGAAGTTTTAAATGCCAACATTGGCCTTACATTTGCGGGAAAATAGTCTACGCACAATAAACGTTTATCCCAATTTAAAAGCTTCTTCATTACGTGCTAAACTGTTCTGGGTTCAAGTTCACTGTTTAAAGATTTTGAGGGTGATTTGGTTTAAAAGTGGGTCTCTCGATTACACCAAAAATATCTGTTAGCATTAAAATATAAAGAGTTATCATTGTCAGGAAAAAAGTCTTATATATTTACTTATGTATTTTTTACAAAATACGTGAAAAGCCTATTGACACCTTTGCTGCTTCGAACTGCGCATGCGCGAGACACCAGCCAAACTTCTGCCAACACATAACTTACTTCAAACAGCGTCTAATTGACACACTCGGGTAAGCAGATCCAGGTAGATAAGGGTGAAATTCACATTGTTGACTCCTCAAATAAGATAGTGAAGTTAAAAAGTGTCATTTTAATCCCTGAATAAACCTGAGCAAAAGCTCCATGAAATGTAATTTTTCACTCAAATAATAAATTGCATTAAATGCAGACCTTATTAAATAACCCACGGATTTG
Source organism: Gymnocypris eckloni scoliostomus (assembly GCA_027564155.1). Classification (NCBI taxonomy): domain Eukaryota; kingdom Metazoa; phylum Chordata; class Actinopteri; order Cypriniformes; family Cyprinidae; genus Gymnocypris; species Gymnocypris eckloni. The sequence goes on along the minus strand of CM050432.1, from coordinate 14,381,145 downwards.
TTTGGATAGATGAAATCAAATCGGTAGCAAATTTCATTTTAGGAATCAAAGGTGCAGATTTGTCTGCGAGTTCATGGCTCATTCTGAAAATAGCTATTGTGATTTGCTTCCTTTTAAATGGAGCCCGTATTGTTTACTATTTAATAAATTAAACTCATTTTAAATATCAAAACTTGCATATTTATATACACAAATTTTAAGTACAGCTGAAAACATTTGCTTACACAAGCTTGTTGTGTAATAGAGATGCCCCGGCGCGTGACTTGACAGGTGAATTAAAACAAACAGGGCGCGTGTGGGAACCTGCTACTGCACGAGGCGCGCGACGAACACCTGTGCGCATCCCTGCGCCACCGGCACACAGGTATAAAACATTTACCCACCTCCTGACAGTAATTGCAGCCAGTATTACAGAGGTAGCCAAGCCAGTGTCGCTCGCGAGGGAAGATGACATGATGGTTATTTACATTTTTCAAGCGCTCGTCCTGCATATCGCGCCTTGATATAAGGCACCTGAAGGGACTCGCGCTGATTAGACCCCAGTAAAGAGGCGGTTGAGGACAACTGTGCATTAATAACAAAGTGTGTCAAAACTGACCTAACGGCTCACTCACGTCAGACATCCCAAATTAGGTTTTCGAGTACGGGATATGATTTACAGCCTGCGTTTAGACGGGAATATTTGACATTACCTGAGCGAGAAACTCTCGTAAAGCTCGTGAAGTACTAACGTCGTGTCACGACGCGCCTCAGGTAGAGCGCGCGCACAATAACTGCTTTGAACGCTTTAGCCAAGCCCAGTGTATTGGATTTAAATGGTCCAGTTTTGACACATTTGTTTTGCTCAACCGGGTATCGGCGCTAAGGTAACCTCTCTTGGCTCAGAGCCTGTTGTTTAGAACACGAAACAAATTGACTTCTCCTCCCCAAGTCTTTGCCTTTTGTAATTTGCTCTGGCGTTGTTGTTTGTGTGTGACCAGCTCTGGGATTTCACCTCGTCCTTGAGAGACCAGCGCAAATCAACCCAAATAAAACATCCCGATCCGGTTCACCTCTCCCAGAGGGTCGTTTTCCTTCGAGGCACGTGGACGAAGCCGTACACGGCATAAGGTGAGTGGATTGAGACCGCATTGAACTTTAGTTTGTGATGTGCGTGTGTTTTCGTGTTCGGCATGAGCGCGCACGGAGCCGCTGCTCGCGTGACTGCTTGTTGTTGAGCGGCGTTAACGGGAAGGAGCTCCGCGATCTCTCCCTCTCTCTCAGCCCGCTATTGCGATTTTCCCCTTTCCATAGTCCTAGTAATCCAGCTGGGATTAGAGCGCGTTTCCCTCCAATCATCAGCAACTCGATCATTCCTGCCTCAAACCGCAGCAGATCTCAATCCAAATGCTGTCAGTTTTCACCATTCCCATCAGCTCAGAATCGATTACTTTTCATTTAGCTACTGTGCGTATGCACACATGCATTTATTAACCTACTATATTTGATGCCTTCCCTCTCAAGTGCACATTTGTCACTTTGAAGAGTTAGTGAAATATGTTTTCTGCAAGCCCACATGCTATTCATTATTTTGGAAACAAAGTAGAATAAGCAAAAATAACACATAATAGAAAATAATACATTTGTAATGTTGTAATACTTAAATATAGTTATAGGACAGAATATAAAACTGTATCTCTCTCTGTTGAAAAATGAAACTAGAAGACAGATGTGCAGTGGTCAGTAGATAAGCAAATATGATAAGTTATGGAGTCCGATGGAGTTAAACAAAGCGGTTTGTGTATTTGTTGTGAATTTCTGACAAGTTAATCATTTTCCTAAGAGAATACACATTATGTCTGCGAATGTATCTCTGAATTGTGGGTTTGGAAATCACTTAATCATAATTTGAACATAAAAGGCTCTGTGGCATTTAAATAAGACATGAATATCATTTGACTTCTAAAATGAAACTTCTCTCGAAACAGGACTTTGAGGTGTGCATGCTCAAATTAAGTTACACCACCATCATTGTATAATGATGTCCTGTACAATCTGTCGTTCTATGTAGTTTTTTTTGCACTCAATTTTGACTTGCTCAGAAAACGTATGATTTTTTAATATTTCAGTGGCTCTTAATGGTGTAAAACAGATCGTAGTGCACTCCATAAAAATCCAGCTGTTGAGTTCCTACATAAATCTGATGAAAAATGTACGCTGACTTGTGTGGAGAGGAGAGAAGTCATTTGCTCGAGTAAGTCATATATTACGTGTTGGCTCTAATGCGTTGGTGATTGATTTCAGTGTTCACAAATTCATAAACGTTGTGATAAAGTAGTCAGATAATCAACTGGTGTGATTTCTATAATTTATTATAGGAATTAAATGTACTGTAATAGGAAGGAAGACAAGGGCTCAACGAGCAAAAGGGAAAAGTTGCTATAGTTTCTGATGGAAATCCACTATGCTTTTTGTTGTTTTGTCATTGAATGAAGCTGTTCTTTTTAGTAGGGTCATGTTGAATGCACTGAGGCTGTTCCCTTTTTGGCCAACATTTATTAACGCTTTACTTGGAGTGAGTTGTGGCTATTACCCACAAAGCCTTGCCTCATAATTCGTCATAATTTTCATAATGAGACTTTCCCCCATAATTTTTCTCCTTTCTCAGGCACTTATGAGAGTCTTTTATGATAGTATTTGTTTCTACATTCAAAACCAACTGACTTTATTGTGAATTAATTCCTCTCTTATAAGTACATGACCAGACATTATAGATCTTGGATGTTGCTGTTTTTAAAACTAGAACTCCAACAGAAGCTCACATTGAAAAAAACACTCGTTGAAAATATCATGCTGTAAGAGTTATTTTAGGCCGTGTTAGTCTCAGAGTTTCTCCATATCTCCACACAGAATCAGGGATTGGTTTCCGATTGTAGGGAGGGAGAGAAAAATCACTGTGCATGCGCTTTCTCTCTCTCGCTCGCTCGCTCTCATTTACGCCGTCATTCAGATAGATAAATTCACATTGCTCTTCAGATTATCACTTAACCGGTTCTGTGAATACATCACTGTGGCACGACAGTGTTATAGACCAGGTATGATCCTTATCCCTAAGGCCATATCTGAACTGACACTCAGAAAAGAACTCATGACTGTTTGACTGAGTGTAACTCAATAATGAAAAGGAAAGCAAACAGAACAAGAAAAGTTTTGGGTGCTTCCTAGGGGGAACTTCTACAAGCGAGAACTTCAATCACTTAACCTCATCTAGTCTCAAACCACATACATATTTTTTTCTTTTCAAATGTGAACCTCAAAAAGAGAAAATTTGAATATGCTTTTTCCATGCCGTCAATATGAACAGGGACAGAAAACTAGTTATGAGTCTTTATACCTTGCATTTTTTGTTTTTATGCGAGTAACCCATAAAAGGGGTTTGTTTTATCAAGTTATTTGATGGTGAAAAATATTTTAGTTTTGTAGTGAACTGTCTCTTTAAAGGTATGCTGACCCTCAGGAACACAAGAACAGATCCGAATCCTTTTCGCCCACCGCATGTCTGTTGTCTGTTTGAACTGTGTGTTGATCACAGGACAGGAAACGGTAAACAAATTCTTCAACATGTGGCGGCCTGCTAGAGCATACTTTTCCTTTTCCATTTCTTTCTCTCTTCAGCACTTCCTCCCACCTCTCTTACTTACTCTCCTTCCCTCTATATCCCGCTCCAACAAGCCAGCAGGAAGATAGCGCTAGCAGATCTTGGACTACACTGAATAGCATTTGCCAAGACATATGAATTATAAGGCTAATGGGCTTAAAAGGCTTGTCTTAACATTGTCTCTAACCATGCAGAAGCTGGCTTATAGAACAGCAGAAATAGATTGGGAACCAAAATACCCCAATTTTGAGATCAGGATTAGAATGGATGAAAAACACGAAGTTTCTTTACGAAACCATAAAATATTCAATTGTTGGCAAATTGAGAAATATCTCTCCCCGCTGCTCTCCTCTGGCGAGCCGTCTGCCAAGTGCATTGTGATTGTGTTTTGACATATAACTGATGTGATTCTTCTCATAACCACATAATCTGGGACAGGTTGTCATTATCATGAGGGGTGGGGGGAAAAAATGCAGCGAGAACAAAGTAACTGAGTTTCTGGGCTCAGATTGTGCGGGCAGCCCAGCAGCGAAGCACTGGCCATGTGTTTGGGCCGTCGCTCTGGTGGCTTTGGGCCGGACATCCACACAGCTGCGTGTGACCCGTGATGCTCTTGCTCCCTGACCCAGTTCGGGGGCTCGTACGGGTCTCTGATTGGATGCACGTGCATCTGTGCCGTGTGCTCATTGGTTCGAAGCGCTTGCTGAACTCTTTCTAGTGGGGTCCAGGGTTTGAGTTTAGTTGGATGGGATCTGAGGATCATTCCTGGCAGTTCCAGTTGTGTGGCAGGTCAGCTGCTTGCCCCCCTCCCCTGCCCTCTCTCAGCACTTCTGAATAAATGAGCTATTCTGGGACATGCAAATATCCAGAAAGCTGGACAAGTCTGTGGAATATATTCAGTGAACGTTTTTTATTATGACGAGTTTGGGTCTCTTTCGCTAACCTTGTGTGTGAACGGATTTGTGTGTTAACCTTGTTCAGATGTTTTAATTATTCATTAGTAAGTTTACACTTGTGTGTTTTTCTTCTAAATTTAGGATAAACTGTGGGCCACAGGGAGTCAGTGGGCGTCACCCCTTTAATATATCTATCTGTGAAATGAAAATATGAATAATATGCAGCAAAAGTTTACATTTATTTCAATTTGAGTATATTTTAAAATAGTTATTTATTCCTGTAATGGCAAAGCTGAATTCTTAGCAGCCATTACTCAATTCCTCAGTGACTCGTGATATAGAAATATACATTTTAATATCATAAATTACTTTACTGTCACTTTTAATCAATTTAATGATGAATACAAGTTTTAATTTCTTAAAGTTTATCCAGTGGTCCAACTTTTCCCTTTTGACACCGCTTAATATAGAGCACACAATGTTGTGTCACTGGAACTTTCTTCCTCTGAATTAAAGGTGTTTTTCTTTTTAAATCTCTTTGACTAGACGACAAATTACAAAGTTGTTTAAAAGTAATAATAATAGAATGATGGCCTTCTGGTTGCCTTAGAAACATGAATTGTGTTCGGATGGATTTTTAAGTATGTTATTATTAGAAACTTGAATAGGTAAGGGACCCTACAACAAATCTCACTAATTTAAGAGTAACAAAAACGATGTGTTTTTTTTTTTTTTTTTTTTTTTTTTGCATGAGCGCACATGTTTTGAATCCTGAAGAAAGTGTGAGAACCTTTTCTGCCCACATACTGTACGGTAAAAAACACTTACACGATTATCAATTACTAATGAATGACACATACTTTCTCAGGAACTGCTGTTATGTTTAGTAATTTCTGTGAAATTATTTGAGGATATACATTTTCTAAAAATGTTTGGGTATGTTTATGCATTTAATCCAGACAATCCTGCACTTAAGTAGCACACAAAACAAACTATAGCTAGTTGCTTTACATGTCGGACAGATGTTCTCTTCCTGTCTAAGTGAATGGCCAGAATAAACCGTAATGTGGACAAGACCTTATGCAAGAGGATTTAACACTTGATTGGTAATCAATAGTAAACTCCAAGCTCTATGTGAGTCTATCTGCTTCTGCTAAAATGTTTGCGGTAGACAGCGTTTGGGGACAGTGCTCCTCTATCACGCAGAAACACTTGAAAGGTCCTCTGTTGAAAGTGGATGTGTGTGTGTGGCCTGGGTTGCCTTGACACTTGATCAATCAAGAATAAATGAGAGGGCACGCTTCTATCACACTGAATAATAATAATGAGCATTTGTCGTTTGAAAGCTACAAGCAAGAGTTCCTGAATGCAAGTAAAAAGTTGATGCTCTTCATCACAAAGGCCAGGAACATTTCACAAAGATTTTGTTAACTTAATTGATCTGTTCGTTTATTTCTTTCACCTACATATTGTGGTGTCAGATTTGCACACTCGGGCATTCACTCAAAAGAGTTTGCTGAATGCAGCTCATCTCATTGTGCCTTTTCAAAACCGATTGTTCTCGTGGTCTTGTGGGATTTCAAGGTTTCTGCGTTCCTCTAATCTCTGTCCTTAACCACCACACTCGGAGTCATCTCGCTGCATAACTCGACTATTTCGTTTAGGGAAATTAGTACGTTCCTGCCGACCCTGTCTTTCATCGTTTGCCGTGGTGCATATTTAAGTCCGTTCCTAGGCTTATTTTCCTAATTGGTGGCCTGTACTTGCTCAACACCGATTGCCTTTGATCATTTCAGATCATTACGTTTACCTCATTAATTTGCTCAATCCAGTTTTTTCCCCTCCCCTGTTGAGCCAAATTTAAGGGCCCATGTAAAAAATTGGATTAATAATACATTTTATGAGCCAAGAGAAAAATCAGCTCCCTTTGTGGTCTCTCTCCGTCTCCCTTGTCTTTCTTCTTACCCGCTGATTGTGTTTCCCTAGTGTGAGAGACACAAGCCAAACAATGCCTGATGAAAGGACACTCTTTGCGTTTGTTGCTGTTGACCTGAATCTAGTCTGAAAGGAAGCCACGGACAGGGCGGAGAGGAATGAAGATACAGGGAGGACCGGTATGGTGCTGTTTGCTACGTGTGCTTGAGAAAGTTGCTGATTAGATCCCTAGTGCTGGTGGCGTCCATCGCTGTGATCATGTCGAGGGAGGATCTGTGTACCCTGTGTGTTGAAGATGCTTTGTGATCTGTCTGACCCTGTGCTCCGATCCTTCTCTCCAGCTCTGTTTGGGTATGTCTTAAATGGATGTGCTGAGTTCATAGTCAACATCAAATAAAATTAGACACAATTTACTTTCGTATCACACGTTCTAGGTGTTATTGTGCATTCGCTTTATCCTGAAAGGTTTGTAAGGATACATTGATTTAATATTTCTAGTTGATATGCTAAGGCAATGGTTATTTTTATATAATGGCCAGTAACTGATTAAGAAATTATATACAGAAATACAATAAAATAGTAATCAGCAAAAAGCAGTAATTATAAATGGTACAAATGCATTTAGGCCAGTAGCCTCTTGGTTAGTGTGTCGACATACTGTGCTCAAGGCGACACAAGTTCGATTCCCGTCTCGAGGTCCTTTGCCGATCCTGCTCCCCTCTCCATCCATTACTTTCCTGTCGTAACCCTAATGTCCTATCCAACTAAAAAGGCATAAAAGCCACAAAAATTTCTTAAAAAACATATGTAATTTAGGTATGACAACACGTAATTATGAATCTGAAAAACACATTTAATGTAAAGTTAAATGATTAATTGCGATTAATCGTATCCAAAATAAAAGTTTTTGTTTACATAATATGTGTGTGTGTGTGATCTCTGTATATAAATACACACACATGCAGGTTTAATAATTGTTTTATAATTATACATAAAATAATACAATATGCAGCACCAGTTACTCCAGTCTTCTGTTTCACATCATTTTTCAAAAATCATTCTTTGCGGATTTGGTGCTTAAGACACTTTTCTTATTATTAACACTGTTATAGGAACCGCATTTATATGAAATTATATTTTGTTACATTATAAATTACTTTTCTTTTGCTCTGTTGCTTTTTATTAATCCAGTTCGTCATTCCCATGTGTGTGTGTGTGTGTATATATATATATATATATATCCTTCAAAGTTGTCCAAATGAAGTCCTTAGCAATGCATATTACTAATCAAATTGTATTTTAATATATTTACTGTAGGAAAATATATTTACTGTTCATGGAACATGATCTTAATATTCTATAGATTTTTGGCATAAAAGAAAAAATGATAATTTTGACCCATACAATGTATTGTTGGCTATTGCTATAAATATACCTGTGCTATTTAAAGGCCCCGTTCACACCATGCACGATAACCATAAAGATAAAGATATGGTTCTAAAAATTGTTCTGAAGAATAGCAGAGTCCACTCCACAGCTATAACGATATCGTTGTAATCACTTCCAAAATGATTTTTTCAGTTGATGAACGATAAAAACATTGACAGCCAATCAGAATCCATCCTGCTGTAACGAGCTTGAGAATTAAAGCGGCAGACCAGCGTGCACTTGGAATAAACAGATATTGTTGTTGTGAATGGAGCTTTAGACTGGTTTTGTGGTTCAGGGTCACATATAATAATTCTTACTGACAAAAAACTGTGTTTACCATAGCAATTTTTCATCAGAATGAAATAAATAATTCTCTCATTTGTTCCTTTTCAAGTGCCATCAACAGTCCCTTTATTTTTCAGCATTCATCTCCAGAACCTTTGCTCCATTTTAGTTTATAATGCCAACTTTCTTGATGAATAAAATAAAGTTTCAGCCTTGTTGAAAATGCCATTTCATAACTTTAACAAGCAGCGTTGGAGAAAACGTTGTAGAAATAAGTTTGATATTTCATCACTCTGTCTTTGTCTACCACCTCTTCATCTTTATCTCCTGCCGCTTATCCCCTTTTTGTGTTGTCTTTATCTTCATTTAAGTCTTCTATCCATGTTCTCTTGTCTTGAAATGTGTGCATTTGCCTCCCACACTTCTACCTTAAAAAGCCTCAGGCCTAACACTTTTGACAAAGATACATGTAGACTTTAAAAGCAAAGAATTCATCATGTTTATTGTCTCGCTGCCAAATAGGGCACAAATAATCCACTCCAATTAGGTGTTTGTGGCATGAAAATTGGATTTTCTCTCTCTCTTATGAAAACGCATATTCCAGAACACCATTGTTGATTCTGAATTCCAGCAACGACAAGAGAACAACATGCCAGGTTGATTTCACACAACCATCTGCATATAGGGGCCGTAGGTAAATATAGATCTGTATCTTCAGTGCACACTTTGTTTTTACTGTATCGAGGTCGTTATTGTCCTTCCCATGTGGCTGTATGCATATCAATGTGACTGAATCTCACAATCCATGAACTGATGTCTCTGCCAGAGTGCAAAGGAGAACGGCTGTCTTTGTCGAGAGGCGTTTATTGTCTTCCAATCCAGAACAAGAAAACAAACAAAGTCATGAGGCGTCTATTGAGCAGATTGCAGCGCACATGATTTAGTCTCAAGGCTTTGGGCTTTTATGTCCACATGATTGTGTGCATCTTCATATTGTTTGGTTTCAGACGTCTTCCATTATCATATAGATAACTGAACATTGTTACTTGGATATGAGAAGCTGCGGCTAATGTAATGTCATCTCTTGGTGTGCGAGTCACTTTTTCCTTGCTTTTATGATCCTGTCTTTCTACTTTATGGGAAGATTGGAGACCAGAGAAAAGGGGAAAAATACTATGGATTTTTGCACTCAATAAATCAATGACCTACTTTGGTATTTTACGAAACCTTGCTTATTTTTCACATGCCCGTGGGGGTCGTTCTGTTTATTTTACACCGTGTGTGTGTGTTTCGGTGAGTGTGTATGCCATCGTTCAGGTCCCAAGAGAGCGCTTCGGATCTATACTCATTGGCCGGTTGCAGCGGTCGAGCTCGAGTTCAGATCTGATAGCGAGTGTGTCCTGACCACTGATCTGAGACCATCGCTGCTGTTGATGCTAAATGATTTCGATCAGGATTCGGATTTTGCACTGGTCTTGGGTCAGTGTATCGGGATGACCCACAGTTTACCCTGAAAGTCCAAGTGTGTAAAAGCACTCACTGTTTCCACTTTGCACAGTGTTTGGTAACAGTTTTGCTCTCTGACCCCAGTGTCTCCAAAAACAATAGCAAAGTGGTTAGTGACATGATGCTTTTTTCGATCAATTCCTGGAACTATTAGTTTAATTTGTTAATTAAAAAATAAATTGCAGTACATACCTATGAATGTTTTTTTTTCTGAGTTGATAAAGTTGTCCTGAAGAAAACACCCTCAATAAAATACTAAAATAATGTCATTTAAGTATAAAAAAGTTCAAATTGCAAAATAGTGTGAAAATGTACTTCTTTTTTTTCTTTTTTTTATTAGGCAGTTTTTTTTTAATATATTTATTTTCAAAGATAAAAGATAATAAAATATTATAAATGTATATTTATTCAAATAAGATTATTATAAAATATGAATTTATTTGCATAAACCGATAACATATACTTGTATACAGATATTTTAAATGGCAAAAAACTGGAGTTATCTATTTTTCAAATTAAACTCTTCATATTAAAAAATATAATATATCTGAATAAATATGAAATAAATTTGTACATATTTACAATTTTAGATTTAAAAATAATAATAATTTCCTTTTAATTATTGTGGACACTACTATTTGTTATTGACCCAAAGGAACTCCTTCCATTAAAACTGAGGAGTGTAAATTCTGTCACACTTGCGTAACAATTTTACCCAAAAAAAATTGAAACCGGTTTTCCAGAATACCACATTTTCTCAAACCTGCACCATTAGTTTAGCCATTGTTGCCATGTTAGGATTGGTCGGGATGTTCAAACAGAGAAATGCTTTGATATCAACCTACGAATGTCTTTCTTCTAGCCATTATCTGCATATTAAGCTGCCTATATTGGAGGAAGTATTTTAATATCGCAAAAAAAATCAGCACAGAATCAAGCCTTTGTTCTGTGATACAGTAGAAATGTGAAACCTCTTGATAAATATGTGCCCGGCTTTGTCTTGCACTGTAAGGAAATTCTCTGTAGCTTATGGAGCGCATGATGTTCCATTCCATGAAGTTTGATCATACATTCTTTTAGCTGTTACTGATATAATACGTGGAAGTATTTGCTGATACGTGTGTGTTTGTGCATGTTCTTTGTCTGTGGCTTTATCGAGCTGGTGTGTGTGTGTGTGTGTGTGTGTGTGTGCGTGCACAGGAGCCGCTCTGCCTGAGAGCGTCCCTCTGATCTTCTCTGTGCGTTCTCTCACTTTCAACATCTTCCCTTTCTTATGGAAAAGAGCCAATTAGAGTTGTGTCTGTTTGTTTAAAACAAAATGGCTTTTAATTAGTCTGATCAAAACCTCACTTCTGTAGGCCCCGGGATCCACTTTGTAGTTCCCCTCTAGATTGCAGATGGTTTTGATGCTGGCTGATAGGACAGGAAGACAATCTGATGGCTTTTAATGAATGCTCTTACTTTTGTCTGCTTGTACCTTTCTCTTTTTCCTTTTCTCTTTTGTTGTATTGTTTCCCACCCCGTGTTCTGTCGTTTTCAGAAAGGCCACTGCTCGTCCTGCAGCTGGGGATTGTGGGTAAATGTGGATGTGACCTCATCCTCAGGTGGTGCCTGTGGGGCCTGCTGCTCCTTATAGTCCTGCTCTTCTGTCCTTAAGAGACTTCATGCAGACATAATACAGGCTTTCATTAAAGGGCGTTTGGGCCAAGGGCGAATCTGCTTCTCGGAGGCTTCTGTCAAAGGAACCTTATCTATTATGAGAGAGTCTTTATCTTACGCATTTTCTCTGGTGCCCTCTGTACTGTTCGAGTGGAACAAAAGAGCTCTTTGCTTGAGAAAGTGAATTTATTTCTGACATTGTGGTCATTGAACTCAGCCCTCTGTGAATGAAATTGCCCCGGTTGTGCTCGAGGGATCTTCTCCGTGTTAAACGTGGTCTTGTCACCAACTGGGATGTTTGTTATATTGGATTGTGTCTAGTGTACAAACCAGTGATATTTGGACGTTTTGTGATTTATTGACATCAGCCGATAACAATGTATGATTATCATATCAACTACCTTTTTGCTGGAAAAAAATAATCATAAAAAAGTACAAACAGGCTTTATAGGTGAACTAAGAAATCCATTGACTGCACTGCTTCCACATACAAGACAAACACATACAGGCAGAGTGAAAATATCAGTACTTTTAAAATGCAGTGTAGTCAATCAAAATAGATGACCAATAAAGTATAGCTGAAGAAACAGTAATGGTTTATAAATTATACTACATAATACTTTTTTTTTTCTGAATATTGAATTGTGTAATTTTTTTTATTATTTTATCTTGTATAGTGCACAAAAATGTCCTAAATACCTGAAAATACAAGGTAATGGATAATCATTTTTATTACACTGTTATTTTCTGACACAGTTTTATTTTTTTTTTTTTTTACACAAAATGTCCCAACTACTTGCAAGATTAAACATAATGGATAATAAATCATTTCTGTTTAATGTAGTTTTTATTTTGGTTGTGTTTAATTTTTTTGGGCAGTTTTGTTTTGTTGTTTGAGGATTTGTGGTTTGTGGTTTGTGCACAAATTTTAATTTTATTTCAGTGCACACAAAATGTCTCTACTTGAAAGATTCAACATAATGCATAATAACAAGTTCTGTTTAAAGTATTATCATTTTTGTTTAATTTTTTTCTTTCATGCATAGAAAAGTGACATTATCTAAAAGATTACTTAAGTGTGTGTCTGTCTGCCAATGAGTCATTTTGAGCATTCAGATTTGCAGACATCGATTTGGATGGCAGAGTTTTACGTGAGCATGTCTGCAGTTAAAGTTAGCGAAACAGCTGGAAACCTTTACAGCAGTTTTAACGCGTATCTTACAATATAGTACCTATCCGCAATCGGCCACCATGTTTTCTAGATATCAGTATCGCCAAACTGAAAAAACCCCACAAAGGTCGACCTCTAGTACAAGCATTGTTCTTGATGGATGTTGTTTGCTTAGGTGAGTGAGGCAGGTGTGTTATCTCTCCAGAAGTAGGGTTTGGATCAAACTGACATTCAGGGTGCAAACATGAGGCATCTAATCAGTGTTGCTCAGGTCAAACTGGGCTTCTAATTGACATGCTCTGTGTGTGTGTAACGAGAATCCGAGACTGGTTACACTGACAGCTGTCAGTGTGAATTGCCCAGTTCTTGTTACCTTAGGATGCAGACATATGTATCTGCAGTAACTTTGCTTGCCTACATCCCTACTCTTTCACACACTACTCCCTCCCGTCTCTCTGCAATTGGATGCAGTGGGAGTTCTTTAGCAGTGAGAGACACTGAAGGAAGTTTGACATGCATTCCTTCAAAGTTTGGGCCTGAGGGTCTGGTACCCTTGAGCCAGACTTTCAGACTACTACTGTTTCTGTTCATGCAACTTATTCGTTTTCTCTTGTAGCCCACCAGGACCATCTGTTCATTTTTTTCAATCCCATTTGGTGTGTCAGTATTTGGTCTGACTGGTTGTTTTCAATCAGGTAAATTGAGGCGGAGTCAGACGTTTACAGGCTGCTTTCTTCCCGTCATACGTGATTTATTTTACGAGTCTGACCTGACCCAGGGATCTTTTTTTATGCCCATGAGACAGAGACACTGAACAATCAGAATGTTTGATAGCCCTATTTTATAAGCTTTATGAATATTTCATGTATTTTGGCCCTGCATGTGGATTTTGAAGCGAGACACAAAGAAAAACAGTGTAGAAAAAGAGAACATCTCTTGTTCTCTCGGGGTGTGTGTGTGTGTGAGAGAGAAGGAGAACACATGCTAGATTCTGCAATTCCTCAGTGCTTGTTTAAAGTCACCTTTACTTTTTTCCTTGTTTTACAGGATGTTATATGGGCTCAGTGTTACTATATGGCAGCTGAATATGGTTGTCAGTCCTGCTTTAGAGTACAAAATACTCTTATATTTAATAAGGTGTGCAGTAAGACCACAATCTATAAGCATCTGTAATCAGCAAAACTACAAGTAATTGAATACAGTAACCATCTATATAACAATATGTGACCCTGGACCACAAAACTAATCATAAGTGTCAATTTTTCGAAATTGAGATTTATACATCACCTGAAAGCTGAATAAATAAGCTTTCCTAGCTTTCAGGTGATGTATAAATGGCATAAAAGAAAAATCTGTAATTTTGACCCATATCCCAGCAACTTAAGACTGGTTTTGTGGTCTGGGGTCACATAGTTATTTTGCTGGAAATTCAATCCCATAAAGTGTTATATGTTACGTAATTATGAATGAATGTTTTTTTTCTGACATTCTATTGACTGTAATATGTTTTAAATATAAAAATGTATTAAATATTTAAAGAAGTACGTAAAAACAGTTGTAATTTTTTAAGCATGTAATGCATCTCTTCTGGAGATTTCATTCTAGTCATCTTGCTGTATGCGTCCCAGGTCAGTGAGCGTCTAATCGTGATGCATATTCTCTGGTACAGGGTCCTGTAAAGGGGCGGGAGGCCAACGTGTGTGCAATGAGTCCTCTGTGTTAATACGTGTGGCACTTAATGCAGTCCTGCCGTTTGCCTCCATTTCCACCTAATTTGATTTGGCCCTAAATGTCACTTCCATTGCATTGATTAAACCTCAGCGCTGCCACCGAGCCAGCCCGGGAAGGTTAAGGAGACAGGATGGAAGCTGTCACAAGAGCACAGCTGACCCATCAATAGAGACACACGTGCACACAAACACATATGGCTAAACACTGACCCCAGCATGCTCTGGACAGTATGATTAACTCAAAATCATAATATTGATGCTGTTTGCAAATACAGCATTATCTATCTGTCTGTCTCTGTCTATCGTTCCATCTATCGCTCTATCAATCGTTCTATCATTCCTGCATATAGTCCAGATGTGTATATAGTATTTTTTCTACTATGGTGGCCAATGGGTTCGCCCAGAAAGTTTTACTCAACAAGAACAAAATTAGATTGAACTTTGCCTATGAACCATACAGAACCAACATTTAACACATTACTCTTCTATTAATTACATATTGATGACTCATTTATGAGAAATCAATTACTTATCAAGGGTAACCTCATTAAGGGTAACCAGCGCTGTCATCCACATTAGCTTTTGAGGGTGTATGTGTGTGTGTTGTGTGTTATTTATTAGCGAGAGGGGACTGCAGCCAGTATTATATTGCTGACAGATGAAGCTGGTGTGAGCACTTTGGCTGAGCACCCCTCTGTTGTTCTTGTTAACCTGTGTGGTGTAGTGACAGAATCGGAGCAGTCTGACTTAGACTCCTGTTTTCCTGGATCACTGAAATTTTTCCTCTAATTTATGATTTGCTGTAATCCAGCCAACGAGTTACAGGAGCAGCAGGCAAATCTGCCCTATATAAAGTGTTGAGTGTGTTTTCATGCTGCTCATGAGCCGTACCAGAGCATTGGATGAAAAACACACATACGCATGTGCACATATTGTCTTGCGTGTTATGCCTTTTGTATTGCTTTAACTCTTCTCTCCCATGGTTAATCTATTCCTTTTTCACCCAATGTTCCCTTCAGTGGTCCAAACATCCATGTCCACCTGATAATGGATGTTGTGCATTTGAGAGAAATTTGCATATGTCAGTCATTTTATATGCAGTGAGGTTCAAAGAGCCAAAATTAAATTATTTTCTAATTTAATACCACATTTTCCAATAAAAATGATATTATCAGCATAACGAATTGTTTCATGAAATTTCAAGGCTATCTCACGACCAATTCATACGTATTTTATCAGGTAGCGAGTTCATACGACCTCACTCGTACCATTTGTCTAGACCCCAGTGATGGGTAGGTCATTTGTACCAATTCATACGAATTGGGGAACTCATAAAATACGTGCTATTTAGCAAAATGCATACTAATTTATACAAGAGAGGTTGTACATATTCGTACGAATTAGCCACCTCATAAAATATGTATGAATTTCCATGAGATCGGGTTGGAAATTTTATTCTTCATGAGTTCACACAATCAGTGTCACTAATTTACTGTCATTAGTTGTCACTAGTGTCGATTTTGAAATAACATACATTTATCAGTTTAAAAATGTGCAAAATCCTTTTTTTTATTTAGGTTTAAATTAAAGAATGAATACATACTGTACATACATACCAGATTTGACTTTTGGACCTCACTATATGAATTAACCAGAAACAAAGGGCTCAGGGCTCACGTGATCATACAGCATCATACCAATACAAGAATTACAAAAACACTTTCACATCTCTACTATTTTTTTCATATGTACAGTATTTGAAAAGCATCTGTGTCAATATCAAAGCTTAAAGCAGTATGAATGCTTAAAGAACAATCTAGTCTTATTTACCCATGTTGTCTTGTGTATGTATAAGAAAGGAAAAAATATCTTCCGGCCCTGCAACAACAGGTTGATCAAACAGCCTGGTAGTGCAGTTATTATTCTAAGGAAGTTCTTCAGAGCTGTAGATGGCGACGGGTGAGTGTTTAAGGGGCTTCAGGACGCACCGTGTCAGTTGTGAGTTTTGTAACCGTGTTTAAGGATGTTTTCTACAGATTAGAGAAAAACAGTTGTTTAATTTTCCTCGTTTCATTGCAAACCAATCTTTGATGGCAAAGAAAATGAGATCTTCATGTAACTTATTACTATACAACAAAAATATATAGTAGCCATGGGCTGTAAAGCTTCAAAAAGTGTATGAGAGCTATAAGATTATATACAATACAGTACGCAAGTCATATGGCTCACTTTTATGGTCTTTTTATTACTTTTTTGAGCTTGACAGCCTCTGAACACCAATTTAATAAAGAGCAGCGTAAACATTCTTCTAAACATCTCCTTTTGTCTTATACTGATGAAAAGCTTCGGAATAACGTGAGGGTAAGTAAATGATGACCGAACTTTCATTTTTGCTGAACTGTTATTAATTTAGCTCTGCGGCTGGACACACAAACGCACTTATACTTTGTGCTCGCCATCATCTCCGCAGCATAAGGTGTCATTGTCACCACGATACTAATGTTACAAACAGCTAGTTCACAGGACAAAGGCGGAGTTGTGCCTTTAACAGTGCAGAGTTAAATATTTCATCCGCACTGCTTGGCTGTCGGAGCCTATTGCCTGCGCCATTAAAGAGGCAAAGTAACACAAGCTGACAGCAGCAGTCAGTGTAATGTGCTTAGAAAGACGAGCAACAGCCTTTAACATAAACACTGTCTCCGGTGCAGTCAGAAGACCTCTACATTAGTGTTTCTGTGCCCCTGGAACATAAACACAAGTTCTCTAACCTGCCTCGCGAGCAAACCCCTACACCATCGGGATCCCAGATGAACTGATTTTCAACAATCATATTTTCAAATGCATTTTATTTAAATTGCTTAGCATCTTCATAAATCTTTTCATTGTAATTATGAGATTTTATATGCAGTTAATTTCTTAAATCTAGATTAATAAATATATTTGAATGAGTTAAGCTAATGATTCAGTGAATTGACTCACAGGTTGCCACTTACTGGTATAATTATCTGAGTGGATTGTGAACGCAATCAAAAGAGTCAAGTCATTGGGATAATTCCACACTCTTCCAATGATGGTGTCGTGGTGAGTCGATGGAAAAGAACATGTTAAGAGTAAAAAGGATGAGATGAATAGAAGGAAAGGGGAAAATATAGGGGGAGAGGAAAGAAAGAGAGAAAGAAAACGAGCAGATTTCTTCCCCTCTCATCCTCTTGTTTGGTTCTCAGTGTGTGTAAATGGCCAGGGGGAAAATTGAGGGGGTAGAAACGTTCCTCTCTCGTTAAACTGCTGGCAGATGACAGAAAAATTAGAGGCATTTTGCTCTTGACAGGTTGTTGTGTTTCTTTTCTGCTTCAAATGGTTTGTGTCAGTTTGTTTTCAGTCAAGCTGTCTCTCCTTCACAATGCACGCGGTGTACAGGTTTTTGTTCCGTTGGGGAAAAGGATCTGATATATCTAATGCCTTTCAGTTTGAAAAGAACAGTGGAGGGAAACACACTCGCTGCTGTGTCTGCTAATTACAGTGGCAGACTTTGATTACTTGTTTGAAAACACTTTTCAAACATGCGTAATGATAACAATTAGTTACCGCTACATTTTCTCAGTATCTCTCTCTCTCTCTGTGTCTTGACAGCGTATCTTTCTTCCAGAGTTTGTGCAACGCAAAATGAACATTTGTCTTGATTCGGTCACATATGTTGATGTTAGCACAGTCTGCTGTGTGAACGAGTGTATTTAAAGGTGCAGTTCACTCAAAAAGGAAAAGTCTGTCATCATTTTCTCACACTTGCATTGTCCCACACCCATGCAACTGACTGACTTCTGTTAAACGAAAAAGGATGCTGCTGCTTTTTTCTTTACAACGAAACTGTCGGTGTTCCAAAAAATTGTATCAAAAGAACAGCTTATATAACTTATTTTCCACAGATGAAAGAAAGTCTTACGAGTTTTGGAAGACATGAGAGCAAATAAATGGTAACTGAAATAATTTTTGGGTGAACTGTCCTTAACAGAAGTGAGATGAAGTCTGACTGGAAACATCTGCACAAAACCAACTGTAGAAGGTCAGAGATAATATTCTTCTCTTTGTCCTTTTGGTTTTCCAACCTGTTCCTGTTCAGTTGAGGAATAATGAACTGAGGTGATACAAAATGAATTGCTTTTTTACTGTAATACAGAGGAAATGTACATCCTGATTCTGTTTTCTATAAGTGAGTCAGGGATTTAGTCCCGGAGCCTCTCTCTCAAACCGTGAAATCTGACAGACACGATGGAAAGCTAACTTTGTGTGACGGGAAACTTTCCATTTGTGCCGGATAGGCCTTGTTCTTGATTTGATTATTTCTGCCTGGCTTGTGCATTCCCTCACTCATCCGGGGATGGGGCCTGACATGAGGCAGGAGGTCTTTATTTGATTACTTGAGCTTTGTATGTTTTTTTTTCCTGCAGAGTGGGTGGGATTTAAAGAGGTGTGGTGGGCAATTCCTGAGAAAAGAAACCTCTTAGATTTTGCTTTGTGTATTTATGCATCCCTTTTAATATTGAAGACATTTACATTTGCAGTCTTATACAAGATAGTCAACATGGATGGCTTTATTTTGACAAGTAACATCCAGGTTTTACATTTAAGCCAATGCCTGCCCTTTTTTTCCCCTCATCGGATTACAGAAGTTATTATTGACTTATGAACATCATTGCATGTTGATTATTACAGTGTTAGTTTAGAAAGGAGGCATTAAGCTGATCAGAAAGTTTCTATTCATCAATAATTACTTTTTCCACAAATATTAAGCAGGCCTGCCTTTTCAGCATTAATAATAAAAAATACTTGTGCACCAAATTAGCATATTATAATTGCTTCTGAAAATTCAGCTTTGCCATCACATCAAACAAAATATTATTTTAAATTATAACAACATTTCGTAATATTTGTTTTTACTCAAATAAATGCAGACTTGGTGAGTATAATGGCGCTTATCCACTGCATGGTACGGTACGATTCGGCACGGCTCGGTGCACGGCACGTGCGGCTCAGTTCAGTTCGGTCGGTTTGCATTTTCACCGCAGTTTAGTACCGCTATAGAGTGGGCGGGATTATTCACGCGTCGTTATAATTGCGCCGCCTCTACTGCCGTGACATCATCGTAAACGTGCCACAAACAAACACAACAAAGAAAGGAGACGGAATAGTGTTCTTCATTTTCGGCATGTGGATGTTTTTAACAACAATGGAGAGGTCTATGAGAATGCTTGTGATTTACCCCCAGCAGCAGAGACTGTGGAGGCAGTGACACGGGCTGTAGATGAGGAGTGCAGGGATGTTCGTGCAGGTGTGCTGCGTTACTTGATTAAGTTAGTTAACTACTCATGTAGCGTGTTCTGTAAAGTGAATTATCAATAAACTTTTGAATATTTCAAAATGTACAATGTATCCCTTGTTTTTTATTTATGTGATGGTTTTATAATCGTGGCATTAATCATTTGTTTTTTCAAGAGGTTCATTACGTGCTCATACAATAATACATATTTAATATAGTCTGAGGTACACTTATTCGATCAGATTGTTTTTAATTGAAGCAAAACACAGATACAGAGGTACAAATATAAACAGAAAACATACTCTGGAAATATAGCAAGTTCAAAAGTAACGTTATACATAAGGCTTTTTCCTTCGGCGTCGCACCATCAAGCTCTCGCTGGATCCACTCCTCGGCTATCAACGAGAGGAATGTCTGAACTTCCTCAACAGACAACGACACTGCTATTTTGCGGTTGATGCAAAAATGTGCGTTTGTTTAAACAGAAGTTGCGTCCGATCCTTCGCTGGCTGTGCTGATTTAAATCTAGCGGGTAGGACTGTAGAGGAGGGTCTCGTGTCGCAAGTTCAGTGACGCAGTAATGACGATTCTCTCCGGCCAATCAGTGATCAACAGAGTTTACACGTCACGTTTTGGTAACGGTATGGATCGCTTGGAACCTCGACCGAAGTGGTACTAAAAAAGTATCAGGTACCAGGTACAGTACCCAGTGGAAAACCCCCCAAAAGTGAACCGTACCGTGCCGTACCATGCAGTGGAAAAGCGCCATTAGATGCTTTTCTCAAAAACATGAAAATATTACCAACCCTAAACTTTTTAATGTTAATGTATCTTAAACTGTTTTATTATTAAATCCAGAAAAATACTGTTTATTAAGCAAACCCTGATCGGCATACCAGCATTTTTGCCTGCTACTCTGATTCTTTTATAGAAAGACAAACTTAAGCCGTGTTATGGAACTGGCTCGTGCTCATGTATGTACAAACTCAGTCTTTGCATTCTTTCACTCTTAGCTTTCAGCTAACTGGCGTAATTGATTAAGAGATGGACTTCCCCCTTTCGAAACGACAGAGCTTTGTGTAACACTTCAGAACGATGAGAATGCTGCTGAACTCGGAGACTTGCACTTGTTCTTGTAATGTCACAAACAGACACGTTTAGCTTGTGACAGTCGAGATAAGCTGCTGGCATTTGAAAAATGGCCCTCTAACCTGAGGAACCGATCTCACAGGGGCCTATACTCACTTTTCCTCCCTGAGATTTTTCACACTATCTTCAGACACGTACTGGAGAAAATAGCCCAGATGTGCCAGAACCGCCACCACATTAACAGTGCAACACCGCGCAAGCTGTGAGTCACAGCCTCTCATACACGCACGTCTAAAAGCAGTGTGTCAATAGCAGCAACTGTCATCCGACTTCCCATTTTGTGGGTCAGTGTCAATGTCAATGAAGACAAAGAGGCTAAACCGACGCCAGCTGTTCCTAATACCACTCTCTCACACACTCCTCTACATGTGTTACACCTGGATTAGCTTTCTGTTCCCCAGGATCAAATGCACACCATCTATCCCTTTACGTGATTATTTTCTCTTTCTCTCCATCGCTCTCTCGCTTTCATTATCTAATATGGAGCGTAATCCTCTTGTGGAATTAATCTGCTTTAACGAGTGTTTGTTACCATGCTGAGATGGAATTAAAATGAGTCTTAGGGAGAGGAGGGGTCGGTGGGATTCGGCACGGCTAAAATGTTTGTTCTTTTCCAACCTGCCTTATTCTCCAGTGGTAAACACGAGAGACACCTGCACACAGCTAATAGAGCAGAGGTTGAGATTCAAACTCTGAGAGCTCAGGGAGTTTTGGGCTGGTGTGGCCTAGTGGTCATGTACAGTAAAGACCCGGGTATACTTCATTTTCCACGTTCTGTTCCGTCTCGTGCACCACCGCTTTCAAAATATACTCTGTGTTGCCAACTCATTTTCAGAGAAAGTTGTTAAAGGAAGGTCAATTTGTTGCTAAATGACATTGTGATGTCATTGCGTGATGACCTCATTGCGTAATTACAGCGTAAAATTGTCTCAACATCAAATCTCAGCAAAAATATATATTTTATACATGTTAATTTAGACTTTTTTGTAAAATAATATGCATAATATTAAAATATAAATAACTGTATTTAATATTTAACTATTGAACACTTACACGATTTTGAATGATTGCAATTTAAGTGTTTTTTTTATAGTTAGTAAACTAGTAATACTACACATTCTCAACAATTATGCTTTAAGAAGTGTATTCGTAGATAGTATGCTACACTCAAAAATAAGTCTTTAAGACACAATCTACTACTGTGTGTTAATATGAAAGAATTTTCCATGTTGTTTTTTTTTACCTGTATTTTAAATTAAGCATTGTGTTTTTGGGTTACAGGGTTATAATGGATAATGTCCTGGAAAAGTACTTGTCTCCGGTTCGGACCAGAGCAAACAGTGTGGTGTGAAAAGGAACCAAAACAGGAAAAATAGCTAAAACGTATAATTGTAGCTATTTTCAGCTGGTTCAGCTGAAACAAACCAAAATGCAGCCACGTGACAACATCCACTTCACTTGTTGGCTAGATGTGTCTTTGAAAGCATCCCCTAAACTGCTTTTCGATTGGTCAGAAAGAGCGTGCTGGAAAATTTCAACGATGCTCTCGGAAGTAAACAAAGACAGGAGTAAAATGCAGCACACTGCTATTATGGAGAGACAACTGCGAGAGTTGATTCTATCCCTGGTCATCTTTTACTAAGTTACATAGTTTGTATATACCACTTCAGGCAATATATAACTTTTGAGAATGAAGTGCAGATGCGGCTGGAAAATAATGTATTAATGCACTGCAAACGGTGAAGGCACATCGCAAGTCACCAAATTTCTGAGGCTCCGCACCTCCTCACAACCCCAAGTTTGTCCGCGACCTGCCATGCTAAACTGCAAACTGTCAACAAACACTTCCTCATCCCATAATGCACAGCGCAGCTGACTACGGCAGCTGGTTTAGTTAAAAAATGCACAGTTCTTTTGCCGTTGGGTCTGTTTGAGATCGGATCGTGATCGGATTGCGTTCTCACCGCAAACGAACCGCTCCAGGGTTCGTTTGAAAGCGTACCGAGACCACCTCTTCAAGTTGGCTCTGTACGCTTGTTTGGTCCACATTTGGTGCTTATCAAAAGTTGCCAAATAAAATAAAAAATCTAACTTTGTTTCTAGGTGCCTTTGGAAGAAAGTTGCTAGGATAGTCTGAAAAGTTACCAAATTTAGCAATAAAATTGCTAAGTTGGAAACACTGAGTATACACAACCGTGGATGAGTGCGGGCGGATGAGTTCGACACATGCGTAGTACCACCTACTTGACTTGCGTGGTCTCAACATCCACCTCGCCCATGCGCTGTTGTACACGCACCGTCCACGTGGTCTCAAAAAATTGCTTGCACACGGATGGGGTGCATGGCTCTCCGCGAGCCCTTCTGATGATGAAAATGACGTAATACAAGATGGTGTGCGGATGCGGACGGACAAAGTATACTTTGGCCTTAACTGAGAGGTCATAAGTTTAATCATCACCATGTTGAAAACAGTTGTGCTGCTTAATATTTTTGTGGAAGCTATGAGACTTTTTTTCAGGATTCTTTGAAATGTTTTGTCACCTATGAAATGTCTTTAATATCAATTTTTTTTATCAGCTGAATGCAACCTTGGTGAATAAAAGTGTTGATTTCTTAAAAAAAAAAATCTGACCCCAAACATTTGTACATCAAATTGTATTTGACTTAGTTTATACAATTGTAAGCTACCAGAAATACAAAATAAATAAAAAATCAGGCTGCAGATTTTTCACTGGCCTTCTGCTTATGAAACTTAAAAGTGATCATTCCTCATACTTGTTCAACTGTTGCGAGTAGATGTGAATTGGTCTAAGTAGCATTTTGGACTTTTGAGAGCCACACACAGTTAAAAGAAAAGAAATCCATAAACCAGACCAAAGAAGTGTATGAAAAACCTTGCTTCCATTCTCTCAAGCATTCTCCTCCGCATTGCGAGCCAGTTACCTGAATCTATTGACGTCACCGCATCTTTCAAAAAAAGGAATATTCACCTCAAAAGGGTTTGATTTCAGCCACAAAGAGGAGGCAATGGTATTGATCAGAGTCGCTGTCTGTCTGTTCTTTTCTCTACCAGGGACTGAAGAGACGCAGCCTCTATAGAGGGACTCAGACAGGGTGGGAGGAGATCCCAGCAGGTAAAAGGACCCACCGCAGGTCACGACCACAAACAGCATATCAGCTGGCTATTTCTGAACAGGCCATTGTGCCTGATTTCTGTCCACACACACACACACACACACACACGTGTCCTTTACACCTGGTTGTACTGTAGGTCCTGCTTAATGCTGTGTAAGGCCAAGGGGAATTTATTCAGGGGAAAAATGCAAGAAGGTTTATGTGGGGATTATATTTAGGGTTAGTGGATTATTTTATTTGACAATTTTTTTATGACCTGACTCTGGATAAAGCTCACTTCACCACACAGACCTCATATTCAAAGTTTGTGGATATGGGGCAGAGAGGTCAGGTTTTTTTTTAAGGACAGGAATGTTTAAATTTGTCTATTCCAATTATATTTAGCTTTTTTTATTCCTCAGAGAGAGTCATTTGGAAGCTTTTATCTCATTATGACATCAATAACAACATCTGCCACTTAAATTCATCACAATAAGCAGCATTGTAAAGCTTCCTGAAGAACTCCGAACACCACATTCCAGCCATGTTTGTGTTTGCCATCGTTGTTTTTCCACGAGTTTCTGATCTTCTCATTCCTTTTACAGACCTTTGTTTGACTCTGTGCTGTGGGGTTTGCATCTCTCGGTTTAGCTTATACTGTGGGGACGTAACTGTTCTCAGAACAGAGACAAATCTGACACAACATCCCTTGATTGTCCTGATAAGTCAAAATTATTCGTACATATTTAGGATTAAACACTTTTTACACACTTTTAACCATTTAATGTAATGTCCTAACCAAAGAGTTGTGATGAAGCAAATCTGGAACAGAACATTTTGTTGATCGCTTTGTTTTTATTCTTTGCCTTGTGTTTTTTGTTGTTGAGGTCAGGAAGGTAATTAGTCATTTTATTATGCATTAAGCAGCACAATTATTTTCAAAATTGATAATTAGATATCGAACACCAATTCAGCTTATTAGAGTAATTTCTAAACAATCATGTGGCACTGAAAAGTGGAGTAATGGCTTCTGAAAATTCATATTTTAAATTGTAATATTTTGACTTATTATTATTATTATTATTATTATTATTATTATTATTATTATTTAAAATGTAGCCTTGATGAGACTTTAAAATAAGACTTTTAATGAGAGAAAACGTTTCTTTAAAATAAAAATCGAACTACTCAATGTAACTTTAATGATGGTGTATAAGAGGTCTATGGTATATCCTCATTGAAACTGCTAGGTAAACTTGAGTGAGTGAGTGTCTGACTGAGAGAAAGAGAAATGTGGAGGGGAAAATAAAATGTCATGCTTCAGCATCCTGACTGCAATTCCTAATGTTAAACGGCTGTTGGCTCACGGAAAGTCCTAAACATCAGGGCTGTACTCACATGCACTATCATACAGACAGGAGAGGAGAAAACAAGAGACAATGGGAAGAACATAATGTTTTAGTTACACAAAAGGAGATGGTGAGATGATAAAGCAACAGAGAAAGGAAGGAGAAGTAGAGGTGAGGAGGAGGCCAGTGAGAAATAGCAGAGGAGGTGATGAGATTGATTGATAGAAAGAGAGAATATATAAGAGGAGAAACTCTTTCAGCAGACAGAGAGAGTGAAATATGTATGCGGATAAAGATCTTGACAGAAAGATGAATGCATGCATAAGGTCGGTCTTGGCTTCAGTTTAATTGAGCTTGTCAAACAGACACTATTTTTAAGTGTTGGCGTTCTTTTACCCTGTCACTGAGCCTCATGGCATCTGTAATGACAGCTCGCATACATGTGTAGACGAGGTGTAAGTCGTTCCTTGCCAGTTGTGCTACTAGTTTGTCTACTAGCTTCTTGCCTTCTCCTCGCCTCTACTTCCCTTTTTCTTTCCTCCAAAGTTTTATTTGAAATCTACCTATTGTCCCCAAATATACAATACAAATATTCTCACATTGCATTGGATGTAGAATGATAGAACCCATAGACCAGACTATATAAAGACTTAGGGGTGGACTGTTTTAACTTAAACCAGTAATCAACCACCCAGAATACCACAGAAACCAGATAGCAACACCATGAGGTTTGCATGGTTAAATCTAGACACATCTTTGAGGAGAATAAATTGTAATCTTGGGTGGTTTGTGTCCTTCCTGGCCTGGTCATTACATCGCTGATGCTTTAGAGCTGTTTACCAGGGTCAAGTTGCAAATGATTGGAGCACAAATACGGCAATAGGAAGTCAACAAGCGTGTGGCAAGTGTTTTGTAAGATTTTCTTTGTTGATGTTTTTCTTGCGGTACTTAAAGAAATAGTTCACCCAAAGCTGAACAATTTGTCATCATTTGCTCACCCTCATGTCGTTGCAAACCTGTATAGGTTTCTTTCTTTGTTGAACACAAAAGAAGATATTATGAAAAATTGTATAGAATCAAACAGTAGTTGGTCCCCCATCGACTTCAATAGTAGGGAAATAAATACTTTAATCAATGGGGACCATCAATGGTTTGATTACCAGCATTCTTAAAAATATCTTCTTTTATGTTCAGCATAGGAAATAAACTCATACAGGTTTGGAACGACATGAAGGTGATGACCATTTTCATTTGTGTGTGAACTATTCCTTTAAGTGTGTGTGTGTGTAAATGGAAAGCGTGTTTTATTAACTCATTAATGCTAAGATAATTTATATGTTCATATAAATGTTCATCGTAAGAACTCATATATATATATATATATACAGTAGACAATGCACAGGGTCATGTACACAGATAAAACACCACCAGGAGAGCATGAAACACTAAAATAATACAATAAAACAAATTAAATAATATGAAACATAATAAAACAATAACTATATAATAGAAATGTAACATGAAACACCTTACTGTACATATACTAATAACAAAAATAAACCAAATTATTTATATAAAATATAATTTTAATGCAGGAACTTCCTTTTACTGTAAATTATATGGTAATTTATCAATTTTACTTAAAAAACATACTTTTCCATAGTATTTTACTGTAAAATTGCACGTAATGTGATGTTAAACCCCAGTTTTAACTTGCAGTTAACCAATTATCAGGTTTTTACTGTACTGTGGCATTTTTGCAGTCTACTATACAGTTATTTAGCAATTTATGTGTATCTTTTCACAGAAAATGATTCATATTGTGACATTAGTGACCTGTGGGCACACGCTGTATCTCTATGTAGAAACTTTATCTTTGATTGAGATAATAAGTGGTTCTGCCCACCGCTTACCGAGGCAGCAGGAATTAAACACCACCACATGACACATTAAACAGCAAGTTCATCCTTAAACTGGCTGCTTGTATTACCAGTTAGTTTTAAAACCCATACTGTACAGTGAGAAACATCCTAATACTATTTATAGTTTAGCGAACTTTAGTTGCCTGCACATTTAAAGTGTCAGTTTTAGTGTGAAGATGCATCAGTGATAATCAACCGCTGCTGTGTTCCAAACGGGCAGGTTGACTAACACCCCCCGCCTCCCCTACGCAAGACTAAACATCATCATCATGCAGGAAGGAACGGCCTGTTGCTAAATTACATGATTCGTCGTTTACATCCCAGCAGATAAATATTTACCCCTGTGCTGTTGCCCGCCTTGTGATTAGCCACCTCCCCTCACACAGTACCGGGACCACCTCGGTGTACAATGGCTCTTTCATAGGCACCGTGTCATTCCTCCTTCCCCTCCTATTTGAACCCTGGAGAGTGGACAGGAAGTCGCCTTCGCGGCCTCAGACCGTGTAAGGGATTCTAGAAGAAGGGGGTGGAGGTAAAAAGGTAATTGAACCCTGAAGGTCTGGGGCACTCCTGCATCTAACTTTTGGTAACCATTGTGTGTTTTGGTATGCATACCTCAATCTTGGTTGATTTCAGTGCTTAGATCAGCATAACACACTTTACTCCTGTAATGTGACGTATTTTCAAATGAAACAGGATATTTAGTGATAATAAAGGGAAAAGTAGGTGTACCATACCAAAATGGACTACCAGAATAGTTTAGTCTCAATGATTTGTTGCAAAACAAATTGACTCTGCTTCTGTGAAATGAAGTTGTTAAAGTTTTGTCTTTAGAACAATCTTAAGAAAAATAATTCTTAAGAAAAATTTTCTTAACTTTATTCGTAAGTTAGAAAACAAGTAAATAGTATTAAGAAGAATTTTATACTTTGGACCCTGATTTGTAATGCCTTTTCAAAATCAAATTATTTTTGTTTGTTTTAGTTCCCCCCCAGATTTGTAACATATTTTTAAATTCCAACTTACTTTTTTCTGCTTTTATGTTTTGCTTTACTCCGAAATGCACAGTATTATAGAAGTAAAATGGTTTTGGGAGAGATATTTTATGCTAACATAATCCAATAACCTTCATGGCCGAGGTCAGTGGTAGGCGCAGTCCTGCAGAGTTCAGCTCCAAGTTCCAACCCTAATCAAACACACCTGAACAAGCTAATCAATGTCTTCAGGGTTATAAAGGCTACAGGCAGGTGAGATTTCTTTCAGGGTTGGAGCTGAACTCTGCAGGACTGCGGCTCTCCAGGACCGAACTTGCCTACCCCTGGCCTAGGTGATGTCAAAAGAAAAAGAAAGTCATTTCAGAGTTAAGGGGTTGATATGATATTTAACAGTATCAGAATAAGGATTAATTGTGCAGCATAAGACCAAAAATGTATATTAAGTACATTTTGACAGGGTCAATATTGCTTTCATATTGCCTTTAAGCCTGAAGACCCAGAGCAGGTTGGAGCCAGTGGAGGGACAGATGTCGCTAAATCCGCCCATCTTGATTCCAGCGAGTTTCATTACCAGATGTTTCAGGGCTATTATTGCATTAGAGCTGAAATGAATAGGCAGATGTGTGTGTGCATTATTAGCAGAGCTGAATTGTGCCGGTCTTATGATCACAGTGATTATAGAGAGTCGAAGCGGGGCACAACCGCAGGCTGGTGGCTGGTAATCCTCTTCTTTCCCTAAATAAGCCCCCCTGTCATCCGCTATGTCTGATACAAATGCTTTCACAATCCCCCATTCTACCCTTTAATTCTCTCTCTCTCTCTCTCTCTCAATCTCAGTATGATGTTAGCCGGGCACTTTATCAGAGCCATTGTGTTTATCTGATCCTATTAAACACTAGAGAAACAGAAGAGCTGCGCTTTCGGTCCGTCTCGTCCCTGATCTCTGTCTGAGTGAGACAATAATGGCATTGTGATGTCCCGAAAGATCCTGCCTCGCCAAACAGTTCTGTTTATTTGTGTAGCAGTGTGTGCGCGCACGTTGCCGCTCTCACTGACATAGAGATCTCTGTGACACCAAGGGAAAAATGGGACAGACAGCTTCCAGGTGTTTCTGCTGATGAACAGGTGTGCATGAATGCGCCTGTGTATTTTACATTCAATCTCTCTGTCAAACACACACACATGTACATGTTCATCCGGCATATCCCTGGCTGCCTCCGTCATCAAATTCATCATTATTTAAAAAGCAAAACCATTAAATGCCCCTCTAAACCCTTAATCACAACGCTGCTGCTAATTCAATAATACCCCTGTAGCTGTCTGGTGATGCCTGCATTGTTTTGGCTCTGCCCAGGTGATGGTGGCTTCATTCAGGGAGCCTGGCATTGTCTCAGGGGCACGGTGCCCTGTTACTGGTGCCCATTGTGCATCTATTGTGCGGCTATTGTGGCAACCCTGAGAGAGCTAGAGGAAAACAAAGGCACCAGCGCTGCAGAGTGCCCGCGCTGATTTCGCATGCACCTGGCATCGCCACAGACGTGGGACATTATTAATTGCTAATACATATTTATGTGGCACAAATTTGCCATTTGTTTATGCATAAAATTATCAAAAGACACAAGGCGCTTAGCCAGAGAAAATGGTGACCTTTTTAAACAAGAGTGAATGGAGCCCCGTTTGCTGGTTAAGACTTTGTGCACTTTGTCTAGTGTGCGTTTGCTTCGTGTGATTCATGAGTGTGCATCTTGTGTGCACATGCTTGATGTTTATCAGTCTTACGTGACCCTGAGATAAAGGCAGAGAGTCTGTGAAGGCGTGTAGCGTGACTAGCAGATACTTGGTACCATGGTATTGCTGTGGATTTTTGGACATGGGCCATGGTAAATTCTTTGTTGAGTGCCATGTAAATACCTTAAATATGAAAACCGTTATGGCTAGTTCACATCTCAATTATTATGCAAGCAGTTTGTATGACCTTGTATTCATTGGGAGGCGATTGAGTAGTTTATTTATTTTTTTAATTTTCCACACCACAGGTTAATTTAATAATTATTATATATATAGATTTTTTTTATATATAAAAACTGTTGAGGGTAAGCAGTAATTAAAATGGAAAAGAGTGAATCATCACATCAAAAAACTGAAATTTTTCCTTAATAGATTCATAACCTAAAAACTTGATGTTAAAAACCAGAGTTCATAGACATATTAAATTAAATCTCGTAAAATGTTATAAGCAAAAAGGTCAATTGTCAGTTATCAGTAGTGTAGTGATATGAAGCAGTTCACAGTGACCAACTTGAACACATTGGTCCTGCAAAATCTGTGTCAGGAAATCTTTCCCCTCATGAAATTCCCGAATGTGTGGATTTCTATGAAATGACTGGATTTGACCCACAAAAATGAGAAAATATTTGACCGTGTGAAAGTCATCACCATAATGGTAGGGTGTTTTGGGTGGTTGTCAAGTCTGATCAAAAGTAATAGCACACCTGTCCTCAAAGAACAGTTTGAGGTATTATTTGTATCCGTGGCGTGTTTTTGAAAAAAAAAACAGTCTTTGCTACATATCTGTGATCTTGACAATGCTTGCCTTAGCAAACACCAATAATTAATAGAAATGTTCAATCTGAATGACCCAAATTGTGTGTCAGGTTACAAGTCGCATGTGTTTGTGAGATTGCTACTAGTTGAGAGGCTCACAAGCGTCACCCAGCTTCACTTGACCCAGTGGCAACACACACACACACACACACGCATATATACCCTTAACTCAATAAGGAATACATTAGTCCCATTTCAAGTGACTCTTCCCCTTTCTCAGCAAACACATTTACTTTCTATTAAAGCCTGATCTGCAGTGCCGGCAGCCAAGTGCCTGCCAGAGTTTATTACCATAAAGATTAGAACAGAGCTCTTAACACGCAGGTGAACACACACACATGCACTCAACCCCCCCACACACATGTGTGTGTGTGTGTATATGTGTGCATGCACATACACTTCCTTTTCCCCCCTGTCGAAGGGGTTTCAGTGGATGTATTTCAATCCATTTCTGGATTTAAAGAGAGGGTTCAACAAAAAAACACTGTCATAATATCTCATGCTTTTATCTCATGCCTGTGTGATTTTCTTTCTTCCATAGAAAACAAAAGAAGATGATTTAAAGAAAGTTCACATTGCTTTCCATATAAAGAGAGTGAAGGGGAACTCAAATCTGTTAAGCTCCTAAAAGGACAAAAGAATGCCATTAAATATTATAATACTATTCCGTCTTATTTAAAGTAGTATGAAGTTTTTCTGATAAATTGGTATGCAGAACAGTCTGAATTGAAGATGTTATTTCATGACAACACAGCTTGGCTTCTGTGGTCTCCATCGTCTTTTACTGTATGGAAAAGAGCAGCTTGGGCATTTTTTTAATTTCTCTTTTTGTTTTTCATAGAAGAAAACGTCGTACAGGGTTTGAAAGGAAAGAAGGTGAGTAAAATAATTTATATTTTTCATTTTCTTTAATGTCTTCCACCTTTCTTTCTTTTT
This sequence comes from Gymnocypris eckloni scoliostomus, assembly GCA_027564155.1. Taxonomy (NCBI): domain Eukaryota; kingdom Metazoa; phylum Chordata; class Actinopteri; order Cypriniformes; family Cyprinidae; genus Gymnocypris; species Gymnocypris eckloni. The sequence continues at coordinate 14,349,512 of CM050432.1, read as the reverse complement.
TGTTCACCTCTGTCCTTTCCTTTTCTTCTCATCCTCAGGGTTCAGCTGCTCACCAATGGGTTTGTGGTCTGAAGACGAGCAGCACTCATCTCTTTCACATCCTTTGTAGGTCAGTTCCTATTTTTACTCGTTGTTTTTGTGCAAGGACACGCCATTGTTGTCAGCCGACACAAGCAAAAACTGTTCTATTGGTAAACAAATCAATTACAGCTTCAAAATGGCTGCGATGTGCTCATCAAAGACACATTATTCCTCTGTGCCGTATTGTTGTCATCATGACACCTCTAATCATGGTTATCATGGGCTAGTAGTTTCCATGGCTACACTATAACAGTCAGCCAATGAATCGCCCCATCCCAGTCCGGCAGAACAGCCATCAGCCAATTGTAGTGCCCTAAGAGAAAACTAAGTTCCCAGTTCGGACCTTCACCATTGGGAGAGAGCAAAGGGTTATGTACAGTATATGCCACCGCTAATGTTGACTGCTATTTATTAATGTTATGTGAAAATAGCTAATACTAATCAGGCTAAAAAATATATATATTTCTAGTTTCTCTCACTTATCTCAATTTTGGGAATGACTTGTGTTCTGTGCATTTAAATGGGATTTTCACTTTCAAAACTTCACATTGTGTACGTTCCCAAAAAGAAAGCAGCGAGTTGGTTGGCATTTTCTTTAGTTGGAGGAGGTGAAGTGATGATACAGAGAGCAGGGTCACAGTTATCAGAACAAACGGAGAGCAAGAGAAAAAGAAAGAATGAGAGAGAGAGAGGACAGGGCCACAGGGAGGGGGCACGGGGCCAGCTGGAGGGCCAGGCTGTGTGCTTTGTGTGTTTGCAGCAACAATACAGGGCAGCTGAGAGTTGCCCCATGACCGTTTCTCTGAGGGCAGTCTGTACCCTGTCCACCCACCCACACACACACACACACACACACACACACACACACACACACGGGTCACTGCAGAGCTACTCAGCTGCCGATGCAGTCAACTGGAAACAGCCACACTCCTAAAATCAGATTTTTTATTTTTTTTTACTTTCCTGTCAAATACGCTCAAGTGCATGCTTCGCAGACCTTCATGTTAAATGACATATGGGTTTTGCTGTTGACACTGTCCAGGAAAGATAGCCAAGCATGAGGCTCGGAGAGTGAGAAGAATGTGTGTCTTTAAAGGGGCCATGTCATAAATTATATTATCATTTTATTATTTTTGGATTCCCTGATGTCTGCTTATAATGTTTGAAAAGGTTGAAAACAGTCATAAGTTTTGATATATTTTTACATGCCCATTTTCTATCTTTCACCCTCCTTCTGACCTTTATAGTTAAATGGCATATGTTTTGCTGCTATGCCTTTGATACTATATAAATGGCTGAATAATAGTGCTTTGCTAAACTGACTGGCTGCAGGTGTTAATTTATATTTATATTTTATGTTATTACATTGTTATATTATTATAAATGAATGCAATTAACGAAGCATCTGTTGTTGTTTTTCCTTTCCTGAAATAGCTAGAAATAGTTTTTGTATATATGTTTCTAACATTGAGATCCGTCAGAATGAAATGCAGAGTTGTTGGTGCTACACACATCGAGAAACAGCACAAGGTTTGGAGACTTTATCTTTTCATTAGTTCTTATTGTTTTTAGGAAGTATTAACAGCGTTTAGTATTTATTGTACTTCCTTTATAATAATTCACCATGATTGGCCATGAGTGAAATGTAAACTTTGGCAGCCATACAGGTACATCTAAAAAAAAAATAGAATATCATGAAAAAGGTCAATATTTTTGGTCACTTATTTCAGAAAGTGAAACCCATATATTATATAGATTCATTACACATAGAGTGAAATATTTCAAGCCTTTATTTCTTAAAATGTTGATGGTTATGGCTTACAGATAATGAAAACCCAAAATTTAATGTCTCAGAAATTTAAAATATTACATGAGATCAATAAAAAAAGGATATTTGAAACAGAAATGTTAGGCTTCTGAAAAGTATGTTCATTTTTATGTACTCAATACTTGGTTGGGCCTCCTTTTGCTTGAATGACTGCATCAATGCGGCGTGGCATGGAGACAACCAGCCTGTGGCACTGATCAGGTGTAATGGAAGCCCAGGTTGCTTTGAGAGCGGCCTTCAGGTCATCTGCATTGATGGGTCTGGTGTCTCTCATCTTCCTCTTGACAATACCCCATAGATTCTCTATGGTGTTGAGCTCAGGCGAGTTTGCTGGCCAATCAAGCACAGGAGCACCATGGTCATTGAACCAGCTTTTGGTACCTTTGGCAGTGTGGGCAGGTGCCAAGTCCTGCTGGAAAATGAAATCAGCATCTCCATAAAGCTTGTCAGCAGAAGGAAGCTTGAAGTGCTCTAAAATCTCCTGGTAGATGGCTGTGTTGACTGTGGACTTCAGAAAACACAGTTGACCAACACCAGCAGATGACATGGCAGCCCAAATCATCACTGACTGTGGAAACTTCACACTGGACTTCAAGCAACATGGATTCTGTGCCTCTCCACACTTCCTCCAGACTCAGGGACCTTGATTTCCAAATGAAATGCATAATTTACTTTCATCTGAAAAGAGAACTTTGGACCACTGAGCAACAGTCCAGTTCTTTTTCTCCTTAGCCCAGGTAAGATGCTTCTGACGATGTTTCTGTTTCAGAAGTAGCTTGGTAGCCCTTTTCCTGAAGATGTCTGAGCGTGGTGACTCCTGATTCACTGACTCCAGCTTCAGTTCACTCCTTGTGAAGCTCTCCCAAGTGTTTAAACCGGCTTTGCTTGACAGTATTCTCAAGCTTGGGGTCACTGGTGGTGGTTGAGGAGAGACCACCCCACATTATTGTAAAGCGCTTTCGGTGTACAACAATACACAATAAAGCACTATATAAAGGCATCATTCATCCCTGTTGCTTGTGCACATTTTCCTACCCAAATTCTTCCTTCCAGTCAACTTTGCATTTAATATGCTTTGATACAGCACTCCTTGAACAGCCACCCCTTTCAGTAATGACCCTCTGTGACTTACCCTCTTTGTGGAAGGTGTCAATGATCGTCTTTTGGACCATTGCCAAGTCAGCAGTGTTCCCCATTATTGTGATTTCAAAGAACAAGAGATACCCACAATTTATACTGTACGAATGGTCATTTATTGAAACACAAATGTAAATATTCTAATATTTTGAGATACTGGATTTTTGACTTTCATTACATGCACCTGTATGTTTATATTTTGCATTTCTGACATCAGAAATCCAAGAATTTCAGAACAAGATACTTTTGCAGCTTAGCCTCTTTAAAATATTTTTTTTATAAGGAAGACTGTTTCTGTTCTGTAAGTTTCTGGAAGTTGAAGTATTTTTAAAGAACGTCAATATCTCATAATTGTATCTCTCTTTAAAAGATTCCAAATCCTTTTGAACCTGTATTGGGTGTATTTAGGTGACTCATTTGTGTGTTGAACAATGTCCTGGCTGGACTGAAAGGTCACCAGCCTCTTCATAAAGGTTTATATTTATGTGACTGTAGCTTCCTTTGTGCAGTACTTTGTGAAATATTGTTATACAAATGTGTTCAGTTTGGATCGCAATCTGTGTGTGGGGCACGGACAAGTATGCTTGTGTGACCTCTGACCTGTCTTCCTCTCTCAGTACACATCTAAAGGAAGTTCTGCCTGCGGTTAGCCCACACAGACAGGAAATCCTGTAGTGCAGGGGGAAGTTGTAGGGCTGTAAAGTTGTTTTAGATGTTATGACCTCTTTAACCTCCACTCATGATGCAAAGTCCTCCTTTCCTTTATTGGAAAACACAGCTGAAAGCATGCATGTTTACCCGTGAAGCAAAAGCCACACTCTGAAGAAAGCATGTCCATTTATGTATTCGTGTATCCCTTAACATTTAGACACCTGCATGCACTCCAAACACCAGGACTCCTCGGTTTCCCCACAAGCCGATTGCAGCGTGGGCACTTGTCTTCCTCTGTAAACAGATACAAGCATGATAGAGGACATGGACGAGCCCATGTTTGAGCTGAGAAGTACAGCTCTGTGTTGGTGTCTGTACAACACACGTCAGGCCTCTAGTAATCTCTAACAAAGCACCTGTTTACTCTTCCGTAGTCACCAATGTAAATACACAAAGAGAATTGGAAGCCAATTGTGCTTGGCATTGTAAAGAGCACACAAGGAGCGGAGTTGGGGATTTTTGACAGGCCTTGGCCTTCTCCAAAAAGAAAATTGGAAAATCAGTATTTGCCTGATCACTACTTTTGTACTGTACTTATGTATTGTAAGTGACTCAAAATGCAGAATCGGTGGATGCTGATCACAAAAGCTTACATATTGTCACGGTACACGGGGATCCAGGAACGAGGAGATGAGGATTCTGACAAACGAGGTATTTAATGAGAGACAAACGGAGGAGAGACAGGAACACAGGTAAGGACATCTACGGCTTGGACACATGACATTAACAATAATCCACAAGTAACATGGGGCAGAACAGACTAGATATAGGGAGACATGACTGGAAACACCTGGGACATAATCAAGATACAGACGAAGACTAATCAACTAATGATGGGGAACAGGAAGGACCATATAAGGGTGAGGGACAAAGGCAGAGGAAGACAAAGTTCGACATTACCCCCTTTCCAATAGGCGCGTCCCGCCGCACTGACATCGAAAGGGAGGGGTGGGCACTCTGGAGGCCTCAAGGACCTGGAGACCGGACAGGTGACCTCCAGGGCGGTGCCCGTTCCGGGACCCACGGCGGATCCGGGGACTCAGGCGGCCACGGCGGATCAGGCGGCCATGGCGGATCCGGGGATTCCGGCGGCCATGGCGGATCCGGGGATTCCGGCGGCCATGGCGGATCCGGGGATTCTGGCGGCCATGGCGGATCAGGCGGCCACGGAGGGTCCGGGAACTGAGGAGGCCATGGCGGAGCGGGGTGCTCGGGCGGCCATGGAGGAGCGGGGTGCTCGGGTGGCCATGGAGGGTAGCCCCCCCCCAAAATTTTCTTGGGGAAGCTCCCCATCCCAGGGGGGCGCTCAGGAGCCGTGGAAGGCGAGCTGGACAGGGCCAGCGGAGGGAAAAGTGAGCTGGACGGGACCAGCGGAGGCCCAGGTGAGCTGGACGGGACCAGCGTGGGCCAAGGTGAGCTGGACGGGACCAGCGGAGGCAATGGTGAGCTGGACGGGACCAGCGGAGGCCCAGGTGAGCTGGACGGGACCAGCGTGGGCCAAGGTGAGCTGGACGGGACCAGCGGAGGCAATGGTGAGCTGGACGGGACCAGCGGAGGCCCTGGAGAGCTGGACGGAACCAGCGTGGGCCAAGGTGAGCTGGACGGGACCAGCGGAGGCAATGGTGAGCTGGACGGGACCAGCGGATTGCCGCGTCGTGGAGCTCCGTCACCGCGGCGAGCTTGCAGAATCCTCCGGCGAACTCCACAAAGGAGAGATTCCGCCGGCTAAGGGCGAGGACGCAGGCGGCGAACTCCATCGTTGTTTGCGGTGGATTATTCTGTCACGGTACACGGGATCCAGGAATCCAGGAGACGAGGATTCTGACAAACGAGGTATTTAATGAGAGACAAACGGAGGAGAGACAGGAACACAGGTAAGGACATCTACGGCTTGGACACATGACATTAACAATAATCCACAAGTAACATGGGGCAGAACAGACTAGATATAGGGAGACATGACTGGAAACACCTGGGACATAATCAAGATACAGACGAAGACTAATCAACTAATGATGGGGAACAGGAAGGACCATATAAGGGTGAGGGGACAAAGGCAGAGGAAGACAAAGTCTGACACATATATATTGCAAGATTGCAATAATGTCCAAAAAACAATTTGGTCCCACTCACTTTAGTGTTTGTCAGACTTTGGGACAAGAAATGAATACTTAATACTTACAAAAATGTATGAAATCGACCATAAATGACAAAAAAGACGTTAATGATGTTAAAAAACTTGATTTAATTGTGTGTTGAATTAATGTCACAGTATAATGTCACAGTATGTAGCCCTTTTTAGAGACTTTTAGAGAATAGTGGTCCCTTTTTCCAAAGAAATATGAATGTGAGAAATATTAAAATTAATATTGAATTATAAATATTGATTCTTGCCTTGTGAATATTATAATTGCTGGGGTAAAATATAATATTTTACAATATAAATTATTATATTTGGTAGCCCTTTCATGAGAATTGTATACCGTTTATACAGTTCAGATGGCTTTTGTATTCACTTGTTCATATTCATGTTTAAATATACTGTATTTGGTAGTTGCAAGTTATAAGCAAATCAAATTTCAGATACACTAGGGGGCACTTTACAATAAGCTTCCATTTCCTACCATGAATTACTGCATTAGGAATCATAAAGTAATAATGAACTGAAGTTAATGTTAATAAATATGCAATTGTTTATTGTTAGTTTGAGTTTCATAATACATAACTAATATTCATTATTATTACTTTATGCAATGTTGTATGTATGTTTTTCATCCCTCTGAAGCACCACTGAAGTCATGTGAGTCAACACAGAAATAATTGACTAGTCTGTGCAACCCCAACCCCTATCAAAAAAGTCCTTCTCTTCGAGCACACCATTGAGTGAATCACATCATCTGCCATCAGGCCACAGATTGTCCCACGCTCCTCTCCCAAATTCCCTCCTGAGCGTCTCTCTCAATATGCCCAGTGCCACCGTATTCCCTGCGTCTCCCTCCCAGTAGACCTGCCCCACTCCGGCTCTCTTCAGTACCTGAACTCTCTCACCCATACGGCCATCGGGCTAATTGCGGCAAACGCGCTTGTGAATGTATACGCAGTCATTACTGCTCACAGTGTGTGAAAACGACAGAGGCCACATAAAGACACACTCATTATGAAAAATGAGGCTCTTGAGTGAATTACATCGATGCGTTTGTGTGTCTTGTAGGTTGCAGCGTCCCCTGCGAGGTGCCGCGATGAAGGGTGTGGGCAGGGACGATGCTCCCTAATCAACACGGCAATCGCATTTCCATATAAACAACCAAAAGCTTGTCTACATACAATCCAATTCCATATGATGTGGGCTTGCCGTCAGGGCTTGTAATTGCTTCAGTTCGCAGAGTGTTAGAACAGTGCAGAAGAGGACGAGAGAGGCCTCTGGAGAAATGGAGGAATAGTCCAAGCGAGAGATTTTTCAATGACCTGAGCTCTCCAGTGATCTAGTATCCGAACATACTAAATCAATGCTCAGTCATACAGCAATAACAAGCCTCCTTTATTTACACCGTAATGGCTATGAATAACGTAACAACAACATTTAATGTGGCATGAGTGTTTTTAATGCTAATCAAATGTTTTGTGTGACTCACAAAAACCTTAAAATATAGTACAGTTTCATTACGGTTCAAAAGTTTGGGTCTGTAAGATTTTTATTTGTTAAAGAAGCTGCATTTATTTGATCTAAAATAGTTATAATGTTAATATTGTGAAATGATACGATTTAAAACAACCGATTTCTATTTTGAAATATATTATTTGAGTAATTTATTCCTGTGACGGACATTAGTAGCCATTACTCCAAACTTCAGTCTCACATGGTCCTTTAAGTCCTAATGCCTTTAAAATCATTTTAATATGCTGATTTCCTGCTTAAGAAATATGTCTTATTAAGATCAGTGTTTAAAGCGGCTGCTTAATATTTTTGTGGAAACACAACAATTTTTTCAGGATTGTTTGATTAATAGAAAGTTTAAAAGAACAGGATTTTACATTTTACAACATTATACATGTCTTTGCTGTCACTTTAGATCATTTTAAAGCATCCTTGCATATATTTTCTGCATTTTGCAAGTTTTAATCATAAAAGCATCTTTTTTTTGAAGCGTAAAAACATCAGTTCCCATTTATTGTGCATGTATGGAAAGAGCAGCATGCACACTCCTCAGAATATCTTATTTTATGTTCCACAGAACAAAGTCATTCAGGCTTGGAGTGGCACAATAGAATATTCACGTTTTGGTGATCTGTCCCTTTATGATCAATCTCCAGGAAGCAGCCTCATTCCACAGATCGATTGGTCTTCAGGCGCTTCCTATTGCATATCAGGCAGACCATGTGATCTCCTTCATCAATGCAAGGGCTTTAAATAATGAGAATCGTGCATAAACATCACCTGCTCTATTCATCTCAGGTGAGAGAGAACCTCTCTCTCATTCTCTTGCCCCTTTGGGATTCCTCTCTTCCTGTTGGTTAAAGTAATATCTTGTCCTTTGGGTTTTCTTCTCCTTGAGATGAACAGAGGGAGAGGAGAACAGGCAGAAGCATTATTCTCGCGGTAATGCTGAACCCCGGCCAATTAGGTGGATTAAAACCAACAAAACACCTCCATTAGTGGGAGGTATTGTTACATGCTTGCTGATCATTTAAAGTAAACTCCTGAGTGCCTCCTGGAATTCTTCCCCGGAATCTGTTTCCCTTTCATCTCGCAGGTCTTGTGTTCTCAGCAACGCAACCAGAACTCATGTTGGCGCCATGCATTTTTCAGAAACGCAGACTAAAGCTGTGCAATTAAGTCTTTAATAGTTTCTAGTCAAGCCTTAAATTGTAAAAAGTTGGATTTGTATCTGATGTTTCTGATGCCATGGACTGTAGTTGAACCTCAGTCTAATAGGAAATGAGTTTGAGTTCATCGAGCCAAACAAGAAGTGGCATCTACTATACTTTCTCGTGGAGGACTTAAGTATTATATACTATAGTTGAAACATTTGGTGTCCGTTTCTGAAACTGATAGAAAGAAGGCCCTTATGCACTTAATGCACCAAGGCTGCATTTAAAATTAGTTTTTTTTCTCATTTTAATATATTTTTGAAATGTAGTTTATTCCTGTGATGATAAAGCTGTATTTTCTGCAGCCATTGCTTCAGCCTTCAGCATGACACAATATTCCATAAATCATTCTATATAGTGATTTGGTGCTCAAGAAACATTTGTAATCATTATCGATGTTAAAAACATTTGTGCTACTTAATATTTTTGTGGAAACTGATAAAATTAGGAATCTTTTGTAACATGTATTATTTTTATTGTCAGTTTTGAGCAGTTAATGAATCTTTTTTTGCTGAATGAAAGTAATTTCTTTCAGAATTTTTATTTTACTTTCCGCAAATTTTGAGAACCTTTTGTAGATATTCCTGTTGTTTGACATATTTCCAATTGAAAACAAATGTTTGGGTGGGACAGATCAAAGGCCACATCCTTGATTTGGTTTTGTTCCTTAAATAGCCAATATGTGTTAGTTTATATCACAATCCAGTACATGATTTGCAACATTACAGTCATTTGCAGGTGGCATTAGGGGTGAGAAATTCTCATTGTAGACGGCCTTTGATTGGACAAAAGTTTGTAGTTCATGATGGGTTCAAAAAATGATCAATATTTTACCCAAAAGAGAAAGTCTGCTAAAAGTGAATGGGAGTGCACCAGCATATCCATAGACTCAAACCCAACAGACATGTTAAAGTAACAGTGCAGTACACCAAAAAACACCGTCTAGGTCTCTTCCTCTTGAGCATATCATTGATAATTACACGGGTGTTTTGTAACTAGAAGCGTTTGCATTTAAGTTAGTTGTTTTAGTTGTGTTGGTCGATGACTCTCTTCACTTTCGCTTCCGAGCTCTGAAACTGAACATATTGAGAGCTCTCATCAACAATTGAATAGCTGAAAAGGAATTAACCTCTAAGTAGTGCTCCGTAAATTTGCAGAGGTTGTTCCCGTATCAAAGAGCATATTTAATAGAGCGCTGTGGCGTGGAGAGCTCCAGCGGAGTGTTAAATAGGCCGAGAGCTGGAAGTGAAGGGCAGAGGTGATATCCTCTCTAAAGGTCTCTAACAGCCAGAGCAAACCGTCCACACACACTCTAGAGAGATGTACAAATGTCCTGCATCCGCGTGTGAACACAATGGGTGTGGGAAGTTTGTGTGTCATACCCAGGAGACATGGCGTGAGAGATATGGAATGCATGTGCGTGTATACGCGAGTGTGTGCGTGTGTGCGTCCCTGGGGTTGGGGGGCCGTGCCGTGAGGGTACAGATGGGACAACATATGACACGTGAGGGTGTGGGGACACTGAGGCTCTCTCCGTCCATCTGGACTCCCCTCTGATCTGCCCTGCCTCCCTCTGCCGTGTGTGTTTGTTTGTGTATGTGTGTCTGTTTGTTTGTGTATCTGTGAGTGAGGGCTAGCCTTTTGCTCCTGCATGGCTGTTGGTTTTGTGCAACGAGAGCTAAAAAGTTTAATATTCTCTCATATTTAGCAGTTCTTTTTTTTTTGGCAGAAAAGGACCACAACATTTCAGATGCTGTGGAACGAGATCGGTCCGATCGTTTGTCAGGTTCTGCCTTCCCATAGTTCAAAGTCACATGACTTTTTTGATGCTCGTGGAGGAATTTATTTCAGCAAATGTTTCCATCTTCCATTATTTGCATTTACCCTTTTACGCACTAGTAAAAAATCACCTCAAGCGAACATAATTAGTTTTTTGGACAATTAAGGAATTTTTATTCGAAATTTGGCATTTCCATCACTCGTTTCTGATGCAATACTTCAAAATGTGCATTAAAACAGGGAGATGGAAACTTAGCTGGTGACACATAAGACGCCTTAAATCACGTGGAAGAAGTGTGCTATGACTTTTTCTAAGCTTCTAAGCTTAGACTTACAATTTTGCCTGGAGGTGAAAAAATTATTGATTTACTTATAAAGCACATATTAATGCCTTATTCTGCATGACAGTATATTTTAGATCCTTTAATGGCCCATACCTTAACTTAACAACTACCTTATTAACTATTAATATACCATAATTAGGAGTTTACTGAGGCAAAAGTTGTAGTTAATAGTGAGAACTTGGCCTTAAATAAAGTTACTTTTAACCAACCATAACACAATCATTTTTAAATAATTACTGGCTTATCAGTACTTTGTGTTTCGTTATCTATTTTTATTTTATTGTTTATAATATATGAATGGATTCTTGGGACTTTTTGGTATTTATTTTTGTGTACAATGTTCTCAGAAAATAAATAACATTTATCATTTGATTAGTTAATTAACTGCCCATTCATTTCATATCAGTGACATCGCTGGGGCTAATGCATTCATGCATTCATAGGATGTTTATAGCATACACACATTCAACTCTTCTTTCTTATCAAATGCAAGATCATTTATGTTAAGTGACATGCAATTTAGCTGAAAATACTGCCATCAGATGGGGTGGGAAGACATCCTGGATTTGACAGCATAGTTTTGACCCTTGTCTTGCTCCAGCACGACCTATCCAATCCAGAAGCTGCAAACCTGTCATTTGAACATGTCTTCATCCCCCTCCTCCTTGTTCTAAAAACGTCATTTGTGTCGCCCGCCTGTGCCGTCCTCCGCTCACCTCCCTCCAGTAGCCCCCTGTGCCCTAGTGCATTGTGGGTCATCGGCGGAGCTCAGCCCTGTTTGTCAGGTACTGAGGAGGCTGTTTGAAATTCATGTTCAGTAGATTGTCAGACAAGAGGAGATTGTGTGTCGGGGGGAGGCGGCGGTTGAAGGGGGGGCTGTAGCTTCATTACCATATCAAAGAACCAGCCGCCGTGGTCTAATGGTAATTACACTGGCCAACAATTGGCGCTCGCTGGTCGGATCATAACAAAAAAAAAATGAAGGATGTGCTTGTGTGTGTGTGTGTTAGGATGGAATACAGGGGGTGGAATTGGCCAGGGCATTCAGGTTATGTTAATACAGCTCATCTATTTAATTAGTGCTCAGACGCGGGCTTTGTTTACTTCTGACATGTCTTTTTTAAAAGTGTGCATGTGAGAGAAGAGACGGTATGGTAACGGAGGTTTTCGGGGATGATTTGGCCCATGTAAGATTGAGTGAGAATTGTACAAGCTATAATGAGCTCCACTGTGGATGGACCTTTTGATGGTCGTCCTGACTCCGCCCCCCCCTGCTCGGCCCCCACTGGATCCGCTCACTAGAGAACATGCACACACTGAGGATAGGGAAATCATATTGTCCAGTAACCTGGCCAACAACACAAGCTCCTGTATGACGGTGTATGCTATGTGTGCCTCACTAGCGAGGCCAGGAATTAAGTGGGTGGATCTTGGAATAGGGTGGAATTCTGTTTTGTGTCTACGTTCTAATTGTATCAAGAATATTGTGAGGTGTACTCCTTTCCTTTGCTTTTATGAAACAATAGCACTGTTCCAAGACCTAGTGAGCAGGTCACGATGGTAAACTTAGTCTGATGGGTTTTCTGGAGGGAAGTAAGAGCGCCCACTTTTTATGATCCAATCAGTCCAATCATAATGGTTAAAATTAGGTCCTGCCCTACTTTTTTCTGCCTGAATACTCTGAAAAAGTTTTAAATGCTGTTTAATGTTTTTCAGAGAGATGAGTTTAATGTTTTTGTGTGTGTATGTATAATAATAATTAATTACATTTATATAGCACTTTTCTAGGCACTCAGGGCGCTTTTACATACAAGTGGGGAATCTCCTCATCCACCACCATATCTATATATATATTTGTAAAGAAAAGTTAACTTAAAGCTGCAGTCTGTAACTTTTTTTTTTTGGGGTCAAAAATTATCCAAAATCAATATTTGATAAAGTACATAACTAGCCAGTGTTCAAAACTATCACCTTACTTTAGGCCGATTTACAACGGTTATCTTATAATAATGTTTTCTGATTTGAGTGGTACAGGTAGGTTTACGCGGGAAATTCGAGCATGGCACTGCGTCATTTCGTCACATCTGTAAACATGAAGAAGTTGTCCCGGCTAGTAAACTATCGCACTTGAGGATCCTGCAGGTGGCTGATAGTATATAGCCTTATCTCACAGCAGCTAGAATAATTACATTTATCATTGTGATCAATTTAATTATCCTTAAATTAAATTTATACAATTAAATTCCAGTTTTAAATGTGCTTCTGATTACAGATAGCCAATGTGGGATTACATACATTTTTGTATTTTAAATCGAACTAGTTTGAAGGAAGATTAGCTTTTTGGATTAAACAATTTCTTAATATGAAATTTGATTGGTATGACAATTAGATATTAGAGTGTACAAAAATCTTAATCTACACGTTAATACACCATACCCATAATCACGCAATGCTGCTGTTGTTAACATTAATAATTTGAGAACAAAGTATAAGAATGATAATACTCAGCACAGTTAGATGTGATATGAGCTAGCTGATCTTTAGATTCAATCACCATTGGTAGCGCGATTTATTGAAATGCTTTTTTCCTCAGTTGGTCAGAACAAATGTGGCACACTTAGTTAATTATTTGTTCAGATAACGATATACAGTGAAAATTCTTATTTGGGTCATATATTCCAAGACATAGGCAGTATATATCCACACCGGTGCAGTGACTGACAACTACACATTCACCTCAAAACATTCATACACGCTGGAGCCGTGCTGGAACACCTGATCACAACCCCGCGCTCGAAGATAATTCCGCAAGAAACTGCAATTCTGGGTTTATATACATCGAGGGCGACAAAGAGGTAAAGGTTACGGACTGCCGCTTATATGCCTACTGTGATGCTGGAGGCAGGACTGTGGTTCCCATCATGCATTGTGGCATGAATGAATATTGTAACTTAATATAATAATAAAAAAAACTGTATCATTGTGGCATGAATCAATATCATAACTTAATATAATAGAAAAATCACTTCTATTTGTTTGTTGAAGACTGAGTGCTACTTAAAAATTGAGAAAAATAAAAGTAAATAACTTTTTTAAATTGACAAATAAGCAGACATATTTGACAATGTTTTTATATTTTAAAATATTGTTAAATGTTGAAATAAATAATACGTTGCCAAATCATTTTCAAATGCATAATTTGTAACGTTTTAACTTTTATTGAACATTTACAAATATTGCTTTTTAATGTTTGTGTAATAACAATAACAATTACATAAATAAAATGTTACATTTATACAAATTGTAATGAATGCAAATATTTTTTTAAGACGTGATCTTAAACGGTTTTAAATATATATTTGTAAATGTAATATATACAGTGTATATATGTGTGTTAACAGTTTTAAATTCTATTGATTGACTTTGACTGGTAAGAACAGCCGTCAATATGGGCTATCCAGTGGCTTTCTGGTCATTATGTACCATTTTCCCCTGGTGTGCATATGTGGAGTGGACTAAACTATGAATGAGGATATTTTTGAGGAGAAGTGTGTGTGTTTGATTGTGTTTGTGATGACGGGAGCTAGATGGTTATGGAGTTGTGATGGGCCTATTTGAAGGCCTCTATAGAGAGGAGAGAATCACAGAATATGATGAGAGAATCTGATCGAGGGAGTTATTTGACTCCTTCCTGATGCCTTTGTGTGTGTTCGTGTGCGTAGATGTGTACAAAGCGTTTGAGCACCTACATACTGTGTTTATCATACAGATCATCCCTCTATTACCCTGCACACTTGAACCAGTTGTGCACTGACGTGCAGCTGAAGAGGACACATGCGCTCCTTGATGTTGTATCATCACAGTGGGTTGTGACTGGAAATAAATGTGTTCGCAAGGGCCACATTTTCTGGGTGTGTTTTTATGTAATGAAAGCTGTCTCTAAATGTGGCTTTGAGCTTTATAGTATGCAACATTTTAGGATAGATGCCACTGTTAACAGTATTCATACAACATATGTGAACTCAACATTATCAGCACATTTCTTCAGAATTGAGACTCGTTCATAAAATCCTCAGCTTCTGATGTTTTCGTTTAAATATTTAGGATTGCTTGATGAGTGGTGTTTGCATCTGTTTTTAAAATCTTCCTGCATTCACTTTTCAGCTTAGAAATTGAAAAACAGATTTTCTGACGATCAAAATGTACTTTTTTTTAAAAACACTTTACTGCTTTACAATTTTTTTTTTGTCCAAAAAGTCAATTTGAATTAAACTAAAACCTTCTTGTTATTACATAGTAATTAACTGTAGTTTTTACATTGTAATAATTCTAAAACGATTCTCTTCAGATGTCTGAGGTAAAATAATATTAACCAATTGGTAAAGTCGGCTATTTTGGCATTATTTAAGCTACTATTGTAGTTAATGTTGTCTTTGTAAAATCGTGTAATTAGTTAACCTATTTTAATGACTTATTACTGTTAACATAATTGGGCCTGTTTAAAAAGCCTCTTCAAAAGCTCATGATGTTTCTGGAAGGAGCACCTGCTTTTCACGAGCTGATCAATCAACAAATCAGATTCTGCCCTACTTTTTGTCTTATGAATACACCGAAAAAATGTAAATGTCGATTGAATTTTCTTAATGTATTTTAAGTGCTGTTGCTTTAGATTTGAAAGTAAGTTACAGTACTACGAGCTGAAAGTGTTTTAAAGATTTTAATGCTATACAACTGAAATTTTCAATGTTCAATGTTCCTGTTCAGTTATTTGTGAACTTTTACCCAATTTCAGACTGAAAAATTGTAAATTCTACAGTTTTTTTCAGTGTGGTGAAATGCGTTCCAAATGTGGTTTCATCCTGATTTTCAAAGTTTCTTCCTGCATAGGTATTTGTCTAATTCCATAGTAAAAAAAAAAGCCGCTTGAGGACACATCATCCCACAAACAGCCATCTTTGAAAGTTACCCATCAGTCAAATAAGTTTGACTATTTCCCCTTGTCGATTTCTGGAGACTGTGTGTCAGCAGGTCATAAGGGCCTGTTCAAGAGGGCCTCATTAATAAACACAGTGAGTGTGCGAACTGTCATGCTGTTATCACGCTGTATAACAACACCATGACAAGGGAACTCATTCAGCAAAGTCCACGCAACGTCTGTGCGACGTCTGTGCAAAATCTGCCCCATATGCCCCACCGCCACCGCCAGGAGGAAGTCATGAGGTCATCGGTGGAGTTGTACCTGTGCGTTGTCTGACTCGAGACCTTGAGCAGTATGAAAGTGTCTTTTTTTTCTATGCGCTGCTAATATCTGCATATGTGCGTGTGTGTGAAGTCTAAATTAAGGCTAAGGGGAGGCAAACCATGACACAGGGTGCTAACAGCATGCTCTATGCCTCTCTCTATCTCTCATTCTGAGCACTTCATTCTCTCACACCTCTCTTGCCCTTGAGAGGAAGTGCACTGCCGCCTGTAAGTGAGAGCAAATGTCCTGTTATGAAGACGGAAGTGAGAGAGAGTGAAAGAAGAGAAGAGGATCTGATGGAGTGAAGGAGAACGAGGGAAATAAGTGAGGGAGAGGCAGATGGAGAGAGGGATAGGATGCCTTTTTGCAGTTTAGTAGTTTGTGCTAAATCTTAATGTTTTTGTGACCAAAGAATTCAGCACGCTTTGCTTTTACCCAAGTCTTGGCAAAGGAAAGGAGCCCTCTCAGTAAGACCAAGACGTTTTCTCTTTCCCCCAACACACCTTATCACTCATTTTACAGGTGGTTGTTAGGTCGATCAAACAGACTAAACCTTCTGTTTCATGCAGATAAGACCTCAGCGCAAACTTTACAAACTTGCGTCTGGATGAGACGGCTTTTGTGCAAACCCGTAATGGGCTGTTTGCACTGACAGCGATTTACAGCCACACATTGTCCAGATGTCATCGGCGGCGTCCAGATTCCTGAACATTCATACTATGTGCTGAATTTGAGAAAGAACTTATCTATCTAGAACTTATTTATCGTATTGATAAAGTAAATGTAAAACACCGTAACCCGTGGCAGTTTTGGGGTGTAAAATATGCTTAATTGTCTTGGAATTCATGACTTAATGGTCCTAAATGTGCAGTAGGCTTAATTTTCGTTATGCTAAATATTCCTTGTTTTTCCCATTTGATTTTAAGTGAAATATGGCCTAAATGTTTCTTGGCAGGCTTAATGCGATTCACCCAGGTGTGTAGCATACATTCAATCCCAGACATACTATATCTGCCATGTTGGTATTATCCCTTGATCTAGGACATACTATTAATTACCAAGTGTCAAAGAAGTACAGTGTAATCCTGAGAAACAACTTTCTTGTTTCCTGAAGCACTTATATTCTGATGTCTGGATGTCTGGCATTGTCATCCATTCATTTGACATACAATGCAAAAAATGACACCCAATTTCTGTCTTGACCCATCAGGTCAAACAATAGTAGCCTTATTATTCTTCAAAACTTCAGTTGTAAGTTCATTTTAATATAATGCATTTGTTTTCGAAATTGACAACATAAAAACAGAGAGAACAAAAGTTGCTTAAGTTGGAAGAGTGTGTGGCAGTAGCCTGCTAATAAACTAAAGGACTTTCATTCAATAGACTCTTTTTAATTCAGATTTAATTAAATGGAATTTTATTAACTTGAGACTGTGTGTCAAAGTTTTCTACGTAGTAATAATTCAAATGCAAACATCAATAAGCCAATTGTGTATGTAAAGTGTCTTGATGGATGGCTACATTTAACTGAAAGATTATAATTTACGTCATTCGTGTCACAGAGGTGCGTTACCATGACAGGTTGAAAATATGCAGCAAAGTGTTTCTCGGGGTAGGAAGCATAGGGAATATGTCATGCTGTACGGAGCAAAGAGAAAGGGGCTTTATGTTCATGGCATGACGCCGCAGACACACAAAGACTGTGAAATCAGGGGCTTTGGAAGGTAACCATTTACTGTTGACTGTTGCTAATGGTAAAGAAGAAAAACAGCTGTCCACCTTAAAGTGGAAAAGTGCTGAAAATAGGGTGTTGCGTGAGGAAAAAGTAAAGTGATTTAGACACTCGCATGGCAGTGCAGACGATGGTTTTCACTGCATGCATACACATAGTAAAGTATTGCATTAACATACAATGACCCCAAAAAGTATCTTTCTGACATTTAGACATTGTGTGGCTTAAGTGTCCAACTACTTTTTTGGCCCACTTTATGTAAGCTCAAGCTCAGAAAGAGAACTTACTGTCTGAAACTCTTGTATTTCTCATACTCAGATGTATCTTGACATCAGCTAAACCCAATTTCAATCTTCTCAGTTTTAATACCCTTCTCAGTGTTGACCGGGTCAACAATTTCTAAATCTCTGTCTCTAAAATCACTGTGTTTTTGCCTCTCAATTCAAACAAGCCCCGGAGATTGACTGCTAAACTGCTTGTCTGGTCTTGTTCTTGAAACTACAAGCTGACAAACAAGATAATCACTGCTGTTCTACATATGGACACTTTTTTTAATTACAAGTGTTTCAGACTCAAAGTCTGTTTTGTTTTTGTTCCTCATCACGCCATCCCGGTAAACAGAAGAATCTTTATTTTTGCATTCAAACTTCTGCTGATATTTTTTCTTTCATCTTCGATATTGTGTTGACAGATGCATTAGGTCATGCTTGCTTTTTGTATGCATATTAAAGCTTTTCACACTGTGCGTTAACATACTTTTAAAACCAGGGTAAATATAGATTTTAACCCTGGGTTATGCGATGTCACATATGTAACTTTAAGCTTTACAATGCAGTTAACTGATTAGCCAAATTTACGATAACCAATCATAAACTGCCTTTGTGCTTATCTCATTAAATATTCATATGGTTTTTACTGCAGTAAAAATGTCACGCTTGGTTTAGTTTCAGTATTTTAGGGGACAATGTCAAACAGTGACAGCAAATAGATGAACTAAAGTGATAGCTCATATTTGATGTTCTTATGCACAAAAACGTTAAACCAGGATAGAGAGTGAACTGCGTGAAACATGGACCCAGAAAACAAGAATTCTTCATGTTTGGCCTTATGTATTAAGGGTTGATTTTTATTACAACTTTATTTCATTAAAACTGATTTCAGTATATTCTTTGTTTGATGATTACATTAAAACCATTACAAGCTTTTTACCATGCCTTCCAGACTTTTAATATTTAGCCATCTAAAATTATTAAAATCACCTTAAAATGAGTTTTAAATTACAAAGTATAATAATAATTTAGTATATACCTTCAATATAATATATACTTTCACTTTCTGCTTATAATGAATTGACTGAGATTATTACGTTCAACTGCGCAAAGTTTGCACATTGCTTGTATGTGATATCCATCGAACTGTGACACCACTGTGTCGTATCGAACCGAACCATGTTTTGTGAACCGTTACACCCCTGATATCCACCGTTGAAGAAACACCTGATTATGTTTACTTGGGGTTAACAATAACCATTAGTTAACCATTTCAAGGGTGAAAAGCCCATTTGTTCAGTTTTGAAATCAGGAAATCAACATAAAGCTCTGTACTTTAGTCTACCGGTCATTATTCACTCTCACTTTCTATTTGTTCTGTTTCTTAAAAAGCTGTTGTCTGACCGGTCCTTGTAAAGTAGCTAGAAGTAGCCTTGAACAGGATGAGTGTGAGCCGGTCCTCCATCATCTGTACCGAATTGTTCTAACTCCCATGGAGCTCCAGCGAGGAAGATCATGGCAGGGTTATGGTATTGTTCTACCCCAGCTTTATGATTAAATCTGACTAAACGCAGTCATCATGGACAAGGTCTTTTCTATTTGAGTGAAAAACATTCTCTCACACGCTGAATTCCAGTCTTAATTGATCTGTATACTTCAGATGCTGTTGGATATTTTGAAAATGTTAGACTGAATCTAGACTGTACTTGGCCTTTGCTCCTACCTGTAATTGAGTTCTTTTCACAGCTTTTCGCAGGGCTATGATACTCGGCCCCCTTGCATTTCTCAGAGGTGAGAACGCTCTAAACAGGCCGTCTTATGTTGACGGACATGATGATTGTAAGCATATTATCGGTGTTGCCAGCTGAGCCCCATTACAGCATCACAATGGACACTCCTCATCCAAGGACATGGACTGCACACAACAGGCCGTTTGAGGAGCGTATATACACCGCATCTGTTGTCGGCCACAATAGAAAACCCTGAGATGCCCACTCATTTGGGTACACAATCATCTTTATTTGCTCTCTCTTTTTCTCTTTACATTGTCTTTATTTAACTATTCTTTAGAGATTGTCCCATCTCCTTTTGTTCTTGACCTTTCTGGTTGCGGCTTCCTGCAAGCAGGGCAGATATGCCTGGAATAACAGCGGCGCGCTCTGTACTTAGAGTAGTTGGCAAGGTTTTAATGAAAGCTCTTCCTGCTGCTCAGTGTGAGAGAGAGAGCTGAATTGTCAGAGACTGTGGACCAGCCACAGTGTGTCATAATGCGCTCACTGGGAGTGCAGTAATATGCATCGATTTGGAGGACAAGTGAACAATCTAAAACAGACTGAAGGAAAGAGACAAGGAGGACCGATCAGAACATTTTAGATTTGCAGGCCTTGATTAATAGGCTGAGGAAATATGTGCTTGTTTATTTAGTTTGCACACACGTATACAGTAGATCATGTCAATTTAACAGGTTTCTTTTCTTTGATTAATTTATTATGGCTGAAGTGTTGGATTTAGGCAGAATTTGCATCATTCTTTAAATATATACATTCAGGTTTGCATTGCTTTGGGGCTTGTTGGAAAATAATAATAAAAACGTTTTAATTACGGCTATCGATTTAAAGTTACATTTTAATTTAATTATTTCATATATTACTTAAAAATATTGCATGGTTTAATTAGGGCGGTAACATTTAGTATGTTTTTTCTTTAAATAATCAATCATTTTTTCTATTCAATAACGTTTTTGCTTTCTTCATTTAATAGCTTTTCTTGTATAGCTAATATTGATATTGTATTTATTTGATAGATTGTGATAAATTAATCATCATTATCTAATTAATTTGATGAACATTTTTAATTGATTGTCTGTCTTTATTATAACGGGGACATGTTTTATTAATTACGTAATTCACTTTTTTGAGTGTGTGTGTTTAAGAATTCAGGTCTACTTTCTTGGAGTGGAAATAAAAGGTTTTTGTGGGGGATTTTGGGGCAGGCTTGATCTTAAAATGTTCCAGTAATACCCACGGTCTCAGACAGAGGCCCGCTCAGACCTTTAGTCAGTGTGCAAGTATTTATGCATGTAAAAGTGTCTTCCATCCATGTAACTGTCGGACGGGACACACACATTGACTGATGTGTGGCATATGCGAGTCGCCCCTCTGATGGATGGCCCATGGCTCCCATTTGGGTCGCTGGGCGGCACAGGCGCCTGTGCTCTCGAGAGCAGATCGAGGGGGGGCTGTGGAAAGCGGCGTTGATTATCTCCAGTGGGTGGTCTGCTTGCTTCTAGCGTGCCTATTATGTACATAAGCTTCACGGTGTGGACTACGGACAAATGAGCATGTTCATGGTGGGCACGGCAAGATACTTAGCAGGAATGGAGGACGATCGACAGTTTAAGAGAAGGCCTTCAAACTAAATAACATCAGTAAACAACAAAGCATCTTTTTCAAGTAGCTATCGAATGAGAAACGAGACTCAAAGCCGAACGTCAGTTTGTGTCTCGTCTGGGTCGATCGCTCTGCCAGCACATGCCAGTACCGGAGCGCCTGGCAATATGAACCCCCATCATGGATTGAATCGTCTCATTCTAATCAGATTAATTAACATTCCTACGCCTGTCAAGAATAGCACCGCCAATTGTCTTGTTTCGTATCGTCTTTTGTTTTCAAAGCCTCGTCGCCTCTGCACAAGATCAGTCAAGCGTAGACACACAACGCATAGTGCTAACGTGAAGCGTAAGGGTGAGAAACAGAACCGAGGCGGTCAGTTTGATGAGCACCCAAATTGACAGCGACGGATACTGTGCACGACTTACAAACCGTGGATCAGTGTCCATGTAACAGGGACATTAAATCACATTAAAACGGGAATGGGAGGAATGTTTTTGTTATCAGGATATTTTTGTATTAGGAGTTTGTAAATAATTGACTAGCTTGGCCTGGGGTTGGTCTCATTGTCACTGGGTAACAAGCACAAGGACACCGGTCCTCTGTTATTATTGGCCGTGAGTGTTTCTGATGGGGAACGAGACGTGGAGCAGAATAATATGCTCTTTGATCCTCAGCCATCCTTCACACACACTTACCACGCAGACATCCAGTCAGGTGGCTGCTAAGTGTGTGTGTGTGTGTGTGCACGGAAAGCCCAGGGTCCGCTAATGCAACCCAGGTGGAGCCAGAGCATTTGGATATTAATTAAACCATTCACTTTTGTTCTCGCTCTCTCTCTCCCTCTCTGTGTGTGGTAAAAGGCCAGCTCTTTTGTTACTGCAGGGTTTTTTTTCTTCAGAGCTATGACAGTGCTCATTGTTGTGGCAGAACGGAGGAGGTCTGTGCTGTGAGCGAGGGAGCGAGTCAGTGGACGGGGTCTAGGCTAATGACAGGAAGTCTTTAAAGTCTGCAGTGCATTTCATCTGTGACAGTGGGGAGCCCACTGGCCAGCGCCTGTGTTTGATCCATTCCCAGCCAGGAGCACAGTGCTACAGCCACTTAATTAACAGAGCTCTTATTACACACACACACACACACAGTGGCACACTTAAGAGAGAGATGCACACAACACCATGCTGTAGCGCACAAAGAGTCAAATCCATAGTGTTTTCTGTTGAGCTACAGCTAGAACGGAAAACAATATTCGCTTTGAATGATTCAATGGGTCATATCATGCATTATTCATATCGTATGCTTCCTCATCCTTCAATATCAGACTTCATTACTTCACAGGATCACAAATAAATGTATTAAGATTAGACTGAAGTGATCAGGGAATAATAGTTGTATCTGCAGAGCTGTAGGTGCTACACCCAGTCAGAATCAGCACAAGGTTTGGCCAACTTTCCTGTTTAGAAAGGATACAGTGTATTCTACTTGTGCATCACCTCACTGTAGCATGTGGGGCAACCACAGATTATGGTTTACAGATTCTAAACCACAGGTAAATGTCAGAGTAAATGTGCAATATTTGTACCTGTAGGGCAGTAGCCCAGAGATAACTTTAAATCTACCCCTAAAAGGTGTATGTTGGTACCCTAGAGTAGTACAGTAATATTGGCCCTGTCTCTGTGACAAACTATTGTACCCTTAAATGCACACTTTTTTATGGTTATATATGGCAAAAAAATTAAATTAAGGATTGGTTTCCTTTCAGCTCATGACTTGATTTAGCTGGCCGCACAGGAAGTTGAATTGGATTGACACTCAGGAAGTGGAATTTACAGAATTTGAATTCAAATAAGTTCAAGTAACCCCAAACTATAAAAACACATTTGAACACGTGGAACACCTGTCAAGCCCAACTTGAAAGTTTGTCTTTGCAGCTATATATTTTTCTTGTTAATTTCTTTTTATTTTAGATACATTTTGTGCATCGAACCTTCAAATTTGAGTTTTAGCTCATCTCTCAATTGAACTCTATAAAAAGGAATGTAAAAGACCTTCTCATTTCTGAAAGTCCTCAGCCCATTTCTGAACGCTGTGTAGGTGTTGTTTTGTAAATGTCGGAGATCGTGTTGATCGTGTTGTGACATACAAGGATGTTTTTTTTCAGCATAGTTTAGTTAAGTTCCAATGTATTTTCATAGCTCAATGCAATCTAATCTCAAAAGATCAAGGTAAATTGCATTCCTTGTGATATTACCCCTTTATACAAGCTCTACATGTCCAGTATGTCTTTGCAACCTGTTGTATGTGGCTTGGTTTGCATAATATAATTGTAACCTAACTAATGTTTCCAAAGACTGTTAAAAACCAATTATATTTTTCTCCCTAATCTTTTCACACCTGAACATAGAGGTCAGATCCCAATGAGGGTTAATTCAGTGGAGACAGTGTCTTTCTGTAATCATTTTCTCTGTCTGCTTCCTCTGTCCATGATCTGTTTGAGTCATTCTGTGAGTGCTTGAATCAGCGCAAAAGGCTGTAATGGCACAATATATTGGCTTGTCCTTCCAATTTTCTTGACAGAACGCTGCTTTGCTTGAGTAGATAACGGTTTAGACAAGTAACGGAGTGTGTGGTCCTTGGGTTTAGTAAATGCCTTATAAATGGGGGATGTCGTATTTTAGTTTTTATAGAGGATCTCACTCTTGTTGTCACAATCAGAAACAGTGGGGAGAATTTGCTAAGAATACTTTATGCACGCTTATGGCATTTTATATTTACACACTTGTTTTAGAGCCTGATTTACTCTCACATGTGTCCGGTTACTATGCTCTTCTCTATCATTTGATCATTATTCAATCAGTGTCATTTTGGTATTGTTAAGATAATAGTAATATTTGAGTTATAATATATATATTTGTTTTCATTTTAATTATAAAGTAGTAATTGTTATTTTATATATTTTTCATTAATTTTTATTCCAGTTTAAGGCATTTTAGTACATCAACTAACTGAAATAAATATATATTTTTTATTTTTAGTTAATATTTATTTTATTCCAACTAGCGGTTTTATAGTTTTGTGGTTTTTAGTTTCATTTTTAGTTTATATTTTTAGAAAATTAACAGTGAAATCACTTAAAATATTTGTTTTCGGCAGATTTCGGTAAATGCCACTAGTGAAAGTTTAATTGTGTTTGGCAGCAGCAGTGTTATGCATAGAAATATGCTTTTGTGCTTAAAATAAATTTACCTTTTAGATCATATTTGTAAGAAAAATATTGGCTAATAAATAATTCTTTAAATAAATAATTACATAATTTTAAAATAAACAAGTCAGAATAAATAAATAAATATGCAAATTTAAATGGATCATGGGATGTAATAAAATCCCAGGTTCTTTTTGAATAACAGATTTTTGCACTTTAAAGTTGGCGCAACTGTATCGTTATTAGCTTCGGTGTGTTTTTGGTCATGTTTGTAATGTGTGCACATTAGCGATTCACACGTGAGCCATTCTGGCTAGTGACGGATCTGTTTACCCTGTGATAAACAGAACTAAATAGCGCTGGCTGAAGTGTCTTGCTAAGGGCCTCCTGTGACGGACAGAGACCGAGGCTGTGTATGCATGTGCAAGCTAACCACAGCTGCGCGAATGCTGCACTCAGACATCAGAGGCAGCACTAGCATTGTTAGCTTATCTCCATCACCAGCTCAACCGGCACGATTATTTACCCCTGTGATTTAAAAGCAGTTCATTGAAATCCCGACGCTTGACAAAACTGGACAGAAGACCCGCTTAGATCTAAAAGAGTGGCCTTTTTTCGCCCGCTCTAGCAGTCTTGCTCTCTCCGTCCTTACACTTGTGCATTTGAGTGGCATTAGCCTAATGGCTCCAGCATTCAAATGACCTTATTACCCTTTTAGTAGTCAGTGTGTGTGTGTGCGGGCATTCACAAAGCCACCCGCTCAAACAGTGGCTAGGCTGTAAGTGGAGACAGGGCCCTGGGTAATTTAGCTGTAGTGGAACGCGCTGGCACTAAAAGCCTGCTGGGTAATTGAGTGGCGCGGGCTGGAGAGAGGCGCCCCTGCCCTGCCTCATTATGCCATGTCTCCTGTGCTGCCTGTCAGAGGGACGGCGCTTAGCCCACGCCACCCTCGCCTAATGCGCCTGACATGCCGTGTCCTTTCTGTAAAATAACAGTATCTTCCTCGCCCCTGACCCTCGAACACATCGATCTGCTGACGGATGCGTGTATTTGAGTGCATGTACGCATTGAATGTGATCATAGCAGGTCGCGGACCAACACGCCTGTGTCAGACTCATTTACTGTAATGACCACTCCTTCCACACAAAGTCTATTTCAAGCACCCCCCCAATGGTTGTTATATTCAACCCGTTATAGCTTATTTCACGACTCTGACCCACGTAGAAGGACCACAGTGCAGTTTAGCATCTGTTCTTCTTTATTATGTCACCCCACTCCATATCAGTCCCACTTTTCCTTCCATCTCTCGCTCTCTCTCGCTGTCTGTGTGAGCATGTGTCTGTTATAATTAAGCTGAGGTGTCCCTGTGGCAGGGAAGCAGATTGATTCAGTCTCCAGTAAGATCTATTGCTCTTACAATCACACACGAACTCAGCAGTGTCGTCTCCTCATCCATTAAGCACTACTCATACCTGTGATCAAAGCACTGGACCAATTGTCTTCATTTTTAACTGCCATCTCAAGTGCTTTATGAATTGAGCCTGCACAGAGACGGTTGCTTGACATGATGCCATGGGTCGCATTCAGCAAATCAACCTGTGTAATAGACTCCTTTCAGGTGCTTCCCGCACCTCTTTTTACATTACAAAAAGTGGCCATTTTCTATTTAACTGTGCATTTTCTTGATTGTCTTCTCAGTGTATTTGACATCTTGTCTTATAACTTTATGCATCTACAAACACTCTCTCTTTCATCATGTTTTGATTTTCACTCCAGAACTGCCTACATAATGATACGTCATGCAAATTGTCCATTAATCATTGGTTGGGATTTGAAAGGTCAGCAGCAAATGAGCCCAGGTAAAGACCCTTTGAAATGGCATTATGAATGCAATTTAGTTTTTTTTATGTTGATGTGTTTCCTATTGAAACAGGACGTTTGGGCATGACACACATTGAAGGAATTTTCCCTTTAAAAATTGGTTTTAATAGGTTTTATTACAGTGTGTTCATACCAACATGAATGTTCGGTGTGGAAATTAATTAATTCAGTGAATTGATTCAGTTATGATTTAAAATTCATTCATTTTCATTTGATTTTAACCACTCATCACTGAGAAGAAATAAATGCTGTTTGAAAACATTTAAATACTTGACTTTTAATACAGCAAATTTTATTTTATAAGGTATTTACCAAACAACAACATTGTTTATTTGCTATTCACTGTCATTTAGCAAAACATAGTATGTTTCAAAACCCATTCATAGTTTTATGTAACAGCAGCGGCCCTGGGCATGTGACCAAAAGCGTGAATCTTATTGGTCGGCCAGCGTTTTTCACAGTGCTATTGAAAATAGAACAGCTCGCTGTAAAAACGAAACAAAAACAAGTTGTATTGACAGTATGTGAGTGTTTATTTTGATCTGAACAGACAAATTAACAGCTGTTCATTAAATCTCAAATGTTTAACATAGCACATTTTTTCACCAAACATTCTTATTGGTGTGAACATGCCTTTAGCTTATCACAGTATTTATTTTATGCATCTATATTTTTACTGGCTGTATTAGATGGCAGGACATTTTAATTCTAGAAAGTATCTGATTGGACAAAAATCTATGTAGTGCAGGATGAGGCATAAATAGTTTTGCTCTGTTTTCCCAGGAAATAGAATTTGAATTTGAAATGCCTATATCGGCTAAAAATTACTTTTATCAGCATTTAGGAGTGTGATAGCATAGTCATGCACAAGTGGACTGTCATGGTTGCTTACTGTGAGGAGCAAGGAATGCAGATATTAAGGATAAATACAAACAACAGTCTTTAATAGTCCAAACAGGAGTAACACAGGACCGGCAGGAACACACACCTAGCACAACATTGACATTCAACGACTAGGAAACCTGGGGCATATAACACGTTAAATACAGGACTAAACAAGGGGTAGTTAACGGAACACAGGTGAATCAAATGATTAATCAACAAGAGGGGAAAACTGGGTCACAGAAAGCACATGGGGAGAAAAACACACAAAGTCCATGGCCCCCCCTCCTGGAAGGCACGTTCTCGCGCCGTAGAAACAACAGAGGGAGGGATGGGGGGGACCTTGGGAGGAGGCTCGGGAGGAGGATGGACACCCGGGATGGGGCCAGTAAACAGTCCAGGGAGGTGAAGAAGGAAGGAGGAGCCAGGGTGGACCAGACAGAGACGGGAGGGGCTTGGAGCAGGTGGAGCCAGATGGGACCACGACCACAGCCATAACATCGACTCACAGTGGAGCTGACAGAGGGAGGAGCAATGGTGGAAGAAGGGCTGATGACTCCAGGGGGGCGACTGACGGCGGGGGAGCAGGTGGCTGAGGAGCCCGATGCGGAGGCGTGGATCCAGAAAGCCACGGTGGAGCCGGAGTGACAGAGGACCAAGGCAGAGCCAAAGGGAAGGAGGAGCCTGACGGAGCTGGAGGAACGAGGGAGCTTGGCGGAGCAAATGGACTGATGGGCCACGGCGGAGAGGAGGGAGCTAGGAGCCATGGTGGAGCCGTTGGGTCAATGAGCCGAGGCGGAGTCCGGGACTCAGAGGCAAGGGATTCTCCAGCCACATCGACGATGGAGAATGGCAGACCTGCGAAGCTCACACTTAAGCCGTATCTCGGAGCTTAAGTGCATTTTGCTTAAAACAAGTAAAATTATCTAATACTCTTGTTTTAAGAGTATTTTACTTTCAAGAATATTTTGATTAGAAACAAAACAAAAATACAAAGATAAGCAATTTTTTGCAGTGTGTGTTTTCGTGTGGACAATGAATCCGTATATTTTCTGAAACTCTGTCACCAGCCGCTACATCACCGCTGCATCATATAACGGCAACAAAAACATGAAAAACACTGAACAAATATTTGTATGAACTAATATTAGCACAGATGAATAAATGTATTGTTCCATGTTCATTTGTATACCACACGCTAGGTTTATGCGCGTAGTCCAAGTCTTCTCTATTTTTAGTGTATCTCTGTGGCAAAATTACAGCGCCACATGCTGGTCTGGCTTGCATACTAGTCAAGTCAAGTCAAGTCACCTTTATTTATATAGCGCTTTTAACAATACAAATTGTAACAAAGCACTGCACAATATCAAAATAGGCAAATTGTGTCAATAATGTAAAATGACAGGATTTAACACTCAATTTATCAGCTGAATGCATTTCATTATTGAATTTAGTAATGGCATTGTCCAGCTTAGTTCAGTTTAAATAATATCTGTGCAATCAAGTCGATGATTGTGCTGCAAGTGAAGTGTCCCCAACTAAGCAAGCCAGAGGCGACAGCGGCAAGGAACGAAAACTCCATCGGTGACAGAATGGAGAAAAAACCTTGGGAGAAACCAGGCTTAGTCGGGGGGCCAGATCCCCTCCAGCCAGACGAATCAGTAGTTTGTTCCAACTGCAGCAAAGTCAGAGTGTAAGTGGTCCACTGCTTCCAGGGGTCTTTCCCCGATGGCTGTCTAGTGGCGCCTTTCCACTGCATGGCACGGCACGGTTCGGCACGGCTCGGTACGGTACGGTACGGCTCAGTTCGGGTCGGTTTGTGTTTCCACTGCAGTTTAGTACCGCTATAGAGTGGGCGGGATTATTCACGCGTCGTTATAATTGCGCCGCCTCTACTGCCGTGACATCATCGTAAACGCGCCACAAACAAACTCACAACAAAGAAAGGAGACGGAATAGTGTTCTTCACTCTCGGCATGTGGATGTTTTTAACAACAATGGAGAGGTCTATGAGAACACTTGGGATTTACCCCCAGCA
Source organism: Gymnocypris eckloni scoliostomus (assembly GCA_027564155.1). Lineage (NCBI taxonomy): Eukaryota > Metazoa > Chordata > Actinopteri > Cypriniformes > Cyprinidae > Gymnocypris > Gymnocypris eckloni. The sequence continues at coordinate 14,320,131 of CM050432.1, read as the reverse complement.
GCAGAGACTGTGGTGACAGTGTAGATGAGGAGGTAGATGTGGGCTGTAGATGAGGAGAACAGGGATGTTCGTGCAGGTGTGCTGCGTTACTTGATTAGTTAACTATTCATGCAGCGTGTTCTGTAAAGTGAATTATCAATAAACTTTTGAATATTTCAAAATGTACAATGTATCCCTTGTTTTTTTATTTATGTGATGGTTTTTATAATCACGGCATTAATCATTTGTCTTTTCAAGAGGTTCATTACGTGCTCATACAATGATACATATTTAATATAGTCTGGAGGTACACTTATTCGATCAGATTGTTTTAATTGAAGCAAAACACAGATACAGAGGTAAAAATATAAACAGAAAACATACTCTGAAAATATAGCAAGTTCAAAAGTAACGTTATACATAAGGCTTTTTCCTTCGTCGCGCCATCAAGCTCTCACTGGATCCGCCTCGGTTATCAACGAGAGGAACGCCTGAACTTCCTCAACAGACAACGACACTGCTATTTTGTGGTTGATGCAAAATGTGCGTTTGTTTAAACAGAAGTTGCGTCCGATCCTTCGCTGGCTGTGCTGATTTAAATCTAGCGGGTAGGGCTGTAGAGGAGGGTCTCGTGTCGCAAGTTCAGTGACACAGTAATGACGATTCTCTTCAGCCAATCAGTGATCAGTAGAGTTTACACGTCACGTTTTGGTAACGGTACGGCTCGATGGAACCTCGACCGAAGTGGTACTAAAAAAGTATCAGGTACCAGGTACAGTACCCAGTGGAAAACCCCCCAAAAGTGAACCGCACCGAACCGCACCGTGCCGTACCATGCAGTGGAAAAGCGCCATAGGTGATGAGGTCCTCACTGGAGATCTGTCTCTGGGGCTCATCTATGTGTCCTAGACTCCGCTGACGGTCAGGGCTGTAGAGGTTGTCTCCAGGTGCTGATCCTCCATTTATGGCAGACTTTGGTTAAGTCAGTATAATCGCTGATGGTTGCTTCCTCTGAGGTCCTCGGAGGGGTTGTCATCGTCTTCTCAGGTGTTCGGTCATCTCAGATCGTTTAAGGGTTGGATCCAGACTGAAGCTTGTGTAATTCCTAGCTACCACGGAAACAGTAAGACAATTAGCGTAGCAGTTGTTCCATCCAGGAATAACCCTGGATGAAAATATCAGTATAATCCAAGCTAAAGCATAATAATGTGCATTTGATCAGACATAGCTGAAGTACAAGATTGTGAGATGAATTATATGAATGCTTGGCTAAAGAGATGCGTCTTTAATCTAGATTTAAACAGAGAGAGTGTGTCTGAACCCCGAACATTATCAGGAAGGCTATTCCAGAGTTTAGGAGCCAGATATGAAAAAGTTCTACCTCCTTTAGTGGACTTTGCTATCCTAGGTACTACCAAGAGTCCAGAGTTATTGTAGCATGATAGAAGATTAGTTAGGTACGCAGGAGCTAAATCATTTAGGGCCTTATAGGCAAGTAATAATATTTTGTAACTGATTACGAGCTTAATAGGTAGCCAGTGCAGAGACTGTAAATTGGAGTAATATGATCATATTTTCTTGACCTGGTAAGGACTCTAGCCGCAGCATTTTGTACTATCTGTAGCTTGTTTATTGAAGATGCAGGACAACCACCTAGCAGTGCATTACAATAGTCCAGTCTAGAGGTCATGAATGCATGAACTAACTTTTCTGCATCAGAAACACTTAACATGTTCCGTAGCTTGGAAATGTTTCTAAGATGGAAGAATGCTGTTTTTGTAACATGGGAAATATGATTTTCAAAAGATAGTTTGCTGTCTAATATAACACCCAGATTTGTAACTGTAGAGGAAGTAACATTACATCCGTCTAGTTGCAAATTGTAATCCAAGAGATTCTATGTACTGTTTTTAGGTCCAATAAGTAATATCTCGGTCTTATCTGAATTTAATAGGAGAAAATTACTGGTCATCCAATCTTTTATATTTTTAACACACTCTGTTAGCTTAGATAGTTTAGAAGTTTCATCTGGTTTTGTTGAGATATATAGTTGAGTATCATCAGCATAACAATGGAAACTAATCCCGTATTTTCTAATAATATTACCAAGGGCAACATATATAATGAAAATAATAGAGGACCTAGGACAGATCCTTGTGGTACTCCATACTTTACTGGTGATAATTGAGATGACTCCCCGTTTAAATAAACAAAGTGGTAGCGATCGGACAGGTAGGATCTAAACCATCTTAGAGCCTGCCCTTGAATACCTGTATAGTTTTGTAATCGATCTATCAGTATGTCATGATCTATAGTGTCGAGCACTAAGATCAAGTAAAACTAGCAACGAGATGCAGCCTTGATCTGACGCAAGAAGCAAGTCATTTGTAATTTTAACAAGTGCAGTTTCTGTGCTATGACGGGGCCTGAAACCTGACTGAAATTCTTCATAGATATCATTTTTTAGCAAAAAGGAGCACAGTTGAGCAGACACTACTTTTTCTAATATTTTTGACATAAACGGAAGATTTGAAATGGGTCTGTAATTTGCCAGTTCACAAGGATCTAATTTTGGTTTCTTAATAAGAGGCTTAATAACTGCCAGCTTAAATGGTTTTGGGACGTGACCTAAAGATAACGAGGAGTTAATAATATTGAGAAGCGGTTCTTCTGCTACAGGTAATAACTCTTCCAATAGTTTAGTGGGTACAGGATCTAATAAACATGTTGTTGGTTTAGATGCAGTTATAAGTATATTTAGCTCATCCTGTCCTATAGTTGTAAAGCACTGCAGTATTTCTTTGGGTGCGATGAATGAAGCTGAAGTACTAGACGCTGTAGGATCTACATTTGTTATTGTATTTCTGATATGATCTATTTTATCAGTAAAGAAATTCATAAAGTCATTACTATTAAACTGTGAGGGAATATTTAGATCGGGTGACATCTGTTTATTTGTTAATCTAGCCACTGTGCTAAATAAAAACCTTGGATTGTTTTGGTGATTATCTATGAGTTTGGATATACTCGGTTCTTGCAGTTTTTAGAGCCTGTCTATAGCTGGACATACTGTTTTTCCACGTAATTCTAAAGACTTCCAAGTTAGTTTTTCTCCATTTGCGCTCAAGAATACGAGTTTCTTTCTTGAGAGAATGGGTATAACTGCTGTACCATGGCGCCCATGCGTTTTCTCTGACCTTTTTAATTTGATGGGGCAACAGTTTCTAACGTATTAGAGAAGATAGTTACCATGTTGCTAGTAATTGTGTCTAGTTCATCTGTATTTATGGGTACACAGAGCAGTTGAGATAAATCAGGCAGGTTATTTGTGAATCTGTCTTTAGTGGCTGGAATAATAATTCTGCCTGGGACGATAACGCTGAGCCATATAGATAATATCAGTAATATGCAGCATGCACGATACAAGGAAATGGTCAGTAACATCATCATTTTGAGGTATGATATCTATATCAGTTAGATCAATTCCATGCGATATTATTAAATCTAGCGTATGATTAAAACGATGTGTCGGCCCGGTGACATTTTGCTTGACACCAAAAGAGTTTATTAGGTCAGTAAACGCAAGTCCTAACGCATCATTTGTATTATCAATGTGAATGTTCAAATCTCCAACAATTAGTGCTTTATCCACATTAACCAATAGGTCTGACAGGAAATCTGCAAATTCTTTTAGAAAATCTGTATATGGCCCTGGCGGTCTGTACACAGTAGCCAGAGCAAGGGATAGGACAGATTTATTTTGCTTATCTGACAGTTTAACATTGAGCATAAGTATTTCGAATGAGTCAAACCTGTATCCTGTTTTCTGATTAACATTGAGAATATCACTATATATTGTTGCGACACCGCCGCCACGACCAGTCTGACGAGGCTCGTGCTTATAACAGTAGCTTGGTGGAGTAGATTCATTTAGACCAAAATAATCATTTGTTTTAAGCCAGGTTTCAGTCAGACAGAGTACATCAAAACTATTATCTGTGATTATTTCATTTACGATAACTGCTTTCGGTGTGAGTGATCGGATATTTAGGAGCCCAAGTTTTAAAAATTGTTTTTGTTCATTTATTTAGCATTTTTCTGGTTTAATCACGATCAGATTTGTTCTAGATCCTGCATTAAATTTATATTTTGAACTCACTATTCGGGGAACAGACACAGTCTGTATAGATTGGACACTGCAAGTACCTTTATCATTTAAGTGGGTAGAACAAAAATCATCATAGCTGTTATTGGAGAATTGGCTTACTAGTCAGATGGAGCGTAGCGTTCTGGTGATGTTGTCCGACAGGAGTTCCGCACCGACTCTGCTGGGGTGCAGGCCATCAGCACGAAATAGTCTAGGACGCTCCCAGAACAGATTCCAATTATTAACAAAGATAATTTTCTGCTCTGTACACCATGAAAACAACCATTCATTTAAAGCAAACAGTCTACTGAACTTTTCGTGTCCTCGTCGTTACGTGGGAAGAGGTCCTGACACGATGATTGTCGCCAGCGATGGCGATGTGCTGCGCCAGGCTCCTGAAGTCCCTCTTCAGTGTCTCCGTCTGCCGCAGCTTGGTGTCGTTAGCCCCGCGTGAATCACAACAGCTGCAACGCCTGCCATCCTTCTCGTCATCCTTCAGGATCGCGGGTATCTGCACAGAAACATCAAGAACACGAGCACCAGGGAGACAATGAGTGTGCACTTTACCTTTAGCTAATGTAGCACGGACATGCCGGACGATTGAGTCTCCGATGACCACAGCGTCACGATCAGTCTCGCAGAGAGGGCGGCGGTTCCGGGATGAGATGTCAAGACCGGAGGGGAGAAGTCGCCGCCCAGGGCCTGGATCGCGTCTTCCGCTGCTGCACCCAGGGTCCGTGGTTTCCCGGCGCCGGAGTGAAGGCCATCTGTGACGATCGCGTCCCGGGTGCACGGGGCCTGTGCAGAGAAACACACGGAGTAGAGGTGGTGGGAGTGTTAGCAGCGCGCTGCATACTTACCCCGGACTTATGAGCATCAGCCCGAGATGTTTCCAGCGTTGCTTTCCGTTTCCTCAGCTGGGCCTGTTTCCCAAGCAGCTCGTGCAACCGAATGCAGCTCGAACGTGTCCTCACCTGCACACAACGGTAGACACAAATCCGCCATTAAAGCAAGTAACAGTGAAACAATGTTAAATGAGTGTATGCGTGTGTGAAAAGGGGTATTAGCTGTGTTAGCGGCACCCGCGCTGGCTTTGCTAACGGGCTATAAGCTAATAGCGGACTCGGGAAACCAAAATAAAACTTGCGATAACAAGCCGCTCTGATTATTCTCGTTGCAGAATGCGATCGGGGATATATTCACACGTTATAGAAACACAAATTATTGTGTATAAAATCGGAATTTAAGATAGAAAATAGACGATAAATAATTGGCTTGACGGAGATTCAATTCAGAACACAGCGACAAACCGGAAGTGAGATTCCCTCGGCTACATCGTTTTGTGTCTGTTTTGTGGTTTTATGTGGATGCAGATATTTCTTGAAACGAGGGGAAAAAAATATTGGATAGGGAATGCTCTGGCTTCATGTGGACATAGCGAAAACAAGGGGTAGTTAACGGGACACAGGTGAATCAAATGACTAATCAACGAGTGGGGAAATCTGGGTCACGGGGAGCACATGGGGAGAAAAACACACACACAAGAGTCCATGGATGTGACATGGACTAAAAACCACAAAACTCATTTTGATTTCATGGGATCTTTAGAGTTTGTGTTTGGAGGTTCTATTCTTACCAGAAGTGTTGTTCATTGCCACAAGCCGTTCTTGTTGCATTTGCCCTGGAAATGTGTGATTGTTCAGAGAGTATTAGAGCAAAAGAGAATGATGAAATGAAATAATTGGTTATTGTGCATTCTCTTAGCTCGAATAAACTTATTTTGTTTATCCGTCAGCAATTTAAAATTATTTCTGTTCCATTGATGCCATAGTTTACTCCTTAGCCTCATCTAGATCAAAGGAAATATGTATCATTCATTCTTAAATGTAAAATACAATTATGTAAACAAAATAAAAAAGGTTTTCACCTAAAAGGAAATGCTCTTTATTTTCCTCCCACAGATGTGATAGCTATTTCCCTGCTCTTTCCTTACTAACTGAGTGTGACATCAAATCAATACCTTTAGTTTTCTTTGTCTTCTCACTTGCTCTTCTGTGGGTGTATTGACCAGGCAGCACAGAGGAATGAAAGGATGAGGCGGACAGTGACCTGTCTCTCCGTCTGTCTCACAGGGGCTGCTGGGATTGTATGGCTGAAGAATTTACACTGGACCACAAAAACAGTTTTGGTGCTTCTATATTTTGTATTTGAACTGAGCACAAATGCTTGAGTGTGCACTGTCTGAACATGGTCCTTTTGTACTGTATATTATGTGGCATTTGTATATTGTGTGTCTACAGAGTTTGGATGTTTCGAAGCTAATTTAAAGCTTGTAACATTGTTGTTCAGTCTTTTTAATGGATTTCATTTCATATATACACTCACTGGCCACTTTATTAGGTACACCTTGCTAGTACTGGGTTGTACCCTTTTGCTTTCAGAACTGCCTTAATTCTTGGAAACATTCCTCAGAGATTTTTTTTCCATATTGACATGATAGCATCACGCAGTTGCTGCAGATTTGTTGGCTGCACATCCATGATGCGACTCTCCCGTTCCACCACATCCCCAAGGTGCTCTTAGATTGCGATCTGGTGACTGTGGAGGCCATTTGAGTAAAGTGAACTCATTGTCATGTTCAAGAAACCAGTCTGAGATGATTTGAGCTTTGTGACATGGTGCATTACCCTGCTGGAAGTAGCATCAGAAGATGGGTGCACTGTAGTCATAAAGGGATGAACATGTTCAGCAACAATACTCAGGTTGGCTGTAGCGTTTAAATGATGCTCAATTGGTACTAAGGGGCCCAAAGTGTGCAAAGAAAATATCCCCCACACCATTACACCACCACCACCACCAGCCTGAACCGTTGAGACATGTTCTTTACGCCAAATTCTGACCCTACCGTCTGAATGTCGCAGCAGAAATCGAGACTCATCAGACTAAGCAACGTTTTTCCAATCTTCTATTGTCCAATTTTGGTGAACCTGTGTGAATTGTAGCCTTTGTTTCCTGTTCTTAGCTGACAGGAGCGGCACCCGGTGTGGTCTTCTGCTGCTGAAGCCCATCTGCTTCAGGGTTCGACGTGTTGTGTGTTCAGAGATGGTATTCTGCATACCTTGGTTGTAACGAGTGGTTATTTGAGTTACTGTTGCCTTTCTATCATCTCTAACCAGTCTGCCCATTCTCATCTGACCTCTGACATCAACAAGGCATTTTCATTCACACAACTGCCGCTCACTGGAGTCAGTGTTGCCAAGCAATTGAACAGGTGTACCTAATAAAGTGGACGGTGTGTGTGTGTGTGTGTGTGTGTGTGTGTGATTTTATATATCTATATATTTGTTTTGTATATTGTTAGTGTATGTTTACATACACACAAATAAATATATTGTGAAATCCACACTTCTTTGTCAAAAGCATGTAGTTGCTTGATGAGAGTAGAAAAATGTACAGAAGGTTTTGAGACTCTTTAGAAAGAGGGAGTGAGAATTAGAGCAAGAAAGAGAGAGTTGGTAAATGGGGAAGTCTTCCTGTGAACAAAAGACACAGGCGATTGTGTATTGACACATCCACACCACAGATGAACGGAAGCAACTGTGTCAGATAAAAACAAGTTTATACCGCCGAGATCTCCGCAACTAAAGGCACATTTGTAAATTTGTCTGTGTGCACATGTGTCTGTGCTATTTTTCGTGTTTTGTGTCTATATATTTGTGTATGTGATTCACAAGCATTTATTTTATGCATGTGTTATTACTTCTAGGATCATGAGGAGTTTGTAATCATTCTCTCCCCTTAGATCTCTTCCATTTAAAAAGCATTGTTTTTTCATCCACACATGGACTTAACTGTAGTTCCTCCCACAGGCATGACTAGAAATGGCCTCTGAACAAATGGTTGGATTGTAAAGCTGGTTTATATGAAGGTGAAACTAATAGATTTGCATGTGTGACAGAAAGCCTGCGGTCAGGGTTTCTATATGAGTGGATTGGGGTGTAAGGTATAGAGCTTAGCTGCATGGACTGGATTAATGTCGGTTTAGAGATACGGTCAGTGTTAGATGATAAACCCGATGGACTTTTTGGTGGGGAAAGTTCATTAAGATTGTAGCTGGTTGCACATTGTTTTCAGCTGATTCAGGCTGGTCATTAATGGTCATTTATAGTCCAAATGGTTTATATATATATATGCTACACATTGTCATGGGTCTTGGTTGTAGTAAAGTGCATGACAGAGTAGTAAGCGTAAATAGTCTGTAATTCCAATTTCAGAACAAAGGACAGGAGAACTAATTAACATAGACACACGTATTCCATTAAATGAACATCATTCCAGGAACAAGAGTAGAAAGAAAAAGAAGGCTTATAAGGACAGCCAAACCAAAGGAGCAAACGAGATAATTAACGGAATCTATACAGGTGAACAGAATGAACTAATAAGGGCAACTAAATGATTGGTCATTGGTCATTTAGAAACTATGTCAAAGAAGGTAGAACAGAGACACGTAAATCTAAACAGATACAGAACATAAACGTGACACACATAATAATATAATGATGTAATAATTAGTATAATAATAATTTTGATTATAATACATATTTAATAAATTAATGTATATCTATAAAATAATTATGAATAAAATAAATATATAATTATTTATGCATGTGTATATATGTGCAAGAGGAGGTTATTTTGCGGGACCTTTCGCAGCGTGTGCCTTGCATGCCCGTCCGCTAACGTTATGCCACTGGGCAGACAGCACGTTGCCTGTTGTGTCATTTGGGCAGCCTTGTTAAGCGCAGTGGCCCTGAGAACATTATATTTCACACATTTTAAGCGGTTTCATTTATTTTCATAAATATATGTGTGTATATATATATATATATATATATATATATATATATATATAACATTTCAATAATAACATTTAACTTTGATTTTGATCAAATACAGCCTTGATAAACTGACTTTTTTAAATCTTAAATTCCACACTTCAATTCCAGCATGGTACTACTGTGTGATGGATCTGTTTTTATTGACCTCAGCATTGTGTAACTCATAATCAAGCAAAATTGTCACACAGCCCTCAGATGCAGTGGAGTTGGTAACAATTAGCAATTAGCTGTTAGCCGCTAGCTGAACTGTGGCTGATAAGGAACTGGTCAGTTCATGAAGCTGATAAGGGAATTAGACCATTAATTGACATTCAATTAACAGCAAGTGAGATTGCATAAAGGGTAATAAGGGTACAGAAGTGGTCATTAGCAATGATGGAAAGCAGAAAAGAGTTGTCCTTCATATAAGCCATCATTAATGAGACGACAGCGTTTCTCCCATGCTCTGCTGATATTTTGAGTTTTTTTTCTGCCACTTAAAAACTTCTGTCTCTTCTGGAATAACATAAATATAATTCCCAATAGATAAAATAAAGTCCCACTTTCTGTTTGTGTAAACATCCTGTTTTACTAGGAAATACCTTGAGTTACACAAGTAAAATGAGTTGTGAATGCCGTTTCATGTTGAGATTAAGTGTGTAAGGCCTCAGAAACCAGAGAATAATGTGAGCTCAGTGTGTGTTCCTGAGAGACCACAGACACAAAAGCAGACTCTGTGATCATGCTGACACAAATGTGTCTCTGAGAATCACACACACGGACACAGGACAGACCGGGATGCCAACAGACGCAGATGTTGTGTGTGTGTGTGTGTGCATTTGTTTGTTATGTACATGTGTGTCTGTCCTCCCCACACAGTATGTGTCCTTTGCCATGGTCAGGTCTCCTCATGTCCTGTCATTTTCAGAGATTTTCCCTCATGAGCAGAGACAGAAGGGGGCCCAAAATACAAGCAACACAACACACATAGAAATCCACACACACTTACCAGCCAGTGGGGGTTCACTCTCTGCCATAATCAATAGATAAAACTCACATGCTTGCACGCAAACACACACAAACATGGCGCCTAAAACAGCGACTTTTAGAAGCAATGCTAAAAGTTGGGGGATACGCAGTATAAAATGTATCAGACTTGAATGTTAATCATGTGATTTAACATTCTTCCAAAAGTCTGATTTTCGCTCACAAAAGCATAGCATTTTATCACAATATCTTGTTTTAGCTCATCAAATGAGCTTTTCTGAACCTTTTAGCACTAAACTGTTAACTTGCTAATCAAAGGTCAAACATAGGCTACATTCACACCTATATGCGAGCCTTAGTGCTCGGATAAGATTTTTGTATAGCTATTCACATTGTTGTTTTAAATGTGACCAATATCAGATTTCAGTGTTAAAGGAACACTCCACTTTTTGGGAAATAGGCTCATTTTACAACTCCCCTAGAGTTAAACAGTTGAGTTTTACTGTTTTTGAATCCATTCAGCCGATCTCCGGGTCTGGCGGTAGCACTTTTAGCTTAGCTTAGCATAGATTATTGAAAGAGATTAGACCATTAGCATTTGGTCATCAAAAATGACCAAATAGTTGCAATATTGTTCCTATTTAAAGCTTGACTCTTCTGTTGTTACATCGTGTACTAAGACCAATGGAAAATGAAAACTTGAGATTTTCTTGGCTCATATGGCTGGGAACTATACTCTCATTCCGCGTAATAATCAATGAACTTTGCTGCCGTACCATGGGTGCGAATGATATGACACAGCGCCTGAAAGTAGTCCCCTGCTATATCATAACTAGTTAGCTGGGGTAAACCGAAAGTTGATGCCGAAAGTCCAGCACTCTCTTCACTGCTGATGCTGCGACTATTCTTGTTTGAATCCATTCTGATGCTCTATTTTACAGAACTAATGGCTGCTGATGACTATTTGAATTTAATTCTGCCAAAGTGCGCCCTTGTAAGTGTTCGTTAAATACGTAACATTGATTACGTGAGTAGCCTACAGGTCTGCTCATGTCTGGAAATAATATATGAAAAACTAAATTGTTTTACATAACAAAAACATTACAGCTTATATTTGTTTAGTAAATTTTTTAATTAATTATAAAACTAAAATGAATTGTAAAACTGAAAGTTATTTTTTAATTATGTTCAGCGTGGTGGGCCGCATATGGATTTGTGACGGGCCGCGGGTTGAGAACCACTGATCTAGAGTGATGTAAAAGCTGCAATGCAAAACATCTGACCTTTATCAGATTTAGTACCACATATGGAAGTGGCAAAAATAAGAATTGAAAAGATCAGATTCCATGTGATTTATGCGGTTCACACTGTCATCAGATAAACAGATCTGAGTCACATGTGAGTATAAAAAAATCGGATTTAGGCAACATTTTTTCCTGCAGTGTGAATCTAGTCATAGTTTCTCTATGTTTCAAGACGTGATTGGCTCTTTGCTAGTGATGACACACTTGCAAGTGCATTCTTCATGAAATGAGGATCAAATGCGATCTTGAACAACAATGCAGGGGTAAACTGCTAAAGCGAACTAGCTAGCACTAGCCATTCCTGCTTTGCATTGGAGCCAAGCAGAGATACATTTTTTTATTAGCTTTTGGTTTGGGACTGTATATATATGTATGTTTAGAGAGACACATAAGGTAAATACATGCATAGTTATGTGTATTAATGACAACATGTGCTCACACACTTATTGAGCTCCACAAAAGCATGTTGTCTCTGACTCCTGTGGTTTGGTGAGGGAGTAATTACAGTGTATGTGCTTTGTTTTTGAGATGTTTAATTATGGTGTTTCTGTAAACGACACAGTGACAGTTCAGGGCCCTTGTGTGTGTGTGTGTGTGTGTGTGTGTGTGTGTGCGTGTATGTGCGTTCTCAGTATGCACACAGTAAATGGGTAATTTTGGTTGTTTGATTAATGATATAGCAAAAGTCTGTGACCCTTGAGTTTGTTCTGATGGTTTGATCTTAATGGATCACCATCATAGAGCTGACCATCCTGTCTCTCTAGTTCTAACTTCCTCACTTTCTCTCACATCGCCTATTTATGTCTGATACTTCTCGGTTCACTGACACAGTTTATCTCAGTGGCATTAATGTCTTTTTGTAAAGCGTGGACAAAAGCAGGGTGTTATTCTCCTCATTACTAACTCATGAACTCTCTACGCTTCTGTTCTGAGGCCACTAAACATAGCCCAAACATCTCATCTCTTAGAACTAAGCATGAAGCACTAACTGGAAAATGAATTACAGTGAATATTAAAGTGAACTATGTAAAGGCCTGTTCACACCAAGAACGATTACTGTAATGTTAACTAGATTAGCGTCCACACCAATGGAAGATAATACTGTGTTTATTATATGCTGTCTTCTGTTTTAAATGCTTTAGTTTTTTTAAGTCAGGTAGATTCTGGTTTGCTTTCAATGTTTTTGTTCATTAGCTCATCAACTTCTGAAAGTCATTCCAATGATGTCATTCTTCTAACTGTTAAACTGTAGGTCTGGTGTGGATGTGGTAGCCCCATTTCATAGAATTTGAATGTATGCATGTCAGCTATTTGAATGTAGGTCTGTATATTATATTATATTTTCTTATATATATATACACATAAATACATACATACATACATTTTTGTAGTTTTGTTACATGCTTTTATCATTTTTGGTCATTTTTATTTATTTTTAAATATTTTTGTAGCTTTAATACATTTTTATTTCAGTTTTAGTCATTTTAGTGTGCTTGGTTTCAGTGGGGTTTTCTACATACAGTGGAAGTCACACATTATTTTGTTGTGGTCAAGCAGAAGCATCAAACAGAAGATGGTAAAACCGTTGACAATTTAGATGGTATTGTCTGGTTCTTTTGACACCCATTCTGAGAAAACGACTTTTAAAGTGAAAATATTTATTCATAGGCACCGCATAAAAACCACACTGATGGACAAACACCATCGCTTCAACGCCGCAGGGTAGATTGGTTGTATAGCGTTTATTCAGATAGGCCTCTTTGTACAGGAATGAGAGGAGATGAGGCTCATTTCTTGGGAAGTCCGTCCTGGAAAACGCAGCGAATGGCGGTTATCTCCTGGGCTGCGCTGACTTCTGAACGCAGGTGTGACCCTGACCTTACGCATACAGACTGTGTTCGTGTCTCTTTTCAGAGCAGCCGGAAAAAATCACTCAGTCACAAAACACAATAAATTATTAAAGAATGATTGCATTTCAGTAAAAGCACATCTGTGTAGAGGGCAGGAGTAACATGCAAACGGTAGCCATTAGCACTTGGTGATGTGTGGTGTGAGTGTGTATGTGCACTGCGCATGAACCCAGTTGCCTGTGCAGCTAATGAGCTGGCCCGTACGTAATGTGATTAAAACAGTGAGATTTGGTGTCATTCTGCTGGTGTTTTCAGGCGTGCTGAGATGAGCTTTATTAATTTAATAAAGCGAGATCATTGGTTGGCTGGACGTGGTTTCCGACACCTCCTTCTCCCCACCTCACAGCTGTTCTGCTGCCCCCATTACAGCTCTCCCCCTCTGTCCTGACTAACACCGCCCTATTCAACCTGAACCCTGGCCGACATGTTCTTCACACTCACCTGCTGCCAGTCGGCACAAACTCTCTCCGTTTCTCTTGGGTTCTTCTCTGTGCGTGACTGTAGTGTTTTCTATGGCTTTTTGAGAGCAACTTTTCCTGTAAATTAAAAAAATTATGGAAAATATATATTTTTTTCTTGTTCTATTAAAATGATTATTTTAGACCACATTCAAAGCGTATATCCCCTCCTTGAAGACAATGCGTAGACCCCTTAACAGTCTTCCCAGGCCATTTATAAAAACTGTACATCTCAATATATTGTTTCAACATTGTAATATGCTGATTTGGTGCTCAATAAACATTTCTTCTTATTCTTATCAATGATTTTTCAAGGATTAATAGCTGAACATTTTGCTTTTCCACCACATGAGTAAATTGCATTTTAAAAATAGAAAACAGTTTATTTAAATGTAATACTATTTCACAGCATTAGTGAATATACTGTGTTTTTGATAAAAAAATGCAGTCTTGGTGAACACAAAAGCAATATTGAAACATCGTAATTACGGTGTTCCAAATGTATAACTTGGAAGGTCATTTGTTTTGTGTGTGTGTGTGTGTGTGTGTGTGTGTGTGTGTGTGTGTGTGTATATTGTTCTCCATTAAGATACAGTGAGTGTTTGGAAAGATGAAACGGTATTGAATGAGGTTGTAGAATATATGCAGAATATATGTTAAATTAGCAAATGTAAGCATATGCATATGAAATAGAATCACTACTCACTATATTTATACAATCCTTCTGTATCATAGATCAGGCCCTATAACCTATTTATCAATACCAAACCTGGATGTGTTTTTAGTGGAATATTTATTTATTTATTTAAGGCCATTATTACGTCATTTAATTTCCCTAATAAGACACTCAAGAAACCTTCCACCATTCTGGACCAAATCTTTGACGACAGACTGAATGACAAATTTATTCATAAAAGGGATGTTTAACAAGAATACATTCATTTGCAATCTTTGTGTGGTGGGATTTAATTATAACTGAAGTTCAACAAGAATGAAATATCACCCTCTGGTCATACAAGTCTCATTGACAAAAACATTGACAACCAAAATGTTCCGTTTTATTGTAAAAAATTAGACATAAAGATTTTTTTTAATCAAATTTTGATGCTTTATGATTAGTTAATTTAACCTATTCACAGCCCAAATATGTCATAATTTCTATTTTATAGGTTTCAAAAAGCAAACTTTCCCCCCTTGCTGATGATACTTCTCTTCCACTGTCCATAAATTAACTTTGAGAATCTGCATGAGGACCTTGATATGTGTTTTTTCAGTCAGTCAGTAAGCATGTGATTCATTTATGACAGGGAATGCATGCCCAGTCATATGTCCAGCTGCATGATGCCTATATGTGTGTGTGTGTACTCTAGTGTCTTTGAGTCCATCTTCCTCTCTGTACAGTTCTGTGTTCTCTAATTGTGTGCACCAGATTACTTTTATTAGTTTTGTGTGACAAAGTCTTTAGAGAGAACGCAGATGGCTGAAATTAGCAGTACAAAAAGCCATTAGAGTAGGTAACAGATGTAAATAGGTTAATCTCTTTGTGTTGCTCACTCCAGAGTCTAACCTCAGTCACACCGAGACAGAAGAGAGAGCTCTCATTTTCCTCCATCTCTCTTTGATTCCCTCCCCGTTCATTTCCTGTATGTGACCTGCAGAGCAGGAAACAACTTAATTGTGTGAAAACACTGGTCTTGTGTATACTAGTTTGACGCAGATTAACGTTGTTTTTCTCCATCATGATGAGTTTTAAATATTGCCTGCAATAATACGGAACAAGCATTCTGCTGGTTACAAAAGACTGACGCCAAGCACCTACTGTATGTTTTTTGATGGGGAGTAAGACCAGACAAAAAAAAAAGATTGTTATTTATATAATTGTATGACACATTACAGTGTTTTTTAACTAGGAGGCCGGGGCCCACCAGGGGGTCTCAGCTAACTTCCAAGGGAGCCCTCAAGAACGCTTAAAATAAGACAAAACAAGCATAAGCTATAGATATGTCTTATTTTAATCCACTCTCTGAACAACCAACTGCCCCCCCCCCACCTTCTTTTCTATAAAACAACATGAATTACTAGTCTTTGAAAACCTGGATGTCATGGGGCTTTCAATGTTAAGGACAGTGGAAACCTTGGTGTCAAAAAGGGTAAGAACTATTGGTATATTTGTCCAGTTTTAGTTTAGACCGAAATGGAAAATGTATTAATTGTCAAATTTAGAATGACATCTTAGTTTTACAGGCAATGTATCTAATTTGTGATCAGATTTTTAAACACTATAGCCTATTTAAACACCTCTCTGTTTCTGTTTTTAAGTCTAGACTTAAAACGCATCTTTATTCTATGGCCTTTACTGAATTTTTAATTTGTGGATTAGCATTGTTATCTTGGATTTTAACTTGTATTTTATTTTATACTTTACTGTATTTTATGATTTGTTTTGTACAGCACTTTGGTCAGTGTAAGCTGAATTTAAATGTGCTCTATAAATAACATTTACTTACTTACTTACCTCTCACCGCAGTATAGCAAACTTTAACCTCCAGCGATCCGTGTGAATGAGGACTGCCAATTATTAAGTCCAGCTAACAGTCCTTCAAGTAATTAGCATCTTTAATGGTCGAGTTTGACTAAATAGCAAAAACTGTTTAGTACTGCTTAGAACCCTGTCATTTCATGTTTCCTGATCTCTTTATCTGTCATGGATGAGCCATGATGCTCAGTTTCACACATCCTTTCTGGGCCTTATGCAAGACAACGGTCGTATGATCTTCATCTTTTCATCCTTCCATTCCAACAAATAAAAAGGCCACAGGCTCACTTTGCTTTACGGCCTGACATAGTCCCCATTTTCTATGACTGCATTATATAAGCGCTCTGTCACAGAGGCCAGAGAACAAAGGATCCGACTTATCTCTCCTCAGAGGGGAATTCCACCCCAACAACAATGAAATATTCTTCTTTTTCTGTCTCTAACGGAGTCCATCGATACAGCTTCTGAGCTGCTTGACCAGGTTTCCAGTCAGACTCATTTTGTTAATCATTTGTACCAGATTTTTGCAGAGCTGCATTTATTATTGTAGAATTTATAAATCATCATACAGGAAGTTTGGGATATTCTGTTGTTAATAATGAAGCCTAGTAGTTAGCACACATGCTACAGACATGTAGCACTAGCAGTGACAGGAAATGATGAGCGCATGTTAAACGTTAGGCCATGGCCCTGGCAATGCAGCTTCCTTTAGTGACATGACATACAGCGACGACGATGACAAGAGTTTAGAAAGTTGACCAAAAAAAAAAAAGTTTTTTTTTTTTAATCCAGCGTTAATAAAGCATTTTAGTACCAAAGTAACAGTAATTCTAGTAATGCTAACTTAAAAAGAAAAGCAATTAGCATCTTATAGATACTCCTGTACAAGTCATACGGTACTATAAGAAAAAAAACTTTCAGGGAATGTCAAGTATTCAGTATGATTCATGTGAATCCAGCAATTACAAAAAATACTGTGGTAGTACTGTGAAAATACCATATCTTTCTACTTGTACCTTATTATTTTACAAATATTGGCTATTTATTAGTACATATAAAGCACATATTCTGCATGACCATATTCTACATCCCTAATCCTACCAATACCTAAACTTAATAACTACCTTTTTAACTATTAATAAGCTGCACATTAGGAGTTTAATTAGGCAAAAATAATACTTAATGGTTTGTTAAAAGCGAGAATTGGACCTTAAAATAAAGTGGGACTGATTGTTTCTCCTTAAAGTTCTGATAAGCCACTCAGATCCATTTTTTCTGCCCCTTTTTTGTTGCCATTATTCACTCTTATTTTGATCCTAGTACATATCTTCTGTATTCTGAGGTGCCATAATGGAAGACGTTGCTGCTATTTTGTGAGCAAGAAGATAATGTGGGAAAAACAAGTCTCCTAGAGACAGAGTAGTTTGTGTAAGGAAGGTTTGCATTGCTTTGCCGTGTATTGTTGTGGAGGTGTTAGCCGCCAGCTCTCACGCCCCATGTCTGAATAGACCAAGACAGAGGAGGTAAAGAGTGCATTCAGCCAAGGAACTCATTTTGTCCTTTCAGGGGCCACTCTCAGATTAATAGTACAGGCTTCCATCATGAGATGAGGGTGAGAGAAAAGCCACATCACTGAAGACTAGCACACAAAGGGGATTTCAATCAGCGTGGCACTCAGGCTGGCTTTATGGGCTGACAGGAGTAAATAAGACTGCGCTTTAAGCAGGGCCCCTGCGCTGACACCCGCACTCACACGTTTGTAGAAAGATATACACGCATACACACAGATAAACAGACATACACACACTCCTACCTGTAGGCTCTGAGCACAGAAAATGGCATTATAAACACATACACTGTTTTTGTGTCTAAAGTATGCGCCCACGGTTGTACACTACCAGACAAAAGTTTGGACTCACTCCACTGAATTTGTTTTTCATGATCTTAAAAATATTATGCAATAACAATGTTTATAAAAAGGCTAGTAATTAATTTTGTTGCTCATTTAAATTCCAAGTATTTAATATTAACATCTCTGTATACAAGATTTAAGATGAATTCTTTTGTAAGATTTTTCAATTTCAATGTTGAAGGTGCTTTTTTTGAAAATGTTTTCATTTATATTTTTTCAATATAAAAAAAAAATAGAAATCTTATTTAGTGTGTGTATGTATATGTATGTGTGTGTGTATATATATATATATATATATATATATACACATAACACAGATAACAGATAACTGTATTTTCATTGAGCATTCTCAATAAAACTGCAGTTGGGTTATTTTGATTAGGTACTAAAGTATACTAGCTAAATAACACCATAAAACACAATAAAAACATGATAATATAAAAAGTGACGTGGCCAAGTATGGTAACCCATACTCGGAACTTGTGCTCTGCATTTGTCCCACATTATTGCACATTATTTTTTAAGTTTTACACGTTAAAATTATTTAACTAGTAATTAGTTAACGCAGGGGCGGGGCTAGGGTTGGTCACCCCACTTTTGCTACTATTTCGGTCTCTTTTTTTCTTGACAAGGAGTGCATTTATTCAGTCGCAGAATGTCTTTATGAGCACATCAAACAGGAGACATTTCAGAGGCGTCACGCACTTCCTCTTCACTTCAGCGCCAGGCGCGAGACAATCGAGCACAGAAACGGTCCTGTGCTCGTAGCACGTGCTCGTAGCCAGTGCGCTCTGTAGCCTTTATCATTTCATATAAAAGTACGAAATATGTTACAAGCATGCAATGTCGTGGTCAGTTAAGGCATGATGTTACCAAAAAGGCGATTGAAGCTGCCTCAAAACTGTACGTACATGTAATATGTTATATATGAGTTACATTAAGAACATTTCTCTGAAATGGTTTTCAAAACTGTCCCGGAGCAGCCCAGCATGGTCTCCCTCATCTAAAACACCCGATTCAACTCGTCAGTTCATTAATAGAGACAAAGTGGTCAGAAAATGTAAAGAGAGTTGAGAGAAAATACGATGTGTGTCAGATCCGCGTCACGTTCAGCAGCAGCAGCTCTTAAAGAAATAACATCCAAAACAATATAACTCAGCTTCTGGGATGTCTGTTAATCAAAGAAAAAAAGAGGAAGTCAATAACTTGTATAGCTTCAAGTAATCATCTGTATTTAGTTTAGAATTTAGTGTTTGATAACTTTATAAAATTTCTGTATATTTCTGCTGAGGGGCACAGGTAGCTAAATTACATTTATTATAATGGGTTTATCTAAAGATTGTTTAATGTTCGCTTAAATTAGAAGTTATTTTTAAAGTCTAATAAATGTTAAAATTGATAGCTCTTATTTATAATGTAATGTTTAATGTAGGGCTGACGTGATTCGTCAATTTTGAAATTGATTTTGAAAAATCGTCGACTTCATTTTGCTCGCGTCGACTTACCGGTGTACCGACAAAACATGCTACCTATCAGATTGTACTACCAATAATATATTTGCATTGTTTTAAGGGTAAGTTTATGGTAAGGGTAGGTGTGGGTGAGTATGTTTAGGGTAGGGTAGGTATGGACATTAAAAAAGCCTCAAACTTCATGAATAAGATAGTAGCACAGTCTGAAAGGTAGCATTTTTCGCTATCGATTTGTGCTACCTATCTTTTTTAATGGGAGGTAGCACAATCTGAGTGGGTATCACAAATCGTCAGAACACCGGCAGTGTTGCCAACTATTTTCAATGGAAAGTAGCTAAAGTCTGCTCGAAAAGTCGCTAAATGTCGCTGGATGACGTCATGCGCAAATTTGCATATTAATGACGTAATCACGTCCTTTTTTGCATTCTGCCTAAAATGACGGTGTATAACTGTTCCCTAATCCGTGCTCACATAATGTACTTTAATATACAAGTCGAGTGTCCAATATAAAACTGTTATCATCTAACCTTACATATTTTCTGTCAAACAACGGAACTGAACTTGTAAAACCAGCAGTTACATCATCTGCAATGATACAATTCTGGATTTTGCTTTTTATGTGTATAATAAGTTTAATTAAGTTTATTGTTGTGTATGAGTAAGTACAATCACGTACAGTCTCTCAGACGTAGCCCAGTAAGCGATCTTAGAGGAGTTCAGAAACTGGAATGAACTAAAGCTCTGTGACAGTGAGTAATAGAAGTGCATAAAAAAAAAAAAAAAGGTAGAAGAAAAAAACGGCCAAATTAAATAGTTTTATTTCAAACAAAGGAGAAGCAGGCAAATGATTTGTCCGTGGCAACACCGTGTGCACATGCGCAGCTCATTGACATCTATGTCAGCTGCCGTGCGGTCACTGGAATGTGCTGCTCCTCTCAGCCGGAGCCAGCGCTCACTGATCAGAGCAGACACAGGGAGAGGTGTAACTCAAGATCTCGCGCTCGCAGGACAGTACTGGCGACATTTGGAAAGTTGCTAAGGTTTTTCCAAAAGTCGCTAGGCGCTTTTAAAAAAGAAAAATTCGCTAAAGGGGTCTGAAAAGTCGTTAAATCTAGCGAGTTCTAACTTCGCTAAGTTGGCAACACTGCTTACCGGCAAAATACCAGAAGTGGCGCATTTCACAGAAGAGAATCCATAAAACACATTATTAGACTATTTTCCAAGGTTGCATGATATATTAAACCCATTTAAAATCATAATTAAGCGTAATTGTGAATTCACAAATGCTATGATTTAATTAAATAATTATATGCCATGCAGTTCTAATAAAGTATATGTGCTTTAATTATTTACATGCGTGTAGGTTAAGTACTTGGGTCACACAGCGGCTCCGTACACAGTAGCTCCACAGAAACTGTTATCATTTACATGTGTGGAGCGTTGCAAACTCCATCTCTGGATGTTGTTGTGAGTTTGGTTTATTATAATGTTCATCTGGGAATGCAACGTGTGCCATTTTCATCAGATTTGTAAAGTAAATAATTTAGAAATCTACACAAACACATGAGAATACATCACAATTTCAAAATAAAAGCTCAAACCCTCACTCTGAGTTTACATGTTTTGATGTCCACATATTAATTTAATTACAGCGGCTATAGCATGTCTGTCCTGTCTGTTTTGTTCAATAAAACCATATGATTTCTTGCTTTTGATTCTTTATTTGAACTAATTATTATTGCATCATTGCTATTATATGTGTATTTTAAGTCATTTTAAAAGCTATTGTTCACTTACATCTATTTTTATTACCACAAAAAGGGCCCTATGAAATCAGTTTTATTTCCAAACTCTGTTTTTTTCCATTTTCATATACTCGGTTTTAATGATTAAATACAATTTTATTAATAAAAAAACTTGTCTAATTAATTGAGGTTTACAGTTTTATCTGTACCAAATTATTTTCTGAATTCCATTTTAATGGTTCCTTTAAATTTGTATAATCAAAATCATCTCCAATTAATACTGCACATTGACATTTTTCACCTTAAATACATTTTGTTAAATAATATTTCTGGTAAATACTCCTTTAAAAAGTGTTTTTTGATTATAATTGTATTATTAGACTAGAACACGTGGATATGTTGTCATTCTTACACTATATTACCGAACTTTGATTTCAGTGATTTGGACACTTGCTTCTTGCACTCAATGTTGCGCTTTACTTTTGCTTTAAAAAGGATTTCATAGAAATTTGACCTAAAAGATCTCTGTGTATGTTCATCTAAGATTTAGCCATCAAACATGTTCTATTTCCCCTTTGCTGTGGACTTCACACTGCATGCTAAACTTGGATGATGGCATCCAAGTTTTCTCGGTGGATTATATACGGCAGCGTGCAAGATTAGAAACTTACAATGAGGCTCAGCTCATGTAATGAAAGATCCCAATGTTCTCTCAGACTATACAACCATGTCTCTCCAGCACGTCCCTGCAATGGTCCAGCGAACACATATACAACCGTGTCTCCTAAATCTCATCTGGTTTGATCTGTAGCAATGGGACAGTGGTCTAAATCTCCCAAAACTACTCACAAATGACATGGTTTACCAATCCAGTTCTAAGAAGGATGATATAAGTCTTAGCACTGGGTTTGTTGAGGAGAATCAGAGCTTGCCAAGAGTTCTGATAAAGCTGAGAGAATCCTCTCCATTCTGCATGCTTACACTCATAAACTCGACGTGACATTTTAAGTACTGTACAATTTACAAATGCAATGATAAGTTCTGTGAAGGGGATTAAGAGTGTTTCAAGTTGTTTATGGACAGAAAAGTCTACACAATGTCCATCTTGAGGTCTAGAAGTTCTCCTGTTAGGGGAGAACGTAAAGCAAAATTATAGTTTCAAGGAAGAATACCAAGTTTGGCAGAACAAAGTTTAATACTTTTGTTTCGCCATCACACAACCTCTTCAAGCAGTGAAATGCATCAGCAGTTGAGAGGGCTGGAGAGCCTGAGCAGAGTTTCTAACTTGTTCTTTTCGGGTTTGTTTTGTTTAGGTAGAAGCAGACACAAGGACAAGGATACATACTTTCACCACAAGGAGCCTCGACTGACTGGTACGTAATAGCCTCATCAGCAAAGGCCTTTACAAACTTTCCCAATGCTTTCATTTTTCATATGTCATTATTACAGAATCCTCATGGCCGGCTCTTTCCTTTTATGGCAAAGAAATGCAGTAATGTCTGGTGTCGTCTTGTGATTTCGTTCTGATGGGAGGATATACAGGGCCCCAAATGTATCTGGGCAAATAGCAGTTGGCCGTAACCAACGTTGTTAAGAATAGTAGGCTTTCCCATTCCTAAAAATGTACAGTATGTACCAGGGGTGTAACGGTACACATATTCGTATGGGTCTTTCAGTTCGGTATGGTATGGTACGAAAATGAAAATTATCCAGGAAATTGAAGCGTTAGTTCACCCCAAAAGAAACATTCTGTCATTAATTACTTGCCCTCATGTCATTCCAAACCTTTGTTCATCTTCGAAACACAAATTAAGATGTTTTTGATTAAATCTGAGATATAACTGACACTCCATAGATAGCAACACAACTGAAATGTTCCCAGGTCCAGAAGCGTAGTAAACACAGTCCATGTGACATCAGTGGCTCAACTTCAGTTTTGCGATGCTACGAGAATACTTTTTTTTGCGCAAAAAAAACTAACATAATTTACTCAACCATTCTTCTCCCCAGAGTTAAGTCTTCCGCCATTTTAGAGAGTATCACAACACATACGCACGCTTTCCCCTAAGCGTAAACAACACTGATTATATCAAATACGTTCTTAGGTACTCTCCAAAACGGCGGAAGACTTAACTCTGGGGAGAAGAATGGTTGAGTAAATTATTATTTTTGTTTACCGATTTATTTACTAAGTTGACGCCGATGTCCCGTGTAAATGTACCGTAACAGCAGCATGCATCTAACATCCAAGATGGTGCCGAGAATGGCCGCCGTGTTGCAAGCTCCGGGAAAACTTTGCAGTTTTTCTTATGTTTTATTTGTTTTTTTGTTGTTTTACGTGTTAGATGTTGTTAGTATAACTGTCTACGATAGAGACACGCTTTTGAACATTGGTTCCTCCATCGCGCAACGCAAACCGGACTTTGAGTTCTTGAATGCCGGTGGATTGTTCACAGACACGGCATCTGATCCCTTTGTCTGGGTTGTGCAATCAAGGAAACGCCGCCGACGCCGAAAAAGAGGAAAAAGAGCTGCCGTTCTCGTCAGACTGAGACGCCGTGCTTTCCGACCTCCTCTCCCAACAATTTTGCTGGCTAACGTTCAGTCACTGGATAACAAACTCTGTGAACTGCGGGCGCGCATCATATACCAACGAGAAACAAGGGACTGCTGTGTTATTTGCCTCACAGAAACCTGGATGTCTGCTATGGTTCCAGACTCAGCCATCGAGCTCACGGGCTTCTCCGTGCACCGCTCGGACAGAGAAAAATAGCTCACAGGGAAAAGCAGAGGTGGAGGAGTTTGTTTCTATATTAACAACTTGTGGTGTGATGAAAGGAACATACACTCTATTAAATCCTTCTGCTCCCCTGATCTGGAATTTCATATGCTTCTGTGTCGACCATTCTGGCTACCGAGGGAATTTACAGCAATCATAATCACGGCTGTTTACATTCCTCCTCAAGCCAATACAGACCAGGCACTCAGGGAACTGTACGAGAATATAAGTGAGCAGGAACCCGCACACCCAGATGCAGCTTTTATTATCACGGGGGACTTTAATAAAGCCAACTTCAGAACAATAGCTCCAAAATACTTCCAACACGTCACCATCAACACGCGTGGGGATCGTATACTGGACCATTGTTACACTTCTTTCCGGGACGCATACAAGTCCCTCCCCCGCCCACCTTTCGGCAAATCGGATCACTCTTCCGTTCTGCTCCTGCCTGCTTATAGGCAGAAACTGAAATGTGAAGCACCCGCCCTCAGGACAGTCCAATGCTGGTCGGACCAATCGGACGCTATACTACAGGACTGTTTTGATCACGTGGACTGGGACATGTTCCGGGCAGCGTCTGATGACGACATAGAGGTGAATTCAGATACGGTCACGTGTTTCATCAGGAAGTGTATAGAGGATGTAGTTCCGACCAAAACCATCCGTATCTACCCCAACCAAAAACCGTGGATTAACAGCGATGTTCGATCAGCCTTGTCAGCGCGGACATCTGCCTTTAAATCCGGAAACTCTGACGATCGGAAACAAGTCAGTTACGATCTCAGGAGATCCATCAAAGTAGCAAAACGACAATACAAAAACAAAGTTGAAGAACATTTCAACAACAACAACCCAAGAAGCATGTGGCAGGGCATCAACAACATCACAGGCTTTAAAGGGAATAAACCAGCTACTGTGAACATTGCCGCCTCTCTACCGGACGAGCTCAACACCTTTTATGCTCGTTTCGAGACTGATAACACCGCCCACACAGAGAGCGCTCACACGACTGCTGCAGAAGAGGTGAGTCCACTCACGCTTTCTGTCGCGGATGTAACCCGATCCTTCAAACGGGTGAACATCCGTAAAGCTGTGGGACCTGATGGTATACCAGGCCGTGTGCTCAAAGCATGCGCTTTCCAGCTAGCTGGGGTTTTTACAGACATTTTCAATCTGTCCCTCTCTCTGTCTGTGGTTCCCTCATGCTTCAAAAAATCCACCAATGTGCCCATACCAAAGAAAAATAAAATCACATGCTTGAATTACTGGAGGCCCGTTGCTCTGACACCCATCTTCAGCAAGTGTTTTTAGAAGCTCGTCAGAGAACACATCTGCTCTGTGCTGCCTGCTTCACTGGACCCACTACAATTTGCATACCGCAGTAACCGTTCCACAGACGATGCTATTGCCTTCACCCTGCACACTGCTCTCTCCCACCTGGAAAATAAGAACACCTATGTGAGGATGCTGTTCGTGGATTATAGTTCGGCATTTAACACCATAGTGCCTGCTACACTGGTTGCGAAGCTCCAGACTCTGGGACTGAACAGATCTCTGTGCAGCTGGATCCTGGACTTTTTTCCTGACAGGCAGAAGTCAGGTGGTCAGAATGGGCAACAACACCTCATCTCCCCTGATCCTCAACACTGGTGCTCCTCAAGGGTGCGTCCTCAGCCCACTCCTGTACTCCCTGTACACACACGACTGTACAGCAACACACAGCTCCAATGTCATCGTCAAATTTGCAGACGACACAACGGTGATAGGCCTGATCACCGACAACGATGAGACGGCCTACAGAGAGGAGGTGAGTACCCTGACAAAATGGTGTCAGGAGAACCACCTCTCACTCAACATCGACAAGACCAAGGAGCTGGTGGTGGATTACAGGAGACAGAGCAGAGAACACACACCCATCACCATCGACAAGACACCTGTGGAGCGGGTGAGCAGCTTTAAGTTCCTCGGCGTTCACATCACCGAGGATCTCACATGGTCTGCTCACACAGATGCAGTGCTGAAGAAGGCACATCAGCGTCTCTTCTTCCTGAGGCGGCTGAGGAAGTTTGGAACGAGCCCCAGAATCCTCAGATCCTTCTACACCTGCACTGTGGAGAGCATCCTGACCGGCTGTATCACCGTCTGGTTTGGAAACAGCACCGCTGGCAACCGCAGGGCTCTGCAAAGGGTCGTGCGAACTGCCCGCCACATTGTTGGAGGTGAGCTTCCCTCCCTCCAGGATATCTACACCAGGCGGTGTACAAGGAAAGCCCGGAGGATTATCAAAGACTCCAGCCACCCGTCCCACAGTCTGCTCTCTGCTGCCCTCAGGCGGACGTTTCCGTAGCATCCGATCCCGCACTAGCCGACTGAGGGACAGCTTTTTCCCTCAGGCTATCAGGCTAATGAACAGTCAGAAAGGACCCACCCTACAACACACTCCCACTCACACAACATGCCATGCACTGCACTTTAACACAGTTCAACTGGACTACACGCACACACTGTACTAACACATCTGCTATCACTGGACACCATAAAAGCACACCCACGACATTGCATATGTATAATCTGTTGCACCTTTGCACAACTATCTGTTGCACAACCAATCCACTGTAAATTATAACCTGTTACACCTTCACATATTACTATGCATAGATGTGGACATAATGCAGACGTGTAAATACAGTGTATAATGTGTATTGGTGCATTGGTAACGAAGTATGTCTTTATATGTATTATATGAGTATATGTATGTGTATTTTGCACATTGTCTTCTGTACAGTCTGTAAATATGTACTGTCCATATGTAAATTGTTGTTTTGTTTTTTTGCACTGTCTGGAGCACGCTCGTAAGAATTTCACTCACCAAGGCACTTGTGACACGTGACGTGGTGATGTGACAATAAAAGTGATTTGATTTAATGCAGCGCGAGTAAGCATCATGCATTCATCTTCAGCCTACTGCTTGCTCTATCATGGAATATACATGAATGAACATTTTACGTAATCGCTCAATCAGTGTTTCAATTGCAGAACGATGTCATTAAAACAAACTAAATTAAATTATTACTAAATAAATTGTAATTACATTTAAGTTGGGGCTCTGTTGTTAATTGTAACCTTATAGTAATTTAATGGCTCCCTATAGAGTGGAAGCTGAGGTAGATTATTAACCCAATGCAACTTTATTTGTAATTGAATTTATTTAAACGAAAAGCTATTTGTTCAGTAAACCATTGTTTAATTAATAAAATGCTGTACCGAACCATAACGTCAAAGCCTAGGTACTTACCGAACTGTCATGTTTGTGTACCGTTACACACCTTGTATGTACTGTATTCACCTTTTAGACAACGATCTTTAATCTATTGCACTATTAAAGTATTACATTAGTAACTATTTGATACTCTTGACTAATGTTAGTGAGAGTTCCTGAATATTTCATTTTTTACTCTACCATTCAAAGGTTTGGGGTCAGAAAGTTTTATTAAATGAATATATTATTCAGCAACGGCTGATCGACTTGATTAAAAGACACACAGTAAAGCCATTTATAATATAACATAAGATTTTAAATAAAATATTAAACCACACAACTGGTTTTAACATTGCTGTTTATAAGAAATGTATATTATTGACACAGCATATTAGTAACACTGAAGGCATGATGGTTGCTAAAAGTTCAGCTTTGCCATCACAGATATACATTTAATTTTGAAATAAAATAAAATAGTAATCTTCTATTTTAAATTATGATAATATTTCACAATATTACTGTTTTTACTCTATTTTTTTACTCTAAGTAAATGCAGCCTTTTGGAGTATGAGAGACTTAAGGAAACATTTTTACAAAAAAAAAGGTCTCATTAACTCCTAAACTGAAATGGAAATGAAAATGAAATTGATGACGTTGACATTTATCTGATGCAAAATACACATAAAACATCAACCACAGCAATAGACTTCAGAAAATATGCATATATATGTTTGTGTGTGTGGGCGCGTGTTTCATTTTTCTTATTTTAAATGTGGATATAATGCAAAAAAGGTCACACAGGACTTCCTTCTGTTTATATCTTCAAAATCCCTGCATTTATACACTTTATTTATTTTCATAAAGCACAAAAAAATCAAGGCAGGTGTCCTTTTTCCTGCCGACACATTACTGAAGTGTGCTGAACATGTCCAATGCTTTTATGGTGGCACTGTATAGTTCAGTAATGAACTCTGAAAGCCTTGATCATTTAGTAGACGTTGCCTCCTGGCTCTTTAGACAGCATATGTTCCTCATCCCCAGCTTTCACACACTTACACACTCCAACTCACCTATGAGCGCCATCAGGGGGCTGCTTGTGTTTATATGCGTGTGCGTGCATGGACGGATGCTGGAGAGGGTCTGTTTGTCTGTTCATCTGTGTTTGTGGGTGGATGGGGCTGTCGGTGGGCGTCTTTGTCATGTATGTGTGCTATACATGTCTGTGTGTGTGGGACCGTATCACAGACGGCTTGAGTGTGTCAGAGAGGCCGCTGTCTCGCAGCTTGTAGTCATATTCCATGAAGCCTATGAGACTCAGTTGGTGGTATGTGTGAGTTTGGTCTATTTCCGTCTTTTTAACTGTGGCACTGCCCACTGTGTGTGAGTCTGTGTACGACTACCCACTGTCTATGCGGTGTACCAGTGGGGGACCGTCATCCTGTGCCCCCTCGCCGCGGGATCCACCATTCCCGTGCCTTCATCTCCAACCAACCATCCTCTCCCTCTTCCTTGCGTGTCTCTTTCACTGTCTCCACCTCCTCCCGTCTCTCTTTCACTTTCTCCCCCTCCTCCCGTCTCTCTTTATTTCTCTCTGTGGGCATCCATGTAAAATACATGGAGTTTTGGCAGGCAACAAACACATTTATTAGTGTTAGATTTCTCTTTTATCCACACTATAAATAGTTGTCTGATTGATGTTGTGTTTCATTTGTAGATGCATGCTATAAATTGTGACATGATGCGCTCTGATTCAGAAATCATGGCTTTGTCCCCGGTCCCTAATGGCACTGGAGCTGGACCCACTTAGGAAACATTGTTCATTGATGACTGCAAACTTTTATTAAGATGTTTGACTGTTGTTGTCTGGCGTAGACAAAATACCTGCTAAAATCACATCTAATTTCAATGCACACCTTTCTGTGGTGAATTTGGGATGTGTATTGAATAGATTTAAAAATAGTAAGTCTTTTAGGTACACTATAATTGTTAGCTGAAAGCATAATCAAATTTCCCAAATATTCAACAAATGGACATGAAATGAATGGGAAATTTTAAAAGCATTTTAAACAAAGACAGCTTGCCCCAATTTTCATATCTCATGCCTCTTCCTCAACACCCCTGCCCATTTAGTTTTTTTGACTTCTTTACTCATAGTATATTGAAGATAATTCCTGAAACGATTTGGAGAACAAGTTCAGGAAGTGTTGCAAGCTGGATTCAATCCTGTGTTGCCAGGACAGCTTTCCTTGGTGGGATATGAGTGAATGTGTTTCTGTTGATGTATGGTTTGTTAGGATAGGACAATATATGGCCGAGATACAACTATTTGAAAATCTGGAATCTGAGGGTGCAAAAAAATCTAAATATATAGAGAAAATTGTCTTTAAAGTTGTCCAAATGAAGTTCTTAGCAATGCATATTATTAATAAAAAAATAAAAATGTATATATTTATGGTAGGAAATGACAAAATATCTTCATGGAACGTGATCTTTATTTTATATCCTATAAAAGAAAATCAACAATTTTGACCCATACAATGTATTGTTCTAACAATCTATTGCTACAAATGTACCTGTGCCACTTAAGACTGGTTTTGTGGTCCAGGGGTCACATATTATAATTATTTCTGAAGGATGATGTGACACTGAAGACTGTATTAATGGCTGATGAAAATTTAGCTTTGCTTGTCAGCACAGGAATAAATTACATTTTAAAATATATTTGAATAAAAAAACTGTTATTTTAAGTAAAAGTAATATTTCTCAAAAGCATTCTTTCAAAAATATATTCAATAAATATCTGGTGAAATATGTATGTATTTATTTATTTATTACACCCAGAGGTCCAGACAGCAGTCAGACAGTTGTGTCTGTCTGTTTCTCTCTGTCCTCCAGTTTTCCCACCTCTCTTTCCTCCTGAGGCCAACAGCAGCATCGGCATTCCTAATTGGCCGTGCGCTCGACGTCACCTGTTGTGATCATATAAATTTATTGGTGCTTAGAAGGCACAAGCTATTAAAATATTACAATAGACATTAGCGCAGGCCCGAGCAGCCTGCTCGGCCTAACGAACATATGCTTCCCTACCAATGCCTAAACTCTTATTTATGGATTTAATTTAATGTGCGGGAAGATTTCTAAATTAAATTTGGTGTGTGCCTCTGGAGAGTGTCGGTGTATAATAACATGGTAATTTTTACACATCTTTATGAGAAATGAGAAAATTAATTATTTCTGACAAGCTGTAATTACTGGGCTTGGACCAGTCACAGCTGAACAGTTTGAGCTCAGCTAGTCTGCCAATGAACTGAAGGAGAAGAGAACAGATAAGGAGGACACACACAATTATAGACACACACGCACACACAGACACGTAATTATATACACCCACAAACACACACCCCCACACACACCTACAGACCAACATACACGCACGCTTAATGCCAAAACACGCGGTCATGTATCCCCATCTAAACTAACGGACTCCTACACATGTAATTACACACACAAATACATAGAAGATGCCATAAACCAGTAGTTTTACATTCTGGCGACAAGTGGTAACCAAACACTGTACAGGAATTGTAACCATGTTCTTAAAATCAATCAGTGAAACCATTTCATATTAAAATTTTGGTAACACTTTAGTATAGTGACCAATTGCTTATTAGCATGCTTATTATGAACATATGTGCTTTATTAATGCTAATAAACAGCCAATATTCTGCACAACCATATTCTACATCCCTAATCCTACCCAATACCTAAAAATAACATCTACCTACTATCTATTAATATGCAGCAAATTAGTAGCTTATTGAGGCAAAATTCATAATGGTTTGTATTATAATTATTTCTGAAGGATGATGTGACACTGAAGACTGTATTAATGGCTGATGAAAATGTAGCTTTGCTTGTCAGCACAGGAATAAATTACATTTTAAAATATATTTGAATAAAAACAGTTATTTTAAGTAAAAGTAATATTTCTCAAAAGCATTCTTTCAAAAATATATTCAATAAATATCTGGTGAAATATGTATGTATGTATTTATTTATTTATTACACCCAAGGTAGACAGAGTCAGACAGTTGTCTGTCTGTTTCTCTCTTTAGTTTTCCCACCTCTGATTTTCTCCTGAGGCCAACAGCAGCAGCAGCGGTGGCAGCATATCGGCATTCTAATGGCCGCACTCATTGCCACCTGTCTGATGTCATATAAATTTATTGGTGCTTAGAAGCACAAGCTATCATTACAACAGTACATTAGCGTGAGGCCCCGAGCAGCCTGCTCGGTCTCAAAGCTAACATAATGCTTCCCTACCAATGCCTAAACTCATTTATGGATTTAATTTAATGTGCTGGAAGAATTCTAAATTAAATTTGTGTGTGCCTCTGAGAGTGTGTGTATAATAACATGGTAATTTTACACATCTTTATTTACATTCGGTTCCATTATTGTCTGACAAGCTGTTAAATGTTTAATCCTCTCATCCCTGAACAGTTTGGGGACCAGCTAGTCTGCCAATGGTCACTGGGGTGAATAATACATGATGTGTATGTATGTGTAATCTATGAACATGCAGGTGTCAGTCCATAAGATGTCTATTTTGATGACAGTGTCCCACACACTTTGACACACTAGGTCAGAGTCTATTAACTCTTCTGAAGGGTGGCCTGTGTGTGTGAGTGTGTTGCTGATGGCTCCATTGTCTTTCACTCTCTGTGACTTTGCTCACTCTAAGATAACAGGTTGAGCTCTCATAAGCACTCAGCTGTCTCTGTAGATGGAGAGGATAAAACATTTATTTATTTGGGAACAGACCACCACTCTGTTTTATCACCAAAAGCATGCTGTTAAATGTTGATCAGACCAAACACTGTACAGGAATTGTAACCATGTTCTTAAAATCAATCAGTGAAACCATTTCATATTAAAATTTTGGTAACACTTTAGTATAGTGACCAATTGCTTATTAACATGCCTATTATGAACATATGTGCTTTATTAATGCTAATAAACAGCCAATATTCTGCACAACCATATTCTGCATCCCTAATCCTAAACATAACATCTACCTACTATCTATTAATATGCAGCAAATTAGTAGCTTATTGAGGCAAAATTCATAATGGTTTGTTTATAGCTTAGAATTCTAATAGCTAAAAATATTTTCTCAAATAACGTGTAACACAACCTGTCCATGTAGGATTGTGCATAATTTGACTATTTTCTTAAAGTGCAATTTGCATTAAAAATAGTGTAGCGTCTGAATGGACTCGCACACTGTAAAAAAAAAAAAAGAAAGAAAGAAAAAAGTAATAATGAATTAATACAAAAAAAGATGGTACAAAAAGGCAGCTGCGGTTGCTAGAACTTTACCGTAAAAAATACAGTAGCAACATTTTTTTTTATTTTTTTTATTAGAAACAAGTGTTTTTCAGTATTTTGACAGAATACGTTTTAATTTTGGACATTTATCAGTTATTGGCTATAACATAAAAAAAAAATTAGCTTATAGTCTGAGTTTTAATACCGGTGCTGTAAACATTTGCCTAATTTAAGTATTTTATTGTATTTTTAGCACTCAAGTAACACACATCTGAATGTATGATAGCCACAGGTTCAATCGAATTTGTTCCCTTCAGAGCAGCATGTGATTGGTGGAAGGCAAAATGGACATTTCGGACACGGTTATGGGTGAGGTCTCAGCCGGTAGGGGGGTCTGTTGTCATAACCGTGTCTGATGTTATCAACATGAATCGCTTGCAGGTCTGCCCCATTCAAGGTCATCTGCCATTTATTATTCACAGCAAAGCTTGACCACCTCACTAGGTCTCATAGCTAAATAATGATCACACATACTTCACCCTATTACATCTTGGAATAAGAGAGGAGCTGTTTTATAGCTGTTGTTTCTGTTGCTATCAATATGACATGATGGGTCACTTTAGTTTCAGCACTGTAGTTGTGTGTGGCATGCATAGGTGTATGTGCGTGGCACATGCTGACTGTGCATCCAGGGGCCATTTCAGTTTATTTATTAATTCGGTTCCATTTTGTCATCTGCTGTTAAATGTTTAATCCTCTCATCCCTGCGGTTGGGGACCGCCTGGGGAATGCCGCCATAGTGGTCACTGGGGTGAATAATACATGACGTGTGTGTATGTATGTGGGTCTATAGTGATGAAATGCAGGTGTCAGTCCATAAAATGTCTATTTTGATGACAGTGTCTTTCTCTCCATCTCTGTCTGTCACACACGCACACTTTGAAACACTAGGTCAGAGTCTATTAACTCTTCTGAAGGGTGGCCTATGTGTGTGAGTGTGTTAACTGATGGCTCCATTGTCTTCCACTCTCTGTGACTTTGCTCACTCTAAGAACAGGTTGAGCTCTCATAAGCACTCAGAGCTGCTCTGACTGCCCTCTGTCTGTAGATGGAGAGGATAAAACATTTATTTACCTGGAGTGAGGAGTTTGAGAACAGACCACCACTCTGTTTTTATCAACTATGACAAAGCATGCTGTTAAATGTTGATCAGACAACAATGTCGAGTATTTGTGACTTCTCCCACACCATTTTTGCTGCAGACATGAGTAATGCCTCAAATTATGCAGTTTGTTGAGGAAATTTATGCATTGCTTTTAATGGCACCACACACCACTAGGCTGAAACTCAGTGCATCATGTTTGTTGTGTTTGTGCAAACTAATCATAGACTCTGTCAAAGGCCAATTACAAGATCATCTTTTTCCTTTTTTATAGATGTTATCCTAAAATATATTTCCCAAAACAGACAGCATGGACTTGTCATTTGTTTTTACAGAATTAGAAGGAAAAACCTTCAGTTTTCAGATTTGAAAATGATTTTATGTGATTTACAAATTTAATTTGTAATGGCTTTAAAATTTGAATTCAACCTTTTTTAAATTTGAAAGTGGTTTAAAACCTAATTTGAAACTGCTTTCAAATTTCAAGTCAATTCAAATTAAATTTCAAAACTTAGATTAAATTAAGTTTCATATCGGATTCAAAACCGCTTTCACACTCACTTTCACATTATAAGCTAGCTCGAAATTTGAAAGCGCTTTGAAATCTGATTTGATGTGTTCATGAAATCTTAAACCAGTTTCAAATCAGATTTCAAACCACTTTCGAATTTCAAGCGAGTTTGACATCAAATTTCAAACCAGCTTCAAACAACTTTCAAACCAGCTTTTCAATATATTTCAAAAGTTACAAATTCAGTTTCAAACTACTTTTACATTTTGTCCAACTGTAAATTAGATTTCAAAGCAGTTACAAATTTGATTTAAAACCAGTTTGATTTAAAACAAGTTTGAAATTAGTTGTATCTATGAATATATATACAATGTCTCACAAGTGAGCACAGAAGACATGCTGCACGCTAAACACTTTTGTAGATGTTTGCTATGATCTGGGGCTTTTTGTTGCGTACTAGTCGCAAACTTTTTTTAGAACTCAAGGTAACAAGTTTCAATTTCATAGTCAGTTTTAAAAATGTTGCTGTGCAAACCATAAAAAAGCTGAAGAAAGTTTAATTCAAAGAAGACACATTTTTAATGCTACATGATACATTGACATTCTTCCTGCAACAGTTTGGCAAAGATCTTTTTAGTATCCCATCCCTACAATGCCCTTGTGTATAAAGAACTTAAACTGCCTCCTCAAAGCCCAGACCTGACACAATACTACTAGACACAATCTCACAATTGCTGGTTCATTTCACTGACGCCCTCTTGTTCTGAGCATGAATCTGAGCATGTACACAAAATTACTAATCAAACCACTCCCTTTATGCAAATCAGCCCCTTGTTAACCCCAATCAAAGAGGTCGCTGGATGCTGCTTTCAACATCCCTCAGTGCAGCATCTCCGTCACTCCTGTAGCCTCATGGGTAATTACAAAGCTACCCGGGCAGTCTGTCTGACAGCGTTGTGCCACTATGCTCATGACCCTGGTATGACCTCTGAGAGTGTAGGTAATCACCTTCGTGTCCAGCTTAGATCTCTATTAGCACAGAAGCACAGTTCAGCTCCACAGAGGAGGGTGAACACACACCCACATTCATCTGCTCAGGTGGGGTCAGCTCACCTATGAGAGGAGACTTGCCTGCCTGGTTAGCACATGGCCCAGTGAATTGTGGGATTGCATTGCAGCTTGATGTGGCATGATGGATGCTGTCATGCTGACTAACAGGTCTTTGAATATGTTTTTGATTATTTACACAGTGTATGCTATACCAATTGAAAATTCAGGTTTATCAGGTATATAAAATGTATTTATCTCGTACAATGGGCTTTTTATATACTATTTATTATATGCATTATTATTACATTTTTATAAAAGTAAAGTAAAATTATATATTTTGCTGTTCAATCTACAACATGTGTTTATAGTATTAATAATAATAATTTCAGAAAAAGTCCAATTGCCTTTACATAAATTGTTGTATGAATCCACAATATATGTAGCTTTTTTGTGCTATTTTTATAATAGAAAAACAATAATAATTGTTGTTAGTGAAAATTAGATTCACCACATATGTTTAATAATAATAATAATATTAATAATAATAATCTCAGCGATAGAGGGAAATTGTCCTTACATAAATTGTTATATACAATTATATTACATATGTAGACATATGTTGCTTTTACAACAACAATTTATAATTATTATTACTATTATTGTTGTTATTGTAAAAAATACTAAAACTGTATTTTAGCTTTGTAATTTTAGACATGTTTTATGCAATATGTGACCGTGGCATGGACCACAAAACAAGTAATAGGTAGCAGCACGGGTATATTTGTAGCTATAGCCAACAATACATTGTTTGGGTATTGTATCGATTTTTCTTTATGCAAAAATGATTAGTATATTCATTAAAGGTCATGTTCCATGAAGATGTTTAGTTAATTTCCTACCGTTAATATATCAAAACGTTATTTTGGATTAGTTAAATGCATTGCTAAGGACTTCATTTGGACACCTTTAAAGGGATTTTCTCAATATTTAGATTTTGTTGCACCCTCAGATTCCAGATTTTCAAATAGTTCTATCTCAGCCAAATATTGTCATGTCCTAACAAACATGCATCAATGGAAAGCTTATTCATTCAGCTTTCAGATGATGTATAAATTTCAAAAAAAAAAAATACCATTATGACTGATTTTGTGGTCCAAGGTCACATATTATGTCTCTTAATGTATCTTTATTTTCTGACATATCGAGTAAAGTCTCCCCATCCTTCTATTTCTCTATTTTATTTATAAAGCACAATTAAAACAATGTAACATTGACCAATCTCTAAATAAATATAGTGCAATATTAACTTTCAGACAAACAATGACCGACAACAATCGGTTATAAATTAGCGTTTGGTTCTGTAGCGCTAATTCAATTAAAAGCTATTTTAATTTAAAATAACCTAATGAAGGAGCCAGTCTGAGATGTAAAGGTAGTTTATTCCAGCGCGGAGCTGCTTCTGCAAATGACCGGTCACCACTCAATTTCAGTCTAGTCTTTGGAATTTCTAGGATCATCTGATTTGCTTGAGACCTGGGTTGTTTCTATTTACGAAGGAACTCCACTAAATAAGGTGGGGCCAAATTGTTTACTGCTTGAACTGTGAAGTTTTTCAAAATTGAAGTTTTTTGGGTGTTAGTATCAATATGTTAGTCTTAGGGTTATCTATAAGCCAGTGTGCTATATCCATTCAAAATTCGTCACTTCCGCCAAAACGGCTGAACGATCATACCTCATCTTCTCATAACATTTTCTGTCCAATCAATTGCTCTCTAGAACGCGAAGTGCCTGCCCCCTACACTATAAATAGACGCTGAAGCTGCGGCTGAGATCGATCACTTGTTCACAGTATTTCCTGTACATTGAATGGCACGTAGTGCACAATGTAGGCGATAGGGAACGATTCAGACAGTGTAAATATGCTTTCAATTGGGGAAAATGAGGTCTGTTTTCACATTGTCACTCCAACCGCAGCAGAACTCAGGCTACTCCGGACTTTGGCTCCGATCCTGAAACGCTATCGCACGCAGCAGATCATATGCGCTAGTCGACATATTTAAACAGTCTCAGCATGATTATGATCAATATTTTGTTTTACTAAGAGTTTCATATTGAATCTAGGGGTAATCTATTAGACTATGGCTGTCAAATGCGGCTTTACCGAGCTCAAGTATGGCTTTGGCCCGAGCAGACATAAACAAAATGGCGGGGCTGCTCGATATGTCCCACCCTGTCTTCCTGTTTCAGTTGAAATTACGTCACTACATAGAATAACGCTGCGTGTTTGAAAGCACTTCAGGGGACCTTTAACAATACTTGGCTAATACCCACATACAGTGAGTTACAATAATCCAGTCTTACAGAAATAAAAGCATGAATAATCCTTTCAAAATCACTAGAGGACAGAAACGGTTTAACCTTGATATTGATCTTAAATGGAAGAAACAAGATTTGACCACAGTGTTGATCTGTTTATCACCAAGGTTCTTCACCACAGATTTACAGAAGGGAGCTAAATTGCCAAAAGAACTTATGCTTTTACCCAAAACCAGATTATTTCGGTTTTATTTTCATTCAAATTTAGATAGTTTTGTGACATCCAAGATTTAACTTCATGTAAACAACTCAATAGTGACTCAAACAAGCTTTTATCTTGTTTCTACAAAGGTAGATACACCTGAGTGTCATCTGCGCAACAATGAAAAGATACTCCATGCTTATGAAATATAAAACCTTAGGGTAACATATATAACTACACTGTAGTTATATATATAGAACATATATTCTACACTAAATGCTTATCCATCTGTTCTGGCCAAAATAGCGAGCGATTGCTACAATATGAAAATAGTGTGGGAAAACAGCCAACAAACGATCTTGCTCTCCATTATAGACATGATTTAATTTGAAGTATAATAAGATCACATGATCTTAGCTGTCCAGATGTAAAGCCTGTCAGTATACATCCATGCAAAGCTCAGACACTTTGACAAGGGGCACGTCAGCTGTCCGCATTGGTATGCAGAATTGCTGTCTCAGCCTAATGTATTCATGGACATAATCCCTCTATTGGTCCGACCGCATGCATATGCATGTTTTGTTTGGACCTTGTGTCCAAGAGGGCAGCTAATATGCTTTAAATGAAGAGCAGCACTCCATCAGAACAGATTAACATCAGGTGCAGAATATAGTCATGTGGTTCCTCTGTCTGGGGCTAAACCAGGATAAGATGAAGTTTATGTTTGATATCTTTAACTGTGCATTTTAGTGTCTTTTCTGTCAAAATAATATAAACTGTTGATTCCAGAGCCTCCTTCCGAGATCTCAGTCCCAGAACTCTAGCCACCACCATGTCAGAAGAAGAGCAACACAAAGCCCATTGGTGGATTGAAGCTTCTGTTCAGGAGTTTTGCTCCTATTGTTGCTGTGTAAGATAGAAATACGAAAGTCTTTACGAGGACAGACACGTTTGATAGAGTTGTGGGACGTCTGTGAATATAAGCTGAAGGACAACCATTGTCTCTTGGCGACCTCAATTTGGTACTGTATAGTCCTTTTCGCCACACTGTCTGCAGCCACAAAGCCACCATTCTCCTCCTCTTGCTCTCAAGAAAAAGGGATTAGTCAAATAACGCAACTGCATGTCCAGATTTCTAACTATCTGACCACATTACAGAGGGAAGAATGAGTCCAGGGGAATGGGGTGGGAAGATGTTCGAAGAACTTCTTTTTATTTCCTTTTTCCACATCTCTGAGCCGGAATAAGTTGGGTCGGTTGGATAGAAAATGATAGAAGCCCGTTAGGAATGCAGGGTATTTTGGGACAAGTGGGGACATGGGGAGAGGATTGTCCAAACGCAGCTGCATTTCCTGTTTATTCTTGGACAAGTCTGAGGCACTCCATGAAGAACAGGAGATGCATTCTTTTCTTTTTCTTTCTTTCTCTCTTTCTCTCTCACTTCACCTCTACTTAGCCATCCATTTGGGCTCCAATACGTGTAATCTCACCATCTTTCTAGGATTTGACTGAGGTCTTTGTATGTGACAGACCAGTTTTCAGTGTAGACGCCCTTTTCATTGCTAATTTTGAGGGTGCAACCCACCTCAGCCAACAAGAGGGGGCTGTCAAATCCCACCAAAATGTCTAATTTCCAGTCTGTCCATCTTTTGGTGGTCTTTAAGTCTTGGCCCGTTTGTATATGATTTATCCATGCGTGTTATCCCAAAGAAGAACATAAATGTTCGTCCAAGTGTATTAAACTTCTTGTTTATTTCATAAATCCTCTTATTTCTGAACCCCTTCAACCACTTTTCAGAATGCAAACAATTTCCAATAGAAAGTCCCATTCTGCTTTTCCATCTTAATTCACTTGGAAATCCGACTCATTACGTAAGTAAAACAGATTGTGACTGCTGTTGCATCTTGATGCAAGTCTATAGAAGTTATTTTTCCTGCTGTTCAATAAACCACCTGTCTGGTTGATACCGAACAGTGATGTTTCATTTGCCTCCATCAGTGCTATAGAAAAGGTCAGAATCTTGCATTTTACTATCATCACAGTCTCGGGTTTAAAGACATGAGAGATGGCCTTTCTGCTCCTATCTCAGTTTCTTTCATCAAGTCGACTCTTTAGTCTATCAGGTGCTGTTCTCTCAGCTCTGTGAGCAAGTCAGAGGCTTGAATTTGCCCTTACGTGACCCTCATTGTCCTGAGATGGGAGACACAGAACGGGGACTTGAGCCGACCTGCCTTTTTCTATTGTAAGACGTCTGAAATGTCCAGAGAACCAAAGCAACAAACGCTGGATGTCACTCAATGTTGCTCAAACTTTTCCATTAGCAACTTTGTGAAAGTCACACTATTCAAACTCAGGCTTTAGAAATGATGCCCAATGTGCTGAATGACCTTCTGGAGTCACTCATAGAAATCTGTAAACAGACCCATTGTGAAGGAGGTATGAACTTTAAGAGCTCTGGAGTTATATACCACTCAAAAATATACTCCCTTAAGAGTCCCTTGATATTGAATAGATTGAAATCAGTTTGTCCTTTTCCTTCTTTTTTGATTAAAACCTTTTATGAGTTCGCTTTCCTTCAATCAGCGTAATAATTCCCTATGTTTTGATACATCTAGTCAGGTTTCAAAAGACCAATACAAGCGTCATAAATATATTTTTTCATAATAGAGCATCATTTGGTAGAAAACAGATCAAACACTGCGCTGTAACAGTAAAAGAGCACTTCTCCTTGCTTAACTTCACCTCTCTGTCCTCGCCAAGTTTCAGATATAATGAAGACGGAAGATGAAACAACAAGACAATTTTTTTTGTATGTAGATTAAAGCGCCTTCCATCCTGATTAATAGCCTCTTTAAGATCGGCCCACATTCAAACTCGTGCCGTTTATTCTTCAAGGTTAAATTAGCCTTTGTTGCCAGTCATGTCGAAGGGGAATAAACTGTAACCATGTTGAATCGAGGAGCGCGTCAGACACGGCGCAAGGACCACTAACCGAGTCCTCTGGTGGACTGGGTTGTGCTACTCCGCTCCTAATGTATTCATTACCGAGAGGTGACTCGCGCCGTGAATCGTGTTGGCAGCTCACAGGTGTTCGTCTCTTTAATTTCTTCTGCTCCCGTTCTTGTTTTCCACCTTGCTCATATTGCACGAGCGCACACGCAGGCACAGGCGCACATGCCCGCAGACACGTACAGCTGGTTCGTTGTTGTCGCAGGTCTGAAAAACAAAGCTTCAGCAGATGGTTGTTTTAGTGCCAGAGCAAAGAGGATCTACAGTTCCGTCACCATGGTCACAAACACACTCACACACACACACACGTTTACACTCACTCACTTTGTCTCTGTCTTGCCTGTCCCTTTTTTCTCTCTCTCTGTGTCTCTGTAATGTTTATCAAGAGTATGATCCCATCTGAAAGTATTACTGTCCTGCATTCTGATTTACAGAGAGCAGCGGCACATTTTACACGCACCTACACATTACCTTGCTATTTAAATGAGGACACATCTAGACATCTGTTGTTTTTTATGTAACAATTAGTTCTTGTCTGTGAATTTTATTGGTCTAGCAGCATTCTAAGAGTGCTGGTATTTAGTTGAACAGCACTTGGGATGTGTCACTCTGCTTGGCGACATGCTTGATACTTTTCAGAGCTTGATACTTTGGTTTTTATTGAAAGTTTTGTAGAAAAAAATGAAGTTTATTTGCAAAAACGGATAACTCAGTTTTTTTAATTTTCAAAAATCATGTTTTTTATTATGTTATCGTGTTTTTGTGTATTAATATTAGTTTTTTTTTTTTTTACTTACAACAATGAAAAAAAACATGATTTTTAAGAAATATCTGTTTATGCAAATTAACTCTTCAAATATTCAAGAGAAGAACCATTGCAAATAATGTTTAAACTCCTCACTTGTTCTTTTTTAGCAAGTACATTTATACAGATGTATACATGTTTAACCACTGCTGTTTATACATGGTCATTCTTTTTTGTTTGTTTTGTCCTCTTTTATAAACACAAACTTTTATTTTGGATGTGATTAATCACGATTAATCAGTTTAATCTGCTCGAGCGTGCGAGAGAGAAATGGATATGTCATCGAGTGGGCCTATCAGTCTGACCAGCTATCGGTTTGAACCCTCGACATACCAACCATAATGTGCAAAGTTCACAACACAGTGGTCTCTCACACATTGTTTGTTTTCCTATCATAAACTTGTATTGAGCTAATGATTTTTTATTTAATGATATCTTTATCCTGCTCCTAAACCCCTAAACTGAACACCACACAAACACTTTTAGATTTACATTAAGATATTTAAATAGTTTATTTACTTAATTTTCATTATAACATAATTTATTGTTTATTAAGCTGATTTCAGGTCTTACTTTCCTTGCGAGGGCACTTGGTGAAACTAATGTTTACAAAACCTGACCCATACACTGAAACAAAGGCATTATGAGAGATTTATTTTGGTTT
Organism: Gymnocypris eckloni scoliostomus; assembly: GCA_027564155.1. Lineage (NCBI taxonomy): Eukaryota > Metazoa > Chordata > Actinopteri > Cypriniformes > Cyprinidae > Gymnocypris > Gymnocypris eckloni. The sequence continues at coordinate 14,277,712 of CM050432.1, read as the reverse complement.
GCGAACAATCTGAACCACAATGCATTTGTTTTGCATTTTAAACTAAGTAGCTTATTTAAGCATGTGCTAATGTTTGAATTCTATTACCTAATTATAAGTTCTATAAAAACACAGTATATCCAAAAGCATGCAATGGGACAGGTATAAGATCTTTGTTTTTATCATTTATCAAATAATTACAACCAATATTAATGCCATAAAACATAACATATTAAAAAGTAAATTTGCTCAACAAGCTGTGCCAATAATCTGTTGTGATGCTCCCATATTTCCATGTCACGGTGGCAGCTCGTCGCCATGGCAGTAGAGGAAGTGGATGCTTCACTGCGGTCATTTGGCTCGAAAATTTGATCTACACACCAAGATGACAGTGACGATGTCACAAATCAAATTACACTCATTATCGAGCCGGCCTGCGGACAGGACAGCCGTGCGCACGGAAACACGATGTGCACACTTGCAGGATGATTGGGTACAAAATACTTATTTAGAGTGAACGGTTCTTGAATGCCCGTTATAATTTAACATTGTAAATACCTATCAAATCATTAAAATGAATATAGTATGGGAAAATCATAACATTAGGTCAGAGGATTTAATAGACCTTCGTATTTTAAGTTCATTAAATCTCTGGATGTTAACGTTACATGGACAAATGTAATTTTCCTGTTAAGTATACAGAATGGGCTAGAAAGTGAAACAGACTTTGCGCATTTGTATAAAATCTAGCGATATGAGATCCAGTGGAAACCCCTTATGCTGAAAGGCTGAGATTCCCACAGGAACTCATAAAAGCCTGTTTTGACTCCCTTAACACATCAGAAGGTTATTAGAATAGTCTTTCCTCTGGCTAATGTATTCATTACCGAGTCAAGGTGTTCAGCTGTTCTTGTCACATGCACACACACATACGTACAGCTGGTTCGTTGTTGTAGGAACTGAACAGGTCTGAAAAACAAAGCTTCAGAAAACAGATGGTTGTTTAGTGCCAGAGCAAAGAGGATCTACGTTTACACTCACTTTGTCTCTGTCTTGCCTTTTTTCTATTACATTGATTTAAATTGATATTCTTTACCATATATGTCCCAAAAACACAAGAATAAGAAAATATATTCCATTCATTGTTTAACAACAACATGAAGTGCATTTTGAACATTACATTGCTGTTTAAATGAGGATGTAACAATTAGTTCTTGTCTGTGAAGACTAATTCTAATGTATTTAGTTGACTTGGGATGTGTCACTCTCTTGCGACATGCTTGATACTTTTCAGAGCTTGATACTCTATTGAATTGAGGAAGAAAAAATTGTATCACAGTTTATTTGATGATACCCAGATATACTCAATTTTGCCTATCTCCAAATGATTATAGCCCCATTGATCTGCCAATGCATTGATGAAATTAACAGTTGATGTGCCAAAACTTTCTTCAGTTAAACAAGGAGAAAACTGAAGTCATTGCATTTGGAAACAAAGATGAAGTTCTCAAGAATATCTGTTTTATGCAAATGAACTCCAGGGTCAAATATTCAAGAAAATCAAGTCAGAAATCTTGGGGTGATTCTGGAGACAGACTTTTTAGAAGTAGTCATTTATACAGCAGTAACTAAATGTTTAACAGCATGTTTATACTCAGTCATTCTTAATTTGATGTCCTCTTTTATAACACAAACTTTTATTTTGGATGTGATTAATCACCAGCATGATTAATCAATTTAATCCTGCCTTCCAAAGAAAATGGATATGTCATCTGCAGCTCATCCAGAACGCTGCTGACCAGCTATCGGTTTGACTAGAACCAACCATAATGCAAAAGTTCACAACACAGTGGTCCTTACATTGTTTGTTTTCCTATCATAAACATTTATTGATTGATTTTTATTTAAGTACTTTTATCCTGCTTATAACCACCTAAATGGCACACACAAAACACTTTTTGCAGATTTGCTCACTGAATATTTAAATAACAGACCACTCAGATCATTAGGATCGATCAGTTATAAATACCAAGGGTTTACAAAACAAGCTGTCCGCTTACTTTCCTTATGCGCAGCTGGAACTGAAACTAGAGTTTCAAAAAACTGACCCATACACTGAAACAGTCTCAAACTCATCTATTTATTTTGTTGAATGACACTGAACGTCCGAACTGACTGCATTTGTTTATGTATAATCCTTTTCTATTTAACTGTTTTAAATTTCATTTTAAATTAATTTCTATATCATTTTAAAATTCCTAATTATATTATTTTTAACTCCTTGTTTTTATTGCATGCAATGACATATAAGATCTTTGTTTTATCATTCATAAATAAATAATTACAACCAATATTAATGCCATAAAATATAATAAAACATGTTAAAAAGTAAATTTGCTCATCAAGCTGTGCCAATAATCTGTTGTAGCCCATATTTCCATGTTCACGGTGGCATGCCATCGCCATGGCAGTAGAGGAAGTGGATGCTTCAGGTGTGAATGCAGGTGTGTTAAATTTGATCTATCACTCTATACCTCTCATACTGGTCACTGGAAGTTCAACATGGCACCTCATGGCAAAGAACTCTCTGAGGATTTGAAAAAGAATTGTTGCTCTACATAAAGATGATATAGGTTATAAGAAGTTTGCCAAGACCCTGAAACTGAGCTGCAGCACGGTGGCCAAGACGACACAATGGTTTAACAGGACAGGTTCCACTCAGAACAGGCCCTGCCATGGTTGACCAAAGAAGTTGAGTGCGTGCTCAGCATCATATACAGAGGTTGTGTTTGGGAATAGACGTATGAGTGCTGCATTAAATTGCAGTGGAGAGGTTGAAGGGGTGGGGTGCCTGTCAGTGCAGTGTCGTGGAGAAGGAAGCCTCTTCTAAAGATGATGCACAATAAAGCCTGCAAACAGTTTGCTGAAGACAAACAGGCTAAGGACATGGATTACTGGAACCATGTCCTGTGGTCTGATGAGACCAAGATAAACTTATTTGGTTCAGATGGTGTCAAGCGTGTGTGGCGGCAACCAGGTGAAGAAGTACAAAGACAAGTGTGTCTTGCCTACTGTCAAGCATGGTGGTGCGAGTTTCATGATCTGGGGCTGCATGAGTGCTGCCGGCACTGGGGAGCTACAGTTCATTGAGTGAACTATGAATGTCAACATATACTGAAGCGGAGCATGATCCCCTCCCTTCGGAGACTGGGCCGCAGGGCAGTATTCTAATATGATAACGGCCACTGCCTTGCTAAAGAAGCTGAGTGTAAAGGTGATGGACTGGCCAAGCATGTCTCCAGACCTAAACCCTATTGAGCATCTGTGGAGCATCCTCAAACGGAAGGTGGAGGAGCGCAAGGTATCTAACATACACCAGCTCTGTGATGTCATCATTTGAGGAGTGGAAAATGACTCCAGTGGCAACCTGTGATGCTCTGGTGAACTCCATGCCCAAGATGGTTAAGGCAGTGCTGGAAAATAATGGTGGTCACACAAAATATTGACACTTTGGGCCCAATTTGAACATTTGTGGCCAGCGGTTTAGAAATTAATGCCTGTGTGTTGAGTTATTTTGAGGGGACATCAAATTTACACTGTTATACAAGCTGTACACTCACTACTTTACATTGTAGCAAAGTGTCATTTCTTCCGTGTTGTCACATGAAAAGATATAATACAATATTTACAAAAATGTGAGGGGTGTACTCACATATACTGTATATATGTGTGTGTGTATATGTCTATATATATATATATTAGTGGGGGCGTTATCGGCGTTAACGTGCTGCGTTAACGTGAGACTCTTATCGGCGATAAAAAAAATATAGCCGTTAATCTATTCGCTCACTTGCTCTTAAAATCTCCGTCATTTTTGGTCATACAGATAAAAGTAGCCTAATACATCTTTCGAATCTGTAAAGACTCGCTATTTGTGTGCACTCAGAATAACAACGCGTTGTGCTTTTAAGCAAACAGGATGCGCTTTAGGTCTCATGTGAACTTGAGCGAGAAACTTGAAACTCGAATATATCTAAAAATACAGTACATAGAAAAATATATCTATAGAGTGAAATGTCAAAAAAAAAAATAGAAGACGTGTGTGTTAGCATGGATGATTTACATATGCAACACTGTGCATAATAAGATGGCTTTCAGTTCAATATAATAACAAAAACGACATTTTGGGTTTTATTCAACTAATAGTGGCGCTGTGATCTGTACTATATTTTACTGTAATTGACAGTTATCGGCAAAAACAAAAACAACAACACGAGTGGGAGGGAATGGGAGTCATTCTTCCGGGAGTGGAACGGGATTTTTCTCCAGTTTTTGTGGATTTTCGGACGGGAAGAGATTAAAGTTTGTGATGCATTTTGGAAACAGGAGATGAGCCCTGGTCTGTCAATGCCACCTGGCTTGAAACCCGTTCTTTACTTTTAGTCATTATTTGGGTAGCACACTGTGGCGAGTGGGCGGGGCCGAGGCCGTGGGAGCAGGCGAGTGAGTAAGGTGGTAATGAATGACACCTGCACCGCTCACCGGTCTCGAGTCCCACGGAGGAGCTTCGGAAGGGTTAAATGAGTAGTGACAACAGTGGAAGACGAGAGGACCAGGCCTGAATTTTAGTTTGTGTTGGTGCGGCAGTCGTCCGTGAGGGGCTGCCGCTTTGTATTTTGTTTATTGTATTATTAAAGTGTTAAATGTTCGCGGTTCCGCCTCCTTCTTCCCGTATCTACTAACTGCGTTACATTGGTGCGAAACCCGGGAGGAAGGAGGACACGCTGTCAGAGAGCCCTCGCTGCTGAGGGGATCGCGGTGCTGAGATCGGGCAGCAGGAAGTAGCGGAGACCGCCAGTGGCTGCCGCGGTGGTGCTGAGCAAAAGAAGAACAGGTGGGACGGAAGACTGCCGTGCTCCTGGGTCAAGGAGGGTGGCTGCCGTCCGAGAGGGGAGCGGAGGAGCCCGTTCGCCTGGAGGCGAAGCCTGCTGCCATCCGCCATGTTTGGGGAGGAACAGGAACGGGGACCCGCTGCCGGCTGCCCTCGACCGGAGGAGCCACCGTCCGCCAGGAGGCAGAGGAGCATCGGGCTGTCCACCAAAGATGTCCAGTACCATCGCATGGCATCATGAGTGAACCGCTCAGCTGGTTGAGGACCGAGGCGCAGTGTGTCCGGGAACCGGACCGAGATTTTTTTTTTTCTCTCTCCTCGTCTCTGTCACTCCTCATCCTTCCATCTCCTTTCTCGCCTCGTCTGTCCTTACCCCAGATGCCGCCGCCCTGACGGGCTCCCCGGAGGAGAGGGGAGTAGGCGCAGTCTCGTGGGTACCCCGGCCTGCGATGGGGGGGTGTGGCAGTGGGGCGGGGCCGAGAGCCGTGGAGCGGAGGCGAGGCGGTGGAGTAATTGGTAATGAGCGACACCTGCACCGCTCACCGGTCTCAGTCCCACGGAGGAGCTTGAAGGGTTAAATGTAGTGACAACAGTGGAACGAGAGGACCAGGCCTGGAATTTTAGTTTGTGTTTGGTGTGCAGTCGTCGTGTGAGGGGCTGCCGCTTTCATTTGTATTTGTTTATTGTATTATTAAAGTGTTAAATGTTCGCCGGTTCCCGCCTCCTTCTTCCCGTATCTACTAACTGCGTTACACACACATATTCTGAATGCCTTCGGCAGAATTCAAATGAGCCATTTTAATCTAGATTAATCTAGATTAATTCCAAAATTAATCTAGATTAATCTAGATAAAAAAAATTAATCGAAGTCAGCATATTGAGCATGATTTGAGAATGATCTAACGAGCATGCTGTGCTTCATTCAAAAGAAAACTGATTGTCTGTTAACGTTTACAAAACATTTTATTTCTAGGTTTAAATTAGATTTTTGTTGTGATCTCGGACTCGGCGCTCTCTATAAATCAATGAAATCTTTGTTGAAGGCATCATGTTCCGCAAAACAATTTGATTAACAGGTTAAAGTTCTCACTGTTTCTCCATCTATCATCTTCCTTTTCTCAATCCCCTCCACCCCGTCCCTCTCTGTCTCTTTCCCTTTGCTTTCTTCTCCATCTTCTATTTGTATCCCAACCATGGTTTTATATATGGAGCCAATCTCCTGAGAAGAAAGCCTCCCACATTTTTATACAAAACGGCTGTAATTGCATTGAGAGTCACCGTGAATGAAATGGATGGAAACCTTGACCAGGTGTCGGCCCTTCAAGAATCTGGTTGCCTGTGAGCGTGCGTTCAGAGTTCACTGTGGTTATTTAGTATACAGACCCAGACAAATTGACTCAATGCTTTTTGTAAAGTTAACAAATGAACGTCTTAATCGATGCTCGCAGTGGATTTGTTGCCTTCAGCGAATTGGTTATTGGTGTCTTTTGAGCTACATCCAAAGAGCGGGTCATGCACGCAGATGCTGTAATCTTCCTCATGTTGCGAGGAATGTTTTTGTCGTCTTAACTTTTTATTGCTTACTACTGTTCACTGGCCATTTGAAACATGACTAGTTGTCTGTTCAAAGCACTGCTAAAGACTTTTATGGGTTGTTAGTTAGTTTTGAGCAACTGATGGTGGAAGTGTCCGCTCTTTGAAGGCCAGAGACGGACAGTGGCGGCAGCCCGCTGCCCCCCTCCTCTGCTGGGCCATGGAGAGACGCTCTCTGGGCCGCGGCACTGTGGAGAGTTCAGGAAGACCATCATTAGCACTCAAAGCCACATGGCCACCAGATGTGTGGCTGGCCATAGAGACTGCCACGTTTCTCTCTCGCTCGCTCTCGCTGTCATTTTCTTTCGCTCTCATATGCCCCCCTCATCTTCCAACTTAATAATCTGCCTTTTGTTTCCATGCAAGCTATTGTTCATTAAGATGGCCTCTGCCTTGTAAGAGAAGTCACTGGTACTGAATAGCATTCTTTGTAACAAAGAGATGTGAGAGAGGGGTATAGGGGATGGGGGCATCTAGGGGATTTTGTGTGTCCCTCTGGTATTTTTATGGCTTGTTTGTGCAGTCTGAGAATTGGACATTGTAGTTTGCGAGAGAGAGAGAGAGAGAGAGAGAGAGAGAGAGACGTGGTTCCTTTCCCTATTTGTTGACCGTACAGTCACGCTAGACACATTAGGCCAAACTGAAGTCCTTTTGAACAAATTCATGATCCGAAGTATGAAACCTCTCACTAAATTCATCATACAGACATTAATGATGTCTCCTATAATGAAGAGTGTGAAGTGTTTTAACTTATAAATGTCATCAGATATACAATTATCACCTAGTGGGTGACCGTTTTATTTCAGTTTAAAAAATGTAATACATTATATTTTTCAATTATTTTATTTCAGTTTTGTATTTTACTATTTATTTTGTTGTTATTTTGATATCATTTTGTTATTTATTATAATTGGTTTAATTATTAGTTTTTTTATATTATAATTTTTTTAATTCATTGTCAATTTGTCATCCCAATTTGTGTTTTTTTTCATGAGTTTTCTAGTTTCAGTTAATTTAGATTTTATTTTATATTTGGTTGTATAGAATTTAATATTAAGTTAAATATTTTAGGGATGGCAAAGTTAGCTTTATTTAATTATTTATTTTTTACATTTCATATAGTTATTTAATTTGTTTAAACTTAATTTTCATGTTTAATTCAGGCAGTATTTATATTTTTGTACTATACCATTTTTGTATAAAAATACTTAGAACCCTTATAGCAATACTCTAGCAACCATTAACAACACCCTAGAATCATGTCGTTGAATGCACTCAAAATACACAAGCATTTTCTTAATTAAATGTTCAAATTTAGCTGTGTATTATTTAATGGTCTCGACCACGGTTTATGGTGGATATTTCACTCTGATGTGTGTCTATTCATGTGGATGTGTGTGTTTTGTGAGTGTTCATATCCTTTTATGTGAATGTATGTTTGTGTGCTTGTGTAACTGTTTCTATTTGTGTGAGTGATATTGGGACATTCATACATGTTGATATATAATAAAGAAAACGGGCCATTCTTCGGATGGTTCTGCTCCAATGTCAGAGTGGCAGCGGTTGCCATGGCGCTGTTTACAAACACTTCTCCCTCCCTTTAGCCTTTCTTCCCCTCAAGCGGAGGGGCTGGTGGGGAGGTGAGGACAATCGATTCACAATCGAACCGACATTACTCTGTTTGGAAGCTAATGCACTTTCGACTGAATTGGAAGAAAGAGGAGGGGAGAAGGAAGGGGAAAAAACACACAACAAAAACCAGTCGGAGAGTGTGTTACGGCGAGGAAAAGAAAGGGTTGTATTGAGGCGGAAAACATGTTCTCGGGGAAGAAATCAATTAAAACGAACCTTTAAATTACGCCGCATGGCCGCGCCACGTCTGTTAGGGGCCGAGGCACTGCTGTGGCCTTAGCGAGCGACAAGCCGCGAGGGCCCACGACTGCTGTGAAAAGTGCTGCAATAATGGCAGACTGGTGTGAGATGTCAAGTTGTGGCGGCGCCTCCGCACTAAACTCTCTTCTGTGTGGGGTTTGCTTGGTTTGCCGCCAGATCTTCATTGCGTATGGAAGACGTTCCAATTTCGGTTCAATTCATTTGTATGAAAAGGAGTCTTTCACAATGGCCATTGTTACCAAGCAGATTAACAGAATTGTATGGAGATGTCGTGCTCGCATACAAAAAAGTCTCAATTGAATATTTATGTATCAGAAAATGAGCCCTCCTGCACACTAAAGCCATGGCTAAGAAGCCTGTTATGGGTAGATGACTTAAAAATGCCAATTCTGTCATAATTTTCTCAACATTATATCTTGCCAAACCCTTTTGACTTTCTTTTATAATTTGAGCACAAAAAAAGTATCTTTGATGAATGTTCACGCTTCTCTTTTCCATGCAATGAAAGAATGTGGTGGCTGGGGGATGTCAAACTTTAAAAATAATGAAAAAGCACAATGAAAGCCTAGCAAAAGTACTTCATGTGAGTCTTCTAAAGGATGCAGTGGCTTTAAGTGATAAACAGATCAGAATCTGATGTTAATTGCTTTGGAGTGTAGTCAAAAATTACTTCCGTTTGACGAATTTTCATGGACGAAATCAAGTAGTTTCAATAGGAATCCACATAATTGCAAATTTCAAGTGAGGACGAAAGGTTTCCCCATGCATATTTCGCAACGGGTTTTAAGTTGGTCACACAGAATTGCCACTTTGACCAACAGAAACCTGGTTCATTTGAAAATGGCATCTATGTGAGTGATGCTTTTACATTTACATTTATGCATTTAACAGACGCTTTTATCCGAAGCGACTTACATTGCATTCAAGTTACAGTTTTTACATTTTTTTTTATCAGCTCTTGCTTTCCCTGGGAATCAAACCCATGATCTTGGCGTTGCTAGCGCCATGCTCTACCAGTTGAGCTACACGAAAGCTGTAATACATTTGTGCTTTTATACATTTAATTACCACTGACATTATTACATTTTGCTAATATTACCTTTCCTTTAAAACTAAAATTGCGTGAGCATGACTAAATGTTAACAGAATTTAGATTTCAGGTGATCTATCCCTTTAACATTTGGAAATCAAGACAAGTCCTCTTGTGGAGTTGAAGTAGAGGGTTCTTTATCTGGGGGACTGGGATGGGCCTCCTTGCAGAGCTGCGCTGTAGGCCCTTCCACTCTATCACAAAGACAGGCCTGTATACACAGTCAGGATGTGTTCTCAGTTATGTGTCCATACCACAGTGTCTTGTTTGTACAAGGCTGGCCTTAATGTTGTGCTGTTCTACAAGGCCATGTGGCTAGACACAGCTGAGTGCCTCTCGAAGGAGCTGCATCAAAGGCCTATATTCAGAAACAGACAGGTTGAGCACGTTACCTACGCCGGACGGCTGTTTAGAAACAGGATTAAATTAAACATATTCAGCACTCTCAGGTAATTACATCAGCATGTAAAAGTCTAATTAGTGATCTCCAGTGGGACACATCTACTGACACTAATTAAATAGTCAATCCTACATTCCCCTCAACCCCACCATGTACACACATCCAGATATCTCTCACACCACACAGACAGGCGAGTGTATGTGTGTGCAGGGCTCAACAGTAAGGTTTTATTTGGATGGTCGGTCAGACTAGTAATTCATCATTTTATTTGCCCTCACAAAAAAGTAATTCTTGCAAATTTTGAAACCCATAGATTGGCATTCAGATACATATAAATTAATTGTAATATAAATGATAATTTATATTACAATGTATTAGCTACTAGCTGTTTTATTTATTGTTTTTATGTTCTGCATGTTAGTCGACCATTTGATTTTGATTTGATGGGCAAAAGTTGTTCAAATATTATAAAAGATTATACCAAACTACTTAATTATTCTTTCTTTTGAAGAACTTTCCTCTTTTAATTAGGATTTTTTTCTACTTTATGATATAAAAACAGGCTACTTTTGATTTTAGGAAAATTTAATTCAGATAATTAAAAACATGTTCATCTCAGAAGAGATCAACAAAAGGAGTATTCAAGTCTATGAATTGCATTTTATATTAATTTTGAATAAATTTGCATATCGGGACTAAACATTTTCATCATAACATTGACCGAATAAATTCATAGATGTACATCAGAAAGTCATGTGACTTTGCCCTAATTCATGTGACTGAAGAATGCTGTGAATACACCTAAAAACTAACCAGCGGACAAATACTATTGCATAATAATATATTTATTGTATATATCATCATTCCAAAGCTCAATATTCAACAAATCACATAAAACCAAATGTTTACATTTGCAAGATGTAAAAACACAAGATCAACAAATATAAGTATGTCAACGCAGAACAGCTCCAAAACGCTCTCGCAACATCCCGGGCCCCACTTATTAATAAATACTTCTGCCTCTGGTGTGTGAAAGCTGGTATTTAGGAAAGAGAGCAGGGAATAGATATAGATCGTATACAGCTCAATGTGTGTGTTGTGTCTCCGTCTGTTTTAAGGTTAGACTGTGGGCCTCCTGTGGCATTTTTTCGTCTTTCAGTCAGTGCCCTTTGACTCTGAAGTCCTTCTCTGATGACTGTGTTTGTGTGCGCGTCTGGTTTGGAGTGACTTGTGCACGGTTACAGTACTAATTTACTACCCCACCGTTTGTGTCTCTTCTAATTAAGGCCAAGTCATGGCAGACTAGAGCTGGGCCCCATCATACGTCTGCTCCTTATTATACATTGAGCCTCGCACTCTCTAACACACAGTCTTTACACACACAAATGGAGAGATTACCCTCAGGTCCAGTTTAATCGCTTTCTTCCTTCAAGTACAGGCTCAGGGGTGGAGCATGCTAATTCCGGCAGGGGGTCGCCAAGGTAGTGAGGGGCTGCAAGGGCGGGACAATGGCAGTGTGCAGGGCATTGATTTGAACCATACCTCTGCACATTCCTCCACAAAACACAATGAAGTGCATTATCCTGCTCGACTAACCCCCCTTCATCCCGACCCCTTTCCTCCTCTCTCTCCAACAAAGAGCCTTTCACCCGGTAACGTCTAAAGCTTCTCGTCCCACTTACTAACTGTTCTCATCTTAGACACACGTATGTCTATATACACAGGCCAACGTTGGCACAATGTACTGTAGAACCCCAACCTTTTCTGGTTAAAGTTCACCCCAAAATTTAAGTTTGGATACTAAAAGAATTAAGAAGCAGTCTTTTATTGTTAACCAAATACTTCAACTATTAAAATCTAATTTTTGTGAATTAAAACAAAGCTGACATAAAATATCAATATTATATAGAATATTATATAAATAATTCAAATGAAAGATAAAAAAATGAAAAAAAAACGTCAACATAAAAGCATTATACAAAAGCACATAAAATTACTAACACTTTAAATAAAACTTGATATAAATGATCTAATAATTTACTCACCTTCATGTTGTTCCAAACCTGTACGTGTGTTTTTCCTTCTGTTAAACATAGCGCTGGGAGATATGGCCCAAAAAATTATCACAATATTTTTTAATATCAGTCGATATCGATAATTAGCATGATAAATGTCAAATATTGATTTCTTTCAAATTTAAAGCCAGATTTTGCTACAACGAGAGAGTTGTAGAAACCAGACCATTAATTTTCCTTAACAAAATAAATATCTAAATAGAAAAACTTCTGCATGCTCTAATGAGTGATATTTCAAATCAAGAAACAGGTTTGGGTTGCCTCATAATATTATTAATAATATCACTTTTTTTGTATCTTTAGAAATGCACATTTGATAGTAGCTTGATTTAGGATGCAGAGATACACTTTTGTTCATTATCAAAATCAGTAACATCTGTAAAAACTTTAAGTAACCTCAGTTTCATATGGTAAAATGTATTCTGACCAAGGATTTTTTAAATTAGCATTGGTCACCCGTAGTAGCATACATTTAAATCATGATAAACAGTTAACCACACATATAGCACTATTAGGCGACTATCTTGGGGACCGTTATTTTCGTCGCCGAGAGGCTGATTAGAGGAAACTTGCCCGACACGCTTGCTGAGACTGATCATGAATCCAGACTGCCTTTTGTTGATTTATTTGCATGAGAAACAAACAGGGTAGTGCATTCAATACATTCCGTAAATGTTTCACTGGCATATGAAATGGTGTCCAAAGTCATGATAACAGCATTAAACAGTGATAGAGTTTCTTTAGCGGTCAGCAAAGTAAGACTTCCCCCGTCACCCCCTCCCTACTCCAACACACCGGTGAACAGATTATATATTCTTTCTACTTCCGCCACCACCAGGTGCCACAATTATCGCATTAAAAAATGTGTTCAAAATAAAATAACTATACCTGGCTCTTACAAGCACCTCAATAACATGGTATAAATGTAACTATATGGTTTTTAGGTAGCCTATTTGTATGAAAAACAGTAGTCTAAAACCATTCGGTATAAATGCACACATGCTATAGCTGCCTTAACCACACATACATACTATAATTACACACCATTACTCCTGTAATACAATTCAATGTGAATATCCCACATTTCCTCCACAATACCATGGTGCAGTGAGTGTTACTACAGTAAATCCATGGTAAATAATGGCGCTGTGTAGATTGAAAAGCCTTCTGACTGTCTCGTTGCACACAGTGTTTCTCCTGTTCGGCTAGTGTTCTTCGCTGAATTCAAGCGTTTCACATTGACTGGATCTCACAGCACTGCTTAGTGTTCACCTGACCGAGGAAACGCATCCGCTCTAGTAAACTCGCGCCACACGGCAGTTTGAACTGTGATCCGAGCGGATAAACTGTTCGTGTGACGTGATTCAAATGATTTGCGTGGCTTCGTTCCGCTTTTGGTGCATAAACATTATATCGAACAATTATCGAACTCTTATCGTTTTATAGAGATATTATTTTGCGATAATTATCATTATCGAATTATCGACCAGCCCTAGTTAAACATGAAAAGAGATGTTTTGAAAAATGTTCACGCTTTCTGAAGCCAAAACATCTCTTTATATAAGGAACAGACTGAAATTTGATTCGCTATGCACTTGAGATCTCCGACATAGCTCTTAAATCTCATTTACAATTCCGCACATTCAAATTTGCCCTGTTACAATTAGTCGTGCAAAAGCGAAAGGTCCTTGGTCCTAGATTTTGTCACATCTATCACATTTTTTTGGGTGTACTGTCCCTTTAAGAAACAGGATATTTTTTCCTGCTCATTTTAAAGATTCCAAAGTTGCATTTGTATCTATCAGCTCAGTCTAGAGCCCATTGCACACAAAATGACAGGGAATTTATCTTTGTATTTGTTTCTTAACAAATACAGATTATCCTTTAACTCGTGTGGCTGTATGTTTGCATATCAGCTGGAGAGAGAGAGCAGAAAAACACTTAAACCACTTTATCGGACTCGTTCGCCGTGTAAACAGCACAGAATAAACAGTGTCAGACTCGAGTGTTGAGTCCAAATCTATTCCAGAACCGTTCGGTTAATTAAAGCCATCCTTCCCCATGTACAAGCGAACAAATCAGCTGTCTTAATTATGATAATTAGCAGCAACATCCTTTCAGATTCCTGCACAAAAAAAACAGAGAAATTGAATCGCATGATGCCACTCGTTAACGAGGTCGTCAGTCAAGCAGCGCAGCTAATTACGACAGGAGGGAGATTTCTCTTCAGAGCAACACAGTGATTTTTCACCAGCGAGTCAAGGAAGACGATCACACACACAATGTGGGGTTCCCCAATGCTATCGCACACACACACACACACACACACACACACACACACACACACACACACATATATATATATATATACGGACCTTTGCTTGTCACATAACTTCCTGTATGTGAGACTGACTCTAGGGAGGTTTGCGATCACGACTGGTTTATATTTTCCAAAATAAATTATCTTGCCATTTGAAATGGTTGACTACGTCTCTGTGCAGCCTGTCGAGGTCCGTTCAGATGTTTCAGCTCCCATTTAAAAGAACAAGTTGCAGCAGCCTCTGTCTGAGAGCGTACATCTGTATTTGAGAGGGTATTGTAGATGTGCACTTATGTAAGTGTGTTATCTGTGTGTAAGAGTGTGTGTAGAACAGGGCTGATTGAATTAGAGTAATTAGAGACAGCTCACAGTGTCAGTATTAATCACACTGCAGTCTCATTATGGGCCCTGCACATCATTCCTTTCATCTTGTAATGATCCTCAGTCACCAAGTCACACATATTAACCCACATCCCCCATTTATCTTCTCTCTCTGTTTCTCTAATTCTGTCTTACACATTTATATACATGCATACATATTTAAACATACATACTTATACATACCCCCACACACACATAATTATATCATTATATATACATATACATATACAGTATCTCACAGAAGTGAGTACACCCCTCACATTTTTGTAAATATTTTATTATAACTTTTAATGTGACAACACTGAAGAACACGGAAGAAATTTTGCTACAATGTAAAGTGGTGAGTGTACAGCTTGTATAACAGTGTAAATTTGCTGTCGCCTCAAAATAACTCAACACACAGGCATTAATGTCTAAATTGCTGGCCACAAAAGTGAGTACACCCCTAAGTGAAAACATCTAAATTGGGCCAAATTAGCCATTTTCTCTCCCCGGTGTCATGTGACTAATTAGTGTTACAAGGTCAAAGGCGTGAATGGGGAGCAGATGTGTTAAATTTGGTGTTATTGCTCTCACTCTCTCATACTGGTCACTGGAAGTTCAACATGGCACCTCATGGCAAAGAACTCTCTGAGGATCTAAAAACAAGATTTGTTGCTCTACATAAAGATGGCGTAGGCTATAAGAATATTGCCAAGACCCTGAAACTGAGCTGCAGCGCGGTGGCCAAGACCATACAGCGGTTTAACAGGACAGGTTCCACTCAGAACAGGCCTTGCCATGGTCGACCAAAGAAGTTGAGTGCACGTGCTCAGCGTCATATCCAGAGGTTGTGTTTGGGAAATATACATATGAGTGCTGCCAATATTGCTGCAGAGGTTGTGGGGGTGGGGGGTCAGCCTGTCAGTGCTCAGACCATACGCCGCACACTGCATCAAATTGGTCTGCATGGCTTTCATCCCAGAATGAAGCCTCTTCTAAAGATGATGCACAAGAAAGCCCGCAAACAGTTTGCTGAAGAAAAGTAGACTAAGGACATGGATTACTGGAACCATGTCCTGTGGTCTGATGAGACCAAGATAAACTTATTTGGTTCAGATGGTGTCAATCATGTGTGGCGGCAAACAGGTGAGGAGTACAAAGACAAGTGTGTCTTGCCTACAGTCAAGCATGGTGGTGACCGGAGTATCATGGTCTGGGGCTGCATGAGTGCTGCCGGAACTGTGGAGCTACAGTTCATTGAGGGAACCATGAATACCAACATGTACTGTGACATACTTAAGCAGAGCATGATCCCCTCCCTTTGGAGACTGAGCTGCAGGGCATTATAACAACATGATAACGACCACTGCCTTGCTAAAGAAGCTGAGGGTAAAGGTGATGGACTGGCCAAGCATGACTCCAGACCTAAACCCTATTGAGCATTTGTGGGGCATCCTCAAATGGAAGGTGGAGGAGTGCAAGGTCTCTTCCACTCCTCCATGACGACATCACAGAGCTGGTGGATGTTAGAGGACTCCAGTGGCAACATGTGAAGCTCTGGTGAACTCCATGTCCAAGAGGGTTAAGGCAGTTCTGGAAAATAATGGTGGCCACACAAAATATTGACACATTGGGCACAAATTATATATATTGTTGTCATTTACATTTATCAGACGCTTTTATCCAAAGCGACTTAGTGCATTCAGGTAATACATTTTTTGTCAGTATGTGTGTTCCCTGGGAATCGAACCCACAACCTTTGCGCTGCTAACGCAATGCTCTAACCACTGAGCCACAGGAACACATTTGAGAATACTTTTGCATTTCAGGTATTTGCACTTTCACCAGTAACCACAAATCAATAGAATGTGGACACATACGTGGGTGTATTTTACCTCATCTAGTGTACGGATTTATTATAGACTTTTTACTATATGAATTAATACCAAAGACTTATGCAATCTCTCTGTCTACTTTATGAAAACAGCTAAAGCAGACGTATAATATTATAACCGTGAAATGATTATTAATTCTAATCCCAAATTGCAATAGCCTATATCTTTATTAAAACCTCAGCGGTTGAGTAAGTGCATTTATTTAGCGATCACAATCAAAGATTTTCAATACAGTCGAGATCTCATGACAGAACACACACCTGTTGTGACGCTTTCATTTAGATCACTAAACTCCAGCTTGTTTTTCAGTGTTTTCATATCATCCAGTGTCATCATATCAATCGCAATTAATTGTTTGACAGCACTATATATATATATATATATATATATATAAATAAATAGTATTATATATAGAGAAATATAATTATATATAGAGAAATAGGATTATATATATAAATATATATATATATATATATAATTATAATTATTTTGTAATGTTTATTTGTCTTTACATGTAAAACATATTTTTTTATTTTTACAATTAATTGATAATTGATAATTATATTTTAATTCAATTTCTATATATTTATAAGGTAAATAAAAAATCTATTTAATATAAATTGCTATATATTTATTCATTTTAGATTTTATATGTATATTTATATATTTTTGTTATTTTTTATGTAAAACATCAATTTCTTAATGTATTTACACACTCTCTGGAATAATATGAGGGAGAGCTATTTCATTAGATAATAGCAAGTTCAATTCATCAGTCTCTCTGACAGAACGGTGGCAAATACAAAATCTTTGTTGAGGGAACTCATATCACATCTAGGCTGAAGTTTGCCCATAGGGATAAAATAGCATTTTGCAGATCTTTTCTATGGCCTGATGATACCAAAACTTTAAAGCCTTGGGCAGTATGCAGCATCCCTGCAGTGAAATATGGTGGATACTTCAGGGATCCTTCTCTGGGGCAGGAACTGGAAAACTCATAAGGATGGAGAGAGAAAATTGATGGAGCTAAGTCCAGATAAACCCTGGAGGAAAATGTGCTGAAATCCAGACAGGCGCTGGGCCCTGGAAGATGATTCAGATTCAAACAAGACAATGACCTGTAACATACTGCAGTAGTCAGACTGGAGTGGCTAGAAAACCAGAAAGGCTAATGTCTTGGAGTGGCCCAGTCTAATCTCAAACCAACTGAGCACCTGTGAAATAAATTACATGCTGCTGTTCAAAAACTACATGGGGAAAAAAAGGAACAAAATTAAGATGCATGATGACAGAGACTCTGAGACATTAACAGCTGACACGACTGATGCCAAATATGGTCCAAACTCTATTAACTCTGAGAAATACTTTTCTTTTTAATTTCCATTATTCTTTATATTTATTTAGTGGAATATCAGATTATTAATTTTTCTTTGAATTTGTTTTGAAATCGCTAGTAATTGCAATGCCATTCTTGAAAAAACATGGTCTCTTATTTACCTGATGTACACAGTAAAATGTATGATGCCCAAAGAACTGCGCATATGCACATTAACCTGAATTCTGTAATGATTGTGTGTTGCAGACTGTTCAGCGCAATCACGCCACTCATTCACACTCTCTAAAGGAGGAATGAAGACAGGTGAAACTGAAGACAGGTGAGAACCACAGCTCCTGGTCACTTTGGGGATTTTTACTATAAAAAACATAATTGATCCGACACATCTAATTTCTGCAACCTACACGGGAAACTGGTGCTTGTTACTACATGGGGAAATTGTCACAAGGATTATATCTACAGTTGTAATCAGAATTATTGGCACCCTTGGTAAATATGATCAAAGAAGGTTCTGAAAATAAACTTGCATTATTAATTATTTTGATCTTTAATTTTTTTTAAATCACAAAAATCTAACCTTTCATTGAGCTATAACAATTGAAAATATCGTTATGAAATAAATGTTTGGACACGTTGGACACAATTATTGGTACCCCTAGAAATTATTATGAGTAAAATATTTCTGAAGTATATTCCCATTCATATTCACAATTTTGAGCACTCCAGGGTGATTATGAACATGAAATTATCCAGCCATGGTTTCCTGTTTCACATAAATATTGTGTTGAGACGTGCTGAAATCGCGTTTGGTCTCGTACTGTGTCGCATCCCTTGTCAGTGTCGGGCGCTTGCTTGGCCATTTTTTGTGATTAACAGGAAAGTGTGTTCAGCTGAATTGGAGTAGTATTTTGTTCGATGGGTATAAAAAGCGTAGTTTACCGTGGCAGCCATCGCGTGAAGACCTCGTGAGAATACCGAATAGTGTAAAGACCATCGACTCTACTGTGCGTCTCCTCCGGGCAGGGACACTGTCAAAGGATATAAGTATCACTTTTTATTTATCTTCTTTCTTACTGCTTGTTTCACTTCTGTTATAGTTTTTATAACCAATTCTTACTATGTGTAAGTTGTTGTTTGTTAGCATGTATGTTTGGCAGTGTTCTTTTTTTAGGATTACTGATAAAGTACTGGCATTTGATTTATCTATTTTAACTTTAGATAAATTATGTATGAATTTAATATAGGTAAATAAATACCTTTATAGGTATTTTCTTTAGTTTTAGTTTTAATAAATTGTATTTATTTTTGTAACGTTACTTCAACCTACTACATGGAAATGAAATAACATATGCATATATGGGTGTTTGGCTTAGTGTCATGTTAGAATCATTTTTATACTCTTTTATTTTGTTTTCATTTAAATGTTTAGTTTTGAAATGTTGTTGTATGCATTTGTCATTTGATTTAATTTCTCTATTTTCTTAAATGTGTGTATATATAGTATTTATAGAGTTTTAACTTATAGTTGTAGTTACTTTTTCTTATTTGTAAGTCGCTTTGGATAAAAGCGTCTGCTAAATGACTAAAAAGTAAAAGTAAAAGTAAATATAAATAGTAGGGAAAACAAAGCCCAAATTCCCTTAATCACCCATCACAATGAGAAAAAACAAAGATTATATTTCTGATGTGCAGCAAAATATAATCGAGCTTCACAAATTAGTGAAGTGGCTTTAAGAAAAGAGCTAGAGCAGTGAAAATTCCCTTTTCCACCATCAGGGCAATAATTAAGAATTTCCAATCAGCAGAAAATGTTACGAAACTGCTTGGAAGAGGACGTGTGTCTATATCGTCCTAATACACGATGAGGAGGAGAGTTTGAGTGGCTAAAGACTCTCCAAGGAACCACAGCTGGAGAATTGCAGAAAATTGTTGAGTCTCGAGGTCAGAAAACCTTAACAGCAGCACCTACATCACCACATGTTGTTTGGGAAGGTTTCAAGAAAAATTATCCTAGCTCATCCAAAAACAATCTTCAGTATATTCAGTTGTCAGACACGACTGCAACTTCAACTGGGACAGTCTTCTATGGTCAGATGAAACTGAAAAAGTTTTTTTTTTTTTAGCAGCAAACACTCAAGATGGGTTTGGTGAACACAGGGATAAAAAGTACCCCATGTGTTCAATGAAATATACTGCTGTATTTTTGATGTTGTGGGCCTATATTTCTGCTGGACATCTTGTTTAGACACATGGCATCATGGATTCTATCAAATACCAACAGATAAAAATCAACAAGTGACTGATTCTGTTAGAAATCTTATAATGGGCCATGTGGATCTTCCAACCATACAATAATCCAAACACAAACCTCAAAAACAACACAAAAATGGGTCACTGAGCACAAAACCGAGCTTCTGCTTTGGCCATTCCAGTCCTCTAACCTGAACCCTGTAGAACACGAGTGAGGTGAACTGAAGAGAAGAAGCACAACATGGAGCTGTGAATATAAAGGGTCTGGAGTGATTCTGGATGAAGGAATGGTCTCTGATCTCTTGTCAGGTGTTTTATAACCTCGTCAGGCATTATAGGAGAACATTTAGAGCTGTTAAACTGGCAAATGGAGGTTTCAAAAAGTATTGAATAAAAGTGTGCCGTTAATTGTGGCCAATGTGTATTAGGCAAGGCAATGCAAGGCAAGTTTATTTATATAGCACATTTCATACACAGTGGTAATGCAAAGTGCTTTACATAAAAGGAAGTGAAATAGACATTAAAAATAATAATTAAAAAACACAAATTACCTTAATACTTAATAACTAATTAATATTACTAGATACTTAAAATAAAAATACTTAATACTAATTGAAAATAAAAAATAAATGATATCATAGAGAAGACCCCTGCAGAATATTAGATAATTTGACCTTTTGAAGGCTAATTCATGTTGTGTGTCAAGTGGTGTGACTTGCCAAAAACCTCATTGTAACCTCCTGAGACCCATCTATGGAGTTTTTGCCTCTGTAGTGGACATTACATTTTAGTGTATTTCTCTGAGACCTCACAAAATAATGTCCTTGTAAAATGTATTTAAAACCTTTGTTGGAAATAAAGAATAAAATCACTTTTGTGTATTCATGTATTTTGGGTTGGTTACTGCATAAATACTTTACAGTAAGCTTTAATTCTTTAACATTAGTTCATGCGTAGGAATCCTCAACTAGCAATGAACATTTATGCTGCTAATTTATAAATATACTATACCTTGATTAGTTCAGGCTTGTTCGTGAATTTATATAAATTTACATTTATTTCATTTACAACTTGAAAAGTGTAGTAGAAATTAGGCAAGGCAAGTTTATTTATATAGCAAATTTCATACACAGTGGTAATTCAAAGTGCTTTACATAAAAGGAAGTGAAATAGACATGAGAAATAATAATAAAAACAAAGAATTGAAAAAATAAAACATTTATTGTATTATAAAAATTGATTTTAAATTAATTTAAAACAGGTAAGAATAGAAAATGATTATACATAATGCAATCAGTTTTTATTAGTTTTTATTTTATCAGTGCTCATTAAACAAATGCACAGCTAAATAGATGAGTTTTATCTGGATTTAAATGTGGCTAATGTTTTAGCACATTTGATCTCTTCTGGAAGCTGGTTCCAGCTGCGGGCGGCAAAATAGCTAAAAGCGGACTCCCCTTGTTTTGTGTGAACCCTTGGTATTTCTAACTGACTCGATCCTAATGATCTGAGTGGTCTGTTAGGTTTATATTCAGTGTGAATATCTGCACATGTATTTAGGTCCTAGGCCATTGAGTGATTTATAAACTAGTAAAAGTACTTTAAAATCAATCCTAAATGTAACTGGAAGCCAGTGTAAGGACCTGAGGACTGGTGTGATGTGCTCAGATTTTCTGGTTCTAGTCAGAATCCTGGCAGCAGCGTTCTGGATGAGCTGCAGCTGTCTAATGGTCTTCTTTGGAAGGCCGGTGAGGAGACCATTACAATAATCCACCCTGCTGGTGATAAAGGCATGAACAAGTATCTCCAAGTCTTGACTGGAAACAAAACATCTAATTCTTGCTATGTTTTTGAGATGATAGTATGCTGATTTAGTTACTGCTTTGACATGACTACTAAAGCTAAGGTCTGTCTCCAGAATCACCCCAAGATTTCTGACTTGATTTTTAGTTGTTTGACCCCTAGAGTCAAGGTATGCATTCACCTTGAGAACTTCATCTTTGTTTCCAAATGCAATGACTTCAGTTTTCTCCTTGTTTAACTGAAGAACGTTCTGGCACATCCAACTGTTAATTTCATCAATGGATTGGCAGAGGGAGTCAATGGGGCTATTATTGAAAAAAAAGAAATTTCTCCCCTATTTTAAATTCTTATTATCCATTGAAACGTTAGATTTTTGTGAATTTTTTATTAAAAGAATTAACAATGTAGATTCATTTTCACAGCCTTCTTTGATCATATTTACCAAGGATGCCAATAATTCTGACCACGACGTAAGTTCTAAGTAAAAGTCCAGTTATTAATGTTTTCTCTTGCATTGGCTTAACTTTAATAAATTAGTTTAGAGTTGTTTCCTCGTTTTAGTATCGTAATTTCCTCATTTATTTTAGTTATTTTTTCTAAAAGTTCCTTGGTAAAGTTGTCACATAATGTTGTTGCAATATTTCCCAAATGTAACATTGTTCAATATTTTTTTACATTTAAATTAAGCTTAAAAATCTCACTCAGGGGTTTTTAATAGTAAGTTTCATTGTGTCATCTTACTCCATAGAGTGTGATAAGATGCCCGCTATTGTCACCAGTGGTCAATGTGTATTCAATGAACTGTAGAGTATGTTTTTTCCTTGGCAATAACAGAGGATACGTTTAAGATATTGTTTGTAGCCATAAACTGGCAGTTTCACAAACACACACACAAGGTCAAGGTCAAGGTTTCTTTATTTGTCACATAATACATTATACAGGGTATAATTAGAAGTGAAATGTAATCAAATCAGGTCCGCTCAGTTGGACAGTGCAAAAGAATAAAAAATAAGACTTATATAAAGTAACACAACACAAGAGCATATATATGGTAAAAAAGAGAAATAAGAGTAAAATGTGCAATGGAATAAAAAGTGCAAAACAATAAGATGTGCAACGCGCACACACACGCACACACACTGTATGCATGTATTTAAAGTAAATACAAATGTTTTCTTTTGTTATTGCATTAATCTTTTGAAAATTACAAATCAGTGGCCTATGATAATTAACTTGTAAAAATGTCAGCTTAAAAAAAATATAATATCTTTAAAAGTTAATGTCTCTGTTGTTTTATAACAAATTAATAAAATATTACTTTTATGAACAAGACAAATCATTAAAAAACATCAGCTTGAAGAAATGCTGATATTAATATCCAGTCTGGGCTCAAGCTTAGGTGTCTCAGCTTTTATTTGTTTCTGCTCATTGCATACTGAACTTGTGTTTACACAGCAGCAAAGGGAAAATATCTCCATTTAAGAAGGAGAGCAAATCTCCAGTGTTCCCAGTGTCATTATTCATCTTTTTCTTTTAATGAATCTGAAATAATTATTTGATTTGAGGAGTGCAATCCCTAATAAGGTGTAGCAGGAAAAACAACAGGGGAAAAAGGAACCAGGGGAGCGGCGTCTTTTGAGCACAGCCACTGTGTTTGTGTTAATGAATGCAGGTTAGGTTAATGACGAGGAATAGACTTCAAACAGCGCCGTGAGGTTGTCTGTCTCTGATGATGGTCTTTTTGATGCTTTTTCATAACTGCTTCTAAGGGTAAAGTATTTGCGTTGGCTGCTCTTGTCTCTGTAGCACACAGTGTCACATACACACTGAACCCTGATCAGGGCTTTAGGTCAGCAAATCTGTTGTAGAAATCGGGCGTAATGCTCAGTGATTGTAAATGGCTCATCCAATCACTGACAGCCATCCTCTCGGGCTGGAGAGAGAGATGCGGTGTGACATTGCGCAAAATCATTTAATAGGTCTCCTGAGGTTAACGATGTGGGCTGATTTGGACTTTTAAATAACTTAAGACATCATATTATCATCAGGGTGGTTGTTAAAGTCATGTTTTTTTTCTATTGAGTGCGTGTGGTGTGTAAGTGAGTCTCAATAAAGCTCAGACCCCATCTGTACGCATATGTGAAGTGACCCTTGAATATATACTGTAAATGCAGGGCTGTCAAGTTTTCGTGTTAATTTAATTGAATGCAATTAAACACGTTTATTTAATTGTTATATTGTTCCTAACCAATCTACATATAGTTTTGTGGTGGGAAATGAATTACCATGTACATTGAGTTAGATGGAATAGCTGTTGTTGTTGCATCTATAATTACAGGCCTTGTAAAATGAGTCCAAAATGCCATAGTATCTGAACCTCCTTCATATCTTTCTATATCTGCATCTGTTTTTACACCCTCTCTCAGTATTTTACATCCTGTCACCAGTCCTTCTCTCTGTATCCATCTTATTTGATGTTGTAAATGCATGTTGTCTAGCTGACTGAGGGCTGTTTAATTTGATCTAACCAGATGAAAACAAACAGGCTTTTCTATCACTCATCTCTCTCCTTTGGACTTTTTCCTTCCTTCCCTCCTTGCTTTTTTTCTGGTCTGCTTCTTCTATCATGCTTTTGTGTTTACACACCATTCTGTTCACTTCTCCTTCATTTCACTCTCTCTTTCATTTGTTCATTTTCTTTTGTTCTCTCAATCATTTCCTCCTCCTTTTTTCTCCCCCACAAGCTCTATCCTGCTTTCTCTCGCACTAATTGTGTTGTGAAACACCTTTGCCATGTGTTCGGGCCCCGAGTCCATCAGGGCCAGTGTGTGTGTATGTGTGTTAGTGAGCGTTTGATGTGTAGTGCTGTCCGCGCTGCTCTGTATGCTGGTGAGAAGGGGATCATTATGTGTGCTTGTATTCGAGTCGTTTTTATTTAAGACGCCAGACAATGGACTGGTGATTGAAGAAAACAGCAGGCTGACAATGAGTCTCTGTGTCTGATAATGCAGCACCATCCTGCCGGGCGGCTTTAGGAGGGCCCCGGCTCATTGTGGCTCCGAGGAGAAAGGGAGAGAGGGAGAGAGAACAAACCCGCTGCTTAGTAGGAGGAATATTTTGTCGTGGTATGTCATTATTTTGCAAATTTGTATTATCTCATCATGTTGTCTTCATTGTAATTGCGGCTAATTAGAGGGCTAGTTAGAGGCCGGGCTTTGAGGCTAGCTTTAGCGTGAAAGAAGCCCGCCGATTAGCACTCTCCACCGGAGGAAGCACAGAAAGGGGAGATTAATCTGGTTACCTTGACGACACTCGCTTCCATCTGCGAGGAACAATGCGGTTTTGTTTCTTTGGATCAGTTCGGATCAACAGAACGTGGTGCTCTCACTTTAACAATGCCCAATTCTGTCTAACCTTCTCTGCCGCCCTCCTGTTTCGGGCCCCCCTACCACCTCTACTCCTTCTCCTCCAAATCTTCATCCCTTCACCTCTTCGTTCCTCCGTTTTCTCACTCCTTGACGTCCCCGTGATCTTTCAGACAGCATAACTTTTAAAGTCTTTGAAGTGTGTGTATTAGAGATGGCCATTGTGGTTGTTTCTGTCTACTAGACATGAAAGATGAATCATCCAACTACTCAAGTACTTGCCAAATATATCATCCAGCTATTTGCTAGGTAAATTATTCAACTGTTCAAGAACTTGACAGGTAAATAATTAGATTACTCGACAAATACACGTCATTCAAATGTTCGCATAGTGGAAAGGAAAATCCTCCAATTAATTGAGATCTCGACAGATAAATAATTCGACTCCTTCACAGATACTTGACAGATAAGTATTATTACTCAATAATCATCTAATGGCTTGAGTACTCGACAGATAAATCATCTGATCACTTGGATTCTAAGTACTATTACTTGAGTACTTGGTGTACATGTGACCTGTTTTTTGACTTTGGTACTCATGTCCATGTGTGTTGATTGAAAGGCAGGAGAATGGGGTTGTGTGTTGGGACAGGCAGGGGTTACCTTTGCTTGTGACCTTGTCACACCAAGCCTGAAGATGTGTCCTCTGGGCTGAAAAGCACTTAATGAAATAATACACTCGCCTGACTGTAGACACAGCTCAGGGACTCCAATGCTAAAACCAACCTCGGAGACAGTGAGCTTGTACAGTGTTGGAGAAAAGGCTATTAAAAGTAAAAAACTCTTTTGTTTTCTTTGTGATGAGGAGGAAAAGAAAGAAGTAAAAAAGATGAAGAAATCAGCCTTGCAGATCACATGTAAGTGTTCATTGTGATGAGCAGTTAGAGTTGGAGCACAAAACGCTGTCTCTCCATCTGGTGTTCACTTTGCACTCTGAACAGAAAGAGAAAGAGAGAGAGAGACACAATTGAAAGAATGCCAATGACATCTGCTCCCATGGGCGCCACAATAGAGATCCATAGAGATCATACTCACACAGTCCTCACTTACAAAGACACCACTGTACGCGTGAGTGTGTGTGTGTGTGTGTGTGTGTGTGTGTTCCCAATCCATGTGATCTGGGACTCCACAGCATCTTGACAAAGCCATGCCCATTGTGCCATCCAAAGATGAAACTCTCAAGCTTCTGTTCTGTATTATAATTTAGAGAAATGTAGTGAAATACATGTATTTATTTTTGTTTGGATATTGTTGACAGTCTGTTGGTCTGACAACTTTATGCCATTGTTAAATATATAACGTGTTCCCAAACAAGTTAAGTAAGACATGATGTACAAGCAGCCTGTCGTTACTGCAAAAATAAACACAGACAGGGTGATCAGGTTTCTTATTTACAGATAATGACCGACTGACTCTCACTTATTCTATGAATATATATATAAATATATATGCAAAATAAATTGATTTGAATTGAATTGAAAAATTGATTCAAGGTGAAATTATTTAATGTAAAAAAAATATATATATAAATGACAAATGAATGTAGCATAGCTATATAGGACATTGTTTGCCAGGGACAACAGTTTATACAGTTTAGTGATTACTGTATATCAAAGTATTTGACTGCACAATGTCACAATTTACCAATCAGAATTATACATTCCAAAGAAAAGCGTAATAACAATATATTGTTGTGTTGGCAGTTTATTAGCACGTACAGATTTTACCATGTACACTGCTGTTAAAAAAATAGCTTTTCTTTCTTTTTAAAAGAAATGTATACTTTTGTTCAGCACGGATGATAAATGTTGTTATTTCAAACCTTGTATTCATCAAAGTGTAATTCATCACCGTTTCCACAAAAATATTAAGCAGCACAGCTGCTTTTTAAGAATTGAGCAGAAAATATAAATATTAGAATGATTTCTGAAGGATCATGTGATGTTTAAGATTGTAGTAAATTAGTAAAGACTGCTGAAATTTAATCTTTGCCATCACAGGAATAAATTACATATGTAATAAATAATTTCAATTACAAAATATATTAAAATAAAAATATATTTTAAATTATAATAAAAAACAATATCACTCTTTTCACTATAGTTTTGATCAAATAAATGCAGCCTTAGTAAGCATAAGAGACTATGACATTAAATCTTATTGACCCAAACTTTTGAACATTAGTGTATACAATATAATATATGAATAGTTTATTTGCAAAAACGGACAACTCCATTTTTTTTAAATAATAAAATAATCATGTTTTTTTTTATGTTATCATGTTTGTATTGAGTTTTGTTATGTTATTTAGCTGTTTTTATTATTATTTTTAATCTAGTCAAAATATCCCAACTGCAGTTGTATTGCGATTAATTGGAATATACAATGAAAAAACATGATTATCTGTTTTTGTAAATTAACTCATATGTTTAATACTTTTTACTTGACATTAATAAATGTACCTGTTTTTGTCAGTTTTCCAGTTTCAACTTAAAGCATCTTCTATCCAAGAAAATGAGGGTAAGGCTAGTGCGTGTATGTGGGTTTGTTAGTGGGGGGGTTGTGTGTTCCTGCATACTTATCTTTGAGGAAAATTTCCCCTGTTGTGTTTCATGTGCGTTCAAACTGGAGTCTGACGATACGCTCGTAATTTTCGTAAGTCATCTCTCTCCAAATCGCTTCAAAGATTTGCTGAGTGCCAAAGATTTTCACCGTTTTTTTTCCTTGGGCCAGTTCTGGCGCTGTGCAGCAAGGAGTAGGGAACAACAACCCCCAAAAACAAAACAATATATGAAAATGTTTTTTAAAGGGCCTCCGTCGAGATGAACTTTCAGATGTGTCTCCAACGGCACACATCTGCTGCGTGTGGTACATCTGTTCTTCAGCCACTGAAAGCTGACAGGAAATATCCTCATTATTGAAGCGTCGCTGATTATTCATACATTCACTCAATCATTTGTTCACCCACCTGTTTATTGGTTCACTCCTTCACTCTCTGAAAAATAGCTGCTTGATTTGAATGAAGAGTGTCTTGTCTTCACAGAGGAAATGAGGGTGTTTCATTTTCGCGTAGGTTCAAGTTTACATATGGAGGCCAACCGAAATGTTGGAATTTGGAGCCAAGATGGCTCTCATCATGCACTTGACCGTGTGTGTGTGTGTGTGTGTGTGTGTGTGTGTGTGTGTGTGTGTGTGTGTGTGTGTGTGTGTGTGTGTGTGTGTGTGTGTGATTACACCTGATGATTATGCCTGTTTTGGCAGGAGCAGTGAGGGCTATCGTGCCACGTCCTCTCAGTGGTCTGCTTACCGTCATGGCAACCCAGCCATGGCCCCATTCTCTTAATGGCAGCGTTTATGACATGATGTCACCTGTGTGAGCAAGCTATTGTTTGACTCCTGCCCACGTGGCATTTTCCCCCAAATACACGGACCCTCTGTTACATACACACTCAGAGGAAAGGACGAGGAGATAGGTGGTGGACAAGCGCCTTTCACACTGCTCTAAATTCTACTTCTTCAGTCGTGACTCCTTAATAACCTACGACACTTCAATGCAAATAGTTTTTTCATGTTGTTCTAAAAATGTATGATTTTCTTTAAGAATATGATGCTGATTATTTTCATTATAATGAAAGTGAATAGGGACTGGGGTTGCCAAGATCCAAAATAACAGAAAAAGTGCTCTGTGTGTCCTCTGAAGTTGTTCAAACATTGTGTGAACATCAGACTGAAATATATTCACTGAAAATCTCAATATCTGCACCAGCACATTCATGAGAGGTATGGCAAATTATGACCAAAAATAATTTTATTTAAAATCTTTTAATGCTTTAGTTGATCAAGTTCAGAAAAGCTGAATGATTTGTTTACAAATAGAATTGATCTGGTCATTTTGATCGGGCTATAAATCTATTATACAATATTACTTTCATGTACTCGAGTTATATGCACATTTATGGTGCGTTTGTGTCCTTTTTGAGCTTGAAAGCTTTGAACCCCGTTCACTGTAATTGCATGGAAAAGAGCCACCAGCACATTTTTCAACATTTCTCCCTTTCTGTTCCACAGTAGAAAGTCATAAAATACATAAACAACAGGAGGATGAGTAAAAATATATAATTTCCTTTTAAAGAAAATCACTTTTATTTTCAATCTTTTATTTTATAACATTTTTAAATCTAGTAACACATTCTTGCCATCTACATATCATGACATGTAACAGCCTTGTATTTTCTTTTCCTAATGAAACAATCAAAAGTGTGCGTAATTATAAACGTGGTGTCCGTAGAGATCAGCGAACAGATGGGAATTAGTCATTGTTGAATATCAAAGAGTGCATGGCATCGGAAACGGATCCTACAATCAGAGGAAGTGACATGGGAGAGAGATAATGAATGAGAAGTAAACCCAGTAGAGAAAGTGCAGAAGAAGCAGACCAAACTAAGAGACCTATGACTTGATCTAGTTACCAAAGAGATGCCTTTTTTTTCTTTTTTGGTGATACAGTGTGCAACCAGGGTATTGTCTTTCCCAAATGCACACATACACACACAGGTCCCCTCCCCTCATCGTGCCATGCAGTCTGCTTGGCGATGCCCTCTGTGCCATCTGTAGCCTGTGCCCTGTGTGCGTGCCCCTCCCCCGCCCTCCTGCACTGTGCTGGGTGGGATTAACCATCTGTGTGCCAGAGGGGTATCACAGGAAACGGACATGATTACACGCAAACGTACACAAGCACATATACATCCATTCTCTGCATGTTTGATCCTTAGCTGTACTACTATGTCTTGTAGTCTTAACAAAAGTCCTGTATGCTGGTAATAATGAGCAATAATCCTCTTAGTCATCTATGAGTAGTTAAATTAAGGTCAAGATTTGTTATTTAAAAGTAGTGGCCAATATATTGGTCAGGCCAAGTAATTGGCTAATATTTGGGCCTTGTGTGATCTCAATTAAATTATATTATATTAAATATTAAATTGTAAATGTATTTCATGTAATATTTCATTATACATTCATTAATAATATTCAGTTATTTATTAAGTACGTATTTTATTTTGCAAGGGACATTTGTCATTAAAACTGTAATTTGGTCTAATTATTATATCAGATTTAGTCATGCAATATTTGTTAAATACAATAATGTATTTAGTACTTCTTTTTTTGCCAGGGATATTTGTCAGTTATGCTATAATTTGGTGCAATTATTATATAATATTTAACATACATACAACATTCTTAAATACAATAATTTATTGTTTAGTTTTTTATTTCTATAGATAGATAGATAGATAGATAGATAGATGTGTATGTATGTCAACAAATATTGATTATTTTGTAATAATTACATAGCAAAAAATATTGTCCCTTCTGTCTTTGTGTATTTCTTTCTGTCCTCCCCTCCTTTGTTTTCCTGCTTTCCTCCTTTGCATTCCCAGAATCCTCCCTGAGGAAGTTAGTGCTGGATGGTGATGTTTGAGGGTATTTGGCAGTC
The DNA here is from genome assembly GCA_027564155.1 of Gymnocypris eckloni scoliostomus. NCBI lineage: Eukaryota > Metazoa > Chordata > Actinopteri > Cypriniformes > Cyprinidae > Gymnocypris > Gymnocypris eckloni. Next base: position 14,246,905 of record CM050432.1, on the reverse strand, counting down.
TGGGAATGGGGAAAAGTCTTGGATGTTTGGCAGGTTTAAGATGGTGTGGGAGTCTGTGTGTGTGTGTGTAAGGAAGGATCTAGGATGTTTGGATGAGATTACATGGCACCATGTCTGACAGTTTGGCATGGTAAGGGTTGGCCGTATGTGTTTGTTAGGTAGTCTAGGAGATTTGCCGCTCTGAGGGTCAGCAGTGTCAGGTGTTTGGCTGGAAAGGGGAGGTGATGTAAGGCTTTGAGCTTGTAGTCCTCAGGAGTTGACAGGACCGTGGTGGGCAGAGTGGAGTGTTTGGCGGCGGGAGCGTGAGGGGGCAGAATGGGTGTTCTGGCAGCCGAGTCCAGGATGGACGGGGACGCCCATGGCACGGAAGAGGAAACATGGCTGGAGGATTACACAGAAAGAGAGAGAGGGAAGTCTGGATGGCAGAAGGGAAAGCCGAGAGAGAAGATGTGCCTTCAGGTGAATAGGATTAAGAGAAAGATCTGTTTGTGGTTCCCCTCAAAACTCCCACTGCCTCTCTTTCCTTCTTACTCTCCCTCGAAGGCTAATCGGCTTCCTCAAAAGCAGTCATTGCAAACATTATATTTCCTGCAGAACAAACAAGAACACCACCGCCGTACCGTAACTTTCTGTCCCCAGAGGAAAGATAAATTACAAATGAGATCCGTTTGATATCGACAGTGTTTTTCCTAGATGCCAATGAAATGACACGGAGAGCAAATGGAGTCTCCTGCTTCTCAGTGTTCCCATGAGAGAAGGACTGCAGTCTCAAATGTATGAAAGCCTGTTTTCTACTAAGAGTAATATTTAAAAAGGTAACCATGCAATAAAAAAGTCCCATCGTGAGGGATAAAGCTTGCAATTACAAGCTTCCGTACATGTCTCCTCCTGAAGTGCCTAAAGAAACCCCAGCAATATCTCAAACTTAAACCTGTTTGCTTTAGGTTGCTCCTCATGTAGACACAATCGACTTCCCAAACAATAACCTCTATTTTCATCTCGCAGTAGGGCTTTGGTCTTCGCTTCATTCACCGTTAAGAGGCGAATGCGGTGACAGCATCAGTAGAGGCGTGGAAGCAGGCGGAGGATGAGGAGGTGTTGTAGCTGCAGGCTGGAGATCTGAGAGCTACGCTCCATCCTCTGTGAGCTTCTCACAGATGGACTTTTTTAGAGGAGCTGCTCAAAGCTACTGTGGAGAATCATCTCAAGGCTGCTTTCTTCTCTGGTTTTACTTTCCTTTCTCATTCCTGCCTGTGCTGTCTCGCCATGGGCACAGAAGTGTTGAAGCGGTGTAGGAGCATGTGCTCTTGAGTTTCCAGGAGAGATTGGTCAGATGTATACTCTCTCCGAGTTCTGTCCTGTGTAGAACCCAGGACTGACTCCTGAATTTAAAAGTGTAAAGAGTTTGATGTACTATATAGACATACTCTAATGCAAAGCTTTATCCGCTGTTCATTCAGACCATTTATGGAAAGCAAATTAACATATTACAACCCACTTTTACATATCACTCCTATTAAATATTCAGCAAGTTGTTCTTGCCTGATTAACAACAGTGTGAATTACATTGGTTTGGTGAGGTTAGCAATCAATAACGTTTAAAGCAAAGGTGTCCAATCCAGCTCCTGGAGGGCCAACGTCCTGCAGATTTTGGTTCCGACCTACCACAAACACACTTGCCTGGAAGTTTCTAACATTTTCATAGATCTTGATTTGCTGGTTCAGGTGTGTATAATTAGAATTAGAGTACATCTCTATACAGGACAGTGGCCCTTCAGGAGAAAGATTGGATACAAAGCTCCCAGGTATCATCTGAAATCTTCTTTCCGAAGCTAATTGATATTAATCATGATTAAACTGGCTGTGAATGTACAATTCACATTTTGTATACTTAAGAAAAATAGCAGTACACCTTTCCAAACTTTTATATAATGTATCTAAAATGACTGTTTTCTATTTTGATGTTTTAAAATGTAGTTTATTTCTGATGCAAAGCTGAATTTTCAGCATCATTACTCAAGTCTTAAGTGTCACATGATCCTTCAGAAATATTTCTAATATGCTGATTTGGTGATCAAGAAACATTTTTATTATCAGTGTTGATTGATCAATTCTTTATTGAACAGAAAGTTTAAAAGAACATAATTTCTTTGCAATAGAAATGTTTTGTAACATTATAAATGTCTTTACTGTAACTTTTAATTCATTTAATCAATTTTTGCTGAATAAAATAATTTATAAAAAAAACTTTTGAAAAGTAATGTACTTGAGTACAGTCACATTTCAGTCTTTGAACTTTTAGTTCACTTTAATTAACTAAGTAGGGTTTTTAATTAGGAATTTTAGAAATCTTAAAGGTTCAATAGCACTATCTGCTTTTTAACATCAAGGGTCAGATTTGGAAAATCGTCATTTCGACTTAACTGATCCTGTTTATAGAGAAGGAAACGAACATTTTAAAGTTTTAAATAAATAGTGCCACAAAATTAGACGCTTTCAATTATTGGGCCTGTTAAGAACAAAAGAAACTGGTCTAACATGACTGGTGTTAGGAAGACTAAATGAACAAGAAGATGAACAGAGGGAGGTAGAGATGAAGGGATGAGAGGATGGATGGATGGATGGGTTCTAGGGGGCATTATCGTTCGTCATTATTTGAGCTCCTGCAGTGCTCCATCGCGGCTCTAATGGCGTGAAGACGCTTGGTGTTTCTTTCCTCTCCTCTCTCTCTCCCTTTCATTCACACTATTCTTTCCCAAGCCTGGCACTGCAGAGTAGTTAAGTCAGTTAGAGCTTGTTTCAGCCTTGTTGGCAAAGTGAAACACTACAACTGTCTTGTGTGTACCTGTAATCCAGTAGACTGGTTCTTGACTGTCGCTTCACGGTTGGAGTGGAGTGATGTCTTCGTTGTAATGCATTGTTTTGTTGTGCCTGAGTCGTGTGGAGTTGGTGCGTCTCTTTGAAAGTGAAATGAAGCGTAATTTTGCCCTCGAGGTTGTGAATATACTTCTCCTACTGAGAGCTTCAAAAGACACGCATCTCACTGGACTGTCAGAGAAAGCAAATGTTCGGTTGTGTTAATATTCATGTCTGCCCTGTACTTTTATGGGTTTATGTATCACGAATTGCCCACTACAAAAGAGTGTGTCAGCAAGTGCCATTGACATAAAGCAGGGGGTTTAAACCTTTAAAGATCCAGATTTCCTGAATGTCTGCCTGTGTTTTTCTCCTGAATAAATTATTTTTCCTACATAACCACTGCACTGTCCTAATTATAACTCAGTGCTGATGTGTCTTTATTTCTTAATCCTGTCCGAAAGTAGATTTAACTAAAACGTCCACATCCATTTCTCACATAGAAGCTAACAGAATAATGTTGTTTCTCACAATACATTTTTCTTCTGAAATACTCATTTTATTCTCAAAATATTAACTTTAATCTTGTACTTCTATGACGTTGTAATGATCATATTGATTCTAAATAAGATTCTTATTCTTTCTAAAAAAGATTTTTACATGGCACCAAAACACAGTCGTTGTTCCTGTACTATATCCTGTAAATAGTTCACCTAAAAATAATCTGTCATTATCTCACCCTCATGTTAGTATACCCATGTTATTACCATGTTTGTATACCGATAAGACTTTTGGTCTGTGTGTGTGTGTGTGTGTGTGTGTGTGTGTGTGTGTGTGTGTGTGTGACTGGTCATTCATGACTACATACTGGCAATATGGATTGCCTAGTGGGTAAAACAGAGAAAAAACGGTCATTACTCCAACAACAGAGCACATTACAGAGCACATTACAGACCTGCATGTAAAACTCTGAGAAAAGCTGTTGTTGTGTATTTTGTGATATGTTGATATTTACCATTGGCAGATGACTGACAGCTGCAGAGGCAGACAGACAGAGATTTTCTCTGTGTGTGTGTGTATATAAAGACGGTCTTCTGCTGAGGAGGGGAGATAAGGACTCTATCTTAATGGCTTCTCTCGTCTACCACTCAGCCATCAGACAGAGATTTCCTCTTACTCAGTCCAGATAAACACACTTCACAACCTTGTCACACGTCTTGCACAAGCCAAAGCGAGAAGGAAAGTGAATGAGATGGGCAACTGTAGGAATAGTTCACCCAAAAATGAATATTCTGTCATAATTTACTCGCCGTAATGTCATTTCAAACAAGTATGACTTTCTTTCTTCTGTAGAACACAAAAGGAGGAATGTGTAGGAATGTGCCACCCACTCTTTTCCATATAATGAAAATGAGGTACTGGAGTTTTCACATTTCAAAAGAACCATTTAAATATCATAAATCAACCAGTTTTGAATTTTGTAGATTCCGCCTTTTTATTGTAGGTTTTTCACTGGTTTCATTAAACTGGATGAACCAAGAAATAAATAGAAATCATGACATGAGGTTTAGTAAATGATGACAGAATTTTTATTTTGAGAATAAAATGAAGTGAAATGCTTGATTTTTAACCACATTATTTTATTCAGTTTGGTTTCGGTAAATTAATCAAATACTGATGGGCTTCAGGAAACTGAAGAACTTCCCTGATTTAGCCTCTTAGGGGGTAATAGCTGAACTCTAGCGTGTGTGTGTGTGTGTGTAACAGTGTAAGGGAATTGTTTACTGGCTGTCTGTGTCAGACCCTCACTACTCAGGGCCTCTAATGCAGCACAGCTGTGAGGGGGCTTGGACACTACACATCTGCTGAAGGGACCTATTGTGTGTTTGCATGTGTGCATGTGCTGGATGCAGGTATTTGTAGAGATAAACCGACTAAGACCATACACGCATGCACACGTTTCATTTGTAACATATTTTTTGAATGCACGCAAATACCTGCATGAACATATGTGTGCTGTGCAGTTCATTTCACACATAAAAGCCCGCAGTTAGAAAAGTGAAGTTTGTAGATTTGACGGAATCAGCCCATCTAGAGAGTTTGAACCTTGAAAGCACCTGCCTTCTCCATTCACGCTCCCGCTCTCTTAAAAAGCCATCTTCATCAATAGCAGCTTTTAAAGTGGATGAAACTGTTTGGAACTGCTCTTTATTCCTGTTCTGATGGATTTTCTGCTCTCCGTCTTTGTCTCATTGGCTGTTGTTGATGTTATTTGAACTCTTTTTTTTATTTTCATCTTTCTCCATCACCTTGCAGCCTTGACTCGAAAGATCATTAAAATGTTTAACTACAGATAATTGCTACCTGAGAGAAGCTAATTAATGTGCCGCTTGCTCTTGTGTGTATGCTTGGATTTGAATGCATGTATGTGTGTACATTTTATTCACTATATTCTCTCGCCTTTGAAACATCTCTACAATATCCTGTCTTCTGTCACCACTTTGTATTAGTGCTTTAAGGCAGGCACCGCTATTATACGGCTCATACTTGGGGTTAGAGGTTTAAACGAACCCTTAACCCCTTGTATTAAACTTTGGCAAGTATGTTGTCCAGCACAGTGTGTGCTTCAGACATAAATACAATTGTGCAACCTTTTTAGTTGAATTTTGCTATTATGTTTCTAAGCAATCATATGATTTTTGCTAGGTGGATGATTAATCTGGTGAAAAATTCCCATAGATTTAGATTGACTCTAGCATCATGACTGACATTTCACATTTAAACACCATGCATTTTAGAAATTAGGAGCCGTTCGCACAGGATGTGTTTTTCAATTCCATTTTGCTTCTTTTCAGTTGGTTTTCTACGTAAACACATGCTAGACAGGCGTATTTGACCGTTGGACTCGCATCTCAAGCGTCTTGCTTTTTCGTGTCCTTATGCAATATTCTATGGCATTTTGTAGTATAAATAGTGCGAGTAGTGTGTTCTCACTGAAAATGTCAAAATAAAAAAGTGCACTTTAAATATCTGAATTATGCACTTAACCGAAAAAACTAATTGTGGAATGTTGGACACTTCGGCCACGTACACAATGTCAATTTCAGGAGTGACAACCGCATTTAAATGTGAGAGTGAGTACCGTCAATTATCGTTCCGTGTGGACGGAACAGCAATCACTCCTGAATTTGTAACCATAGCAACATTTTGGCGCCTTGCGGGAGTGAAGAAGAATTTAGCCATTTGGTATCTGCCATTTTTTGGCTAAAGACTCGTTTTGTCCGTCGTTTTTAACTAAACTACCGCTGATAGACGTGCTGCATTTTGTTTATGCTCGGGAGGCTGCTTTAGGGGCGCTGTCTTGCAGTGTTGCCATATCCTCATGTTTACAAGCACTTTTAGGCATGTTGTTTGGTTTTAGCTTATAAAGCTAGGCACTTTATGGAGTTAAAGGGTAGTTCACCCAAAAATGAATATTCTGTCATCATTTACTCACCCTCAAGCAGTTTCCAAACCTGTATGAATATCTTTGTTCTGACGAACACAAGGAAGATATTTTGAAGAAAGTTTGTAAACAGGCTGTTTTGGGCACCATTGACTTCCATAGTAGAAAAAAAATACTATGGAAGTCAATCGTGCCCCAGAACTGCTCTGTTTCCCACATTCTTCAGAATATCTTCCTTTGTGTTCAGCAGAACAAAGACATTCATACAGGTTTGGAACTACTTGAGGGTGAGTAAATAATGACATACTTTTCAATTTTGTGTGAACTATCCCTTTAATAAAGTGGTCTATTGCAGATATGAGATGTAATTTTTAGTGTTATAAAACATGAAGCATTTGGGTGTTTTTTTGTGCTTGTCCTTGGTTGTTGTTTTTTCCTATGAAGATCTGGCAACACTGACACTACCGCAGGGCTCCTGAGCACAACTAGCCCTGCATCAAAATGTGCAAAGGTTAAGACTTCTTTCACTGTTATTTCCTGCATCTCACATACAGACGGATACATATTTCTGACGCATGTTTAAATATGTCATTAACAACTAGTTGTTCAGTTAAGTTCCGTACACACTGCATAGAATTTCTGTAAATGTGGTTGTCGCTACTTGTATTTTTCAGGCGTTAATGCGGTTGTCGAATGCAGTTGTCACTCCTGTATTTTAGTGAATTATGTGTGCACAGAACACAATTATGGAGTGAAAGGTGAACTGACAACTGAATTTAGCTGCAGTGTGTATGTGGCCTTCATTCACTCAACGGCTATCAAACTTCTATTATTAATGACAAAATAACTTTATAAAATTAATACACTGCATGGTTGAGTACATAGTGCATAAGTAGTGCGTCATTTGGGACGCAGTTATGTTCTGTGTGAATGCCCCCTAATTCTGTTTTAAACATGTATAATATATTACATAGCCTATGTACACACACATAGAGAGAGAGGAAAATAAACACTGTTATTTTTATTTATCAGGGCCATACAAGTCTACAGTCCTAGCAGAGGTCAGGCAGGGTTGGTGTGAGTCTTGAACATTGTCATGCTACTAAAAATTTCCTCAGTGATCATCAACAGTAAAATGCACAAATAATGTTACCACAATGCTCTAACTACATTATTACAGTTTGTGCTGAGAAGTCAGGGCACAGTGCTATTCTGAGTTCACTAACTTACTCAATAAATTGGATTACATACCAAACATTGTTTTTTTTCATTCTTATCGTAAATTAAATACCATACAAAGACATTATTTGTCGTAAATATTACCATGACTGCAGGAAACATAAAAAGGAAATATGATTAGTATTTAAATGCATGTGTGTGCAAGTTCATAAATGTTCAGTATGTCCAGAAGGTGGACAGCGTGTGTGTGTGTGTGTGTGTGTGTGTGTGTGTGTGTGTGTGTGTGTGTGTGTGTGTGTGTGTGTGTGAGGAGGTTGAGAAAGACTGACGCTCTGTTTAAAGTTCAGTGTTAAAGTCTTGCTGCTGTATTTCAATCTGTCAGACGTGCTTTCCTCCGTTTAGAAGAATAGTTTGTTCTCTGTCTAGCTCTCTCTCTCTCTTTTTCTTTCTCTTGCTCTGTAATAAAGAGTGACAGGGGCCGTGTGTTAGTTACACTATGAAAACACAAAGCATAGAGCTCGCTTGAAAACTCAGACGTGTTTGTATGTGGTTGACGTGTACATGCTTAAGCCACTTTTTGTCATTCATCCCAATTTTATGAAAATTCAATCTAAGAGGTTTGCTGGTCCATGCCTGTTCAATAATATTTGCATTTATTTGTCTTTTTTTTTTACATTTGTTTAGTTTTTGCATTTTGTTTTAACTTTTTTGTGTTAGTTTTTTTGTTTGTTTAGATTTAGTTTTATTTTTTGTTCTTATTTGATGTTTGAGTAAAAAACATTTTGTATATAAGCAAGTTGTCATACTTATGAATGACATGACCATTTTATGTGGCTTAACGGAGTAGTGTGTGTGTGTGTGTGTGTTTGATCATAACTGTGTACGTTTGATCAGAAACACAACAGAGGGACACTTTGGCTGAAGGAAGGGGCAGTGCTGCTGTGTGTGTGTGTGTGTGTGTGTGTGTGTGTGTGTGTGTGTGTGTGTGTGTGTGTGTGTGTGTGTGTGTGTGTGTGTGTGTGTGTGTGTGTGTGTGTGTGTGTGTGTGTGTGTGAGAGAGAGTGTGAAGCTGCGCTCCGCGCTACACCATGTCATGCTCTGGCCCTTTAAGAGGCGATCTAGCAGCTTAGAGCCATAGAGAGGGGTGGAGAGAGAGAGAGGGAGGGAGGTTCGGCGTGTGAGAGTGTGTGTGCAGCGGAGAGAAACAGAAACAGTCTTTGGTTTTGCGAGAGGTTAGAGGAGCACCAGGCAGCGTGTGCTTGTATGTGTGTGTGTGTTCTCGGAGGTCCCCGAGTGTCGGACGCATATGTTGTCGTGGAAGGACTCCTGCATCTCAGACCCCTTGTTTCAGCATGCTTACTGAGCCTGAGCTTCCTCAGGAGTTTAACAGGTACGTTCACACGCACAAGACACTCACTTTTCCAAGCCGTGCCTGGGAGGAGGAGAGCAGGGGACAGGCAGATGAGCAGAAGAGAGTGTGTGTTAGTCTAAGAAACAGACTTTATTAGTTTGTTTGGCATATTTGAAGCTGGCTGTGTGTGAAAGTGTCTGCGGTTTAGAAAAGAGAAGAAAGTTCAGTGTGACTGCGAGATGTGTTTTCTAGATGCACTCAGTGAGCATGGGACGCTGGGACTGTCTTCTCAATATCCCACTTTGAAACTAAGTTGGTTTGGTCTAACAGGTTACATACTGTCGGTGCATGTGTGTGCGTGTTTGTCTACCGCCCCATATACACGTATATATCTATATATATATATGTGTGTGAGTGTAAGATGGTGTTTGATAAGGGTCGGTGCTCTCCCGTCAGTGTTTCCCTGGCACAACCTCTCTTTTTTTGCGCATGTTGCACTTCAGGGTAACACGCTTGGCAACTAAAACACAGAGCATTTCACTTCTGTACAACTTTCTTGCTTCTCAAAGCCTTTTTTCCCATTTGTCCGTGTTGTTTTTAATCTTGTTTATGTTGTTTTGGTGTTTTATTGTGGCCAGATGTCTGCATTGGCCTTCTGTTGTGGTGGTCCGAGGTGGGAAATGTTCTCACCTACTTTAATATGACAACAAAAGTGGCTTTGCTGCCGAATAAAGAGGGTTTGACTTTAAAGCTCCATAGGGAAGATTACCCATAATACTCGTTTTTAATGCAAGCTTCACCCCTGACACACACACATTTTTTATTGCATTAATGCACTGCACTGTTTTACCAGATGAAACTAATCTTTTGTTCAGCGATAAACTCTGGGGTTTTATCCCTGAATTAAGAACACATTTATATGTCAGGAAAATGTGTTTTTAATAAATCATCATGCTCTCTCCGGGGGGAGGGCGAGGAGGGGGGCAGAAAAAGATAACAACAACTATGAGGAATTAAACATTTAAAGGATTACACAGGAAAGCAGAATGTATAGTGATAATGTAGGGATTACAATGACTTAGAAGAAAAGGATGGTTAAACTCTACTTTCCAGTAATGCTGGCTGTCAGTGGTTAAAGAGCATGAAAGTGTGAGTGCGTGTGTGTGTGAGGACGGGAGTGAAAGCGCAGTGTTTGTCCGTGTAGAGTATATGTGTGGTTGTGTGTGTCTCTTCTGTCCTGATGCTGAGCATTTTGAAAAACCGTAAGTCTGCTTTTATCTTTTAATTTGAGCATAGAAACCGTTTTACTGACATGAAGCAAGGAAATAATGAGACGTATAAAAATGAAATTATAATGTTTGATGGTGATACAAAGTAATTTCTAATTGTTTGTATGTTGACATCTTAGAACACTCATCTTATGAATGCTTAAATTAAAAAGATTCACTTAAATTTACTTTTGTTTTCATTTTCAAATTAGCACACTGTAAAATGGAAGAGGTTTTGTTAAAAATGTGATGGTATGAAAATGGACTTTTGATTGAATTTATTAAGAACATTTCCTGTTTGGTGTAGTTTACGTGATATATTTGACATCTAAAAATACAGAACTATGAAGTGTTTTCAAATCATCTGTACTACAAAACAGTAGTTGATGATTATACGAAATGTTGCTTTGCTTAAAATATGTTGTTAAATCTTCATCCTAAATATTTTAAATATATAATAATTATAATCAATAATAATAATAAAATATTGTGTATTATTGTTATTATTGGAGTGGTGTTTTGGTGAGTTCAGCTTTATTGGAGAGCACAGAGGAGATTCTATGGTCAAACTGTCACATTCCTCAAAGAGAGAGAGAGAGAGAGAGAGAGAGAGAGAGAGAGACAGCGAGCGAGTGAGTGAGGGGAAAGGGGACTTTAACACTTCTTCGTTTGTCTCCCTCCTTTAATGGATGGTTGTGTTACATATCACTCTTGCTCTTTCTATGTCTGTCTGTCTCTGGGTCAGTCAATTCTTCCTGGTAAAGAAGCAGGGAAAACAGTGGGTTCGTTAAGCACTAAGCATGTGTGATTGAACTAGCTGTAGACAAATGTGGCTGATGCACTTCAATTTTTGATTCCTCTGTGTCAGATAGAAAACGGTTTAAACCACCAGCCTGCCTTTACCTCCGTCACTTTAACACATATTACTTGCAAGCTGCTTTGTAACATACGCAAAGTGTGGCATTAACTAGTTGAAGAAGTGTGTTTTATGTACTTGATATAGAGACAAAATTTTCCCCAGAAGTGAGATACATCTAAAAAAAAAAAATCTTCCTTTGGAGAACATTCAGAGACCTTGTCATTTGGGGGGGAAAAAATGAGTAAAGAATGTGTTTTTTAATATGTATATTCTAAAAATGCAAAGGTCGGAGTTATGTTATAGTGTTTATAATTCGCTTTATATAAACACAATTGAAGTCTGTGGTTGAGGGTCTATATTAAAACAGTATCACTCTATATTGAGGGGAGCAAATGACTGTTGTGGTGGCCAGGTAGTCCCTTAAGAAAAACAGCTTGGTAAACAAAACAAATACTTTCTAAATATAAACTTAGAAAGGGTTATATCGGGTTTAAGGGAAAGAAAATATCTTAGCTTTGTAGAAAAACAAAAGAAGTCAACGGAAAGTCTCCACAGTGATATATATATATATATATATATATACACACACAAACACACAAATGTTTTTTTCTATCTGTGAGTGTGTGTTAGTTCTTTGCTAAAGATTGGGTACAAATTTGTACCTAAACAAGAGCTGAATCTGACAAGCATTCCCTTTGGGTACATTCAGGAATGTCCTCTTTTGGGAAAAAAAAAAATATATATATATATATATATATATTAGTAGTAACATTTAAAAAATCAGTTAAGGTGTGTTTGTCACTACCAAATCTGTGTTGTGGCCTCATTTAGGTTTAAAGTGTGTGTGTGTGTTCTGTCTGATTGCTGGCGGTTCTGGATCTTCTCTCTGGGTCATTCATTGCAGACTGGCTCCATTGTGTAGTCCGTGTTATGAGCTCTCGCAGCGGCTTGATAACCGTGTCTCCATGAAAAAGAGTCAGCAGAGAAGAATGCTGAAGCGTTTCCTCCTCCCCCTTCAGAAGTCTTCCCAGACGTCCGCTGTGCAATCAGCTGACCGTCGGGACGTCCGCTAAGACTGAGGGGAACTGAGTTCCTTTTAGGTTAAAGTCTTATTTATCAAGTCCAAGAGGATAATAAAACAAAACAGTATGACAACAAGTCAGAGGTGACGGCCCAGACAATTGCATCATGGGAAGGATAATCAAAATCAATTGACTGCTTAGCAAAATGCTGCTTTTTCCTATCCAGTCCCTCAAGCTGAATAATAACGGCTCTGTACTTGCAGGTAAATGAGGAGTCTGGGAGGAAGACTTTGTTGCATGTGTCTGTTACACCCAATTTATTGTTGTACAGGCCTGTATGAATGGAGTAAATTATACCAGCACCCGTTTTCACAGCCGCCCAGGGCTTATGGGAGCAAATCACGATGGATAATCATTTGACAGGGGCATCATATTCACAGACACTCACACACACTAGAATAAGACAAGCAGAGGCTGAGAAAGTTTTCATAGAAGTTTCAAGTGTGTGTGTGTGTGTGTGTGTTTGTAATATGTAAAATTTCACTAGAAACATGAGTCAGTCCAGAGAAATAAATAATTAGAGATTAGAGATGACAGGAAACTATGCAGACAGATGAAGTGATGACTAAAATACTGGCAACCCCTCTGTGTGTGTGTGTGTGTGTGTGTGTGTGTGTGTGTGTGTGTGTGTGTGTGTGTGTGTGTGTGTGTGTGTGTTGATGCAGCAGTTGCCTTGGCGCTGTGGGCACGGCGTTCACTGGTGCCTTGTGTCCACCCAGCGGCAAACACACACCATTGCTTATTATGCGTTTGTGTGTGCGAGCAGGCTTGTTTTGCTTTGCTCATATGACTTTTGATTTTGTGTGTGTGACTTCACCTCCATGCCTAAACAGTAATGGCTGACAGTGACATTAGGCTCTGTGTTCTTGCCTTTTGTGGTGACGCTGGACAGGAAATTGGGGTGGCCCTTCAGCCCTCGCGTCAGAGGGAAAAACAGAGACGGCTTTGTGTTTTCTCTGAGTGCATGTGTGAATAAAGTGTGTATTTAGAGACATGTACACTTGTGTGAAATTATTATTCACCGACTTTCTTTCAAAGAAGTTTCTTTGAGTGACTTTTCAAGGAAAAGTCTTTTAGCACAATTAGCTAGCCATCAGCTATCTTAAAGACGGTGTAAACAAATCTGAAAAAGTTTTTGTGAGAGATTAGTGATGTATAAATCTCTAATAAAGTTCTAATTTATTTTTGTATTTTTTACAAATTCCAGTAATTTTCTGCTACTTTTTAGAGCTGCAGTGTTACTAAAATGGTTTGTACGTTAATCAAATAGTTTCACTTCTTTTTTTAGTATTGGTGCATGGAAATGTGATCTTTATACTATGTTTTGGTAAATTAACCCCCCACCCCACATAAAAATCCAAGTGCCCAGAACTGAGAACGCTGTGATTAGTGATTACGCCGTGAATGATGAAGAACCCTCACAAGTTTGCTGTATGGATGAATTTACTTGAGCGGAGTCGCTCTCTCTGACTCTCTCTTCGCTTCCGCTCCTCTGCCGGCCGTTCCATTCCCACAGAGAGAAATATTGAGAGAGCTATAAATAGCTGTAATGTAATATACTTAAAAGACTGTTCAAAACAGAGAGAGTCGGGCACAAATGTTTGATTGTGCAAAATAGGGACGTCCTGATGGGACTATCTGCGACTTTATCGTCCTGGGAGCAGAAGATAAAGAGTAGAGAGAGGGATGAGCGCTACTCCTAATGTCTGAGTGGATTGTGAGGTATTCTCAGCTTCCTACCGAAGGCATCGCTGTTGTTATCTTGGGCCGGTTGTCTGAACTTTTTGACACACTTTGTTTCATTCCCACACTCTGATAACAAAGAAGAGCTAACCTCCCTAATCACATAATCATATTACACTGGAATTTACCTTCACCAAGTGATGTTTTAATATTTGTTAAGGCAGCATAATGCATCAGAAAAAATATTTTGTATATTATTTATCATGCAAGTCTTTCTGTGGGCCGCGCACATCTGAGTGTGTGCGTATGTGACACGTTTAGCCTCTAAATTATGTCCTGTCATTAGAGGCACTTCTGGAGTGTTAACCACTGCTGATGGTGATTAGGTAAAGCTCCTAGATTCAGTATTTAAAGTGCAGCTCCACTCCGCTGTTTAATGGACCCTGTATTTTGGACGATTAACGTCTGCGGAGAAATGTACATGTGATATGAGAGGGACTTAGGAGAGCGCTCAATCTGCGTCTAAGCTCAAAGGGGAAGTGTGTCTTTAATCTGGGTTTAACGCACGCAGTCTGCGGGATGGGGCCGAGCGGCGCACCAGTGGGGCGGCCATTAGCTTTTAACAATTAACTGTGAAAGTTAGCCTCTAGACCTGCAGTTCAGCTGTGATGGGACGGAGTGCGAATGCTAAAGTTTGCAAAATGTACACCAAAAGTACACTGGATAATACTGGTGTTTGGCGATTATACTGCCATCATTTGTGTTCCTGCATAAAGTGTGTGTTTAGTCACCTCATCCATATCAGCATATTCGGCTTTGATATTTGAGGCTGTTTATGAATAACATCATTCTTAGCCTTGTGAAAATGAAAGGCAATAAAGTTATTAATCCACCAGATAATGAGCGAAGACTGGTGTTAAAGTTTACAATGCAAATAAGCAGACATGACTAGCCTGTAAGTAAGTCTTAGCTTCAGAGACCGTTCTTTGTGTGTGTGTGTGTGTGTGTCAGTGGACAGGGTCTGTGTGTGTGTTTGGCAGGCCGGCCTTTATTGGAACCACAGAAGGATGGAGTGAAATTATGCTAATGGCTGCTAATTATGACCTTGGAGACCAGCTTTTCTGCCAATTTATCTGCTTAATAAAAACCCCTCTCTTTTTTAATCCCAACATCTCGACAAGCTTTAAATGTTTCATGTAGACTCTCCACCACGACAGGTCTGCCAACTTTAAATGAAATAGTGGCTATAACCTGCTCACCCGGAGAGCAATTGTATAGTAATTATACTTCAAAGGCTTGTAGGAAAATAGACATTTTATTACTCAAGAGGAGATGTGAAAAGCTTCTGTCTGTGGGCCGGCAAGGAAGTAGGGACGAAAGAGGCAAAAGGAAGAGTGCGTTATACAGGGAAGAGCGGAGAAGAGATGCAGAGGTGTCTAAATGTGCGCTCAGATATGAATGAAAGCGAGATAGATTTGAAAGAAAAGGCACTCACCTGAGTTAGTTTTGTAAGAAATATTGCCTTGAGAATGTCCAATTCCACTAAATGATTCCGGTTCCATTAAAGATTCATTTTGCACTTTTTTAAATAATGTGTCTATTTAATATTTTTTCTTATATACTGAACAAACAATTCTTTATGTTTACCTCTTTTAATTTTTGTTATGTATTTTTTTTTACTACAAATCTGTTTCTAAATTAGTCTCTTTAACTACTATCCTTCCAGCTATTCATTAAGCTGATTTTAGTTTCACAGGCTTTAACTAAACAGTTACTAAACACCAGTTCTCGGGTTCGAGTTGGATGTGACAAGCAATTTGCTGGTTCCAATAAGAACTGGTTCTCGATTGCCTATGAGGGTCATGTGTGTGTCTTTGTTGGTCCTGATGTGTGTGTTGGGGGTTGGTGTGTTAGAGAAAGCGGCACAGAGGTGTGTGTGTGTGTGGAGTGAAACAAAAGGGCCCAGTGTGTGTGAGTGTCTGGAGGTAGAGTAAACACAGTGCTGGTGGAGGGGCAGACAGGCCGTGCGGCTCTGACTGACCAAGTGCAGTTTATACAGCTGCACTGACTGCTTTTACTGCCCCAGTGTGAACCAGCATAAAGCCAAGGTACCCCACACACACACACATTCACATTTATACAACCAAATGAATGCAGATATAGTCACTAATACTTACAATTGTATGTATTACACACCTGCATTAGTGTTTATGACAGAGCAGCTGCTGTCAGACTCTAGCAGTATGACATCTGCATCGTAATTTAACATTTAACTCTTCACTCCATCTATACAGTTAGTTGAAGCATGTCTTCATTGTTTCTGTAGCCGCCAGCCTTGGGTTTGATTGAGGTGAGTCTTATTCATCCCGTCCAGACGGCTAGAAACGTTATATGATGTTTGTCTTTACAGCTAATCTAAACCAAATAAGCAGTAAATGAGAGAAAGAGAAACCTTAGCAGTGCTCAGGATGTGGCGTCTGAGTCAGTCCAGGGCTATGAGAATACCATACAGTTCAGTACACGCAACCTGGACTGTACAGAGACTACAGATGCTAGTTGATGAAAGATAATCGAGGTAAAAAAGTAACCTCTCTAAAGCACTGACTTTGTGCTGTATGTTAATCTCATTTTTCTATCTCAGAGCATAAATTAAATTAAGTAATTATGAGATAAAGGGTAAAAAAAGAAAGTTGTAAAGTGTAACAGAGAGCTATAAAGTCAGTTATAAAATCACGGTTGAGATATAAAGTAGGATTCGCAGGATATGAAGTGACATTTTGAGATATGAAATCGCAATTATAAGATTTAAACTTGTATAGTGAAAAAAGTAACAATTACAGGAAATTAAGTCACAATAACGAGAAAATAAAGTTACAGTTGTGAGAAATAGTTATAATTATGAGTCACAATTTGAGGATATAAAGTCATAATTAGAAGAAAGTTACAATTGTGAGCAATTACAAGAAATTCACAATTATGAGATACAAAGTCATATTGTGAAAAAGGTGCAATTGTAGGGAATAAAGTAGCAATAATGAGAAATAAAGTTACAAATGTGAGAGTCATAATTATAGGAAAGTCACAGTATTTATGAGAAATAATTAGCAATTATGAGAGATAAAGTTGTATAGAAAGACATTGTAAGATGAAGCTATTAGTCATAAAGTTATGAGTCATTGTTGCAACTAAGAGAAATAAGTCAAAATTGTGAGAAATGAAATTAAACCAAATTGTGAGTTGCCACTGCAGTATTTGCAATTATTAGATATATAGTCACAATACTGAAAAATAAATTTACACTTGTGAGATATAAAATCATAATTTAAGAAAGTTATAATTATGAGGAATAGTCACAATTGTGATATATTAAGTTGCAATTACGCAACAAATAACTGTATGTAGTATATACTTTAATAATTATGATATATAGTTTGAATAATTATGATATATGATATTATGATATATATTAGTATATGGAATGGGCTTCCATAACGTTGCTTGTACAACAGGTTTTGGGGGAAGCAAAGTATACTGCAAAAGTGCAGTGAAATAACATTTGTTTGCCAATTCTTTTAGTTGCAGAGTAGGAGCCAAATAAAAGTACTTCTCTCCATCTCCCTTTATCCTTGTCTGTCTTTTTCTCTAAAGAGTGGTACTTATTCCCCAGGGCCATAGTAACACTAGCCCCAAGGCTGAGAAGTGTCTATGAAAGCACTTAGGCAATGCCATATACCAGATGAAATCTTATTACGAGAGCATATTCATTTTTCCTTCCCGTGCATTGTGGGAGAGAGGGTTCATTTAATAAATGCTTTTTCTTCCTGACGGTATACGAGGAACACAGACCATCATCAAGGCCTATTTTCTCTGGCATTGTCAACACCATATACACTGTCATTAATATCTACTGTGGCACACACGCTCACGCACACACCATTGTCTGTCTGTGTTCTTGGCTAACGTGATATTTGATGTGCGCTGGGCCGTCTGCACTTTTCTTTAATGGGCCGCTCGAGTCTTTACATCAAACAGGCTGGCTAAACACATCGTGTGCGGTGCTGCTACAGTAAATGGCTCTGTGATAGTGTAGGTGGGATTTCTCTTTGATGGAGGGATGGATGTGGACAAAGCTATGGCGTTGATGGCAGTCATTATGCAGAGTGTGTGTGTGTGTGTGTGTGTGTGTGTGTGTGTGTGTGTGTGTTTGAAATGCTCCTGTATATGTCACTCACAATTAAACAACAGCCACGTCTCTGTCTCTGCCATGTCTTTTCTGAATGCCTCAGTCACTTTTCCTTTCTCATTTTTCCAGGATGTCTTCCAAGCGACCAGCCTCTCCATATGGGGGAACAGATGGAGAGGTAGTCATGGCGACAAGCAGACAGCGATTGGAGGATGAAGAGGTTGACGGACATGCTGTCATTCACTTGCCCCTGAGTTCATACTGCAGCAAAGTATCTCCGCGACTGCTCGATAGCCCCCCAACACTACACACGAACATGGTAAGTCTCTATGCTCAAACCTCTCTCATACGATTGGACGAGGTCAGCCCCTCCCAGTTGGTTAATATGCATTTGATTGACTCCTGCCTTCTTAGAATAAGCCCCTCCCATTGTCTCTCTCTCTCACTTATACTTTTGGCATGGGAATGCCCGTCACGCTTCGATGATGTCATAGACATCGAGACAGGTTGTCTTTTCGAATGGGGCCAAAATGACTCATAAGCTTGGCTGTTAATGTGTCATTTTGGAGTGTGAGTTCATGATGGGTCATTGTAGTCATGAAGAATATAGACTGTATCAGACATTCAAAGCCATAAGATGAAATCTAAGCGAGATGGACCCTGTGACCCCAAAGCGTCATCCTCACGTTAACACGCACATGAGCTCTAGTATCTCTTCAGTGACCTTTCGCCCGACTCTGCTATCTCTTCCTCTCGATAAAAACAGGCTTCAGAAATCAATTTGGCTGTAAAACAATGAATTCAGTACTTAAGAAACTTAACGGTAAGCTAATTCTGAAATTAACTGTGATTACAGTGCACGCTGGACTCAGCAGTTTTGGAACTCTTTCCCACAATAAACCAAAGTCCTCACGCTTTCTCACTCAAGCGTCTCCTTCATTCTCACTTTATACTCTCAGCTTGCAGCGTGGTGTGTTTGTTTATGACTGTCAGTTCTCTCTTTTAGAGTCGCTTGCTGTTAAACTACTATACATTGTGGGTGAAAATGTGTAATACATATGTACCTTAAAATACAAATATGCTCCATTTACATTCCTAAAAACAAAGGTTCCAAAAGAGGTTTTCTCAGCGATGCTGTAGAACCCTTTTAGTTTCCCTCAAGAACCTTTTCAATATTTGTTTTAAATGTGTGAAGAGCATTTTAATAATCTGAAGCACTATAAAGAACCTTAAATGTTAAATGCTCTTTATGGAACCAGATGCCAATAAATAACCTTTTTTCTTTTTAAGTGTGTATGGGAAGGTAATGCACAAAAATGTGCCTTTTGAAGTAAGTTTAGATTTGATGTCAGTTCAGTAACACAAATAATAAAGCTGCACATGAAACCAAACAAATATTTATTATACAATGGATTGTTATTCTCATTAATCATAACGTGAATAATTATGTATCAGCTGCAGTGCAGTGCTTGTAATTGTTGTGTTATCTGAAAGACTAGACTGCTGTCTCTGTCTCTCGCGCTGACATGACAGACGTGGCATGAAAAAACACGCGCGCTGTATTTGATGTGGATTAATAAAGCGTATCCGTCTCGAGCGCGGGTGGATTTTGGGGAAAGCAGGCTGGCATGTGTGAGACATTAAGTTTCCCTGAGCCGATCCGCGCTGACTGGCAGAAGAGTTGAGTGAGAGAGAGATTTACACGAGTGGGGACTCGGAGGGGCTTTGTCACGGCAATTGTATAAAGTGATAGGGAAGTGTAAATCGACTCTGCGAGTCCCTGGGTAGCACGCAGCGGAAGATTACCGCTTTATCTTGTCATTGTAAATTAACACGGCAGCGGCGCACACGCGCTTCAGATTCCGCTGACCTCTTCATCCTGAGAGAGAGAGAGAGAGAGAGAGGCGCATTCGTGATGATGGGGTCAGCGGGGCTGAAGCGCGCACAACCTGCTACAAAAGAAGTCGGTGCGGCTGCGCGTTCCCGGCGGTCTGCAAACTCCTGCCAGTTTTTTACAAGCGGGAAGTAAAGGGCTTTGAAAACCGAAAGGTGGGAAGAGCTTTACACGCGGGTGATAATAGCGAGGTGTTAATTACTCTCCCTTTTGTCCGGTTAATGAGGAGAGGCATTAAGAGAAGACGTGTGTTTCACGTTAAGATTTGTTCTTAGATGCGTCAAATGCTGCCTTTTAATGTGAAAAACAACAGAATACCCTTTAACCTGACTCCTTTACAGTGTTCATAAAAGATTGCTTTTGTAAAAATCTAAACTTTTTCATAAATGTAATTTTCCAAAACACCATTAAAAGCTGATTTAATTTGTTTATATCTTTCTAGCTTAATATATGTGTATGTATTCATTTAAATACTTTAATACTTTTATATAATACTATTTAATATTTTTACATTTTGATTATAATAAAATTAATTATTTGAGTTTTATTGTCGACATTTAAAGAGAGAAACCAACAAATTAGTCAGAGCAGTTAGTAAAACTAAACTCAAATTGCATTAAAAAAATTGAATTTTTGCTTAAGTGTCACAAATATTAATTTGTGTTCTTGTATTTTTCATGTTTTTGTTTTTGTTTTCCAAACAAATATAACCTACAAATCTGACAATCCAGTGTCACACAAATCTAATTAATTTAAAATGTTTTTCTATGGCATCATAACCTCATGTAAATTCAGGGATGAGACAATGCAAGGTGTTTGAAAGTGTGTGAAGCGTTTGTAAATCTTCATCTGTGTGTGTGTGTGTGTGCGTGCTCACGGCAGGATCAGGGCTGACAATAGCTCGGTTGAGCCAGGTTTAGAGGTGAGCGGATTGCGAACACACGGTAGAGATCAGCAACACGGGCTTAAGACAACAGACGAGGCGTCAGCACCGCAGGAGAGGAGAGATGTCCAACTCGAGCGTGTGTGTTTCAGCAGCGGGACTCTTGACAGTTTAACTGATAGCAAGCATAGAGGTTAGTTTCCTAGCGTGTGGTGAACACGAGCCAGAGAATCACATGGCCGTGCTTTGAGTTAGTCTCATTAGCTAGACGCTACCTGTATCAGTAAAATAACTAGATTTAACTTAGCATATGGAAGCGTGAGAGAAAAGGAACGAGAGAAACGCTCTGAGGGGAAACAGGTTGGAATCCTGCAGGAAGGACAAACATTAAAAAAGAAGGGAGAAAAAAGGTGGCGTTTGGAAGAAAGCTGGCATCTGTGCTGTAGGGAGAAGACGAGAGGAAAAAACTAGAGGGGGAAAGAAGGCATTTTGCTTTCTTGGCAAGAGTTGAAGTGTGTTTAAATGTGCTCCTGTCACACATGAGCTTAAGAGGACAAAAGTTGGTTAATTCTGTCGCCATGCTGCCGTGGTTTAGGGATGAAGAGAGGGTCGTGGAGAAAGGCGCAGTTTCAGCCTTTCCACGAAGAATTGACATCTGCACAACTAAAAGCAGAACCGCCCACACCGCACAGAACGGCACATCAGAGATGCATATAAATACATATACTCAGCTTTGCACACTTATTCATATGCGGCGGAAAATTACGCACACACACGTAATCAACGGACAAAATAGGGGTACTTAACCTGAATATCAACCCTACTGTAGACCTGTTACTCACTTGTGCCTTATATTTAAAGATGGGGGAAAGAAAGCAACACATAAGCCATTAGCTCATCTGCTTCTTCATCTGTCCGAGACTTAGTGTCACGGCCGAGGACATTAAAAAGCGAAGGAATACAGTTGCCTCCGCCGCCATCTCACCTTCTATTGGAATTGTTTTCTAGACATCTCTGGAGAAAGACGCGAGCTGCGGTTTGAAGTATGCAGTGGATTAGATAGATTGGAAGTGACAGGTGTGACCGTGTTTTAAGATGCATGCAACACTAAGGCAGGCAGAGAGAAACGCCTGCCATTCTGCCACTCGCTCCCACTCTCTCCCTGGCTTTCTCTCTCTAGTCCTCCCCTCTTCTTTCTATCTCTGTTAGTTCTTTAACAGCTAGTTGACAGTTTTGTTTTGCGGATGACGGGGTGGTCTCGCACCGCTTTGGTCATTTGTGACTACAGAATTCTCCTAATCCCAGTTCGACTGGCCTGACTGGAGCTGATGGGGCCGAGAGGCATGAAACGGCGGGGTGTGTCTGGAAAAACCTGCCTTTTTGCAGGCAGATTATGGAAATTGGGGGGATCAGTACGCAAGCTGACATATTTTCCGTGTATCATAAAAGCCTGTTAAGATCTTTTAAGCTTGCCAGTCATCAGTCTGTTTGTGAATGAGTATCAACGTGAAATCTCTCTCAGTATGCGTTCATAGCAAGTGAAAGTGTTTCAGTTTAATTAGTTCTACACTACAGTAATTATTATTGTCATGATGATGATGGATTGTGACGAGTCAATCTGTGTGATATGTTCAGTGAAACTGGATATATGGAGTGTTGACAACTGTATGTACTAGATCTGAATTTGATGTTTGTTTATTTGTCTGTTTTGTTTGAAAGAAAGTGAATTTGATGTTTGTTTATTTGTCTGTTTTGTTTGAAAGAAAGTGATTAATGTTATTACATGGCATGTAAATGACTAAAATTCAATGTTAAAACTTTTATTCATTTAATAATTGTACTTAACATAAAAATAACTTTATCAAATAGTAGAAAAACACTAATATAAAAGAGTATATTAGTGATTTTTAGAACTAGTATTGTAATAAAAACATCTAATAATAATTATTTTTAAAATTGCTTCCATTGCATTTAAACGTTCATGTTGTACAGAATTAATTGTTTTGTAGATAGTAGCAGATAGTATTAAAAATAAAGCATATAATTGTCTGAGATTAAATAAATGTCAAAACATTTAATAATGGTAAGACATTTAGTCATTTAATAATTTTAGCACATACAAATTTATGAATAAATAAATAGTAGTAAAACACTGTTAAAAAGCATTAATAAATGACTACTGAAAATAAATACAGTATTATTATTGTTGTTGTTGTTGTTGATTTCTGTAGCATTTAAACTTTTTCTATGTTGTATATAATGAACTGTTTTGTTTGCGGGGCCAAGTCAGATCATCGAACAGTCTCACTTTACTGATAAAATTGTAATTGTATTTGCCACTGTTCTGTCTCGTGAAAGTCTTGTGTAATTCGTGTTGCATTAAGCTTTAGTAAATGAACCATCTGCCACTCTCTGTTCACTCTCTGAGTTAATGATTAAAACAGATGTCATTATTAAAATCTAAGCGGATAATAGACCTGCACAGGGAACTTGATCAATCTTGTGAACTTCGGTTTGGACTGAGGACATTTTGCTTTGTGTGACTGATACAGGTGGCATGAAGTAGCTGATGTTGATCGTTGAGGTGTAAATCTGGTCACTGGATCCTAAACACGTCAGTGGGATTATGCTATTGTCTGATTGGCTGTGGCTGCTGTCAGTCACGCAGGTGGTAAGGTAGATAATAGATGTAGATTAACCAAAGATTAACCCTGATTAAAGGACTTGGACTGTTGACCTCGTCTCTAAATACCTGACTTGTTTTGTAATTAAACTTTACAAAGGAGATCCGGAGCTTGACGAAATGTAATGTGGTGTGTGTGATAATTCATCATCATAAATCTCCACTTCTGTCATTTACCCATTTTACAGTGTGTGCATATACTTGCAGAAGCAAACAACTCTAATGAACAAGCACATATCTGAACAAAACTCTAATGCTTATATATATATATATATATATATATATATAAGCATTAGCGTTTTGTGCTGCTGCATTTATTAAAGTGTCACTGTAAAAAATGTTTTGTCAGGCAACCTAAAAAATATGATTTGTGTAGTAACATCTATATAAACTGGTTTTATTTGAGTCAAAATGTCACTCATTATGACTATATTAAGTTATACCAATAAAAGTAATTTTTATGGCTCAGATTAGTTAGAAATAGCCCCTTAAGGCAACAGCTGCACAGTTTCCATTTTTACAGTGTACAAGCCTGATTCCGAGCCGCATTACATAAGAAGAGAACTGTTATATATTTGGACGTAAGATCAATGCATGAAACATTGAAGATGGTGATTGATATCGCAGCTGTCATGTTGGTCAAGAAGAGAAGAAAAAAATGATTTAAAAACTTGGACGTTCTTGTGTGTTTGGAGCTGATTCAAAGTAGAAAAACTTCCCTTCTCAGAGAAAGAGACCGTTCCTGTGATGGGGAAACGACTGAAACTTTTAGCCGCTAATGATTTTGTCTAAAGAGACTTCAGACCGACAGAGGCAAAGAGAGAAAGAGAGACGTTCTACAGTACAGATGGGCAGATGAGGATGAAAGTAAAACTAAACATGCCTCAACACTCAGGAACAGGACGACATAATTAGCGAAGGGCTGTTTGTCGCTTTGTTTAACACCCTGTCTCTCTCTCTGTCTCTGTGTCAGGATCAGGATGGCAGTAAAGGCCTGGCCCTGAGCCCCTACCCCCAGCACAACTCTTCTACCTCACCCAGTAAGCAACAGCAGCAGCAGGAGGAGGGGTACATGCGGCCGGGGAGCGAACCCAGCTCCGCTTCAGCTCTGGGCACCCCGGAGAGACGCAAGGGCAGTCTGGCCGACGTGGTCGACACGCTCAAACAGCGCAAGATGGAGGAACTCATCAAGAACGAGCCAGAGGGTGAGTGAGGGAGAATTAATCCGTGTCTTGACTCACATCCTCAACTTTCACTCAAATTTGCAGCGTGTTTTAAAAGTCTTGCGAGCCGAATAACTATATACCTTGTTCAGTAATAAACATGTTATGCCGTGGTCATTGTTTGCAAATTGTGAGTAATACAAAGTAATTTAATTTAGCATCTTTATTACAAGCTATGTTCGATGCCTTGGAAATATTTATTTATTTATTTTCAAGGTTTCAAGGTTTTTTGTCAAATAATTAATGGCGATTAATCGCATCCAAAATAAAAGTGTTTGTTTACATTATATGTGTTTGTGTACTGCGTATATTTATTGTGTGTGTATATATACATGCATGTATTTATTTTCAGAAAAAATAATATTTTTAAATATTAATATATTTATTTATAATAAACAATTATATGCATATAAATATAGACATGTACATGTAAATATTTTCAATATATATGCTGTATGTGTGTATTTATATATACATAATAAATATACACAGAACAAACACACAAATATTATGCAAACAAAACTTTTATTTTGAATGCGATTAATCACAATTAATTGTTTGACAACACTAATTTATTTATTTATTAGAACATTACGTAAACATTTATTTATTTATTTTAAAATACATAGCTATTGATTTATAAATAATTTTGATGTCATTGAATGAATTGTTAATATATATATTTATTATGCTATTACAAGCTACTTTTAATGGCAAGGAAAAATATTAATTAGAACATGTTTGTTTTCTATTTTTTGTGAATACAATCATTTTATTTTAGCGTGAGCTGTTTAGCATGGTCACATCAGGCTTTGTTTTCCAGTGTAGATAGTTTCTTTGGTTATAGTGGTAGGTATCTAGCTTTGAGTTGTTGTTGTTGTTGTTGAAAAGTTGGAGACCAGCAGGTTTTAGGAGCTATTGGGCAGCCAATTTTTTCTCCAGAACCAGTTTTTCTGTGTGGAAATGGCACATGGAACAGGTCCAGATTGGGCATCGGCTCCGAAACCAGCACTTGGCACCCTGTCGGTGGAAAAAGTTCTCTGTATTAGATTTTTAGAAGACATTGGCACACGCGTGTGTCTTATTGTGATGAAATGACAATGTGAAACTGGCTGAAAGTGTGACTGATTTCATGGAGAGCATCTCCCATTCGGTCTGTCTTTCTTTCTCTCCCTGACTCTCTCACGCACTCATTCTTTCTTCCATCCATCTATCTCCCATCACTCCTGACTAACAAATTCTGCTTAATGAGAGCTGTTGATAAAGTCAGGCCTTTGTTTAAGCAGGCAGGGATCAGCTGTTCGGAGCCATTGTGTGCCACACTTTGCATATTCATTTCAGACTGATTACTGAGAGAACGGCTCTCAGCTCCTTCCACAGGATCGCTCTCTCTGTCTCTTACATCACACCACATTCGCTCTGTAATTAGAGGCCAGTTCCTCATGAATAATCAGAACCTGCTCCCTGTGTGAATTAGCCAATGTGTGTGCAAATACACATGTGAACATACTGACGATGGATGGATGATTATACACACACAGATAGATAGATAGATAGATAGATAGATAGATAGATAGATAGATAGATAGATAGATAGATAGATAGATAGATAGATAGTGTATGTATTGTTTTCTTGCAGTGCACACTAAAGGTTACTTACAGCTGAACCTGTTGTCAACCATGTGAAGAATGCAGACACACAAAGCTAGCATTCACTGTAGTATTTATATACAGCAGGGTTTAGCGTGCTCTGTTTTTTGTATGCACATGTGTGTGGAGGTGTTTTACAACTGTTGCATTACTCCATGCTTTGTCCTAGGGTGAGGTCACACTAGATTTTGCTCCACTGACTTCATTCCTGCTCATGAAACAAAAAAAATTCTGCGCATATTTAAGTTCAGCAAAATCACATTTCACACAGATTTTTGCTCTTTAAAGAATTAAAACATTCCAGATTAATGTGTTGGCTGAGAAAACACACAAACTTCAAAGTTGGAGCTTTGCGGTTTTATCTAGTGTGATCGCTGCTTCACCCTGTGAAGCCCTAAACATGAAGAATCAGTTTTCTTGAAGGCAATATTGTCCCAAACTGCCTGTTAGTTTGTCCATTTTGCTCCCATATGTGCTTATTTTCATTGTGTAACTGTTAACCACTTGTTTAGGAACATATTTAGAGTTGGAAAATTTGTATTTTATGCTTTTTTTAGTTCTGATCAACTAACCAAGGATGTGTAAGACTTTGTAAATGACAGGCGTTGGAGTTGTTCTGGCACTGATTCTACTCATTTGTGTGAATATCCTCCTATTCTAAGAAACCAAGCAGGATTTTGCTTTATTTACATTTGATTTTAATAGTTACGTTAGAGAAAATAGATACATTGGAAAGCCACAAGGTCAAACCAAGACCAGTCTGGCTGTGAAATTCAACAGCTGTCGTATACAGGAAGCCAGGGAAATGTAAGATGACATCTATAAGATACTTATAGAACTCTTGAGAACAAGAAAGCAAGCAAGCAAAAGAGTCCATTAGCAGGAGACTACAGTAGCGCATTATCTCTCTACTTTGTTCAAATAAAATGTGCAAACAAAAGAAGCCCTGGTCCCTCAAGAAGCACAGACACAGAGGAAGAGAAAAGAGAGAAATGAAGAGGGGGAGGAGGGGAGTGCATTGAGCCAGGGCTCTCATAACCTGATAAAAATCCCTTTTCAACTCGCCTGTCCAATTGTTTGCTTGTGTACCTCACAAAGACCATTAGCTGCAAACGGCAGGTTATGATGAAAAATTAATGAATGCTTTAATCATTATGAAAGGGCCGTATTATTACCATTCCCTCTCTCTCTCGGTCTCTCTTCCCGCCCTCCCTCTCTTTTTCACACGCTGCTTCTAGCCGGATCAATCACACGCTCGCATGTACATGCACATTCATCGAAAGTCGCTCGCGCACTGGAAACGTAGCTCTGGCTTGTGAAGGGAAAGTAGAAAGGCGGGAGGAAAGGAAATGGGTCAGAAAACAGTAAGAGAAAAGCAAGAGGGGGCCGTATGCGTCTCTGCCCGTGTGAAATCGGGAGTGTGTTAGTCAGCGTGTTAGCGAGCCGTTTGCTCACCTGTCCCCCCTCACTGCTCCACTTCCCCTCAGATAAACAGCCCGAGCCGAGTCGTTTGTTACCACCAGATACCAGCCAAACTTATACTGGGTCAGGCAAGAATGTGTGTGCGTGTTTGACCAAGAGCAGAGCATTTGTCCTTTATAAACGAGCGTCTGAGTCTGTCCCTAATCAACTGGCCTCAATGATACAGCATATCTAGAAACAGTTTCTGTGTGTACCTGTTATATATATATATATATATATATATTTTTTTTTTCCATTTATTTAAATATGTAATTCTGTATTGACTTTATTTGGGTGTGTGAGAGATGTTTTGTTCTCTTTTTGTTGCTGTACGTAATGATAAATATACCAACAATTTACAATAGACAATTTGAATTTATCAATTGACAATGCTCAGACAGTTATTGACTCAAAATGGTCAAATATTGCGCAGTTGACCCATTTTTCTGTCTATCATTTAGTCATCCTTTTTCATTTCATGCCTCTTCTACTAATTTCTCTGTATGTGTGTTGCAATATATTTCAGAAATGCAGCTAGAACAGCTTCCTGCAGCGTGTGTGGTGTGTCAGGCAGCAGCGTGCTGGAGTGTGTGTGTGTGTTATTAGCTTTAGTAATGGAAAGAGGGCAGGAGGGCTATCAGGGGTTCAGAGGGAGCACAGTGTCTCTCTCAGGGGTCTGGACAGCAAACACACACATACACACAGAGAGAGCGCTTCCTGTGTCATCCATCCACACACAAACACACTCTTAAAGATTGACCGCAATCAGACAGCTATATTGCAAATGAACTTCATCCTCATCATGAACTACTCAAAATCTTTGAGGAGCCTTCTTCTTTGATGATATGATCGTGCTCCTCCTCCTCCCCCTGGCTCTCTGTGGAGGAGATGTAGTCCTCACTAGTGCTTGGCAGTCTGTGTTATGTGGGGCACAGATGTTCAGGGTCTCCTGAGTGTCCACGTGTGTGTGTGTGTGTGTGTGTGTGTGTGTGTGTGTGCACACGCGCGCGCAAGAGTGTGTGTTTGTCAGCCTTGGCGCTGTGCTGAGCTTGATTCATGGTCAGGGCCAAGCTTTGGTTCCCTGAGCACTGAACCTTTCTCACACACACACACCGAGCTCTCAAGCCGAGCTTACGTCACACAGCCCTTTACAGACAATGGTCTCATTCACCTTCCTGTGCCTCTCTTCGAGTTTCCCCTCCCTGTGTGCTTTTACACACAAAACAGATCATTCCTCTCATCACTAACTCTCATCCAGATTCCATAAAGTATTTTTTTTGCTATACCAGCTAATGATAGGGAAATTAAGAAAAATTTCCAGTCAAACAAATGTATTTAATTTATTGTATTTGTGTATGTGTAAGTTTATATATATGTCTGTGTGTGTGTGTGTACTATATTGGCAAAAGTATTGGAACACCCCCTTCTAATGAAAGGTTTGACTGCTTTAGTAATTATTTCCATGAGTACAAGTCTTAATGTTTAAGCATATTCTAGGGAATTGTGTGCTTCTAATTTTATAGCAACAGTTTGGACAGGACCCTTTTCTATTCTAACATGACAGTGTCTCTGTGTATAAGACAAGGATCAAAGAGAAATGATGATTCAGTCAGTGTGGAAGAACTTGACTGGTCTGCAGAAAGACAAGTCCTAATCCCAGCTGAACACCTCTGGTGTGACTTTAAATACAGACCTTGAGCCAAAAATGAATCACCGAATAATACACTGAAATTATATTTCCAACTATAACATTTTCTTATTTTTTTTGCCCAATATTTATCTATCCATCTCTACTATAATACTACTAATAATAAACAAATTAAAGACAGTGTAAAATAAGTATGTAAAATATTCACACAAAAAAAATCAGAATATATATATATATATATATATATATATATACTGTGTGTATATATGTGTGTGTGTATATATATATGTATATGTATATGTGTATGTATATATGAATAAATAAATTGATGGATGGATAGATAGTATTATGATTAATTCCTCATATTTAGTTTTTTATTGGTGGCTTAATGCATAGAATATTCTGCATATATGTGACGAATGTTAATTTTGGGCCCTACTCTCATCTTTTTCCCTTAAAGTTGCTTTTAAAGTTCTCCACCTCAGATGCTGTTATGAAAGCGCTTTTCCACTATGCATGTGATGACGGCACTACGGTTCAATGCAGTTCACTTTTGGGGTTTTCCACTGGGTACTGTACCTGGTACCTGATACTTTTTAGTACCACCAGTCGAGGTTCCATCGAGCCGCATGCTGTTTACCAAAACGTGACGGTAAACTCTGTTGATCACTGATTGGCTGGAGAAATCGTCATTATGCCACTGAACTTACGACACGGACCCTCCTCTACAGCCCGACCCGCTAGATTTAAATCAGCACAGCCAGCAAGGAGCGGACGCAACTTCTGTTTAAACAAACGCACATTTTTGCATCAACCGCAAAATAGCAGTGTCGTTGTCTGTTGAGGAAGCAGATGTTCCTCTCGTTGATAGCCGAGGAGCGGATCCAGCGAGAGCTTGATGGCACGCCATTGAAAAAGCCTTATGTATATAACGTTACATTTGAACTTGCTATATTTTCAGAGTATGTCTTCTGTTTATATTTTTACCTTTGTATCTGTGTTTTGCTTCAATTAAAACAATCTGATCGAATAAGTGTACCTCAGACTATATTAAATATGTATCATTGTATGAGCACGTAATGAACCTCTTGAAAAAGACAAATGATTAATGCCACGATTATAAAACCATCACATAAATAAAAAACAAGGGATACATTGTATATTTTGAAATATTCAAAAGTTTATTGATAATTCACTTTACAGAACACGCTGCATGAATAGTTAACTAATCAAGTAACGCAGCACACCTGCACGAACATCCCTGCACTCCTCATCTACAGCCCGTGTCACTGCCTCCACAGTCTCTGCTGCTGGGGGTAAATCACAAGCATTCTCATAGACCTCTCCATTGCTGTTAAAACATCCACATGCCGAGAATGAAGAACACTGTTCCGTCTCCTTTCTTTGTTGTGAGTTTGTTTGTGGTGCGTTTACGATGATGTCACGGCAGTAGAGGCAGGCGCAATTATAATGATGCGTGAATAATCCCGCCCACTCTATAGCGGTACTAAACTGCAGTGGAAATGCAAACCGACCCGAACTGAGCCGTACCGTGCCGTACCGAGCCGTGCCGAATCGTACCGTACCATGCAGTGGAAAAGCGCCATTAGATGCTGCGCACCTCTTGAAGTAACAGCGTGGTCTTGTTTACGAGTGTAGGCCCCCTCACAGCGGATGGCCATGGAGTGAGCTGAGATTGATGGTTCAATTTAGACTTGACTAATTGAGTCCTTCTCCTTGCTTTACTCTCTGTGGGATGCTCCAGCTTCAAAGCCCATTCTGGGGTCAGCTGCCGCCCGGATGCCTCTATTATCTCGCGCTGCCTCTGCCGGTCTAGGGTCAGACAGGAGGTGGCTTTTAATGCGCAGCGGGCCATAAGTTGTGCGACTACACTGTTTTATAGCATGACACTGAACTGTAGGGCACGTCGAATGGTGTTTTAAGATCAGAGCAAAGCTGCATCGCACACACAATCACACAGGGAGCGTACATCTTATGTAAGACGTGCGTGAGGGGGGTGTTTGGAGGCACCGGGGCATTTTATAAGACAGCACTTAGGCCTTGTCATTGTTGTCCGAGGGCTCACGCATCCATACCCCTTAATGAGAGAGAATAAGAAGGGCGGATACACTCTTCCATGAAGACGAAAGGGGTAGAAGAGCTCTGAAGCAGTTCAGCAGTGGATCTCTGTCTAGATCTCCCCGGGGTCTGCTAATCCGCTATACGACTGCTGCTGCGGAGTGCTTTCACACTCACACACTCACACATAATGAAACTGACCCAAAATACACATATGTGCTTGAACACACTTACACAAACCCCGTTATGCACAGTTAGGTTCTTCAACAGTTTTTTAGGATGCTGTATCAAGTAAGAACAAACAGATCGCACAAGAAAAACTACCAAAGGACTTCTATATGCAGCTGTACAGAGACAAATTCAGGCGCATAGAGTGCAAGCAGGGCAGGCTACGAGCACTGAGAGCGTCTGCGAGCGAAGAGGCAGAGCGTGGAGAGAGAACAACTTCCATATGCAATTTCCAGCATTTGGTAGTAATTAGTTAGATGTATAAATTAACATTAGGAGGAAGCTTTTCACTGGAGTTGTTTGTCA
This sequence comes from Gymnocypris eckloni scoliostomus, assembly GCA_027564155.1. Taxonomy (NCBI): domain Eukaryota; kingdom Metazoa; phylum Chordata; class Actinopteri; order Cypriniformes; family Cyprinidae; genus Gymnocypris; species Gymnocypris eckloni. The sequence goes on along the minus strand of CM050432.1, from coordinate 14,214,944 downwards.
TTATCTTTCTCTCGCGCTCTGAAAAACAAGGGTTTAGTTGGAGACTGAGGACAGAAGAAGAGAGAATGGAGAGCAACACGAAACAAAATATGGATCCATAGAGGTTATGAAAGAGATATTATTGTCAGAGGTGTAACCTGGATAAATGTAGTAGCTAATAAATCAGTATATATCAATGAAAGAAAGTTGTTTTCCACTAATATTTTCCACTCTTCTCTTTCTTTGGCTCTATTTTTCTTAAAATGAGGGCCTGAGAATTGCAAAATTGTGACAGCCAGACTTTAAACTTAACTATAAGAATGAAAAAAGGCCAATGATATCTCAACTGAGTGTCCTCTCAAACTTATGCTCAGATTTGCCATAATACCAAAATAAGACTTCATAACGACCTCAGACATTTCTCATCAAATTCTGCCAAAAACAAATTATATTTACTTTACACCTCTTACTGTACTGTATGTCAGTGATTGTCTGTAAAAGAGTTTTAGACAAAATATCTTGAGTCAAAGCTGAAGTTAATAAGTCTCCTTAGCTCTCACTAAAAAGTTACTCTGGACCGTTCTGTTTAAAAAAAAAAATGATGCAATTCAACCTCATAGACAAACAGACGCCTTCTGAATGAAGTTTCACGTCTAACTCTGTTTACCGAATCTAGCGCAACAAAACACCAGCTATTCTAACTCGCAACCTATTATCACGCTTGTAGAGATTTTTTTCAGTAGCTCCATCAGTCTTTACTGGGAAAAGCACAAGATGCCTCTTTTTTTCCGAGTAGACGATTGCATGCCTGTTAATTTGTCTCCGTCTGAATTCAAGTCAGTGTACTCTCCTTTGAGGTTGGCAAAACAGCTGAAGACATGAGAGTTAACGGGGCCCTATTGTGAGCGTGCCATTGTTCCAGCATATGAAAGGCACATTCAAGTCAGTTGTATTGAATTGTTTGGGTCTGCCTTTCAGTTTGTATTCTTTGCTGCCTTGCACAAGACAATCAATAGGGATGAGCTTTCTCACTGGATGGGTGATATTAGAGCTGAATGCCGCTTACTGGATGGGAAAAGCTGTCTGAGGACACACACACACACATTTAGAGCTTTTGGCATAACAGCGCTGTGGTCTCTTTTACTTTAAATGTGGGCTTCGGATTAGAGACTTTGAGATGGACGTCTTTGTGCATTACTTGTGTGTGTGCGATTGTGATTGTGCCTAAAGTTTTGTTATTGACCTCCTGGTGTGACATTAAGAAAGGCACAAAAGCCGGAGGTTCATGAATTAGACTGTGGCTCCATAGCAGGGCCATTATAGAGCTGACTGTTCCATAGCCACACCATTGTGGCTCAAGACTTGGACAGTTGCACACAGCCGTCATTGACGTGCATGAATTGGAAATGCTCCTGAGCCGTGATGGTTGAATGCAGGGTCTGAACATGAGGAATCCATATATTAGCAGCTCTGTTTGCCTGGCTAGATTTAATGATGTGCCTGTGAATTGCATAATATGAATATTACTTATGGAGACGTGTAGATGATGACTGATTTCGTGAGACGCCTAAGAACTTCTGTGTATGCTAACGCACACGCAATTGCTGCTGAGGCAGCCCTCTGAAAAAAATAATCAGTTGAGGCAAATAAAGTTAGATCTTCGCCGTTTGTTTAGTTGTTAAACCTATGAAGCTCTCAGACATTGAACAGTTGTGTGATTCTTATGCTAATTTGCAGAGCACACCCATATCTATTAACATGCTAATTTTATTTTGTGTGTTGGCATTTTTGAAGCTAATGCTAAATAATGGAATACAATAATCCCATGAATATTCATTGCAACTTTTAAAACTGAGCGAGCTCTATAAAATATCACTCTCCCCTCTCTTTGATCATGCTTTAGTGGATAGAGAGCTTTCTGAATCTCCTACGCGTGAGAGTCCATCACAGCGCTTTTTTTATTCCTCAATCGCACTGGTGACTTTTTGAAACACTGTGTGTGATTTCTGTAAAGGGAATCGAGGCAAGAGGAAATATGGCAATAGCAGGAATATGCGTATGGTTGAACCACTCGGTTTTGGCATGCTGTTGCATTGTGGGTAATTGCGGGTCAGTGGTTTTGGTTATTCTGATGTGGCGTTTCACATGGCTAGCATCAACTCGCAAATCTCTTCTTCAAATCCATTACACGCCCTTTTCCTAACAAGCATTCATGCACTCGCTTGAGCCTCAGCAGGGTTCAAAAGGGATATGTAAAGTAAATTACAAAGCAGATTTAGGTGTATTTGCTTGGGTTGGAGTAGATTAGAACAAACAGTGGATGTGCACAGGCCAAATGTCAGAGGCCGCGTACACACTCGCTCATCCACACGCAACATATGCGGCGCGCACACACTCGCACAAAAGTCTTCGGCAAAGGTAAACACACAGAAGTCAGTCTGTCTGGACATTTTGCAGTTGAAGTTTGAATTTATGCCAGAAATGCTAATAAGCTGCAAGTGTACACTTACATGCTGATTTCTTTTGGTCAACTCAATTATGTAGAAAACTATTAAGAAAAGTTTAGACTTCAGAAATATGAATCATGAATGGAAACCGTAAAGCTATAAATCAGGGTGTGCAACAAATGCTATACAAAGGTTAAGCGTTAAGGTTAGAGTTAGGAGTTAGTAGCTTTTTCAACATTGTGTAGACTTAAGCTGTTTGAGAAAACTATCATGCGTTATATCCAGGTAGCTAGTTATAAAGGTTAACAGTTTGGCTAACATTTTCTAAGTAAAGTTCTATTCTACTGCTGTTCCTGACAGTAGTTTTCCTTGCAAATTCTTGCTATTGTTTTCCTTGTTATGATGCTTAGAATGAACTTGCATTATATTATAAATTGCAATACATTTCAACTGCCAGAATCATCTGCATTCACATGCTTGAGTAGACTATTTCAGGCCTTAAAGTCACAAATCTTTTTGTCTGTATTGTGATGTACAAAAAATGTTGGGTGGGGACTCTGTTCTATTCATCAGTTGTTGATTGAATGGAGGTAGATCTGAATGTTAGTTTGCAGTTGACTGTAGGAAGTGAGGTTTAAACAGATACAATTGATTGTCCAAAAGACTGAGAATGCAAATGCACAGATTAATTGTTCACAAAAAGACCAAAAATATGAATTTAGAAAATAAATTGAATGTGAGTCCATTTCATGTCAAACTAATACTTTCCCCTGGGGAATGTAAACACAACATACACCCAATTATTGACTCTCCATCACATTCTTCACACACAATACAGACCTCCACTTCCTGGTTTTGAGCGCATGGGACTGAGGTCGGTAGTGGATAGCAGTGAGTGAATGAAGCTCAGGTAGGGGGTCTTTGAACACGAGGGGGAAGCTCAGAATTAACCCCAGCAGTCCTGCGGTCAGGCAGCGCACTTTGAAATGAAGCAATCTGTCTCCGCAGAGCAGCCCTAGGTCAGCACCCTTCGACCTGCCAGAAAATAGGCCCTTTATTTAAGCCAGATGTTCAGAAACAAGAAAGGCGGATCCCAATCCTCCCTCTTTCCCTTCATGTGTGTCTCTCTTTCTGCCTTGCGTTCATTTTGGACTCCGTCCTATTCCGCCACTGTATTTTTTTAATCCCTCCCTCCACCCCCTTCTCCTGTCCCATGGTGGCAGAGCACCCTGCTCACTTCTCTGGGAGAGCGAGCTCTAGCCTGGCTGTATGCCCGAGCCTGATCCCCCGCCTGGACGTGGGGACCGCTGGAAGACTGAACAGGTGTTCTCCACTTTCTGATTTCAGTGCATTTGAATTAATCCTGTCAGCTCAGCTGTTAAAACAACTGTCACCCCCAGCTGCTAGTCATTTTAGGCTGGATCTGACACACTCCGCCAGTCTACGGCAGTCGTCGATGACATACACACACTCTCACCGTCTGTTCCCTGGCCCATTGTCATGGACACAAAGCAGTCTGCGCACACACGCACATATTCAGACGCATACGCACAAAGGAAACACCTCGGCACATCAGTGTATTTAAAAGTAAAATTAATGTTAAAACATTGTTTATAATATAAAGAGCTGATTTATGCTTTGGAAGCAGTGTTCACATTGAGCTTTGTAACACAGTTTATGTAGCCTGATGAGGTTATCTAGCCATAAACCCTCATAGTGTGCATTATTACATGTGATCTGTAATTCACATGACCATGATTATTTCACATAGTATTGCTGATTTGCACCCATGTGCACAAACACATTTAAATTTATATATGCAAATTTACAAATGTAAATATATATATATATATATATATATATATATATATATAATTATTGTCATCTGAATGCTAATGCTTGTTTTCTCATCTTCTCGCCCTCCTTTTTCTCAGAGGTGCTGTGTTTCAGAGAGTGTTGTTCCTGTCGTTTGTTTGGATCTTTTTCAACCTCCTTTTCTTTCATCCGGATTCACATACCCCTCAGTTAGATACAGGTTACACATTCTGGCAAATATTTCTCACACATTTAAATATCTGTTTTATTTCTTTTTAATGCCAAGAGCACAGAAAAACGCAGTGGGTTAATTACTGGTGCATGATAAATGGTTGATCGAGGGAGTGTTCTGAAACTTGGGCTGTTTAGTTTTGCCCTGCATTATAAGTCGAGAGGGAATACATTTGTTTCACAAAAATATTAAATAAAAAAAATTCAGGTGTGTGAGGTAATGTAGGATTCTTTAGTTTCATTTAGGGCCAGCGCTCCAATCCAAGTGTTTCAGGTTTGAAGTGTTTTTAGGTGATGAATTCTCTTTCAGAGGGCTAATCTCCTCGTAAGGCTGTTCCACCTTTAAGAGAACGAGATAGATGGAACAGACAGCACAAATAAGCACTCTTGCACAATAGAATGTATAGTTTGTCATGTGTTTGGTATATTTGCTTACAGGCTTGTTAACGTTTCGGGGACTTTGGACCCCAGTGTGCACACAGCGGCAAGAGAACAGAGGGAGGCTGTGGATTTAGTCCTCACTCTGTTGTTTCTGCACAGATAAACCTCTCCATAGTTATTTTTTTGTGCATTACAGCAGTCTTTCTCAACCTTTTCTGTCTTGTCTTCCGACGGGCCCATCAGAAATGCTCAAGCATTTCCATGACTGTTGCTTTTGTAAATTATATTATACTGATTATTTAGCAGTCGGTAATATTCCTCTCTAACTAAAGAAACCGTTTGAGGAATACATCTGTTTTCTAACGGTTATTTTAGAATAAGAAAATATATTACTGTGGATACAAGTTAAATACATGTACACCAAGTCTCTTTTTACATGCTCACCAAGGCAATTTTGTTTTCACAATTGTTTTTTTACATTTCTTCCATCTTAATATATTTTTTAAATGTAATCTGTTCCTGTGATGGCAAAGCTGAATTTTCAGCAGCCATTACTTAAGTCTTCATTGTTACACTATCCTTCAAAAATCATTTTAAAATGCTGATTTGGTGCTCAAAACACATGTATTATAATTATCATTGTTGAAAATAGTGGTGCAGGTTAATATTATGATGCTTTTTTTTTTTTGTTTATTTTTTGTCATTTAATGCATCATTGCTGAAAGTATATCAACTGTAATAATTGTGAGCTATTTCAAAAGCTAATGCTTTTAACTATTGTACAATTATATATATATATATATATATGTTTAATACAGAAAAATATCCCAGTAACCCTGGTTGGAAATTTCTGCATTAAAATGCATTTGTTTAAACACTACTGGGTACATTTCGGTTCTTCTAACAGATGGGATAGTGTGCATATTTGGAACTATATTTGAGGACCTCTAAATTGCCGCGTTCCAGTGCATTTAATATGTTAACAATATTACGAGTGCACTGTACAGTCCAGGCTTAAATAAACTAATTAAGATGAAACAGACCGCTTTGTGCTGTCCGGTACCCCTGCTGGTGACTAACCAGTGGAAATATAGCTTATAAGTGGGGCATTATTCCCATGACCAACCTTATCAAGCAATCAAAGTTTTAACTTGAAAGCATGTGAATTTATTGCCATCCCCCACCCTGTCCACCTCCCCTCTTCCTGTCCTACAGATGAAGAGAAAGAAGCAATCGAGTCGAGGGATGTGTCGGGTGGTGGGTGCAGGGGTCTGACTGGCTTTGGCTGGGCATGGGCAGCTTCTTAGGAGCTGTTAACAATCACCTAATGGCTCTCACATGGCTATCAGTATCTGGGAGCAATGGAGCCCACACAATGCTGGCCATTCTTACAGCGAGAGCATTTTAACGCCCTAGGCACACAGAGACAACTGCAACAATTAAATCCAGTGTAAATCCGGAGTGTGTTGGGGGAAAATATGCCTTTAGATTCCCTACTTCCTTTTTGCATAAGTCCGATCCATTTTTCCAAGCCGTTTTGCTTCTTGATAAATATGTGTTCGTGCCTCGTCAGAGGCTGTTTGTGAATACTTCACAAATTCAGAAATGGAAAAACAATGTGAAGACAAGAGGAAGTGAATTGTAATATGGGTAATAACTGTTTTCATCTGCCAGGGGCAGTTTGTTATGACAAGAGGTTAAAATGGAGACTTCTGAGTGGGTCTGCCTTGTGTATGTGTGTTTATTTGCCTCCAAAATGCAAAGCAGCATTATCATGTCAGCATAGTCTGCCTGTGTGTATGACAGGCCTGTGACAGCTGCTTTCTGAAAGCCACAGTACACTTCAATTTGACATACAGCAATTGTGATTTTAACAGACACCGCGGCCTCTGCCGTGCGCTTTGACAAATTTTATATATTTATTGTGTGACTTATTTATTTATTTTCAACTGTGCATGTCGATACGTTTCAGTCGGGATGATGTCGACTTTGTGAGAGCAAGTGTTTGCAGCCGTATGTGTCTGTTGCCTCAGTCCAAACCTTTTTTTCCTGCTGTCCCGCAGTTAATGCATCAGAGACTCAGACGAACACGTTGTATTCTTTTGTTGTCATTTTAAAGTGATGTAATGAAAGCGGGTGGCGGCAGGGCCCCGGGGCTATGACAGCTCTCTGCTGACTGGGCTGCGCGAGAGACGCGCTGAAGAGGGGTTATTGCCACGAGACAGATTGAAAGTGTCATTTTCCATTATAGAGCACACGGAGGAAGCACAAATATGCCCTGGCCTACTTTAACAGGATGCCTTTGACAAGAGAAATGTGTGTGCTTGGAGGAGAGGGGAGCCCTGAGCCCAGTTTAACCCTTTCTTCTGACACCACAGCACAATACATTTAGCAGATCATCCACTAATAATGGAACAGTACCTTCATGTTATTTCATTTCACCTTATTGTGTTTTATTTACTTTGTCTTTCCTCAGTTGATCAAAAGATATTTTTCCTGTACATTGAAAGTGGAAAAAATGGGAACTATCTGCTTAAATTAGCATACATTTAAATTATAATTCCACAGTTACATATTATATTTCAGACCAAAGTGTCTGCAAACATCATAATTTTTTTCTTGTAGCTTTTAAGTGTTTTGAGATGTTATCTTGTTCAGATTAATTCACTTAGCCTGCTATTTAAAAGCAAACAACAGCCAGGCTCGCCACATATGGAATATAAAAAGGTTTATTTTATCACTGTATGTGTGTGTGTTAATTAATTTCTACATGCATGTACAATGGCATGTATCTGTGCGTGCTTGTGTGTGCGTATCAGTAGCGTGGCTGATACTCAGATGTACGGCAGCCAGATTTGAAGTCTTGGACGTCCTCAGAGAACATCTTAATTTTCTCAGACTTTCTCACACGTCGTGATGGTTTTGCTCACATTCTTCTTCACAATGTCATGCCCTCCACGCAGTTATTTCAATCTGGCATTGTAAATTTGGCACCGCGCGAGAGGTGCCAGAATAAATTTGGCGGGAGTTTTGGTTCAAATCAAATTGGACATAAGCACCCACAACACCATCTGTCAGAGAAGGATTGCAGATATGTGAAGGGCACAATTCCGTCGGAGATAAACGACTTTTTCAATTTGTAAATCTCACCCTGCAAATTTAGTTAGGAATTATTTTCTATTAATTTATGGAAAATTGATTTATCGTAATCTAAGTGAGGACTAGAGCTGAAGAGCACACTTTGCAGCACTCGCGGGACTTCGTTTGTATCACAGAGCTGAACATACTGTAAATGTAGTTCACACTCAGGCTTTTCACAAACATTCTATCAAATTCAATAAAACCTTCAATGACTAATTTCTGTTAATTGTTCATAAAACTATTTTTATGTTCGATCAGTACATCAGTTTATGTACTGTACAAATGGTTTTGGAAACAATTTACAATAATTGAATAAGGCCTGATGTTTGAATTGTGACCAATTCAAAAGAGGACTATATATAGTTCTGTTTACCCATGATGTCAAAATGTCTTTTTTTACTGTCCAAACAAAAAACAGTACAGATGGAGAACAAACAGGGTATTTTTCCAGCCAAGGATGTTTTTCTTTTTATATTTTGTATTAGAAAAGTTTCCCTTTGCCCTGGTGACTGCTTTGAATGTAACATCCTGACCTTTAGCTTCAGCTTTGCTCTTTCCGCTGACTCCACACACCTTACATTACGACTTCGCACAAAATCTCACCTTATCTCACTCCATCGTGCTCTGTCCCTCCATGTTTCTCTTTTTTTCTTTCTGCTTGTCACCTCTCTGAGACAGGAAAGTTTTTTGAGCGAAAAGACATTCTGTGTGTGTGTGTGTGTGTGTGTGTGTGTGTGTGTGTGTGTGTGTGTGTGTGTGTGTGTGTGTGAATGTTTACAGAGTGTTGCTAAGCGTTGCCTTTTCCTCCATCAGCACACATAATTGGGACTTTTAGCTTGAATGGCGGCTTTTGATGAGAGATTTGGTCCGTTGTTTTTTTTTTTTTCTTGCTCAGTGCATTTCTAAATTCACAGTCTCGCAGTGTCTGCCGCGCCGGGAGAAAACATGAGCAACCGCCGATGTTTGAACGTCCTTTAGAAAGAATTTTCAACACGGTCTCTGGGCAAATAACAGCTGTACATAAATTGATCATCAAGGGTGATTATAATCATCTTTTCATTTGACAGGGGAATTCAGGAGCAGAGTTTGCAGAGCATGTTTGTTTTTGAATCGAACTTCTGCCATTCACTTTTTAAAATCTAATGAACTTTTTTTTTTAAAGCATGACACCCTAAATGTCTACTGATCTGCACTGCATTAATTGATTAGAGTGTTTTAGCCACAAATACAGTAATTAATTACTAGTTTCATGACTGAAACCCATCTGTGGGTGTTTGTATTCACTCCTCAGAAAGATCTAAGCGCAGTTGGACTCCCGTGTGTGCGTGTCTCGTGTTGGACATATATACGCCACTGAACTCAAAGTGTGACGATCCTTTCTGTCCAACCTTAGATAAACTAGCTGGGTGCTTGTATAATTGGTTATTCAATCCTGACCTCTGTGGTGACTGGGAGCTGCTGCAGCGTGTTGCTTTCTGCCAAGAGCAGTCAATGTGGAGCCTGTTCTGGTGCTGCGTGCTGGGCCAGGCCGAGCCAGGGCCTTTCCTGTGAGCCCTCCCCACCCGCTGAAGCTGGCTGGGACACTGGCCCTTTTGTTGTCCACCGTGGGCCTGGCTCTCCTTGTCTCATTCCCCCTCTGTCTCCCCGCTTTCTCCACTCCTCCAAAACCAACCCCCCGCCCCCTCTTTCTTTTCCGAACAAAACATCTCATTGGCTTTGCAAATATGAGATAATTGGAAAAATGGAGTTGGCCGGGCTGAGTCAGAGTGTTTTGGGCAAAAAATAGCATTGCAACGGCGAGGCATAGAGAAACAGAGAGTGAGTGATGAAATTGTTTGTGAAGTACGGAGCCCGGGCCGCTTTAAGTTGGACTTTGGTGTGTAAACTTGGTGGTGGCACATATTGAGCGGTTCTTTCACATTGTTGGGCCAGGTGGCCGGACATCTTGGCTACGGCTCTGCCCAGCTGCTGGAGTTCTCTGGAGCCAATGAACTTTAATAATGCCCCATAATTCACCTATTATTGTCAGATTAACTTCTCTCTCCCATGCTGGCATGGCTGGTGTGGTGGTTGGTGAGTTTGTGATCTCATATTCAGTTTACAGATGAGTGTGCGACTGACGTGCTTGTTTGTCAGATCTGTCTGCCGAACATCCTGTTCTAGACACAACTAGAGACATATGACTAGGGATGGATCAGGTTGGTTGACTTGTCCAGGAGTTTCCACAATTGGGTCCAGGGACAATAAAACATCAATATTTTAAGTATGAATCACTCCTTTCTTATGAAAATTACAAATATTGTATTGATGCTATTATTCATATTTTATTTCAATTTTTTTACCACTGTCACCTGTAACTTTCTTGCAATTTTTTTTATTGCTGCTTAGGAACAATATTTCAGATTTCAGGCATTAAAGTAAACATTCTCTTTCAATCATGTTATGTCTAATTGAAATACAACTTGGCACACTCGCTCCTTCTCTCATACACACCCTTGCTGTGTGTTTTTCCAAGAGTCACACTGTTCTCTTTCCGTTTTAACCCTTGGGCAGTGCTGGTCCCACCAAAAATGTGTTCCCCACCTCGTAAGGGCGCATACGCAGGGTTCCACCCAGCTGCCACAAACAAGACCCTTTCACACTAATGCATACAAGCTGTGCTGCCGTATTGGGAATATACTAATGGAAGCAGTCCCAAAGTTACTGCCCTCTCTCACTTCTTTCTCTCTCTTATGCACATATTTTAATGCAGATAACCTATTCACATAGCAAATATTGGATTTAAACCTGCAGGTAATATGTTTATCTTTTATCTTTATAGAACAGTTTATAGCTAGAAGTGTGCTCATTCAGTTTTCAGATTAAGTATTTAATGTATTCAGAGCATAATATGACACTTCTGAAACTTCTGTGAGATTAATGGAGTATTTTTTTATATATTTTAAAGATAAATTATCAGTTTATTCAAAGCCTCAATCCATTCCATTTCATTGGAGATATTAAAAGAGATCTCATTTGTGATTTTCAGTCTTTATTATTAGTATACTTACATGATATAATGTAGCAGATTAGAGTCTATTCTAGCATTTTATAATTCAAGCATATGTTGAAGCGTCAATATTTCATATTGAAAAAACTAAAAGCAACATCACAGGCTAAAGTGAGAGGTGCTTCTATCAAAGGGCACAGCAACAGTCCTTCTCTTCCCAAACATAAGAGAATATGAAGAACGAGATCAAGACAGGGGAGCTGCCACGAAAGACACATACATCAGCATATCTGCTTCCTTCTCCGTCCATTTTGCAGTAAACGATTGCGCAGATCCCCGCTGCGGGCTGTCACATAAAAGAGGGCTTTCTATTTTTATTAATAGTTAAAGTGAAGGAGCTGTCAGCAGGGACAATAGCGGCCATGTTAATAAATAAAAATAATAACTATTACAGTGCTGTGGTGAGAGAGAGGGAGAAAGTGACATACTCCGACAGAAAGAGAGAGAAAGCAGGCAGGGGGGATAGACGGAGTGGCCATTTGTTGAAACCTTTCGCTTGTCAAAGCTCTCGGGCTTAAAAGCCTCTGTCATTGTTACGCGCAGATGCCAGAATAGAGGAGAGAAAGAGAGAGAGCCGAGGGCTAATAACACCTGTTGGGGTGACAGTGAGACAGCTGTCAGTAGCAGCAGCAGTGAAGGTGATTGGCTGAACGGTGAGGGAGTGTGTCCATAAACCAAAGGCTGTGTCTTTTACAGGCCTGAAACTGTCAAACTTTGAAATCCAAAGGCAAGACCAGGAACACAGGATATTCAGAAATACTCAAGAGACAAGAATGCGATAAACTTTAAATTGCAGACATTACCACTGAGGAAGTTTGACCACTAATCAGACATTACATATTTGGCAAGTCTTCTTCTATTTGGCAAGTCTTTGAGTGTAAGTGTGTGCCGCCCACCTGGGGCCTGTACAGTCTATCAGTTGCAAAGACGCAGGTTAGTGCTCAGTGTTTTAACTCCAGCTGAATTGGTAATGGTGCCACCTGGTGTTTTTACTTTGGTGGAGAGTGTTTATGTGTGTGTTTGCTTTTGAATATGTACATTTTCATATTCTGAAGACTTTAGTGATTAAGATTTTAATGAAATGCATTTTAAAGACACAATTTATCATATAAAATCATATGGTATCAAACCTTTGACCTTCAAATTTCAAGCATCAAGCATTAGTATTTGAGGTACAGGATGAATAAAAAAGAAGAACGAAGACGGGAAATGTAAAAGGAAATCACGACTGAATGTAGAGTTCAAAATGTGTATTTAAAGTTTTTTAAATCAAATCCAATTAAAATTGCATATTCTGAAGGGTTTAGTGATTAAGATTTAAATGAGCCTGAATACATAAGTTAATTGAGAGAAAGATGTTTTCAACATAGTTTGTCATATAAAGATATATAGAACTGAACCCATGACATTGCTGTTGCAAGCGTCATGCTTTACTATTTAATCTACATGATGAAGAATAACAAATAGAAAAAAAAATTGTAAAATAAATGTGTATGTATTTTTGCATTTTACAGATTTTTAAAGATGTTTTTCAAACATGATTTATCATCTAAAATAATATGGAATTGAACCAATGACCTTGCCATTGCAAGTGTAATGCCTTACTATTTGAGCAACAGGATGTAGAATGACAAAAAGATACAAATGAAACATAAAGGAAAAGGAAATGACAACTGAATTTAAACTTGTGTGTCATTTCTCAACCTGCTAAAACACTGACCACTGTCATTTACCACAAATACACACACCTTGTGTTTCTCTTTCACTCTTTGTGTCTCCCTCTTCCTCATTTTGTTTCATATCACAGTTAATTGTTATGATGGTGATGCTGGTACGTGTGTGTGTGTGTGTGTGTGTGTGTGTGTGTTACATAGGAATACAGAGGGGGGTGTTGAGAGTTGTTGTAATTTTCCTCTCTCTCGTTTGAGACGTCCGTCCTTGGCAGGTTAGTAATTAGCGTGTTGGGTGGAGGGGTTAGTGGGTCCGCGGGGTGTATTAGAAAAACAAAGCGCACAGCCTCGATAATGTGTCCATTGTACCCAGTGCATTAAGAGCCTCTTTGTGTTAGCTGGAGCATAGGGCTAATGATTGGCTAACAGCAGGTGAGGAAGCCGCTCAACTCCCTCTCTCTCTCTGTCTTTCTCTCTCCTTCTCTCTCTCTCCGTCCTCTCTTCCTCCTGCCCTACTGTTGGTGCCATTAGAGAGACGGGCCTTTATTACAGCAAATGGACTTTAAATGAGCTATATTGTGATGTTGCCGGCCTGTGGTAATTCTCTCTCTCTTTCTCTCTCTCTCGCTCTCTCTCTCTGTCTCCCCTCCAGAGGCCCCTAGTATTGAGAGGCTGTTGTCTAAGGACTGGAAGGACAAGCTATTGGCCATGGGTTCTGGCAACTTTGGAGAGATCAAAGGTAAACACAAGACTTTATGTCTTCATGTGACCTCAGAGTGTATGCATGTAGTGTTTGACGGTTGATATATCTGTTGTGTCTCTTTTTTGAGGTATAAAACCAAAGTATTCGCTGTTTCCATTGGCGGTTGTGTCAGAAGAGCTAGTTTTGCAGTTCTAGATTCAAATAATCACAGTTATAATTGTACGTATCAAATGTCACCTTAGACATCTTCAAGCGCTCAGAGAGCTCAGGTATGCTAATCCACCTAGCACTACCCTTTTCTTCGCCAGCCCTGGTTAATGATCTGCCGGGATGACTTGCTAAGCAACAGCCTCTCTCATGTTAACACAGTTAATGATACATCCTGTTAGGTCACTCAGCCGTAGTGAGAACACACTCCACTGTCACTTTAACAAGCCTCCATACACCTTCCTCGCGCTAGCGGCGTGTTCGCAAGGCTAACTCGGGAGTAAATGTACTTCATTAAGCAGCTAAGAAATATTTAATCAAACGAAGCTTGTTCTCGCTCCTGGAGCAGAAAAAGGAACGCCATTGATCAAGCCGTCGATCTGGTAACCCTACTGTGTTGACATTTCAGTAAGAGAGCATCCCCGCCATGACCACCAATGACTAGCTGTTGGAAAGGGCCCTCACCACTGTCCCCACTCTGTGTTAATACCCTTTAAGATAAGAAATGGACACACAAATATATACAAACTAGTAGGTCGTTTTAATTAGGTGCTGAATTTTTTATTTATTACACATAAAATGTACTGATAGCAAAGTCAGAGGGATGGCTGACATTTTTTAACCAATTATAAACACTGAATTAACTTTTGTATGTTCACGTTTGTCTTTGCTGAGACGTCTTTAGGAATGGGTTTCTGGCGAAACATGGTGGAAGTTAGCAAAACTGCTTAAATTGCTCCTAGCAAATTCATTACAAGCTATTTTGCCACTAGCAGGTATTTTCCCTGAAATTAAACCAAGGTTGATAGTTGATCTCTACATTTAAAAGAGGCTTTTTACAGTGATACCATAGAAGAACCATTTTGGGTTGCCCAAAGAACCTTTAAGTAAACAGTTCTTAAAAGAACCATGATTTTTTTCTTAATGTGAAGAACATTTTAATTACATTTTTCTACTATAATGAAACTTTTGTCCTGTAGAAAGATTTCCACACCATAAATGCCAATACGGAACCATTTATGGGTGGATGGGCACTGCATAGTGACATGGTGATACAGAAATATATCAAAGTTCTGTATTGACCAGCATTCAGAACCAGATCTATGCATTTAATAGAACAGATGCATTGTACTTTATGAAGTCGACTAAATATAGTGTACAGTAAAGAACAGCCTGTTAACCACATAGGAGATGATTACAGAGCAAAATAGACAGAATTAGAGAAGAAAAGATGGAAAGAAAGTGGTAATGGACAATAAGAGCCTCGGGCTAAGCTCTTTCTCTCCTTCTCTCCCTCATGTAACACAGCACTGTGCTGCTTTAGGGATTTATCTTTTAAGCCCAGTCATTAATTAGCAGTGAGAGCTGCTTGACAGGTATTACATTGTTACAAATTGTTTAATTACTGTGGTTTGTGACATGAGGCAAGGAAGTAAAGGCAGCCTTAGGATGTTTAGAGAGAGGAAACCACTTATTGATCCAAAGCTGAACTTTCAGTAGGCGAGGTAAAAAGCCTTCGGTTGTGATTGATGAGGCTTGTGTGTTTTCTTATGTGTGTATATAAACACCTTCTCTCAACTCTAGACTTAGGGCATCTAGAGTATATTGTGTCAGAAGTCCATTCACATTTTAATGAGTGAATCGTACTGACTGCGCTAGGGACGTGCAAAGCTACAAATGCTTCTAGAATAAACTAGTTGGTAGGGATTCTGAATTGACTAGTTGGTCAACCCTATGTAGTAATGCTGGTTTAGGGGTATGTCCACCAGCAATGATCAGATGCAGTCACAGGAGATTTTTCTTCAAAAACAGCTGGACAGAGTGCAGGGGTCTCAAGACACATTTTTAAACAATTTTACATTTTTCTATATAATGTGTTCCAACCAGGCACGACAACAATAAGGTTTTTTCAGCTGGCCCAGATGGGAAACAAGAAATTATTAATTGTATTTTTAGCATCATATTTTAGATGTCTGAAAAAATATGTATTTGTTGTTTAATGTTAGGATTTATTTACAAAAATACATACATATATTTAATAGGATTTTTATTTGCAATAATAGCAGGAAATTATACATTATCTCCATGAAAGCTGTGAATTCATAATCAAAACAGTGGCAAATAATACATTATTAGTTGCATAATTTATACAAAAAATATACATTAAGTTTATAATATTTAATGAATATTTTAAATACTTAAATACAAATATAAAAAAGAAAAGAAAATATCTAACCATTCTAACCCATCCTCTGTATGAGCAATTGGGTCTCGGAAAGAAAACAGGAAAGAAAGATCGCTTTGATCCCTCTTTTCTCTGGAAGACTCGTCACTTTTCACACAAGGCCATCCCTTGTCCGGGGCCGGCTCAGATACACACCCTCTTGTGAAAGCTCAGTCTGGGAGCTGTTATGGGAGCTGCAGGTTTATTTTTTCAACTGGTCGCCTGTGACAGTTGCCTTTATTGTGCATTGTTGAGTCTGTGTGTGTGTGTTTGTGAAGGGGTTACAAATGGAGCCTACTCTCACCTTCCTGCCAGGGCAAAGGGTCAGGTCAACTGCTATAACTCCCTTCTTTCTCTAGCTTTCTTCATCATCTGTTTTTCCCTGGTCAGGAATGTGGCCCCTCAGAAGGTAGAGACCGAGAACAATGGGGGATTGTGGGGCCGCGCAGACGTGTGTCTGCGTGTGTGTGTTTTAACACTGATATATGACCTCAGACGCACAATTGCACACACATGAACTCATTAACAGACATGTGCTCATTTGGACATTTGAACGCTTTAGGGGTTTAGCACACACTCAAACACACACATTGTTTGATTGGTGGTAGTCTTGGGTAATACCGCAGTGCAACGACATCCTGTCGAGTGATTTAGTCGTCCCCTCCTGCCGTCTACTCTGGGGCTGCTCGTATGTCAGAGCATTCTCAGCTTTAGCCCAGGTCGGAGGTCAGCTCATGCTAAATGTGTAGTGACGGCAAGGTAAACACCAGGGCTATAGCACATCTCAGGAGGAGCACATCTGGGTACAAGGCTTCCTCGACTAGTTCTTTGACCCTTGGCCTGTGCCCTTTAACCCCTGCAGGCACCCCGGACAGCCTGGCGGAGAAAGAGCGCCAGCTGATGGGGATGATCACGCAGCTCAGTAGTCTCAGAGAGCAGCTACTGGCCGCCCATGAGGAGCAGAAGAAACTGGCTGCTTCGCAGATCGAAAAACAGCGCCAGCAAATGGAGTTAGCAAAACAGCAACAGGACCAGGTCAGCACTTATTCACCGTGTTGTGCCATGCATGTTCCATGTGTTTCTTTTTATTTAGTTATGTACATTTCATTAGTTATTTCACATCTGATCCTAACTAGTGGTTTTTCCAATGGCTGAAGCTAATAACAATATCTGGAGGCAGGATAGGCTAATAAAATGTTGATAAATATATGAAGTAAGTTTACACACAAATTTAGTTATTAAATAAACCTGCAAGTTCTAACCAGGTACAATGGAGTAACGCACAATGCAATCTCATCAGGCAAAAATCCTGCTGCACTTAGCTGTGTATTAATCAATAAATGTGTTCTAATGAGCTGTAATTTAGTCACCTTGCAAAGCATTTTACTGTTAGAAAGGACAGAAAATAATCAATCTGACATTTGAAGCTTGCCTCATAAGTAGAAGACATATTTTCAAAATAGACTATACTCAATGGGTTAAGAAAGCCTTTATATTAGTCTTGTTCCAGGTTCTCTCGACCCTGATAGTACTTGTTTCTCTAAGGGGGGAATTTACAATTAGTTTTTGTTTATAAAACCGGGTCTTTTTTAAACGTTATGCTGTTTTTTTTATGGCTGATGTTACTTTAAAGGGGATGTATTTAAAGACAACATCTTTCCGAAGGACTTTTCCCACACTGTCACCATGTTAATTAGAGCACCACTGCTAAAATATTCAAACAAAACCAAATTAGCAAACGATAAACTAGCCAGCCTCACTAATAAAACAGCTTTGCAGTTGCATGACCAGTAAATTAATCAACCGTTGTGACCCATTCCTTCCTATCATGACTGATTAGGACACAGTGTTATTGTGATGAACATTTAAATAGAGCAGAACACCGAACAGTGTTATCAGTGAGTGTGTGAAGGAGATGGGTGTGTAACATACTAACGTTCTCCACTTTGAACCACATTTAAAAAGAAACCTTCTGTTCTCTCCATCATCCTATAAGTGTGAGACTAACCCACCCCAGTACACACACACACACAACGCTCAAGGACTAGGTGCCACTCCTTGGTAAATATGTATGAAATACAAAAGCACACCCAAGAGCTTCAAATACACAGTTTACCGTACAAGCATGTGACCCCTATCTGCACAAATAATGTCTTCTCTTATTGAAAAACAGTTTGACATATCTGACAGTTTGACGTGTTCTGTCCACAGATTGCACGACAACAGCAGCAACTTTTGCAGCAGCAACACAAAATCAACCTCCTGCAGCAACAGATCCAGGTGAGTCGTCATATAGATGTGCATGTCCACTTGTAGACTTGTATACAGGTTTTGCATTTATGCTTTTGAGGAGGTATGTTTGTGAGATGTCACAATGCGAGTGACTTGTCACGGTGACCGTGGGGTTTCATGAGAATCAAACTTTGTTGTCCATCAATCAGCAATCAACCCCCCTCAACCAATCATTAACGAGCATCAGCACTGGTATACAGAGTCCATACTCTAGTCCTTTTGTTGAACAATCAAAATGTAGCTACAGAAACAAAGACAAAGCAACATTATGATGGAATACTATACTTCTAATTTTAAGGCATTCCGTAATGTATTATAAATAAAAATTAATTCAAGATAACTGACAGATTCAAGAAACTTTGATTAAAATACAAACACATCTTTAGCAAAAGTAAAAAAAAAAAGTATAATATAAAAATTAAAAAGTCTAATTAAGAATAGCCTATTTCCCCCAAATTGTACATGCTGTTGAGATAGATTTCTCATGCATGCACTTAGAATAGCATAGATGTGAAAAAGGATTTTGAACAAATTTATATAAATTCATACATATTCAATTCATACAATACAATTCATTCACAGCTACCTTTATTATAATTTTAAAATAATTTAACTGTTTAAAAAATGGCTTTACATGGAGTTTAGCATGCAACAATGCAGGTCAAAACATTTGTATTTAACTTCCCAAAAGTTTTGGATGTCAGCTACTTGCTCTTTGTGTGGTCCACAAAGTAGCTGCCTATGAAGAGCAAATCATGTTTTAAATATTATGAGATTCCATTTCAGTTAATATGCTGCCTAAAATGATAGCTGGCTATATGGGCAATAGACAGGCAGCTCAATAAGTTTTTAGACATAACAATCATGCAAACTGAAAAATTATTTAAATGAATGTGTAGGGAATGCCCTAATGTCTGGTAAGGGAGCTTGTAGAAAACTAAACACAGACACTTTTTGATGGGTTTGTCCCAGCTGACTTATACATAGGACAGAGAGTCACTGGCCTGCTTTGTGTGTGCAGGTGTGAAGCGAATAAAGGCTTTGTGTGCAAGAGGAGATGAGATGAGTCTAATTTGGTTGATAAAATGAGACTTAGCCTTGAGAGGGACTCCGGCAGTTTTGGCCAGGATGCCACATCACACTGAGACTATTCACACACACAGATGCACACAGATCACTCCTGTCCACTGGACCCCTGCCATTCTGATTTAGTGCCTGACTGTGTGTGTGTGTGTGTGTGTGTGTGTGTGTGTGTGTGTGTGTGTGTGTGTGTGTGTGTGTGTGTCTGTGTGCGTTGCAGCTGTTTGTGTGAGCATGTTCATACTACACAGCTTAGGCTGAACATGTGTATGTGAGACTTATCTGTGTCTATTTCAAAATCCGTATCAGCTCATGTCTGTATGTGTGTCAGTAGCAGCTGTGTGTGCGTCAGTCCCCAAAACACGTCCGCTTGGGTTTCTCTAGCCCTGCTCGTCGCTCACAGAAACAAAGCTTCTTTTTCCCATGACTTTGCAACCTTTTCCCAAACAAGCACTTCTCCATTCAGCCCAGTGGAACAATAGTTTCTCACAGTCAACACGGAGAAGGAGGAGGGGGGGCGAGAGGAGGAGACCCTTGTTATGGGCCAATCATATATTAGCCCTAAATCACCTCCTTAAAAATACACATTTGACTTGTGTCTAACATAACATACTGTGAGCAAACACTTGCGTCAGAGATAAATATAGCAGTCCTGAACTTTTAGAGTATGTTTAGAGTTTAATACAATATGTTACTGAGGTCAAAAGCCAGATTCCACTTCCAAAAGAAGGAAAATAAGCTTTAAGGTCAACACGAAATAAAAAGTAACCCTATTTACCTTTTTAATAAATGTTCCTGGTCTTATTTTTACCAGTACTTCAGTACATGTAATTCAAAACAAAATCTTTCTTTTGGCTTTCTTTTGGGTAACTTCAAATAATATTTTTTACTCAGATATAAGTCACATTAAAGAGGTCAAATAGATTGTCAGTGCTATTTCATGTTGACTTTAAATTGTAGGTCCTGTAGCAGATTTAAAACTCCTTGAAGAGTTACTTCTCTCCTGAAATACACACACATTTAACACATATATCCCTCTCAGTGTGGGGCCACTTCTTTGGGCTCTTGGGGGTAACATGCACACTCTTTCATTCTTATTAAAGCTGTGTCTCTACTCAGGACACCTCACGGGTCCCTTGCAGGACCCCTGACGGTTATCCAACCAGGAACACAGGCTCTTGGATGAAAGAATACACCTGCTGAGAAGCTTGAGGCACATGTGCATGAAATGCAGGATACATATAATGCATTTCCATGCTTAACGAGAGGCATAATGTTGAGAAAGACCTGTGGGCGCTGTGGCTGGGAGCTGCCCACTGGTACAACCTCCTCCTGAGCGCCGCTGTACTGTAACACTTTCACGCTGTCTGTTCGCTTTTCTCTCAATTAGCAGCCTTCTTTCAGCACACCTCCTCCGGCTCTACAGGGCGTCGCGCTGGTGTTAGAAAATTTCTGCTACCCAGTGCAGGGGCTGAGGGTGAGGCTCCTCCGCTGTCAATATGGCAGTTATCACAAGTAGCCAGACCTCCCATGAGGAGCTGTTTACGCTGGCTAATTTGACGTCGAACATCAGCCATTTAGCACGACGGCATTAGCCGTGGCTAAAAAAGCACTGTTGTCGCTTATTTTTGCTAACTAACTAGTTTAAGTCTTCAGACATGGTGGCGACAGAAACCGGTGGCTGCTTATAAAACACATATTAGAGTTAACCTACATTTCGGGAAAACTAACCTAATAAAGAGCTTCTACGGCAGTAGCTTATACATGTCAAACACAGCATGATCGCTTCCTAACTCAATCAGACTCATTTGCTGAGCGTCAGTGCCTCCTTGAGATTGTAAATCTATTTTCCCACGGAATGAGAGTTAAAAAGAAAAAAAGACAACAGGAGCGTTAGTGCATCAGAGTTAGAGCAGGTCCTGTGCACAGAGCGACTAACCCAATTGGCTGTGTAATTGTTTAATTTGTCTCATTACACCTAAATGAATGTAATTGGTGTTTTTCCTGCATGAAGTGGCCGCACTGGTTGTGTGAACTGGGCTTTGTGCAGCACTGCGGATGACGGTGGGGGAGTCTCTCAACACATGTTCCCAATTGATATGAGCACTCACTTTATATAGGGTGACCATATTTTAGTTTTGCAAAAAGAGGACCGTAGGGGGCAGGGTTCGTGGGTGGAAATCTGGGCGGGGCTTCATCTAGTAATATACGTAGCCAGGTTTGTTTTTGTTTGTTTGCTTATTTTGCTTTTATAATAAATACAAATAAAACAAGTAGATAGAACAGAAAAAGAATAGATAATGCTTAGTCTTAGAAGGTTATTATTTATAATAAATAACAAGAAAATAAGTAGAAAGAATAGAGAATGCTAGTGTTAGAGGCTCTTTTTTCTTTATAAATAACAAGTAGTTAGAAGATAAATAGAATAGAGAGTAATTAAAGTTATTCGTTTTTAATTAAAAAAAGCAGATCAAATTAGAATTAGCATTAGAATAGAGAGTGCTAGAGTTAGAGGATCAAATGATGATGAAAGAGATGTGTTTTCTGCCGTTTGTTGAAAATATTAAGGACTCAGCTGCTTGGATTGAGTCGGGCAGGTCATTCCAACAGGAGGGAACAGTTAATGTAAAAGTCCAAGAAAATTTTATCATAGGTAGAATGCAAAATGTTTCAATTGAAGCATTTCAGTCAAATGTAACTTGTGCAATATTTCAACCCTTTAACCCACTTGGGAAAATCAACCCATGAGTTGAGTATTTGGTGCTCAACAGATCCTGAGCTCACTGACAAATATCTGATCTTGTAAGATGTCCTCCCTTTACACATAAGAGTGTGTGATCGCGAAATTGAAAGTGAAAGTAAACAGTGCAAACACTCATTAAAAAGTATATAAATATACCGCATACAGATAGCGGCTCCCTGATGTGCCAAAATTATATACAATATTAGAATGATTAAATGAGTGGATCCAAAATTGGCAGGAGCGAAACACATGTCGTTGGAGCAGGCGTCAATGGTCAGAAATTCAGAGGAAGCGGGATTAAGACAACAGCTGAATCCCGGACATTTTGGCTGATTAAGATATCCTGGCCGGACGCATTTTTTAAGGTCCAAAAAGAGGACATGTCTGGGGAAAAGAGGACGTATGGTCACCCTACTTTATATTAAGAATATTTCAGGTGGCATTTAAAAGTTTCTAAAGAAGAAGTATGTAATTTCTGCATTAGCATTATCTGTTGTTTATTTAAAAAATGTTAGCATGTTAGTGTGTACAATTCAGTATAATCAACATATCAGCATATTGAAATTGAAGTAGCAAAAGTGCATGTTCAACCTATATATTTGTGGTGTCTCTAAGTTGACCTTAAAAGATTGACTTTTGGACAGACAATAAGGAATATTTGTGTCTGTGTGCATGTTCTGATTGTGGGTATGTTCAATTTTCCTGGAAAGAAAACTGCAAGGGAGAGAGTGTGCTAGACAGACATGTCTGACATGCTCATTTAACTCTTATTTTATAAGTAAAGATTTGGCCACAGGATCAACAAGACATTGAGTGAGAGAGAGAGAGAGAGAATTACGAGGGAAATTCAACCTTAAAAGAAGGCATGCGCAGAAAATTTTCCAAAGTGCTATATGTTCAACAAGGAAGCCAAAAGGAGAGAAATTAGTAGATACTAAATGTTATACGTGTCCATTTCCACCTCTACTTCCTCTCCAAGTGCAGAACAACTGTGTGTTACCTAAGCGACTGGCCCTGAGCAGCATATAACTACCTGGTGTGTGCCCGTGTATGCGTGTCTTGGTGTGTTTGAGTGTGTGGGGAAGGCTTCTCTCAGCCTGGTGGTTGGCAGCTAATGGGAGCTATTTGAGGAAGGACACACAGGCAGAGGAGCAGATGGGCGCTGCGTTATGCCCACCTACAGCGGGCGGCTGACGCACCTCCTGCACTCACACCTAATGGGGGCCTAATAAAAGGCTGGCTGTGCAGACACAGGCTCTCCACTCAATTTCATTAGCTGCTAATCAGCCAAAGGTGCCCTTGGCTCACGGAAAAGGACCGTTTGCTGGAAAAAAATGAGGCATATTTGGAAAAAAAGAACGAAGGGCATGAGTGAGAAAATGGACATGCGTTTGCAATTGGAAAGAGCAGAGTTGTTGTTTTGGTGGGGTTCGAAAATGCCACATTTGTCTGGAAACCGCAATCAGGCATGGAAAAGAAAGATTAAGCATCAGTCATGTGATCTCAATGCAACTCTTTATTGGTTTAGACTTTGATCAGATTCCAAAAGTTTTTTTCTCCGTAGGATATTTGACTTTTAAAGGTTATATATAAAAACAAACCTACAGTAAGAGTTAAGATTAGCTAATCTTTCCACAATCAAATTTCCAAAATTTCTAGTCTATAACTACACTACACATAATCCTGATCAAAGTAAAATCTACATTGAATCCAACAATAAGATGAATACTTTCACATTACTGTGGAGATCTGGGAAAAGAATAATTAGCAGCAAACTTTTGTAAAGCATTGTGAATGATGTAATCAAGCAAACATTCCTACATGCTCAAGGTAACTTTATTGCAAAAAATACTTTCTACATATAATCACAACTTATTTATTATTTCTAAGACCATTTTATAAATTAAAATTTAGAATTTTGCCATTCATCTCAGAGCTTGTCAGTTTGGTTGAAATCCCAATGGAGGACATGAATGGGAAAAATACTTACAGACCCAAAACAGCTATAAGAAGTGGCGACGGTCCCTGTTGTGCTCCATCAGGGCCCTGATAACCCACCCTAAAGTGACATCACACAGTTGTAATGAAGAAACACTCTCATGAACATGATACAACATTGACAGGTTCCTTTTTCAGCCATCAATGTTTAACCAGGTGTATAATAAGCCTAAACTAAATAAAGAGACTCAGGAAGTAGATCCATGTATGCAAAAGCAGATTGTCCGCACGTGTTGGTTTGCGTGTGCGCAATCGATTATATCCACCAGGGACAGTCCTTTCGTACTGACGCCTGCACCAGACTGGCAGTCATCGCAGGCACTCTGTAAAAGTTAATGGCCTATGCCCACGTCCACGGGGCTAATATTAAGTGCCAGTCTGCAAGTACAGTGCGTGTGTGCTAATGCTGCTATCCAGGCGCATATTCATTATTAGTTATATGGCTGTGTCCCCTCTTCAGCGCGAGGTCACTGTGGCCCACCTTTAATTGCCGGAGCATATGGCTGGAAACAGATTTTAGCGGTGGGACTCGTTCTTAACCACCATTCTTGCGCGCATTCTCAGATGTGAGCCATATTGTCGATGCTGGCAGCTATTGTTTCACTCATTTACTTCTTAGAGCAAATTACTCCCTAATAATAGCTCTACCTTAGAGTTTTTCTCTCCTCCGTGCCAGCAAACCTGTTCACACTGCATATGTTAATTATCTGCACATCTTCATTATGTTCAAAAAGCTTTAGGTTCAAGCTGTGCCGCCTGGCGAGAGGCTCTGACTCAGTTTGGTGCCAACTTTCCACTTTTTCCCTTTCCGGTTTTCTTTTAGCATTTTTTTTTCTTTCTTGCTCTTTCACTCTCTATCTCTCTCTTTTCATATCAACTATGAAAGTTGCAAAGTTAGCCACTCTTATCCTTGACAGGTTTTTTCCTTTGTTTATTTTGCCTTCAAATGTTCTTAAGGCTGATTAGGCGGGGGTTTTAAGGTTCTAGATGTATTTATTATGTTTCAATAGATAAAGTTATGTTTTTATTTTTTTCTATCATGGAGCTAGTCTAAAGAGAGCATTTTTGTCTCATTTGACATCTATCGGTTGTAAAACCCGTTCAGACCCAATAAACAGATTCCTCTGTTTTCTAAAAGTTTTTAAAAGCTTTTCTAGTAAGCCATTCTTCTGACCAGAGAGTTCAAGGAGCTAGTATATAACTACACAGGAGTTGACACTTTTGTCGTACGCTTTCTGTAATATTCCACAGTTTTCATGTACGTTAGACAAGAAGGGATTCCTTCTATTAGTGTTTAGGTGTAATTGAGTGTTTCCCTAAACTATTACCAGTTTAACGGCAACCTATCCAATCCCTACAGTTGAGATACTTTGTTCCAGGCTAAGATCATTCTTAAGTCTTCTTTGTTTCGGCCATCTACTTTTAAACACGTCATGTGTTCTTGGTCCCAGCCAAAGTGAGAGATGCTTTGCAGGTGATGTTAACCATTCAAGGCCATCAATTTAAATCTCCTTTGAAAGCAACTATAAAGTTTAGTCCTATTGTTCTCTAATTCATGATGCATGTTAACTGGATGCATCAAACTGCATTAACTGGCCTGAAAATGTCAATATCAGCCTCACCTACTCTGCGTGGGTAATGCTATTTGCTACATTGATTGAATAGAGAACAGCATGACGGTGTGTTTGAACGCTTTGAGGAGATCCACGAGCCTCTAATTCCATATGCACCCACACACACTTGCTTACATGTCTATGCGTTTAAGAGAAGAGCGTGTGCTTGTAATTTGCCACAAAATACTCCTTGCTCAAAACCACCGGAGAAGACAAACACACACGTGTGCATTGGCTAGCACACGCTACTGTGACCACAGAGCTGTAGCTCGCGGTGAGGAGACACGGGCAGAACCAGAGGAGCATATGTCCAATTAGGACTGGAAGTTAGAGCCACACCAGCCCGTGGGGGTCCTGTCAAAATGCAACAATAAAACGCCACAACTTCCTGATCTGGGAACAGGAGGCCTGCCGTTTGTGGTTAACCAAAATGGAGGAATGATTGCTCTGTGGTAGGAATTCAAAAACCCTCAGCCTCTGTTCATCTTAACACGTGACTGCTGTGATAAAGTGCCTACTTGCTCTCAGAGCATGTCACTTTTATATATACAGTATTGTCACTTTTGGAGCTTTTGTGCTTTGCTTGTCAGTAGAACCATCTGTCCTCTTCTTCTTTGGGCCTGTGTGTCTCAAGACTCTCCCTTGGCCAAAGTCTCTTGCTTATGTTTTTTTCTCCTTCCTCCTTATTTTAATCCTGGAAACCTTGTGAAGAGGTGTGGCGAGTTGCCGAGCATGGTCCTCTGCAGAAATGAAGGCCAGCTGTTGCCAGAGCGTGAAGAAGCTCCTTCACATGAAAATAATCAAGGGGACCAACTATCCCAATTGCCACTCGTCCACACCTCACTTGTCCTCAGGTGACAGTTGCTGGACAAGCACAGTGTTAAAGCTCTCCCTAGGAGTAAACTGGCCAGACAAAGTGTGGTCCGCCTTGCAATTATTCTAGCCAAAAGACATCAATTTAGACAGGAAGTCTAACTGACATGCAAAGCAGCCAACTACAAGTCGTTCTGCATTTATAAACCATTTAAGTGAAGAAAAAAATAAATAGATGATGCCAATTCATGTACAATATGGCATTAGCTGGTCAGTGATCAAACTGCGGGTGGTCGGAAGGATTTTCAATAGTTTACCTATTTTGGTTTTAGTCTTGGTTTGTGACCAACATCTTAATTGTTTTCTTTCTATCTCTTCAGCAGGTCCAGGGTCAGTTGCCCCCACTGATGATACCAGTGTATCCAGATCAGAGAACTCTGGCGGCCGCTGCAGCACAACAAGGATTTCTACTTCCTCCAGGGTTCAACTACAAACCAGGCTGCAGTGAGTATTAGAGCAGCATTTCAGTGATGGGTTGTAAAATGAAAGACTTCAGTACAGTTTATTGTTCACACTAGAGATTTCAAACCAGATTGCTGAAAGCGGAGTCTTCAACCCAATGTTGGGCAGCATCTCCCTTCTGTCTGGTGTGTTATTAAGATCAGCCAACACCACTGATGTCCGTCATCTCCCGCACATGACAGACTCTCAGACTAGACAAACTCACTTGCTTTTGTGTCTCTGTATTTCTTGTACAAAAGTAGGAACAGGAAAAAAATAAAACTTCCTCTGGGGTTTGTGTTTTTGGCCGTAGCAGTCCAACTGTGAAGCAATGTGTTGTTTACCGCGAGAAACGAGGCGGCAAGTGCCAGCAGCGCAGCAGCAGAACGCTCGCGCTCTCACGGGGGGGTAGAGTGACCTGCCCCAGGTTTCTTCATATTAACACGGGCGGCCGCCAGAACACGTGTCCAATACGCCTCGCACATGCCTCCGACTCCTCTCCAACTGTACGTGTGCGCACACACATCGCATAGATTTTACACTCATACACACTCATGAATGTACATCTCCCTTGTGAGACGGACCGGTCCGCATCTCCAGCTCCGCCCACTTTGCTTCACAGTTTCCAAAACAAGTCCCCCCTCCCTCTTCCTCCTCCCGAAGGCCCCCTCTCTCCCAACCATACACCCTCTATTTCAATTACAGCCAGCAGCACCATCAAACCCTGCCCAAAATTTCAATTACGCATGTCATTTAGTTACCATTACAGTGCCTGCTCACGAGGGAGGAAGCCGTGATTTGAACCCCTTAAAACCAGAATGGAAAAAAGGGGGATGAAATCCCTCCGGTCGCAGGGTCTGGACTAAGGGGACACTGGTTCCCACCCATTGCTCCCCGGAGCCAGGCCACGGAGCTCTTCCAGTTAGTCTGAAGATGCTGCCTCCTCGCCAACAGCAACATGTTTGCTTTCCTTAGTTTTGCTCTTTTGTTACAGCTGTACCCGGGAGAGACATAAAATAGCTGGAATATTTGTGTTTGTTTAGGGACTGAGAGAAAGACGAGAAAAAAATAAAACACATCCTTCAACTGGGTCCAGGGCAATCTCTAACCTAGCGGATGAGTATTTCTTTGGGGGGGGGGTGTATGTGAAAAAAATTTGGACACACTGATTGGGAGTCTGTTTTTTGCTTACTGAGACAAGCTCTGACTTCCTCTACAAACTCCCTTGTACAGATACTCGGCGTCTACATTGGCGCGATATGATTGTGTTGCTGTGTCGCTCTGCTCACTCACACACAGAACACTGAGAAGAGAACAACGCGCTCTCTCTGTCTCTCCCTCAGTCACTCAGGTTCGCGGGTTTTTCCGTTAACGTTTAGGGTTTCTTCAGCTTCAGGTTTGTTTTTACTTTGGTTTGTAGTGTACTTATTAACCAGTAGAGTTTTTGGTAGCGTGGGGTTTGTTCAGACGTGGTGCTTGGTAGAATGCGACTGCGTCTCTGCCTGTCCAGATTTTTTTTTTTTTAAACCGTCAGCTGGCTCTAACCAGTTTTTTTTTACTTCACGCACTGAGTGTCTGACACTTGCTTGCTGTATTTCATAAAAAGGAAGTAGTGGTATAAAACTATATTACAAATTAATTAGCTACACACACACACACATACCTGGTGTGGAAATAAAAAAAAATATCACTGATCATAAAAAAATTAAAAGTTAAAAAAAGAAAGTTATGTTGAGATGAAAACTCTTGTTCATTACATTTTACTTCATAATTGCAACCGCATGTGTTGTATTCATTGTTGCAAAACTTGTTCTGTATATAGTTCGTTTGTTATCGTGATCAAAACCATTGATCTGAAGTTCAATGCTGATGCTGTCATGTAAATAGTTTTCTAATCAGCGATAAATATAACAATTTCTGATCAACCCATATCAATTGCATGCTTAAAATAACATACCGGTTAAAGCCCCGCCCATTTCAAGACAACCCAACCCACTTCCAGGTTAAATCCCGCCCACTTCCGGGTTAGGCCCCGCCCAGTCCGAGTACAGATACAGATAATTCATATGGTTAACAGATACAGATACAGATACAGATACAGATAATGCTGTACTCGCTCATCCCTAGTAATGTGATAATTAATTATATGAATTAATTTACTTTCATCAGATTCCATTTTTATACATGTCACCAACTTCCAAACTGCATGCACAGAATGGTGGGAAATCATAGGGGAAGGGGGACGTCAATGATGGCTTCAAAACACACTCCAAATATAATTGATTCTTCAAGAATAACAGAATTATGCTTTCACTTATCTGATATATTTTAAGACCGTCTATCTGGATATTGAGCAGATGCATTTTCTCCCCTTCTTTCTCAGAGTGCCTCTTCCAACCTCTCATAACCTTTCTCCCTTTTCAACCAGCATTATTACATTGTTCGTCACACTTTGAACTCAAAAAGATGCAGTACAGATTTGAGGGCACACTCGTCGTTTCTCATGTCACAGGCCTTTTCTGCGTGATGCTGATAACCCCAACCCCTCCCCGCCTCCTCTAGCCGAACTGGACTGACCTTTACCTCTCGGTCGTGTAATTATAAAGCCCATATCTGCAGGTGGACGCTAATAACTCTCGCTATTCACTCCTCGTGTTCTGATTCATCTCTCCAATGCTCTTGTGCGGGGCCCGAGGAGACGGGGCGCTGACGTTACCTCGTTAATTACCATCCTCTCCTTATCATGCCTTAGCCTTCAACTGCTATTGTGCTCGGGGTATTAGAGCTGCAGCCACACAATCAGCCTTTCATTAGAATGGATGGGGGGACTTCACAATGGAGGTCTTTACTGACAGAAGAGAAAGCAGTGAATCTGTCGCTCCATCGAAGGAGAGGGGGATGGGGCCCAGAGCCTGGGCAGAAGTGTGGGGAGATGAAAGGGATGGGTGATGTGTAAAAAAAAATCTAAAGATTCTGACAATGCCTATAATGCTCTCTTCCTCAGGTGACCCTTACCCTTTACAGCTAATCCCTACGACTATGGCTGCGGCGACGCCTAGCCTCGGCCCTCTTCAACTGCAGGTAACGTCCATTTTGTGGTTTTGTTTGTTTCTGTGTGTCCGTCCTTTTGCTGTGGAAACTGTGCATTTTTCCCAAACATTCAAACAAAATCTCCCCTTTTTCTCCCCTCGTTTTTCCCCCCTTTTTTGTTCTGTGATCCCGATAGAGAACAACAATGCCCACTGTTCTCCTCAACTCTTTCCCTCATGCCAACTGCAAGTTGCCATAGAAATGGGCCTTTGTGAGGGGCCGGAGCCCAGAGAGAGAATGCCACACTGCTGGCTCTGGGGTGCTGATATTGTTCACTGAGGAGCGAAGGGTACCATAGAAACAGTTTTTAAGGGGGACAGAGCACAGAGGAACACTGAACAGAGAGCAAACAAAACATATATTATGGGCTGTCTGAATAGAGGCAAACTCTCACTGTGCTGCTCTGAAATGGAAAATGCAGTAAACATGCATCTCCGTGTCTGTCCTTCCTCCTCTTCCTCCCTAGTTTGGTCTCTGGCAGGAGGAGAAGAGAGGATGAAGAGCATAAATCACACAGATGAGAGGAAACAGAGGTGCACATCTGCTACAACACTGTTTTTGTAAGAATATTGTATACCGACTCACTCTAGCCCTGTATGGACGGGCTGCATTGAACCCCTTGTCACCAGGTTAAGAGCCTGGCTGTTTGAGATGCATTAACCTGAGGGACAACAGTGTCTGGGACCGGTCCTTCCTCTCAGTTACCTCCCTCAGGCATTAAAGTGCCTGGCTAAGAGGCCAAACTCACTATTAGTAAATATAGATGCACATTAGAGTGAATTTTAACTGGGATTTGCACATCCGTACACTCATGCAAAGATATATACACACACACCTGCACATCTGTATCACAGATTTAGCATATGTAAGAGGTATAAACGGCTCTCACACTTACGTGCTTGCATCGAAACAGGTGGTATTCCCAGGTGCCCTCTGGATAACCGGTAACAAAACAGGATATTTATGGGGGGAGGTTGTTTTTGTTTTAATAATTTTTATTATTTTTTTACCCTCGCTGCCTGTGCACTCACCCCGCTGTGCTCCGTATGACTGGCTTACTGCGAGAATCTTGTCCCGTCTGATTTTATCTGCTTCAGAGCTTGTATCCATATGTTCCTTCATGTTAAGATTAAAAAAATCCCAGATTGAACAGCTTTGTCAGGCACAATTGGATTTCACCAGAAAAACAACTGGGAAAAAAAGAAGAAACAACAACATCCAATGCCACTGTTCTCTCATTCCAGCCTCAAATCTGCCTTTCAACACACACACACTCACAGGGAGAGAGATTACGGCTTTGTCACAAAGAAAATGATTTACTAAGGCTAACCTAAATACAGATGTCTCAGATAGAAGCACATTGGATTTCCTCTGGGACAAACGGCGCGGCGTGTCTACGTGTCTCATCGTTAGACCCCCCAACATGACGAGAGGCCCAAAATATTTGCTTTGGTCACTCCACAAGCCATTGTTCAGTGGTTCAAGCACTCAGCCCAATGAGCTAACACTTTCAATATGGGTATGAATCTGGCTTGCAAGACCAGAAATACTACAATATTATTTACATTTATGCATTTGGCAGACATTGCGTTTAAGATTATGTCATTTTTACATTTTCTGGGAATCAAACCCATGGCCTTTCTAGCATCATTCTGTTCGAGCTAGGGGAATGCTTAAATATATGTCAACTGAAAACAATGTATTCTATCACCTGCAGTATAGACATGTTGATTATAATTTGTAGTGCAGTCATTCAACTTAATTTTAGTACATTGTCATTTGCTTTTTGCATCCTATGTAGTGTGAATGTTTAGTATTCAGAGAAATTCTTTTTAGGTTATATGTTTCAACACACCTGCAATCGCCAGATGAACAAAGTCACATCTGTGTGAGACTGCTCACCTAAACAATGGGCATTAAACAAGACCTTTAAGTGTGTGTCTGAGTGAGAGGTCGTCATTGAACCAGGGGTCACTATCTTCAAGGTGTTTTCCATTAGTCACTGCAGCGTTCTTCAAATCTGGCCTCAAAACCACTTTTTACAACTGCGGCCACAGCTCACACTGGCCTAATATTCTATTACCAGCTAAATTAACCTGCGTAACCCACCAAAACACACACATATACGCTGAGGGATTGTCTTGAAAAGCAGGGACAGTGACTGACTGTGTTGAAAATGTGGGAATAAAGAAAGAGGGAGGGATGAGAAAAGGAGGAGTAGAAAGGTACGAGCTGTGAGCAGCAGTACTGAAGAGGTATAAAGTGGGTCAATGGAGAAGGTCAGCCATCATATGTAGAGGCAGATGTTGGACCATATTGCACCGGATTACTGCAACACACAGCAGAACGAGCAGAGAAAGCGATAGGGAGACTGTATTAAATGCCTTTTATCAGCCGTAAGAAATAATACATACATGTATTTCCATTTGTAGTTCAATCCCCAGCGATTTATTTTTTGACAGGCACTTGTGTGCTCACAATGATAAGCACCGTCAATTCCTTTCAGATTGCGATCTGGTGGCATTGTCCAAGCTCGATGAGGTCAGTGACACTGTTAATAGATAGCATGGCTGGATTTATCCTGTCCAGTATGCCCTATCTGCACAAAAACATAATAAGCTTACATAACATTCCCAGTGTATCACACAATGGGAATGATATTTTGACTCAAAGCTTCCCACAAGCAGACCTAAAACCTGGACTGAGTCTTCCCTGACAATCCGAAAAAATTATTAAGCAGAAAACAGAAAAAAATGTCCTACCCCACAATAGATTTTAATTTGGCTTTTGTATTTTACTTTAGTACTAATTGACACTTAGGGAGGGAGATTTCTTGGCAGCGGCTTCAGTGAGACGCAACTCATGTCGAAGTTCATCCCGCCTGGCACACTAATCAAAACAGCACAGAACTCGACAGCCAGTGTTTAGTTTAGCTCAAAAATGTACAATAAGAAAAATTGACGATGACACAGAAAAAAAGCATGAGACGCACAATAGCCAGCAGTGACCAAAATGACAATAGCTTAGAGGATCACTCCGAACTGCTTCCATTTTGACAACAAAGCAAGATGGTAAAAGAAGCTCATAATCTGAGTAAAGCGGGGGATTACTGGAGAGCGAGAGATGTGTTCAGCCACATAAAGACACGCAGATCCACTCCGATGGATAGCGCTGACAGCATCCTGTCTTCCTGCGCTTAGGGAGGGGACGGGGGCTTAGCAAGGTTGGGGGAGTGGCTTTGTTAAAACATGTGTCACCAACACTAATACTCTCCAATCAGCCTTACTAGTTAAACCGCAAATGCCAATCTATTTCCTCCCGTCACCGCTCATATACACACGTACAAACACACACACTACTTAATGCAGTCACATCTGACCTGCTAGATCGGACAGGCCTGAAATCAGGTGCAGCATCACAGACATTGCCATTGGATTCTTTCTTGTGCTTCCTTCTCTGTTGACGGTGTGTGTTTTCTTACCTCTGTCGCCTTTAAACACACACACAGAGTTTCTAGTTAGAGAATTAGAGCTGGCATAAGACTCTGTGGGATTAGCAAAGAGAGAGAGTGAGAGAAGCAAGGGTAGAAGCTTTAAGAGTTCAAAAGGACGCAGCTTGACTGAAGGAGTCAAGAGTCCTATCAAATCCCTCACAGATATATACCCTCCCCATTCAGCACCTCTGTGTGTGTTTTTTGCATAAGGCTGACATTTAAATTCCTCTGTTACATCCCCACTTTTGAGATCAGCCAGCCATTCATCCCCCATTCTCGCTGCATGTGCATACGTGAGCCCGTGGGCACTCGAGGGGCATTGTGCTGTCACTTCCTGTTTGCTCACGCTGACGATGGGGTGGCAGAGCTTTGAGCGTGTTCAGTGGCAGCCCTGTTGGAAGTGCAGTGTATGTGTGTGTCAGTCTAGTGGTTGTGACTGACAAGAGCTGGCCCTGTAATAGAACTCAATTCAGAAAGAAAATAAAGCAGTCTGATGCAGTGGACCAGACACAGAGAATCTCGCCCTCTCACGCACACACACACAGGCAGGACATGCTCCGACAGGGGCCGTATGTCACGCTCAGGCACACACACAACCAGGGGCCATGGTGGGAGTAATTGAACAGAAATGACCAACAAGAGCTTTATTTCATGTCCTGCTCCCCTGCACAGACGACAGCTCACAACTGAGGTCACCTCCTGATCAGAAAGCTAAGAAAAATGTGTGTTGATGTAATGCACAACCAGAGAGAGGAATACAAATAGAAGAAACGCTTAATGTTTATTGTAAAGATAATGACCGACTGACTGTGCAATGACACAGTCATTACTTAACAGAAATAAGTATAGATTTGAGGTGAAATTTTTTGTGATGTTAAACGAGATAAATGGAATCAATTTTGTAGGACAGAAGTCAACTATACTGTTTAGTGTTTTAATAATTCAAATATTCCAGCAGTGTTTAAAAACTCCATTCAAACAGCATATTGTTTCTATGCAAGGTCTCTAAAATGTCTCATTTTACTTACTGTAGACAGTGAAAAACAATAGGTGAATGGTGTTGATTAATATTGTCCATCATATTGGACATAAATATAATTAAATACATAGAGATTTTTTTTAGATATCGATGTGCCCCTACTTTTAGGCATACAGTTAATATAGCAGTGTCCTGTAATTGAAGGAAAAATCAGTACTTATAAAATGTATTAGCTCTCTGAGGTGCAAATTTAGGCAGATAGAAGCCAGTTTGAGTGGATAGAGATGTTCTGTGTGGAGATATGTCTCTCAGCATGATGGTGTGTTAATCTCTGTGTGTTCTCATCTGATAGAAATATTTAATTCTAGCAGATACAGCCGATAGAAGATTGTGGAGAATGTGCTGTCGAGGTTGAGAGAGAGAAAGAACTGCCATGGACATTTGCATAAACCAGTCTTTGTTTCCTGCTGGTGGCTGGCAGCCAGAGACGAACAGAAG
Source organism: Gymnocypris eckloni scoliostomus (assembly GCA_027564155.1). Taxonomy (NCBI): domain Eukaryota; kingdom Metazoa; phylum Chordata; class Actinopteri; order Cypriniformes; family Cyprinidae; genus Gymnocypris; species Gymnocypris eckloni. Next base: position 14,179,997 of record CM050432.1, on the reverse strand, counting down.
GACGGAAGTTTTACTCACAAACAGCCACTCGCTTCCAAACCTTAAAGAGAAAAATACAATTTAAAAACAGCCCGTCTCTGCTGCTACTGTAAACACAGATTTGCTTCCTCATCTTTTCCCACAAATACAATAAAAGCCCTCTCTCTCTCTCTTCATTCATTCCTCAAAGTCCTCAAAATTGCACATGAAAGCCCCACAAACACACTTATTGCAGGAATTGTACAAACAGCTTCGGGAATATGTTTTACGTGATGTCCAGCCGCTGTACTATCTCCCTGTTACCGTAGAAAAATGTACTGTGGTCCAGAAATACATTAAGGAGAAAATCAATGAGCTCTGCATTTAACTGTTGGGATATGTTATTGATTAAGTTTGACAAATACTTGTTTGTTTGAGGGGAAATGCAGATATCCATATCATTTTAAGATCAGCCAATAAATTGGCCACTAATGAAAACCTTTTAAACGACAGAAAAGAAAGGAGCAAAATATTTGTTTATTCTGTCAAATTGCAGTTTCATTGAATCATGCTGACAGATATGTTTTCTAGTTTTAAGAGAGCTTTCTCATGGGTCCTCCTGTCCTGGTGTGCATACTTAAACAAGAGTAAAATAATCAACGGGGGGTCCGGCGTTTGTTTCCGCTCCCAGTGGCAAAGAGATTCACAACTTCTCTCTTTACATAAACACATTCTCAAGTTTTTCACCTTGAGAGGCACTTTTTTCAGTCTTTCCTTAGTGAATATGACCCTTATGGTGAGTGTGTTTTTTTCCCCAGGATGCACCTTGGCAGGGACATGTCTCACTCAGGCGTCTGCTAGCTGTTAGTGTAGCCCCTTGAGGCCGGATGGTGGAACATAAAGTGACAGCTCTGTCCCCTCACACAAACAACCATCAGCCCTCTCCACTAATGGCCAAACCAGCTTTTTAGCCAGTTTTTTCTTTTTGTTTGTTTGTGCGTTCTATGTATTCATTTATTCATGGACCTTTCTCTCTTCTTCATCCCCTCTTCTGTCCCTTCTCCCTCTGTCTGTCCTCTCTCTTTCTCTTTCTATCTCTCTCTGTCTCTGAGCAGCAGTTCTATGCAGCTCAGCTAGCTGCCATGCAGGTGTCTCCGGGGGCCAAACACAGCACAGTGCCTCAGGCCAACCTGGCAACCGGAACACTCTCGCCCACCAGCGGCCAGAGCGAGAAAAACAGAAACACTCCACCACCAAAGCCCAAGGTATGTGTTTGTGGATGCGTATTAGGCTGGAACAACTGCTTACATTTACCATCCACAGTTAAGTCTTTGTATGTACTGGTTTTGATGGGCTTTTTATTTGGTTGATTACCCATAACTCGCACAAGCTGGCACTATGCCCTCAATTCTCCATGCCTCATTGCATTGTTCCATTTCAAGTGCTTTGTTATGGCAGCTTCTGAAGGTCCTTGGTCCTCAAACCTGAAATCAAGCTCACCACCACTGTGTTGTGCTTTTTCCGATAATGTATACGACTCTGAGAAGGTATCTTTCCCTTCGGCCAGCATGGCAGCAGGAGGCCAGAGCTATCTGAGCGGAATAAAGCTCCATGAATATCAGGCAGGGCAGAAATAAAAGCAGCCTGTCTGGCCTCTCTTCCCTCCTGCTGGGCTGGTCATTCTAGATGCCCGGACACCCTTGCAAGCCCATTCTGTCCCGCTCAGCAGTACAATAGCTGGACCGTGGGGTGGCCAGGGCTGGATAAACATGTGTGAAGGCCTGTTGCCCACTCTTTCTTCGGCCTTGAGCCACGGCTGAGCCTGATGCTTGTTTGGACAGGGAAGAGAACAGACCTGGAGCTCAACCACATGCCTGTTGCATAGAGGAAGAGTACAGGATATGTTTCCGTCTGTCAATCTCAGTGCAAAGCTTTGGCGGTCCCCATCGATTGGGCCTTGCCCCATGCAGCTCACTGTGTCAAAGGCTAATGAAGGCTGGTTCCTCAAACATTTGGTCCTTTGTTGTCACATGACCAAATAAATGGAGAGAAAGAAGAGGGATGTGGATAATACAGATAATTGGCAGAGCCGCCTGCACCTGCTAGGCCTCCGCGGCTACTAAGCCATGAGAAAATGACCTTTTCCTTAAATATATTTTCTGTCTCTTTCATATTCCCTATCAAGTATCTCGAAGTGGAGTCAAACCTCCGGTTTTCCTCTCCAAATTTTTCCTCAATCACAACTCTCTTGTTTGTTCTCTCAAGCTTTTTATCATGAAGGGGCAAGCATGTATATTTCAGGGTTGCTGCCCTGGGGTAGTCACCACTCTCTCATTTTAAGACATGTGCCATGTGTCAGACAGCTGGTTGGACTGAGGCGTACAAAGCTTAAGTGCTTTACCCCGGGGGAAGCCTCACAAATCAGGTGCATCACAGTTTTCACTCTGTGACCTACTCAGATTTACACATGCAGACCCTCACATCCTCATTCCTTCACTTAGGCTCAGTGCTGCCACAGTTGGCTTTAGATATCTCTTGAAATTGATGTATATATGTACAACTAGATTTTTTGGTTGGTCAGCATTCTGAGCTTTGACACTTCCAGTGTAAACAACCTCAAGCTGTCGCGATACACCTATCGCTTCCAGTATTGACACAATGTTATTGTTAATTTCTTTTTTAAGTTTTTTATGGGCTTTTTACTGAGATAGGACTGTAGAGAGAGATGACAGGAAAACACTGGGATGAGAGAGGGAAGCGGGATCGGCAAAGGACCTCGAGATGGGAATCGAACTCTGGTTGCCTTGAGCGCAGTTACGCTGTTATGTCAATGCACTAACCACGAGGCTATTGGCACTGACATGTTATTGTTAATTTCTATAGTTTTTTTAGGTTTTGGATTTCTAAGTGACTTATATCTCATTTTATATGAGATTTAAGCTTATTCATTTTGTATTCGAGTTGTCTCCTCCTGTAAAATGTATGACGGATCTTAAAGCTAGCCTTCCTCCTCTCACACGGCTTTGCCAGTCTTCATTAGTTATCCTCTCACCAGCTACATTCTCTCTGGCTAACATCCCACCCAAGGATTTGCTTCTCGAAGAACAATTCACCATCGGGGCGGGAGGCAGGCATTATCTGTCATAAATATTCAGTTTTCCTCTTCAATGCAGCCTCGCTACACACCCGACACAATATGGGTCATGATACAGTATTCTCCTCAATCGCATCTTAGTGTTCTCATTGAGTAGGGTCTTTTGTGTGTCTCCCTTATGATGGAGTCCACATCCCACTGGTTCTCTTTCCATTGAGAACAGCACTAATGAGGACAATCCTGTTACGGCCCATCACAGCACGAGCAGTGAGGGAAAGGTCTTAATCAAGCTCTCCAGACCTTAGAAGCTCTGTTCCAAAACCTAGCATGATGCTTTGCTGCCTACAGCCTCTGAAAGAGAGCGAATGTCTGCTCGTACTACTGCAGAGGCAGGATGAGGAGAGACACTGTAGTTCTGTGAGATGTGGTTGTCCTCTATGGCTGCTGCAAATGCTTTTGTGTTTCTGGCAATTCATGACAGACGCAAAGGCTCTAGAAACAGGTGTCGGTACAGATGCTGCACTCCCCGTGTTAGCACATATAAGATCCCACCGCAGTGGGAGCATGTTAGTGACCTAAGACTCGCTCTGCCAGGCAAAGATGATAGAAAGCTATGGCTTGAGCGAGGGTTGGTGAGGTCATTAGACCCTGGAGGTTTGAGGTCTGATGTGGTTTCGATAAGGAGCTGTGAGGCTTTTAAGAACAATAGTGAGGACAGAAAGGTCTTAATGGCAATTAAGACAGGTGTATGCCTTCATTGTAGTGTTCTAATGATGTGCACAGGGCAACATCTGCCATTTGAGATCTAATTGGCTCTATGGTGCCTTCCCTGATGTGATTACAATGTCAGCAGGGTTGATATCTGGGTACTAGTCATTTGCACGTATGGATAGAGTCCACCACTGGTGACCTGGAGGCACAGAGGCAGTGTTGTTTATGTAATTGAGTCTAATTGACATCTGTGAACATCTGAAGCTGGAATGTGTGCATCGAATAATCATTTGTGCTTATATTTATGGAATACTTGGTTATTCTGTGTTTGTGTATATGCTTGTATGTTTTTTTTCTTTTCAATGCGCAACATGTTTGGTAAATGTGTGTGAATCTTCTCACTTAAGCATGTTTCTTTACATGGTATGCTCGCTTTGTCCCTGTTCTCTTGTTTGATTGAGCATGGGTGTGCTGCATGTTTGTTGCACCATGGCATTGCACAACGTCAATCCAATATTGGCAAGTTTTTCAACTGGCCTGTGCAACCGCAATTAATCTTACATTTCCTTGTGGTCTGGCCGCATCTGCTGAAAACCTACATTTCGGCGTGCGGTCAGCTGATTTGACCCCTGCTGGGAGATTTGATTGGGTCCCAAGTCTCTGAGGAGAAAAATCACACCAGGCCAAACGTGTTGCTGTTTTGCAGGACGAGGGCACTCAGCCCTTGAATCTGTCGTCCAAGCCTAAGGCATCCGAGAGCAAGTCACCCACCTCCCCCGCTTCCCCACAGGTCCCTGCCCTGAAGCTGGGGCCCGGGTCCCTGAAGCACAGCGCCCCTTCCAGCATCGGAGGACCGCCATCCAGACTCAGCTCCATAGGTACCCACACCTCCACAGTTCATTGCAATTCAATAAACACACACAAATCGCAGCATAACCTGCTTAATGTTATTACATATTTCCCTGAATGTATCTCTCAAGAGCATTTCTACTCCCTGGATATGTTTTTCTGCTTGCACAGACTCTTTTATGAGACGGTAATTGATGTTACATTTTTAGGTTTGTAGAATTAAATTTTGCCTGAAGGGCACATTATCAAACATTTATTAGTCTAAATGGTGGCGGAGAGCTTTTTAAGCAGCTGTATTTGGAAGTGAAAGAGAGCAAGACAGCGGATGGGAAGGTTTAGCGGCGTTTATTTCTGTTGTTTAAAGGTGCTGAATAGAGCAACACAAGCCTTCCTGACAGGCGCTGAGATTAGACAAGCCTCTTATACAACTCTGTTACCACCCACAGCACAAACAACATACATTAATAACACAATAAAGCAATATTCTCCCCTCCCCGTGCCTCCCCTCCTCACAACAGTTAGCCATTTCAGACTTCTTCCCTGTAATCGCAGTGTTTTTCAACAAATCCTGGGATTTAATAGCAGATTAGTGGATTTGCCACCCAGATGTTTTTTGTTCTGAAAAAAATGGATTAAGAAGTAAAGTTTTCACTGGAATCCTTTAGTACATGATGCAGCGAGTGTTCTTTTAGATCATTAAATTTAGTAAAAGATTATTCCATCTGGAGCACATCTTTAAGGGGTCAGGAAGTATTGTGTTATCAAAGATGTATTCAGAGCCCCACATAAAATGTTGTTTGTAGCTGTATGTGTTTATCTGGATGTATATTTATATTTCAACTTGGCAGATCCCTTTGAACGCCCTTTTTTATGCAATTTCCTCATCTTTCCATCATCGTTGTTCTCCACCTCTCTTATCTGTTTGACCTTGCTAAGTGACATCTGTCCTGAGACTTTCCAGCATGCCTGACCTCATGCGTCCCGTTCTTTTTGTGTCACTGTCACCAAAGAAACACAACAGGGGCTGTCAAGGACTGTGTCCTCTATGGCCATCACTCTCCCTTGCTTTTCCTCAGAAGCCAAAAAGAAAGTTTCACTCTTCAGGTCACTGTAATGTTAAAAGTGATATACTGTTTATGTTTTGTGTTATTAGGCTGATAGTCATCTCTTCTTTAAACAAGTCATTTCAAATGTAAGAAAATCTCATAATCATCTCTTTAGTGGGGTCAGTGCTCTCAATTAACACTCCAGACATTTTTTTTACCCCTAATTAAATCGGCTGTCAGGAAGTGTGCTGGCTCTCGCACCCTGTGACCTGTGGCCACTTTAGCAGATTCCTGAGATATGACTTTTAAAAGAGTTCCCTACTCTGTAATTTCAAATGAAAGCATTTAATCCATCCTATCCAGCATTAGCGACCGGATTAGGGCAGATAAAGACTCATAATCTAGCATAGGTCTTTGTTAGATCTATCCTGGCAAGATAATGGTCCACCACACACATACACTAGCCAACAGATGCGGCTAACGGCTTGGGCGGTTAAGCTGCTGAGAATAATACAAATAATAGCCATGAAAAGATGGTTGGAAACATCTTTGATATGCTCGGAGGCAGATGTTGCGGAATGGGCCAAATTAGGCCGCTTATGGCTTTAATATAAGTAATCTCCTCTCTTCTTTTTTCTTTTAAGATTTCCATGAGCTTTGGTCTGAATAAAAGCTTACAGAAGGGTAGACAGAGAGAAAGAGAGAGAGAGACTGCATTTATATATGTGGGATATAAGACAAATTTCACATTTTAGCAAATCTAGGGAGATTTTCATCAGGCGTCAGTATGTTTTCAAATGGATCTCTTATCTTTCATTTGTGTGTGAAAGTATTGCTTTGTTCCAAAACCTAGTGAGCTGCCTACAGAGCCAACATTTTAAGGCAAAACCTATCTCAAAAGGTAGGCAGGCATATATATACAGCCTCCTTCACTAAGAAGGCAACCACAAAATGCATTGCGACAATATGCAAAATTGCTAACAGGGAAGGACAATTGGTGATTTGGTAAATGCAGGAACCATTTGAAAATTACTGATTTACATCAAGACACATTTATATGCTTCACTTATCTGCTGTCTTACAGTCTCTTGTCTTAAGCCTGTGCTCTGTCTCACTCATACCTGTCATGATTTCAGACCTGCTGTCGTCCATCACCGGCGGCTACCTGAACGATCATGAGGCAGTGACCAAAGCTTTCCAGGAGGCCCGACAGATGAAGGAGCAACTAAAGAGAGAACAGCAGGTGCTGGATGCCAAAGTAGCGGCAGTCAACAGCCTGAGCCTCAACAACGGTCGCTCAGAGAAGGTTCGATAAACTCTGGTCTTGCATTTACCTACACACTCGTTCTTTCAATTGTGAAGGGAAAAGGTCTGCAGATCCCACCCTGCTCATCACCAATGAAGTGAGGTTTAAAACAGCCGAAACAACACAAACAGAAGTGTTAATTACAACCCAACGTGTTTATCTCTGAACAAAGCGATTTCCCAAAGCTGTTCTTGTGAAGAGGAGCAGTGGAGGTGACTAAGATCTGAAAGCTCTTTTGTTGTACACGATGGTCGTGTCTGGGAGGCAGGCTGAGGGCAAGCAGGGCGCAGTGAACGGGACGCTAATTTTAATGGCGTAGCTGACGCTAATGTGAAGTGACTGAAGTGACTCCTCGGCTGTGCGGCTAAATTGGGCTTGTTTGCTAAACACACTGGGAGTCAGCTGGTCCACGAGCCACCGCACAGGAAATGCCTTTGACCACACATAATAAAACACACTCACTTTCCGAGGAATTTACATACAGATGCTTTATAAAAGCTGAGTGTGTCAGTAAACAAGCATTAAATTATGGACAATTTTGCCTCGTCCATCTCTAATAGCGTGATTGTGCACATCAGCAGAGGAAGGCGCTTGTATATACACAGGTGTCCTTGCTTCCTGATCTTCTCTGCCGCACAGAGATTTGGTTTATTTCATAAACCTTTGTGTGTAAACTCATATCAACATCTGCAGATACACAGTAGATAAATGCTTAACAAAGCATGTTTATGGATGCGTTGATCTCTGCTTCAGATTAGCATACACACAGGTTGGTGGGGGTTTCTTCTCTCGACCAGGCTTAGTGGCAGTGCTGATTGCTACTAGGTTAATGAAGGTGCATTAGGAATAATCCACATCTCCCAAGCACTCTATCCTTATTATGATTTACAACAGATCAGCTGCACTTTACCCTGACCACAGCTTTATGCTCTTACACACCGCCCTCCATGCTGCAATTTTGCACACGTTTAGAGTACCAAGGGTTATTTTTGATTAAGGCCACACATCCGAATGCTGAAAAATTGTCACGCGTCAATGTGTATTTTTTGTCCATTTTTTAGAGAAGACTAAATTTAAATGTTCTTTCAGTATTTTTCCCCCCATTCATATTTTGACTTTCATATTGTTACTTGACTTTACCTCCTACGTGACTGAGGTCCACATCAGCCAACCCATCTAATGTTTGTTTTTCCTCTTTAGTCCATTATCTCTTTATTTTAGTCAATTACTGTCCCTCTCCATTTTAACCTCGGCTCTCTGAGAGAGAGTGTGCTGCGCGCTTTGAACTTGTTCCCCAGGAACACATTGTGCAGGCAAACCAAGCCCTGTTCCTAAACCCTTTTGTGTCACACTAAGCTAAATGGATTGTGGAAGATGAACAAGGCCAATCGTCTATGAGATGAAGGGGTTTTAGTGTCAATCCACAAGGTTTAGCTGGTTAGCATGGCCCAGTTAGCCTCTGCTGGTAATTGTTGTAACTACACCAGCTTAAAAGCATCTTTCTTCATTAATGCTTATTCAAAATTAGCTGATAATTTGTGCAAGTAAATGTTTTGCAGTGACTGTTTTATGAGGCTCTTAAAAGTAGTAAATATACTTGCAATTGAGGTGAACAGGAGTATTAGCTGATAGCTTTCACCAGATATTACAGACCTTGTACTGTATAAAGCCTAAGTTTTCATGTTGTCACATTATCAAACCTGATCATCTCTCCATTTCTCTCTCTCTTTCACTTTGTCTCTCCGGGGAGAGATTCTCTCTCCATTACACATTCATTTAAACCCCACTTACTAACTCAGTCTGAACAATTAAATCTTGATGGCTGCGAAATGGTGTAATGCATTTCATTACAGAGTCGCAGAAGGCCCGGGTCACTCTCTAATGGTGAGGACTCTGTCTGCGAGTGTGTTTTAAGCATTGCATGCATTCAGGATGGAGTCTAATTGACTAATTAAGCCCCAGATGCAGCTCCGGGGGGGTGACGGGGGTGTGCATGTTTAGAGCGAGCATGGTGTGTTGTGTTGAAATATGCGGCCCAGCTACATTAGCCATGTAAATGCATAGTAAATCTATTTTTATTGGGTGTAATAAATACCCAGGAGGCTGTGCGGTCCAGCCCCGATCTCATCTCTGGAGTGCTCACGCTCTCTAATGCATTGACCTTAAGGCTAAGTGAGAGAGACAGAGATGAGTGAGTAAGAGAGGGAAAAAATAAGTGTAAATAGATTGCAGGTGGCATCCAGGCTACTCGGTTTTGATGGATAAACATTAACTCGCGTTTTCATTCATTTTTTTTTTTCTATGCACTTCATTTGTCAGTTCATTGGTTCTTATGCTAATGAATCTGTAGATTTGTAGATTATGAATCTAACTGGATTGGTTGTATGTTATGTGTGTACAGGATAAAGCCGCTCTTGAAAGCCTGAGCCAACAGTTAAAACAGTCTGAAGAGAGCAAGTTCACTCACGCAATGATGGACTTTGGCATCAGTGGCGATTCAGATGGTAAGATACTCTTTAACGACCCATCATAAATTCATCTCTCAAATGATTTTATTGTGTAATCAAAAAGTTCAGTTTAAAGTTGCATGAAATAAAAAATGCATATCTATTTTCTTTTTATTGATCTTATCGTGAACAACTCATCCATGCATGTTTTATTTATTTATTTTTTGGCCTCGTAACTTTTAACTTAAGAAATACTTCTCCAGTCATTTCGGCTCCATAAACACCAGCCCTTTTCCTACAGTCAACTGCAAGCTCACACCATAACCAGTGGATAAAACCAGGACTCAGTCCTACATTATTTGACAATTCTTTTTGATTTGTGCAATTTTTTTTTCCTTTGATAATCTATTTTACTCAGATGTATGTCATAATATGTTAGAAAATATTTGAAAGACTTTAAAGACACATTAAGGTTAACGTGCAATGATCATGGATCCTATTTATTTCCCCATAATCTTTATTGTATTCTTGTCATCAATTTCGACTGCCAACTCGCATTTAATATTGCTCTATTCCATTTTTCATGATCCAATGGATTCTCAGTGAATAAAATTACATCCAACCCTACATTTCCATCTCATTTGATGTGTACTGACTGTATGTGTATCCCCACACTAACAGTGACTCCCTGCTTTCCTTCTCTAGGAAGCCCAAGTGTGTCAGACTCACGGATCTTCAGGGAGGCTCGAGGACGTGGCAGCATCGAACCGCACATCAAGCGGCCCATGAACGCCTTTATGGTCTGGGCCAAAGACGAGAGGAGGAAGATCCTTCAGGCCTTCCCTGACATGCATAACTCAAACATCAGCAAGATCCTCGGTGAGATAGAGAATAGTCAGAGACCGCGCTAGTAAATCTCTCCAACCACTTATCTAACCACTTCAGGTTTACTAGCTTCGTCTCTTGTTTCCAGCTTTTGACTTGAGGCTTTTGATCGATTTATATTCCATCCGGCTTTGGTTCGCCACACACTGTATTCCCTAATTGGCTGAGATTTGTGGGTACATTAAATATGGGCGGGGCTTAAAGGCTGGCTCCTTCGGGAAGAACTATGCAGCCAGCCACAGAGAAAATCCCCTCTGTTCTTCCTCCCAACACACACACACAGCCCTCTCCCGCACTGCATTGTGTAACCACAGCCTAATGAATCGCTCTAGAGGGCCGACTCCAACAATGATGATATAATTCATTATGCATTAAACCAGCTCTCCAGTCTGTCTGACATTTTCTCCAGACCTCTGGGATTGTGTTTGACATTTTAAAGAGCTCCTAAGCGTTTTATAACGCTGGAAAGTCTGGTTTTAATAAGGCCCCACTCTCTCAATTGTTAACAGAAGGAGTTTCCCCTTTCCAGTGCTGGGTGCATGTCAGGGCCAGTGGTGACAGCTTTTTCCCATTAAACATACAGTAGGACTGTGTAAATTCAACACAGACTCACATATACACACACGTAACACCCATGAACACACATTTGCTAGAGTTTCTGGAACTGTGACGTGTGTACATAGTTGTGTATGTGTTCACACATCTCTGCTAATGAGAAATAAGAGACACGGGCCACAGGTACGCATGTTGAGCTCTGATAATTAGATGGAGTGTGTTAGTGGCCCACTTAACCCGCTGTCACCTGAAATAATGCCGCACGTCACCCGTGTGTGTGTATTTTGGAGAGCAGAGAGCACACTCTATTCTTCTCTGTTTGACATCAGCTCCACTCAAAGCTACTCATTAGACCAAACAAAAACCCTCTCTTAGTGCAAAGTGCCAGTTCTGAGGCTAACGATAGGCAGTTAAAAGCCACACTGAGCATTGAGAGTGTGCAAAATTGCATTTTTAAAATCGAATAGTCACTGGGTTGCCTGAACGATTAGTCGTCTAATCTGTCTTAAAGAAGCCCTGTATTAGTCTGGGTTTGAGTTAATCTGACCCTGATCTGCCAGGTTTTCCTAAATTTGTATGGCTGTAGCAGCTATCCCTGTCATTCTGTCTGAATCACAAGTGTGTTTGTTTGCTCTAACACCTTGTTGTTCTTACAGGTTCTCGTTGGAAGGGCATGACCAACCTGGAAAAGCAGCCATACTATGAAGAGCAGGCCCGTCTTAGTAAGCAGCACCTAGAGAAATACCCAGACTACAAATACAAACCACGGCCCAAACGCACCTGCCTAGTGGACGGAAAAAAATTGCGTATTGGGGAATATAAGGCCATCATGCGCAACCGCAGACAGGAAATGCGCCAGTACTTCACCGTAGGGTACGTTTCATTATATAACACCTTCCAGTAATGTATTATTTTAAAGTCAGCATCAAATTGACCCTGTTGAATTTCATAATACACATTCCTTTTCTAACTGTGGAAGATCAATTAGTGTATTCATAAAGGAATAATTTGATGTGCCTTTGAAACATCTCTCCTTTTGGGTGACATCAACAAGCCTTCAAATTTTCAATATCCAGTTTCACTCAGTAATATGTCACATTATGTAAGTAAAATGGGTTATGAATGCCATTTCAGGTTGACTTTCAGCATTCTTAACACAAAGTTGTATTGAAGTAATATATACAGTACAAATCATTTGACTAGTAACCCAAGTTTCCTGTTTGTAAAGTGTACACTTTTAGGAAACAACAACCTGATGAATGTTTTCACCCAGGCTCTGCTAACAGATTGCGTGTTTGTTGTATAACAGGCAGCAGTCCCAGTTGCCCTTGTCCTCAGCGGGCGTTGTGTACCCAGGCGCGCTCTCTATGGCAGGAATGCCCTCTCCACAGATGCCCTCTGAGCACTCGAGCATGTCTAGTAGCCCCGAACCAGTCCCACCCACCAGCCTGCCCTCTTACCTCACACATAAGGGGGAGAAGCCTCGCGTTAAGGAGGAGCTCCGAATGGACGATGGCAACGGCGATGCCTATGATGACTTTGACTACGAAGACGATGAGGGGGACTATGGCAGCGACAGTGAGAATCACATCACTCAGTAAACCTGCCAATCACAGCCATCTCACCAATCACCTGGCATCTCACGCAAGCAAACTTCATTCCGCCCCATACACCGTCCAATCAGGACTCCTCCAGAGCCAAGCCCGATATCTACAGCAAAGCACAGGACCTGTCAATCAACGTGACTGTTACATGGAAAGGAGGGTCTTGTAAAGGAAGTATAACACTTGCCTTGACTCCCGCTGAGCGAACGTACCGCGGCAAGTTCATATTGAATCATGAGTAAGCTACGACGACATTAAAATTACACTCAACCGATTTGTTATCGAGACATTTATTACTAAGGACCTGTCAGTCGACCCGTCATAGACACTTTAAAATGGTGGACCTGTTTGTTTCTAAAGAGACACTTTTAAACAGCTTTTTTTCTTGGTTCTATAATATTCTCACTCAGGTACACAGTGCCAACAAGTGGCTTGTGAATGTGATTTTGTTGTTTTTGTGCTACAGTTTTAATAGAGAAAAAAGACATTTATTTTCCTCTTCACCGTAAAGCACCTGATAGGAGTAAAACATTTCCTTTTTTTGGCGTGCTATTAGCTGAATCTCTTTCTATCATCCTCACGCCCATGTCCTCTCACTCAAAGATGTCTTTTTCTGTTGGACGAAAGGATGGAAGGGAGGATTCGCATCCCTTCACTCAGGAGTTCGGACACCGCTGGATGACAGACAATCCCTCCTTCCTCGCATCTTTTCCTCTTGACACGCTTTGACTGTTCCTTTCTCCTCCTCTTCTGTGGGAGCTTTGGATGTTGACGTCTCTCAGGTGTGGAGACAAACTTTACGAGAAAGCACAAACTTTGTGTTCGGTGAACAGCTGACATGGCGATGGTTATCGTGGAGAGTGAAGCCTCGAGCAGAATTATTGTACGCGTGCACATTTCTTTACGCTTGTGTGTGTGTGTGTGTGTGTATGAATGCGCATTTTACTAAGTTTTAAGTACATTTTTATTACATGTAGACGGTTGATGTGCTGGTCATGTGAACATTTACAAAAGGAAAACAATTCATATTCAATACGTACGATTCATGCTAGCAGCCAGATCTGTGCGGAAGGAAGCCAAACGTTTAATAATAACGCTGAATTTATCATTCTTTTTATTTTTTGTCCAATCATTCATTTTATTATTATTTTATTCTTACATTTTTGTTCCACTCTCATTGTCTCCCTGAACAACCTGTTTCTGCCATCGCTGGGTGCAGGGAACATTGCACCTCATTCTGAAAGGAAAAGAGGAGACACGGAGAGAAAAGCTCTCTAGAGGAGAGTCTGTGCTTGAATGGCGTATTGAAGGAGGAGAATAGAGTTCCCACAAGCCCCGGTGCTCAGCACTCGGTTTTCAAAGGACAGCTCGGAGACAAACCAGGGATCTCCGTTCAAGACAAGCACGAGTGTGCGTTTCAATCAGCGCCCCTTAATATATCTCACATCTCTACTCCTCCGCAGGGGTTTGTGTTCTGTCTCTCTCCTCTTTATTTCCCGCACTTTTTTCCATCTATCACTCAGTTTATCAGTGCAGAGGAGTCTCCGAGCCGTGCCATCAGTCATCCGCTCTCTGTGTGGCTCTGACTGACCCGCTCCATCTTACTGCACCTGTGTGGCTGCTGTTGGCACGTCGATGGCGTTTGATTGACGGCTGCCCTAACTCTAACTACTCTGCCAGCCTCTCTCTGGCCTGGTGTGGGCATGAGCGGGCAGCTGGATGAGAGAGACACACAAGCTGTTAGGTGAACAGAAGCCAGACTAGCCATTAATATCTGTGTTATCTACCCAAAGGCCGTCCACTCACAACACATATCAAATTATATATTTAGAATGCACACGTATAACTAAAAACATATTAGAATTTTCTGGCCTACTTGAGATTTTTTTCTGGCGATAAATGTTTAAGGTACTCTGATGCCTGTAGCGCTAGCAAAGTGATGACCAATCGCATTTTGCGTGTTCGTCTTTGTCTAGTTTATTGGGTTCGATGAGGTCTGTTTGTATTTGTGTTTTGCCTCCATGTTAACGTCACTCTGCTGTCGAGGTTGGGAGGAGCCGTTTCAGACTCTGCATGTTAATGTTTTAGTTTGTATTTGCAAATACTGTATTTTATTTTCATTCAAACTGCCTCTAGTGTAATAATATTATTAACAATAATTATAAGAATAGGCAGCATTTCCTAAGTTTAGTAAGTTATGTACAGTATAATTTATTATTTTTCTCCAGTTGGATTTTTTTTATGATCGTATGGAAACTGCGCTTGATAAAGCATTATATTTAGCTGGGTAGATATTTAGATCTAATTATTATGTTCAATATTCTGTTTTTGTTCTCCTTTTTTATTTTATTTGTTCTTGTTTTATTTTGTTGAATTAATCCTGTTCTGACGCTGATATATATCTGAGAAAGTGGTCACGGTGAACTGCTGATATGAAGGAAAAGAGACATTTCTTTTTTTTTCATTTTCTTTTTCTCCTCCGTGCATCGTTCATGAACTCCAAACACATTTCTTAAAGCACTAGGACTCTGGACTCTCGGAGACAAACACAAGAAGAACATGATATTTTTATTTGTAATGGTTTATGTATAATGTGAAGTTTCCTATCTGTTAATTCTCTTTTTCTTTTCCTGAAGATAAAGAAAATGGCTATATTATATCCCATTTGTTATTGAACAGAAAGAGCGTGGATCTTGTTTACTGATATTTGTCATCCTCTCTCTTTCATTGGAACATCACTGGTTTAGACACATTCATTTGTTTACCTATTTTGTCAAATTAGAGTACAGTTACAGTACACAGCACCTAACCCTTAAAAGGATAGTTCACCCAAAAAAATGAAATTGACAAAGCCTATATGACTTATTTTCTTCTGTAGAACAGCAAGGGAGACGTTTAGCAGATGGTCCAAGCTCTCCTCCATATAATAAGAGTAGATGGGGATCAGGAGCTCTGAAAAGAAATAAAAGCGGTCCATACTGCTGTATTATATTCCCAAATCCTCTGAAGCCATATGACAACTTTGTGAGAAAAACAGACTGAAATGAAAGTCGTTATTCCCTGAAAATCTAGCTTGAGCACTACGTTCACCATTCACTTTCAAAGTGCAAAACAGCAGCTTGGACATTCTGTTAAACATCTTTTGTGCTTCACGGAGGATTAAAAGTGAAACGGGTTTTGAAAGATGGTGGCAGGTAAACTATCCCTTAGAAGACATGAATTGATCGAACTGTCTGATTTCAATGAAGCTCCACAGAATGGCCATATTAATCTTTTTTATCTCCAGAATTGTTTTAGCTCCACACACTGTCTCCCTCTGTCAATCAAGCTCACAGTAGTGGCATCACAATCAAACCATGTCAGATAACGAAAGTCACAATCACAGAATAGCCACCATCTGATGTGACCATGCTTTCACTTTTAGTAATTCCCACAATCATATCAATCGATAGGGACACTTATGCTGGCTGGTTTAACATACAAAGTCAGGTTTTGTCTACTAAGTATCTGTCAGCATGGTAACCTCATGGTCTTTAGAACTCATACTCTGGTAATGATGGCCTGTATTATGAACAATAATTGATAAGACAATCAAAGTCATGTGTGGAGCTCAAAACAACGTTAAATGACATCAAACAAAAAGTACTTATCTTACCATCTCAACTTGAAAATCAAGAAAGATAATTATGTAAATATAGCATAGAGTTATAGATTTATATTTTGTTCATAACACAGTGTAATATAAGTTGTATATTTCTTTCTCTCTTTTATTGATGTTATTCATGCCACAATAAAAGCAAGAGTTACTGTACTCTTATGAAAAAAAAGCAAGCCGTGGGTTACCACCATCTGTTCTAAGTTGACGTTTTTCAGTATTACTGCCAGTCAAGGCTCAAATAAAAACAGCAACGTGTTCTGTATCTCTACTGTGTCTGTGGCTCCTTTTTCTGCCCTACTGCAACTCACCAACTCCATAATTAAACTCTAGCAGTCCAGAACTGCCAAAAAGCACCACACTGCACACTAAATCCTATCTGTCTACTGTTACGTGCCAACACATGAAGCAATTGCAACGTTTTTAGGCCAAACAAAAGGAATTCCCAGTGCTGAACTTGTGTCTGGAATTACGTACGTCACGCCGGACAGTAGGACACCTTCTGGGGTTAGAAATATTTGTAGAAGAATGTTCATGAATTACACAGAATTGTTAACAAATCTTAAAGGATTGTCTCGATCACTCCCCTCAAGTAGGTGGTCGGAGATGTTTTAACTTTCATACCAGACTTTCTAAACCACACATTTCAATTAGAAATAATATTTGTACCACAAATCAAAAAATTGCCCAGTGTTATCATACAATTAAAGAACCCAAAGCAATAAAAATACCACTTTTATGTGAACAGTGCACACAGAGTATGTCTGGATTAGATTTCAGTCACAATAACGAGGCTCTAGTGCTGTCCTCAAAGGAGCGTAACAGCAGGATTATGGTAGTAAAAATCGCATTCATTTAAAAACTTTGAGACCAAAGGTTAAGCAAGTGTATCTGCATTTGTTCATTAAAAAGTGAAGTACTACATTACCCACAATTCTTAGGCAGGGTCTAACAAAATAGTTGCTTTTAATGTGGAAATGTTAGTAAGCAATGCGAATGGCATGATCAAGTCTCCCTAATATTTACTTGAATGTTGTCCAATAAACTTTCATTTTTATACTAAACTTCACATTTTTATGTTTTGATGTTGTTTATATAGTTCAGTCCCTTGTGAAAAGGACACAGTCGTGTACTTTTTGTCAAATAGTTTTTAATGTTTCAAATCAAGGCTTATAATGTTGTGAGTGTTTGACTTTGTTTCAAGGCTTGCAACTCTTGTCTGAAATGCCTCTGGAATAAATAAATAAAATACTCCCAAAACCAAGGCTGCTTAAAAAGACGCCTAACTCTGTAGCATGAGCACCCAATTTTTCCACCAATCAGAAGGCCAGAGCACAATGGATCACATCCAATCAAACAGTTGGTCTAATTAACCACAACAAGCATGGTGGAATGGAAACAACAGAAAGGACAATGAATGAAGGTAAGGTTAACTTTAAAAAAATCACAAGCTTTATGTAATGAAATATGATAGTTGTGTTAATGTCAATGCTTTTGTAAAAGCTGCTGGGTTCAGTGCTCTTGTCTTTTCTGGCCCTGTAATGTTTCCTTTCCGGTGGGTCTGTGCTGCTGTCTTGAGTGTTTGTCTGAGAGGGAGTTAAGTACTCCAAATTTTTGTTTAAACCCAGTGGAAAGTGGACTGGAAAATTGAGTCTTTAAGTCTTTAAGTGAAGTAGCGTAGCTCAGGGCACTGTAAATATTTGATTTTTTGCCTGTAGCTAATACTGAATAGGGTTTTGTAAGTGTGTATGTGTGCATTTCTGCTCAGTATGAGGCTAAGTACAGAAAAGAAACATCTTGATTCTTCAAGTTATCTTTCTTGCTGTCTTTTTCTCTGCTGAGTGCCGAATGGAAAAAGGGGGCAAGATGTTTTCATGAGGCAACAGCATCATCTGAGGGAAGCAATTAGCATAATTCAGAGTGTGTATTTACTGTTTTTACATGTTTGTAAGCTCATGCTAGCTTATATATTATTTTTACAGTTACCGTGTGTGTGTGTGTGTGTGTGTGTGTGTGTGTGTTCCAGAGAGCTTCTGCGACAGCTCAGTGAAATGTGCAGATTTGAAGCGTGGGTGTTTGGAGATTGAGTGAAAACGATGTCACATTAATGATTTAAAGTAGGTAATAGGATGTGATGTGCCTCCAGAGCCGCCAGCTAAGCTGAGTTTAAGACACTCCGCTAATGTATTCATGAAGAGGGGGGGATTAGAGAGTACCCAGAACTCCAACACACACGCGATCACACACACATTACCAATGACAGACAAATGTGTACGCACACGACACCTTAGCATCTGCACTTACACTACAAAGGCAAAACGTTAACACGCATGCCATTCAACATCACAGCGGCCAAATACATATGACTACAACCAGAGCGGATGTCAGACAACAGGTTAAGCACTAAATATAAACCAAACAAAATCACCAACCTCCCAACACTTACAACTTCATGCATTCACTGAAATATGACAATAAACTAAATCACAACTGATAGTTGTAATGAATAATATTTTGGGGAAAAACATACTTTTTTCAGGATTCTTTGATGAATAGTAAATTATCATGAAAAAGGCATCTTTTGGACATTATAAATGTCTTTACTGTCACTTTTGATCAACTGAAAGTATTGATTGATTGATTTTAATTCTTACTGACCATTTGAATGGTAGCGTAGGTAATCAAGATATAAGAATGTGTCATTTAGATTCTGTAACTGCTCTCGATTTTTCACCGGATCATTTTATTGGCTATGACATACATTTTTAAAAGTATAAATATTGCACAATTTCTCTATTAATAATAATACTTTATTATAAAAGCTTCAGCAAAGTGCCGTTTAATTCTTTTTTAGACCATGTCAAACCGGAGGACGTCATGTCTCTAAAGTATTTCATGTCAAATAAACAATCAGATTTTAGACCTCAATGTGAGCTGCCCTTTTTTTATTTCGCCTTTAAAAGTGCACAGTCTTTTCTGACACAAGGACGAAGCAACATGTAAAAGTAATAGCTTTCAGTTAATAATGCCATTGTAGAAATGGCCTATTCACAGTAAGCATCAATTCATTTATTCTGTGAGCAAAGGTGTTTCAAGTGACAGTTCATTCATCATTTACTCACCCTCATGTCATTCCAAACCTGGATGCGGATGGCTATAGATATTTTTAGGAGAACATGCCTTATGAGGCTTTTATTAGGCTACGGATATGACAGATTTTTTTTTTTTTTGTAAAAACAAAAATACAGAATGCACCTTTCAATGAACAATGTATGACAATGTTTCCCATCTTGTGGCCCTTCAAAGTGAATTCAGTGTGTGTGGTCTGGGGATGTGCTAGACCTGCAAACACAGCTGTAGATGGTTTATTCTGCTGTTTAGCTTCGGTTTAGCAGTAGGTGAGAGACAGGCATGGCATTGAGAGGAACAGCACAGCCTAAGGCTGCTGTCCAATCAGCTCTGACACATATTTCCCCTTACAAGACGACACATTACGTTTGTTCCCATTCAGTGACTTCATCAACAGCTGGCCTGCTCCACCCCCCATCAATGTTCATTCATATGAAATCATATAATTTTGTCTTTGAGAGACATCCGCATGCCTTGCATTCTCTTGTGCATTTGACAGTTCTTATCTCAGGTCTTATTTCAGATAGTCTCAGTCTGAGTTGACGATCCATAGTTTGTAATAGCACAACTTATAACACATATTTAGTTGAGTTTAAACATTCAAGCAATTTTAACAATTCAAGTGCAATAAGATGCTAAGGGGAACTCAAATCGGTACTCCCTTACGAACTGTCAATATGGTTTTCTGCAACAACACATACACCCAAACCATATGCACAAATATTGAAAGTCTCCTGTTAGCAACAGCTTATGAGTATTATAACGAGTACATTTTTACATATTTTTGAAAAAAAAATCAAAATGCCCATCTTGGAGGGTATTCACAGGTCTTAAGAGAATTTAAACGTTTAAGGGGAAAAAATATGATGTGTATCAATATACTGGATCTGTACTTTAGGTCTTAAAGTTACATCCATCTAATATACCTTCTGCTGTTTGTCAAATAATGTCAGTCAAACAAAAGACAAAGAAAATCACTCATGGTGCTTGGCTGTGCTAAAAGGTGCAATTAAGTAATATTTGACAGCTAGTAAAAATAGGATCTGTGGTCCAGATTCCAAATGTTGGAGGGCATTGTTTCTCCCACCCCATCCTCCTCAGACTCAACACTCATGCGGGTTGCCAGATTGAGGACACGCTTTATCCGTCTTTTAATATGCCTCTCGTCATAGATTGGAAGCTGAGGCTATTTAGGTTGTATGTGCGATCTGACCCAGTTCGTTTGTTGGCTTTCATGGCTGCAATCCAGTGTGTCAAGATACTACTGGGTAAATTGGTAGTGAGTGGAATCACACAGACTAAAACAAAAACAGACATTCCAACACGGAACTCACTTTTCAACATAGAATAACTGGCTGTAGCATTGTTCTTTGAAGAAACAAGTATGTAAACTAGGGCTGGGCAATATATTGCATAGTCATGCGCATCTCGTCTGTAAAGCCGAAGGCGATTCCTCTGCGATAATGAGCGTGATATTGTGAAGCTTGTCCGTGAACTATGGCTCTATGTATTAAATGTCGCTCCATCTGAAAGCAAGTGATGGAGATTTACTACTAATCACAGAACCGGCTTTACTGACGAGACATGCGTGATCATCGCATTCTATATATCGCCCAGCCCTAATGTAAACTTACCATGTTTCCTAAATATCCATATATACAGTCAAAGAAATTACATACAGAACCATTAACCTTTGAATAGTTAGTACGAATTACAGAATATATAATTCCCACAGTGACGACTGAGCATTTTATTTTACATTAGATTTTGCAGATTCTGTTATATAAGCAGACATTATACTTGAAAATGTATATTCATACTTGAAAAAGTATATGTACTTTGAATTTGCTTCTTTGTTCTTGTTTTCCAGATTTTTTTGTGTCTTCAATAAACTTGAGGATTTCTTTTATTAGTTAATTAGTTTTAGTTTTTGCTGTGATATTAAAATTGGTATAGATATTTGTTAAATTTCAATGGTACATTAGAGACCAGACGTTATGCTGCAAGTCAAATGTTTGGCTACATGAGTCTATAGGCTCAGAGTTACGAAAAACTCTTGTGTTGTTGATTCTGATTATTCATCCATCATTATTAGAACAAATATGATCAAAACACCACTGTAATTTCAGCAATTTTAAAAGTTTTGGATACAGCGCTTAACATTTTGTACCACCAGTTTGACTGTGTTTGTGCTTTATCCGGAGAACAGCTTGACTAAGCGGTATGTGAGGAGACCGCTTGCACCCGCTGGCCTCCATTTGTAATTTATCAAATTGATTTTTGAAGCATTTATTCTCCAGCCATTAACACCCGAATCCACACATGCTAATATTATGCTAATAGTATGATAATTGAGAGGGGAGCTGCTAAGCAGGCCTGCTGTCAGGAGCTCTTGTGAAAACTGGGTGGGGTCACTCGCAAGCTGCAAAACGAGCCGCAACACAAATAAACAAATCTCTAAAAGCTTACGGGAGCAGCGCTGCATGTTAACGCACAAAGGAAGGGGGGCAGTCGGCCACTCATCAGAATAAACAAATGTGTGATTAAAAGCAAGGCTGTAGTCCTGGATCTCATTAATCATTGACCATGTCACTTGATAAGAAGTGATTCACACAGAACGTGTTTTTGCATTTAAAAACAAGAGACACTGCATGGCAGTGCAAGGACAAAACCTAGGTATAGAGATGCATTTTTTTAAGTTGAACTACTTTTAACTTGAGTGCAGCACTTTTAGAATGCGAGACATGAGTGCAACAATCTGTTGTCCGTCTACCACATGCTTACTAAGAAAAACAACAGAAAAGCTACGTGAGGTTACGTCAACATTAATCCGAATAATTTGAAAATTGTGTTTTCGTTTCAAAATGCTCTACGTCCACACTAGCATTTTCAAGCGTATTCCAAACGTTTCTCATTCACCTTGAAACATCGGAAAACGTTAAATTTGCCGTAGTGTGCATGTGTAAAACCTCATGAAAATCTCACTGTGATGATACAGGCGGAACAGATTTCCTGCAATTCTTTTGGCAGGATCGTTTTATTTATGAAAATATCCCGCCATTCGCTGGCTTCCAGGTCGCACTTACTCGCTGTTAAAGTATTGGGTCACCCCCTTCTAATAAAAGGTTTGACTACTTTAGTTATTATTTCCATTAAAACAAATCTTAATATTTAAGCATATAATGATATTCTAGGGAATTGTGTGCTTCTAATTTTATAGCAACAGTTTGGACAGGACCCTTTTCTATTCTAACATGACAGTGTCTCTGTGTATAAGACAAGGATCAAAGAGAAATGATGATTCAGTCAGTGTGGAAGAACTTGACTGGTCTGAACACCTCTGGTGTGACTTTAAATACTGACCTTGAGCCAAAAATTCATCACCAAACACCAATACTTTTGTCCATATAATGAATGTGCAAGTCATTGGTGTTTGGTGATGAGTTTTCAAATGAATACATATTAACAGTGTTGGGGTAAGATACTCGTTATGGTACATATGTACCATAACGAGTAACGTGAGTTACGTAATCAAGTTTTTTCAAGTAACTAGTAAAGTAATGCATTTAAAATCAACAAGAAAACTTAAGTTACTTTGTTTTGCTATTTATTTACTGACACCGTTCCTGTCCCCATGTTGAGAGAAATTGGGAGTAAGTGCCGAGGCATTTTCGTCAGCCTGAGGCTTATTAATTTCCCTCTTGATGTGAAAGGGTCTTTTCAGTTGCCTATAATAATAATTACAAATAAGCAAGCCCATCCAAGGTGACAAAAAGTAATGCAAAAGTAACATAATGCATTACTTTCCATAAAAAGTAAGTAATGCAATTAGTTACTTTTTATGGAGTAACGCAATATTGTAATGACTTTTCCCAACACTGTATATTAGTGTGGCAGTATAGTGGAATGAAAAAGGGTCTGCTTTTATGAATTTTAATGCAGTGTAATGCACAAGACACTACAAAAAGACACAAGTACAATGGTCAAACACATCCGTTTAGTGCAGGGGTATCAAACTCATTTTCACTGAGGGGCACTTCAACATTATGGCTGCCATCAAATATTTTAACATAAATCCTTTTAATTTATCAGGTTAACAAAATCCAAATTACTCCATGAATCAAAGAAAATAATAAAGACAAGTTTCATCAAACACAAGTCATTGCATCCAGTATAAAACACCCGTGCTTTTAAGCCAAATAGCTTGCTGAATTTCTATAGATTTTTTAACTGACATCTGTACGCGACAGGGGCGTAGCCACGGGTGTGCCAGGGTGTGCCGGTGCCACCCACAGTGGCAGCTGGCACACCTAAAAACAGATGCAGAATAATTATTTTTTTAATCGTAATAAACATGGGCAGCGCAAAGGAGGGGCTAGCAGATGCTTCAGCACCCCCAAGAAAGACCAAAGCACTGTTATTGCACTCATAAGAAATGAAATAAATTAAAACATGTTACTTATTATTACGCATTCATAACTCTGCATTGCAATATAAGCGTGGCGTGATTAGCAGGCGCACTTTTCGAATTGACAGCATTTTATTAAAAACTGATCGGTTCCTTGTGCCAAGAAGGCCTGTCCCCGACTAAAGATTTCCCTAGTCACACATAAATTGATTAATATAATAACTTAGGCTACTAACCATCCTTTAATATATAGGCGATAGCCTATTCCATACCAAGCCAAGCGCCTAAAGCGCAACGGCAAAAGTAGGCTAATGATTATGAATGTTGGGGGAAAGGCAAAATAAAACATTTTAATTATTCGTTAATAAACTAGTAATTTCTTCTCAGTCAGTGTCGGCTGAAAATATAAAGTTGCAGAATGCGACGCTGACTTTAATAAAGAAATGCACCTTTTCATTCCGACTACGTAATTAAAGATTTGTATTTTTTGGTTCGTTCGTTTAATAAAGTAGCCGGTTCATTGCTGTGACGCTCCATTTCACGGAGACTGCATGAGACGGCAGAAACGCATCTTGTTTCTCTATTGTTTCTCTGTGTAGCCTACATAAATAAAAGCATATATATATATATATATATATGAACTGGCTGTTGAATTTTATATTTTGAAAGTTCAATAATAATATAAAAAAACTTGCCGGACGGATTACCCCGCTTTGTTCCGGGACCTCACAATTTACAGATCAAGCAGTGCTTATAATATTTGTTAATTTAAAATGTAATTACAATTTTAAATTATTTTCAAAAATAAAAAATAATAATAACATAATTGAGGCATACAAGGCCAGACCACTGTCGCCCTTTGAGCAGCTAACAGGCACCATTAAATGTACTGTGCTATGTTGTTGGCGATCCTGAATGTAATGTATAAAAAATATTTTACTGCTTTTCTAATGTGTCTTGCAAGACATCTATTCAAGATTGTTTATTGCACCAAAAGTAATTTCAAAGGAACATTATATGTAGGCCCATGTACAGTTTAAGTCACCATTGCAGGATGTGCAAATGATGATAATGATTTAAAAAGGAGGGATTATTTAAAAGCATTTTGTTTTATTTAGTAGAGCAGCTACAGCTGTTTTTACATAATAGATTTTTACATAGCCTAGTCACTGAAGTCAATGATTATTCTTTGATAAAGTAAATGCTTTGCTCACTGTATAATTTGTTCGTTGTTTGAATAACTGTGGAAATGCGGTATAATTAGAAACTTAAAATGTATTTTTATTAAACCTGTGATCATCAGGTTAAATAGGAGTTTAGTCTTATTAAAATATGTGACATAAATTGTAAGCGCGTTTGACTAGAGCGCAGTTAAAGAGCTGTTGTAGGTTATACTGTATGTGATTGTCGGTGACCCTCTTGAGCGAGAAAGCTTCGGAAAATGGAAAAAAACAACAAAAACAATATAGCTGCAAGCAGCGATAACCAGGGTTCAAGAATTTTAAGGTCTAAGGTGGTATGCTTTTAGGGTCTAGGCCAACAGCTGGATGCATAGCTGACAGTGAAACTCATCGAAAATGGACAATAGGCTCACAGAAACACACACACACACACACACACACACACACACACACACACACACACACACACACAAATAGAAATGGTTAAACTATCATATTAATAATCATTAAGCTTGCTTACACAGATACACACACAGACACACTCATATACATGCACACATATTTTGTTGCAGATATAGATATTTGAAATAAATGACAGGTGACAATACTCTTTGCAAGTCTTCTTTTTAAGAGTTTATATCAGGATCTCCAACCCTGCTCCTGGAGAGCTATCATCCTGCAGATTTCAGTTACAACCCTGCTCCAACACACCTGTCTGAAATTAACAAGTAGCCTTGAAGACTGTGATTAGCTGGTTCAGGTGTGTTTGATTGGGGTTGGAGCTGAAATCTGTAGGACGTAGTTTCCAGGAGCAGGGTTGAGACCCTGGTAGGCCAATGTGAAATGCAGGGCTGACAATAGAACACATTCACAATGGAGAATTCATTAAAACTGTCTCTCTCTGTCACATACACACACACACACAAACACACGCAGAAATGAAAGGTTTAAAAATGCTTAATAAACAGTAAGCATACAAACACAGACACACAGACATACGCAGAAATGAAAGGTTTAATAATACTAAATATACAGCACGCATGCTAACACACACACACACACACACTCACTTTGTTGCAGATATAAAATAGTGATTTTCAAAGACATCCAAAATGGAGAATAGGTTAACAGACACATGTAGCCTACACAAAAATGAAATGGTTAAACTAACATATTAATACCCAATAAGCATGCTTGTTTTTTTGTTTGTTTTTTGCGCATTAATCTGACAATAAATGTGGCACACCCAGTTTTTCTGATGCACACCCAGAGTCTCCTTTCTGGCTACACTCCTGGTACGCGAGTACAATTATCTGATGACATCGGCCGTGTTTTCTCTGCATTAGCGCTGTTTTGAACTTACCGTTTGAATGTATTCGCTTACTGGATCCTTAGACTTTCCAGGAGTTTACCGGTTGATCTGATCGCAAAAAAACATGCTTTTCATTTTTATAATGTATTATTCTCATTCAAATTTACTGATTTAAATGAGTCATTATTATTTTATTACTCTGCACTAGGGTGACCTGTTGCAGGACATAGATGTGATTTTGTGGGACAATGCGGGACACGTGAGAAACAGATACTTTTACTACTGTTATGCTATGTAAATACTGATTTACATCCGTTGGCATATGTGCAAAAATGTATGTTTCTGCCAGTGGATGCCCACACTACAGGTTGTGTTTATTAAACTCAAGAGAGAAGATAATTTTTGAGCGCACACGTGTAATATCTGACCGATAGAGAGTACGTTTTCTGTGGGAGGGAATGAATCCACCTGCGAGCAGAGATATTTGCCTTTAGCATAGGCTATAATGCGCTGTGGACATTTGTCATTAAAATAACTACATAGAAACCGCCTCAAACAAACTATTAAAATGAGAAGAAAGTCATGTCTGAAAGCTGCAATCGATTTTTTTAATTGGTTAAATGAATGGAGAATATTGTGTTTTTCCGTAGGTGGTGCTCGAGCACTTGATGAGGTCCGCTTTATTAATTTGATCCGTCCACGCCGTCGTCATCAACGGAAAAACCCCACATCCCTAATCATAACCATTGCGTATCATATGCACATCAAAGTCAATTTCTGCATATAAAAAGAATGCCAAATAGAAACAAAAATTGTGGTATTGATACATAATTTCAGTATTTACGATATAAAGCTGCATAGATTTTAATTTTAAAACCGCCATATGCTCTCACGGGCCACATAAATGATGTGGGCCCACAGGCCTTGAGTATGACACGGGGTTTAGTGTGTATTTACATAGAAAACAGCATAGTGGGATGCAAAAACATGTTCTGTGTAAAACTTAACCTGCATGGGCCATATCGACACAACACGTCTTGCGTCCCAATTCCTAAACAGTAAATTAGAATGTAGAATTAGAATGTGTCCCAAATTGTAGCATTGAATGAGTATCCCAAAGAAAGCTGGATGGTCTGTTATAGTGCTATATTACTCACTAGCCATTGCCCTTTGGAGAAGGATTCTGTTCAGCACTACAAACACCAATAAAAAAACTACAAACATGGCAGACTTGCAAGACCCACAGTTCAGTAGAGACTGAGGTTATGATAAAGTGGTTTGAGAGTTTAATAATCAATATCTTAACCTAGCTTAATATTTATGTAATATGCAACAGCACTGTAAACTTTTAAAGACACACTTGGTACATTACCTTTTATGTATGCATTATGCAAAAACATTAGGAGAGTCTTTCACATGAAGGGCCCCTAAAGGTATATCAGCCTGATACGTCGTTTATTTTCAATATCAAAGTATTTTTTTATGTAAATTAAATTAACTTGAATGTGTAGTGTTAATATGAGGACGTTGACTGTGAAAAGATAACTGACAGGCCAGTTATGGTCACAAAACCTGCCTATTCTTCTGCTATACACTCACACTATACACAAAATAATGTATATTTGCATTACAAAAGAGTAGGCTAACTTACATGAAGTTAGGGCATAATACAAGGAAAACCAGTGATTGTTTTACAGACCTAGTCCGTTCTCTGTTTTAGTTCTTCATATACTTTCCAATTAATTTATTTGTTTTGATTGAGGACTAAAACAAAAGGGTATGATAATAAGTAATGACTAGTGTACAATGTAGTTCTGAAGCGTTACTTACTCAGCTTGTCGTCGTTCATCTGTATAGTTCTTCATCTCCAGAGCCACACCTGCAGCTTAATGAGGTCTATAATACCCGGAGAAATAAGAGTTAGCATTCCCGTGACTTTCATTGGCAGGACTGCACTATTTTTGATATAAAGAAACAATTTCACGGAGCAAAAGTCAGTTTTTGGAATATTGGCACAGTTGTGATTTGACCGATGCCTCGTACGTGCGCAATGCGACCATGTTAGACCAACAACACTTTTTTGTGTAAATTTGCTTTTAAATTCCATTAACCAAGAAGTTAATATTGAGTAACTTACATTCCAGACAGAGTTCTGTCTGTTTGCCGTTGCGAAATTGGGTTCAAACAGCACAATCGGTATGCGCCTCCGAGCAACGTGCAGTAGTAGCGCTTCATTCCTGAATCATGAACGAACTAGTGATTCGAACGAATCGTGAATCAGTGACTCGCTCATAAAGACCGATAAAGACAGTCACTTGTCGCCACCTAATGGCAAAATAATAAAATCTTCAGAAAGCTAAGTTTCTGTTAAACACTGTATACAAATTTGTATTAAAATTTTTTTTTTGTCAGAATACACAGCTAGGCAGTGAAACTCTGTCCTGTACCTCCATATGCACCCTTGTCTCCAAAAGCCCACTGCTGACCTCTTCAGGAAGTGGAATTTTCACTCTAGAAAAGCACCTCCTTTCCCCTCTCAGACTTGTTTTTGCCCTTTCACTGACAGTGCACTGGAGCGCATCTTTAATTTGCCCTGGTCGCCATTTGCCCTGTGCTCGAAGACTTTGAGTTAGGTTTTTTCTGGCAAATATTTGTTTTTGATTTGCCAGAATGAGAGAGGCCCCACTGGCATGTTCTGGGGCAGCATTGCTCATGCCCTCAGTGCGGTGACCGCTATTGCCAGCTGTTGACTTTGTGGCTGAAATTTGTTTAATATTCACTTTTCTTCATGCGTTCATGAAGCAAAGTGTTACAGCCTCAAAGCCTTATGATTGAATAAAGGCATTTTGATGCATGTGCTTTATAATAATGATTAATAATGGTGCATTTTGTGATACTTCTATAAAATTTACATTTTAGGATGCCAATTACCCCCCACCCCCCTTGTTTTTTTGGTTTTTATTTTTAGGAACCACTTTCCTGAAACATAAAGGAAATATATATTTTCATGTGTATTTTAAGATCCATCAGTAGTGTCAAAAACAGCATGTTGTTTCTAAAGTTAAATAATTCGCTTTTACGTTGTCTTTGTACTGAATTGAAAGCTAATTATTTTAATATTATTTGGAAAATATCAAGCAATTAGACAAATATCACTCAAGTATTTTATCTCTGCATAAACCAGCAGAGATCATGTTTTTATTTAAAATTAATTACAACGAAACCATATGCAGGTTTTTATTTCTCGGTATATAACACTTTATTTTAATTCAAATAAAAAATCTCAGAATTTCCAACCAGTCTCTAGAAAGCAGAAAAATGAAACTGTAATACAATCAAATTCAAGTGTGCTAAAAGGACCAAAATACCTTTTTCTTTTTGTAAAGTTAATGTGACCTGCAGTTCAAAACCCATTTTACGCCCATGGTGTACTTAAATGTGAAACAGAAGATTGAATGAGGAAAAAAAGGGCAAGACTTTTTTATCTATCGGTACTGATTTAGATTTAGATGATTTTGAAAAGGGTGCTAGAATATAAGCAGACCAAATGCAAAATGATGCTCAATGAATCCTATTTGGCAGCTGGTTAACATTATCCAATAGCCCATGTGGACTAAGTTAAGCCAGCTGAAATAGTTGTACATTTCTACATTTCAATTAAAGATTAAAAAGTACATTTTTCTCTCTAGAACAACATGCACCAATGAAGTACTCATAATAAATCCAGGAACATGCATTAAGAAAGTAAATAGGATCAATTTTGATTTCATGTTGGCTTGAACATCTAAAACCATCGCATGTCTTTGCTTCAATTATGACTGATTCTTTCAAAGTTGGAGCATCTGGCGTGGAGAATAACTCCATCAGGGATGAAAGGGTAGGTGTTCTAACAGCCCAGCTAATGTTATTTGCATGAGGGACACATTAGTGGCCTTTGCCATGAATAGTAGGATAGAATGAGATGAGAAGGGTCAGATGAGACATCATAGACCACGAGATCAACAGGATTTGCGCCAGTGTCCGGGGATTACAGTGTATTGAGCACACAGTATTCTGAGTGACGGGGATTTAACCATAGCCAGATAAATCCCAGGGTTGTGTAATTGTCGAGCGCTGAGCGTTGTTCGCGCAGAGCGGGCCTGTCGAACAGATGTGGGGTCATCCTGCGGTGTCTGTTAGTCCTGCGGTTAGTCCTTTAATAAGAGCAAGGGGACACTGCTCACCACAAACTACAGGCCTGTAAACTGTGCTCGACTGCCTGGGAGCTCGCCACAGTACACACAGACATGGGGAATGTTAGTCTTGTCTCGCATATTATTCAATATCTGATAGAATTTGGTAAATAAAGCGTGAAAAGGAGAACAGTCTGTTTTATTTTAAGCTACCTAACAGAGAGAGCAGATCCTCGCATGGATGGAGTATTTCTGCATGTTTCCTAGGCTTATGGATTATGATGTTTTCAAAGAAATCTCTTTGAAGCCAAAAACACAAGTCAAACCCGCTATTTTTCTGAGTTTTGACAAGAAATGGGATTCCGATGAGAACATCCTGAGCATTCGTGTGATTTGAGAGATGTGTCCGAGGAGCCGAGCCAGACTCCAGCGCTGATAAAAGATCACAGGTCACATGAAATCAACTTGAAGAATTTGGAAAGGAGAAATATGTTGAATGGTCTTATATGGAAGAAAGGATGGTGTGCAGACATCATGTCATGTTTGTCTTTGCAGAGACCAGACACTTGAAGTTGAGAAATTTCAGTTTTTATTGATTTCAGTCACATAACCCATGAAAATACAATGGAAATAAATAGAAGAACATTACATTTGATGTGTATTAGGGGTGGTTGACATGAAATATCACATAGTGACAGTCCTGCCATGCAAAATTGTAAAAAATGTGTAAACACAAATTGTTACAAAATTAAATTCCCCACGTTTACATTTATATTACATGTGCTGTCATCTAACACTCACTTAATTCTCACCTTTAAAAACACTAATCATTTAATAACAGTTAAATTTACTCTTTAGCAAATCTTAAAATGAATCTCCATTTTGCGTACTATACTTTATAATATTGTAATGACTAAATTCACTTTTAGCATTTATATATATATATTTCAGTTTTAGTGTTTTTCATTTATTTCTTTATTTCTACAAAATATCAGCCCTAACATGAAAATAATTATTAGCTTCAGTCATATTTCTCAAGTCAATAATCCTAGTTAATGCTTCATAATAAACCTATTCTAAACTTATTTTTACAATAGTTGTACTTTTAAAACTTTTGCAAAAAATATTAAGCTAAAAAATGATTCAAAATGTTTTTAACGTTTCCTTTATGCCTGTTATAAATTGTAGCCTAAAATGTTGATGCTGAAAATAAGTCAACTACACATTAAGAAATTAAAATGAGAATAGCTCTCAGCATTACTTTTAATTCTAAAAATATAAGTAAATATAAATAATATAATATAAATATAAAGTATACACTTTCTGTCTCATATACACACGGTCATACACAGCTCTTTTCAAAGTAGAATACATTAAAATTCTCTTGACAAGCATAATTGGTGTGTCTGAAATATTGCAAATAACAGTAATTATCAGATATTATTTGTTCCGTGGAAACAGCCGCCATGTCATTTTCTGTTTTGATTGCCGTGGTCAGATGTCTGCAAAAGTTTCCGCCGCTCAATTTACATTAGAACATTAGAACATCTTTGTTTTGAGGATGTGTTTATGTTGGAGTTGAACTCTTTCACATTCTAATGGGATTTTCTTTCTTTCAAAGAAAAGAAAGAAAACAAACAGAAGTCAGTGGTCTTTTGTTGCGGAATCTTATTTTTGTTGATTTTCGACCCTTTAAAGTCCTCTGATACCCGGAAGTGTTTACAGTGTAATTACTGTCTGTGTTCAGCTCCCAGCTGTGGAGCGGCTCGAGATGAAAAACATACGCGGGGAAAGAGAGACTGAGAGAATTAATGAAGAGAAAGGGGGGAGAGGATGGATGTGTGTTGACAGTTGGAATGTCTCTGGTTCCGCAGGTCATGCGGAGATTCTGTCCCCTGAAAGTGATCCAGATGCTCTGGGCTTTGACTTGAGACCAAGAGGCGTCTTTCTCTCTCACACACACACACACACACACACACACACACACAACCTGTGTGCCATAGCTTGCGGGGTTGAATACACAAGAGGGAAGCGTGGCAGAGGACCCTTGCGCACTGGGGATCTCCTTTTGCCAAAGACACGGGGTAAGCAAAGGAACGCCCCCACCGAGTCGGGATAATATTATTTCCATGTTGCGGTTTCAAATGGAAAGCAGTTTGAGACTGTTTCTGACAAGGGCAGAAATTCACCCTTGCCCTTGTCTTCATAATTAAAGTGTCTGAATCTTAATAATGCAGACAAAATCATACGTTCTCAAACCAGGAACTCAAACATGCAGCAGGGAATTGGGGAAACAGGAAATTACAGAATTTAGAGACTCCTTTGTCCAATTTCTTTCACATTTTCGAATATTTAAGATGCACAGTTGGGTCCAAAAGTCTAGAAATGCTTATTTTTTTGCATCTGTAAGTACAATGCATGGCGATTATATGTATGCATGCATGATGCATATGACACCGGATTGTTTTGCATTTGTGTGGATGGGCCATCTTTGTCTTCCCTCCATCTGCATTTCTCCCACTGCAAATCTGCATCGCTGACATTTGCGAGAGATTTGAAGTGCGTCGTAAAGGTTGTCAAGGGATTAATCTCGTATCATGCTGTGGTGCAGAAAAACGGCCCCTTCCAAGAATTAAACACAATTTACCCATCAAGCCTCCTTATTCTCCACCGCAGACAAGCATAAATAATATCTCTGCGGTCCAGATTCGCTAATTTACCAGCTTAAGCATCTCCTAAATGTTATTAGGGAAGCCGAGGAGCTTCACAGACCTCCTTCCGGCAGTGATTTGCTATCCGGGTGTGAGTGTGAGAGGAGTGTACCTGACACCTTCTCCAAGCAGCCTGTAACCTCAGGGGCATGTACCCTGTGCTTGGCATCCACTCTCCTCTTCATCGTCCAACACATGATTGTCTCCGTCTCTGGCTGCGGAAGTAACTGTATTCATTACATGCCTCTTGCATTAGTGTAATTTCATGTGCAGAGCTTAGTTCATTTGTTTAAAGTTTGTCTGACGCATTTAACTTGTACATTTTGTAATGTTTGCACACAACTGTGTACACTAAGATTCACTGTGTGAGCTGCCTACAGAGGCAGCGTCGTAACTCAATATGGACGTGTTCCTGAAGGCAGTTCCAAAAGTTAACTTACATTTCTGGATTTGGAGGATGCTTTTATTTATGGTATGCATTTATAAAATTCCTCTGCATTGCGAGTACCGTGCTTTACTGTTTGAGGAATGGTACGATAACTTTTAAGATGCTATATTTACACCAAATTCTAAAGCAGCAGAAGTAAACAATTGCAAAATAGTGAGAGAAATGCTGGTTGTAAACTTAGATGCAATTTTTGAAAAGTCTCAAAAGAGTCAGTATTGTGTAATTAAAAGTAAATCATTTTACCTAATGTTTGTGTATTTTTATGCTACTGAGGTTCTAGAAACATTAAAATCAGATTATATAGAAATCAACCAATAAGACATTTTTCAATTAGAAATCATGCTAAAAAAAATTAACAGTTTAACAAACCAATGTAAAACTAATAGAAGCAATAACATTTTTATTTTCGTTTATTTCTATTATACTCAGTATCAAGTTGTTAGCTTAGCAACATGCTAACATCAAACTTTACTGAAATCAATCGCAATCCAAAATGAATACAGATTTTTTTCAATGTAAAAAAAAAAAACAACGCATTAGTTTGCTACATGTAAGAACTGACTATTACAGACTATAACTGACTAAAGCGTCATTACAAAATGTCCAGTGTAATTAAAAACAAATTATTGCTTATTAGAGTATCAAGCTGTTACTAAGCAACATGCTAACATCAAATTCTATTACAATCAACTGCAGTCGAGTCTCCAGTGCAGAGCATCCATTATTTATGTGTTGCGTGGAGTTTGCTATCTATGTAGGGCATTTCTTATAATCAGAAAATACGAGCTTTCATTTATAGGTAAAGGTTTTTGGAACAGAGCCCTATTCTCCCTCTCATGGACACATGTCCATCTTTGCATGTGTACACAGACTGTCTAGATCTCACAGTGTATGTTTATCAGGGTGCAACAGAGTGCATCCCTTGAGCAAAAAACCCGTTATTATTCTGACAGCCCTGATTGGAGGTCATGCTGGCAGGCTGGCTTCTCTAGCAGGTTAGCAGTGGAGAGCTTAGCTTCACCTGCCAGCCTGTGTTAAAGAGGTGAAGACGTTTCCACTGACTGGCTTAGCGTCATGCACGCAGGGCATGTGCGTGTGTGTGTGTGTGTTCATGTTCGTGTTCACTGGAGCCCTGTGGTGGTTTCCCCACACCGTCCCTACGTGAGGGAGGTGGAGCCGGGTGTCAGAGCACCTCACTGCACCCGGAGCGAGAGACGTGTGATTATATATTTTTAATTATTATCCAATCACAGTACTTAGATGTGCAAGAACGGGTGGAGCATATCTTGAGTGACAGAAGACCACATGCTTCAAACTTGAAGTGTTTGAATATTTTTTTATTGGTCAGCCTAAACATCAAAAAACTATTTTAAATAAAATAGTTTCCAAAAGTGGACTTTCACAGTGATGCCATATAAGAAGCATACTAAGTTCCACAAAGAACCTTTTAGTGAACAGTTCTTAAAAATATATATATATCTGAATATCTTAACAATCTAAAAATCATTTTCTTCAGTTATAAAGAACCTTTTTGTTCATGGAACAATGCAAAGAACCTTTATATTTAAGAATGCAGATTATTTTACTCAGTGTCTATATTTTCAATGTAAGTGTCTAAATTTGATTAATTTAAATAATGTGTTCTAAGCAAAATGAATTTGTTAAAGCGTTTTAATATGAGGTTCACGGTGTTCTAAGCTAAGTGGGCTTATTAGGAACAATAGGGGTCAATAAGAAGATTGTAATAAGCTCACTCAACAAAGACGTAATATTTCTGAAGTATAATTACAGACAGAGCATTATGATAATCCACTTGATTGGCTCAATGACTCTCTCTCCTCTCCACCTGTAGATGGTGTGTGGTGAGCGCACTGGCGCCGCTGTCCTGTGGCAGCCGTCGCATCATCCAAGTGGATGCTGCACACTGGTGGTGGATGAAGAGAGACCCCCCAGAAATGACTCATAATCTATACATTTCAAATCAACTCAAAACAAAGTTAAATAGCACACATGCTTTTGCTGTGCTTTCAGTTATTTTTATATTTCTAATGTAAGTTTATGTCGTACTTGGACTTAAGGTCACTTCCCCCGAAATTGTGAGCGCTTCAATTATTGGCTTTATGCCAATATGTTTTACATTTCGCTGTCTCTTATTTTGAAGGACATTCATTTCCGAAGTCTGTTTTCTTCCATCATTCTTATTTTACAAACTCTTCTAGTTCTGGTCTGTTTCAAATGTGGTCCATTTAGCCCATACAGCTCCTCTTATATGAGAGACTAAAAACATTATGCATAAGCAAGCGTTCAAGGTCAGGCAGCATGGTGGCTAGTCAGCTTCAATACACTCTCGGTTGAGATCACACATACCTGCGATCTCTTCGGGTCTCTGTTTCAAGTCAACCACATTGCTTACCGTCCTGCAGACTGGTCACACTGGTGAGATCATCGACTGACTCCAGCTGTAAGGTTAAATTACACTTGTAAACATCTTTCATCTCGACTTCTGGACAAACTTCATTTTTGACAGGCAAATGATCAGTGAATTGATCCATATCAAACAGACAAGGTTCCCACATGTATGAGATCATCCCGCCCATGTCTTTTCTTGATTCTGCTCAGTTTTGATGTGCCTGGCCTTAATACAGTGAATTGAAATAGAATTCCGGGCAAAAGCTCAATACTTAGATAAAAGGCGTTGTTTTTTAGTTTTTCCCCCTTTTAGGGCAAATCGCACGCAGGAGACAGGTGAAAAGTAACTTTGACACTTGCTCACGCGTGCACACACGCAAAAAGAGTGGATCATTGCGTCTCGTGCCCACGCAGGCCTGGTTTCTCCCCTCGCCAAGTCGCAGGGTGCCGGCGGGGTTCGAGGTGACAGCGCGGCATCAATATCACGCGCCGCCGACGCCTCCTTGCTCTCTCTGGCATAGTGCACCTCGCCAACCTTCTCTCTCTCTCTCTCTCACACACACACAGACATACACACTCACTTTCACTCCTCTCACCTTCAGTGCTGAGCGCTCACCATCTGCAGCGCTGCTAACACCCAGCCACTGCCAAAGCACAGGCCCCCGCACGGCCTAGTCACACACACACACACACACACAACATACGTGCAGTGCAAACGCATGAACTGTCATATCCTCACACACTTAAGCACAGAACATGAGGGCTTTTTTCCTACTAGTCTGAGACCACAGTCAGTCAACTGACCGCCTGATGGATGCTGCACGTCAAATAGATGAAATCGCAGTTTCGTTCAAATTGGCTGGTCTTGTGTTACTTTCAGGAGTAGAAGCACACAAGTGGTATTAGTCCACCTGATACGAACTATTATAAAGAATCAGGTTGATACAATGAATAGTTTTGAGGAAAAATTGGCAAAGTTTGCAAGGTTAGTGGCATCAAAGTTTTTTTTACAAAACTATCAACTAGCACAACTGTATATTCAGATTTTTTTGGAGTATAGCACACTGTAAAAAATTCTAAATTTGCCCGACTCAAAATGTTCTAGTGACTGGTAACATTTAAAATTTTCCATTGGCCCAATTTTTAAACATTGAAATTCGGCAAATTTATTTTTTTCACTTGTGGCAACAGTCAGTTGACATTGGCTCAATGAGAAATAATGTGTTGAGCCAATTGGAAAAACATTAAATCTACCAAAGCATGTTATTGGCCTAATTGAATATTTAAAATAGTACGAGTATACTTTTTTGGTTTTGCCTAATTTAAAAATATCCATTGGCCAATTTATATAGCTAAAGCAACTTTACTGAATTACTTATTCCCCATTGTCCCAAATGAAAAGAAAAAAAAATGCATTAAATGATACTAAACACTGCCACATTTTAATACTTTTAATTAAATCTACAACACAATATTGTGAAAAATACCTTAAAATGACAAATATATTAACATTTAACACAATATCATACATAAAATCATACATTAATTCTTACAAGATAAACAAAGAATTGCATCTTATAAATTAAAACACTTACAAACATGTGCAAGAACACCATAAAATGTAATTTATCTGGGGTTACTTCAACCAGCATTTAGTGCAACGTCACCTGAGCTCATGAAACTGCATCTTAACTGTTTTAACGCATGTACATTCACATTAAAAAAATAAATACACACACCAAATTTACATAATGGGGTGGTTACTTCACCCAGTTTAGAGTAATTTCACAAATTCTACCATTCTCACTTTAAGCTCATGAATCCACATCTTACTTCACATATTAAACATCACCGTCTTTCGGATGAGACGTTAAACCGAGGTACCGACTCTCTGTGGTCATTAAAAATCCCACGGCACTTCTCGTAAAGAGTAGGGGTGTAACCCCGGTGTCCTGGCCAAATTCCCACCACTGGCCCTTGTCAATCATGGCCCCCTAATAATCCCCATCCACTAGATTGGCTCTATGACTCTCTCTCTTCTCCACCTGTAGCTGGTGTGTGGTGAGCGCATACACTTGATTTGCTCTGTCTCTCTCTCCTCTCCACCTGTAGCTGGTGTGTGGTGAGCGCATACACTTGATTGGCTCTATGACTCTCTCTCTCCATCTGTAGCTGGTGTGTGGTGAGCGCATACATACACTTTATTGGCTCTATGACTCTCTCTCTCCATCTGTAGCTGGTGTGTGGTGAGCGCACTGGCGCCGTTGTCCTGTGGCAGCCTTCGCATCATCCAAGTGGATGCTGCACACTGGTGGTGGTTGAGGAGAGACCCCCCCCCCCACATGATTGTAAAGCGCTTTGGGTGTACAACAATACACAAAAAGCGCTATATAAATGCATCATTCATTCAAACATGTTTTTACAAATGTTTACTGAGATGCAAAAAACAAACAAACAAGAAAATTGAGCTCTTAAAACTGCATCCAACACTTTACAAAAGTGAAAAAGAGGTAATCTGAACCCACAAAGTTTTATCTAATTCAAATATTAAACATGTAAACATTTATAAATGTAAGGTGCAAAAACACACAGGGCTCATATTTGAGCTCATGAAACGGCATCTTAACAGATTTAATATTAAACATCAAATACACTTATGCATTTTTAAGTGTCAAAACAGCATAACAAATTAAGTTAACTGGGGAGGTAACTTCACCCATTCTTTAGTGTAGTTTCACTTGAATTGAACCATTCTCAGAAGCGTTACTTTGAGCTTGTAAAACTGCATCTTACACTACCAAAAAATCTTGTAAGAGGTACTTTGAGCTTACTTCTCCCCTGAGGGTTTTCATCACCTAGATTCCCAATAATTTGGACCTAAGAGCTTGAACTTTTTTGCTGCACTCAGTTCCAAGGTTTAAAAACACCTTCTGAATGAACTCAAGTGTATTTTAAGTCCTTGTTGTACTCCATATTGAATGCATACACCAATCCAAAGAGTACAATGAATGCATTAACAAAGTCTCCCAAGTTGTCAAGTACCACCTCCTCTTCCAGCACAACGGAGACATTCTGCGTACTTGACTGGGCTCTTGAGGTGCAACTGCTGCTGCTTACCATTTCAAGAATTCCCATTTTACTTTCAGATGTGTGGTTCTCCAATGGCTCTGTACTCTGTATAAAAACAACAACAACATAGCAATGTCAATATTAAGTCTACATATAACAAATAAATCCAGAACAATACACAACAACTATATGGTGTCTAGGTATTTGTATGATTGAAACCCAGTATTCTAAATAGGCTACATTTAAAAGCACAAATGCTGTGGCTTAAAATCACAAAAATACTTTTATATTCTATTAACGTTACTTCTTTAATACTGCCTACGGATTTCCATGTTTCTGACACAAAACAATTGTGCAGTTAAATGATAGTCGACAACAAATTTGTTGTGCTTTACATAATATTTCATTTTATAGTAATGTATTGGGCCACAAGATAACTGAGGTAACGTTAATCACGTATAACGTTAACTCTGCTATATTGAGAAACAGCACAGGTGCTCCCTAACATTTACACAAAATGGCAGACATAAAACTTCAGAAAATTACACAGCCTGAAATGAATTATTACAAGCTAATAGTATTTGACACTAATATCGAATAAACATTTATTCAATAAGAACTTGTTAATACTCACTGTTCAAGTCGTACGTTAGTGTTCTTCACTAAATGGTGCCTCGCGTGTTCATGCAGGCCTAGCAATGCGTATTTATATTTATAGCAGAAACGTATTCATTGTGTCTCATACATTTAATATAATAATTATAAAGTGACATAACATTATTTAGTTAAATAAATAGTAACTTTAAGTAACCGAGGGATCAGCATGGGCTAAATTGAGATATAAACGCCAACACGACACCACATTAACTTAAAGATGTGAATTCACCGTTACGCTATTTTGCTAAATAAACACCAGTAAAGACGTGAATTCACAATTAATCAAAAAAATATACAATGTAATATACATAAAATGTACTGTGTCCTCAAGTATAAACCTGGATAATTCGGAGAACCTGGCAATTCGTTTAGCGAATAACGTCAACGTAACGTTACTTGTCTGAGGCGGTAATTGAATGCCCATGTTTTACGTTTTTTTTGTCGAAATTACTGAGAGCTGCACTCTATTTAACCTAAAGAGGACTTGATAAATACAGTTCAGTACTCACCGTAACTTTATAGATGAAAATCCGTCTGGAAATTGTTTCGTTTCGTCGCTCCTAAGCATCTCTCGCTCTCCCGCACACAGGAAATGTAATCCACTTTGATTCTCTCATGCGCATGCG
Source organism: Gymnocypris eckloni scoliostomus (assembly GCA_027564155.1). Taxonomy (NCBI): domain Eukaryota; kingdom Metazoa; phylum Chordata; class Actinopteri; order Cypriniformes; family Cyprinidae; genus Gymnocypris; species Gymnocypris eckloni. The sequence goes on along the minus strand of CM050432.1, from coordinate 14,139,765 downwards.
CACACTCGTTTTTTGCTGCAAGGCTTGTTGGGCCGAAACAGATTTGTCACTTCTGCTTGATAAATTGGCTGAAAACAATTTAATATGTTCGGTGAATATATATTTTTTACTTTAACTTCAGACCTTCAGCTAAAATTAGCACAATGTATTTATTTGTTTTGGGGTAATTTTTGGGAAGTAATTTGTTGAGACAATGTTTATTTGTCAGTTTCCCCAATTTTTCTAAATGTTAATTTTTTACAGTGCATGTGAAATAGCAAGTGCTTAGTCATTAAACAAGTCTTTTTATAAGACTTTATTTTATTATGTATGTAGTTATATTTTAAACAGGCCATCTTCTAACAAAAATTCTATGAAATCCATAAATGTATACAATTCTGTTAAAGTTTTCAAATGTTAAATATACTTATTATATATTGTTATATTTGTATTATTATTATATGTATTTATATAATGTAATTAAATTATATTTATCCTTAAATAATTATATAAAATATAATATATTTAATCATTATTAAATGTTTACCTGTATTTTTCTTTTTATTCTGTTCAATTGCTAGCAAAGGCTACTGTGCCATTATTTAAAAAATCTCATCAGTTTATTTTATACTATTTTGTATATATTTAGATTATTTTATAATAATAATTGTATTAATTGTGTGTGTACCTGTGTGCATGTGTGTGTGTGTGTGTGTGTGTGTGTGTCCTCTCCGGGGATTACCACCTTGTCATGGTGGAGAGGCTTGCATGTTCCTGTGATCCCAAGAGCAATACCGTCTGGAGCTACACTCCTGATAGGGTAACCCATGGTGGAAAGGACAAGGGGGGGAGGTTCTCTGACAATGAGCAATCCAACCAAGACCTCAACGGCAGTACAGACAGAGGATGATGGCTGGCCTAACGGGAGCATCACAACGGCTGTTAATGCAAATTAAGGCTGCAGCAGAAAGGGGCCCCCACTCGTCTTGGACCCCATGCCATTGGATTCTGACCCCTTTCTGTCAAGGATCGTATGGTGACTGTCTGTGCACCAGTCTCCCCACGTTAAACAAAATCACGCACAGTCGTCTTCCTTGGGAAACCACCTTAACATCCTGGTCAAAGTCCTATGGCGACCAGAGAGTGGTGACGGGGGTAGGATTGTGAGATCTGGAAGCGCCTATTCATAAACTGGCACATTAGGTGGTGAGTGTTAGACTCAGTCGCTGGGCTCTTGGAATGAGGCAGAAAGAGTCCTTTGGCAGCTGCACCAACGACTGAGCAGCCCTCTTTAGGATCCACTCTGCTCACCCCACGTGGGTAAGGGGCTAGAAAAGGTGCCCTATAAATAGCCTGCCTCAAACCTCCTGACTGGATTACCACATTCATAGGGATCACCATTTGCTTTCAGAAACACAAAACTATGAACTTTGGCCTGGAATGTGCACACACAGCTGGATAGTGCAACCAGTGACAGACCGGAGAGGAGAACCGCAATCATTGCTAGAGAACTGAGAAGATACCGGATTGACCTAGCCGCCCTCTCTGAATCCCGGCTAGAAGACGAAGGGAAAGTGAAAGAGGAGAAGGGTGGCTACACTTTCTTTTGGAAAGGAAAAGCTGCTGATGAGCCCAGGGTCCATAGTGTTGGAATTGCCATCAAGAATCAGCGTATCAGCCACCTCTATGAACTTCCTGTGGGGATTAGGGAGCGCCTCATGACCATACGTCTGGTGCTAGCAAACAACCAGATAGCACCAGTTGTGAGCGCCTACGTCCCTACCTTAGAGGAAGTAAAAGAGACCTTCTAGGCCTGCTTAGACAAGACACTGTCGAGAATCCCCAAAGAAGGTAAGATTATTCTCCTTGGAGATTTCAATGCCAGGCTTGGCAGGAATCTACACCTCTTGAAGGGCACTATAGGCAAGGAAGCCATTGGAAACATTAACACAAGTGGAGTTATGCTTCTCAGCAAATGTGTTAAACGTGATCTCATCATTGGTGCAGATGACTGCTGGACAGATCATCGTCTCATCTGCTCCACAATGCCTATTCAACACAATGCCTATTCAACAAGAGGAGAATTCAAAAAAAGGAGATCCGACCAAAACTGGACCTTGACAGCCTTGATGAAACTGCCACCCAGCAGCAACTTCAGGCCTCTCTTGGGGAAAGCCTCCAACAGGAATACCCTGATAACACTGAAGGGCACTGGAGTCTGTTAAAGTCTACCATCCTTGCTACCTGCAAAACCATTCTTAGGTACAAGTCCAGAAAACACCAGGACTGGTTTGATGAGAATGACACAGAAATAGAACAACTCATCTCCAAGAAAATGAAAGCCTTTTGTGCCTGGCAAAATTATGTAACCTGCAAGGCCAAAAGGCTGGCTCACTCCAGAGCCAAGGCAGATGTCCAAAGATGGGTAAGGAAGCTAAAAAACTCTTGGTGGACAGAAAGGGCCCTTGAAATCCAGAGAATGGCAGACTCTGGTGACACCAGGGGCTTTTTCAGTGCCACCTAGGCCATCTATGGTCCAAGCTATTGTGGCCTACACCCTCGGCGCTCAAAGTACGGTCAGGAATTGCTGAAGGACAATGAGTCCATTAATGCCTGATGGAAAGAGGATTTCCAAGATCTCCTCAACAGTGATAGCTCAACTGAAATTGACATGACCAAACATATCCCCGAGGGTCCCATCAGAGAAGACATGATAACTATGATAAAGGTTCAAGACGCCACCAGGAGCCTTAAGAACAGCAAGGCCGCCGGTCCAGATGGGATTCCAGCCGAGATCCTAAAGAAAGGTGGATTAGAGCTCCTGTACCACATCCATGCCCTACTCCTCAAAGTCTGGGAAAAAGAAGAACTTCCCTCAGAGCTAAGGGATGCTCTAATAGTGATCATTTTTAAGAAGGGGGACAAGGCTGAATGTGGAAATTACAGGGGCATTTCAAGATTCAAGATTTTTTTTGTTATATCATACATAATTATCTGGAATATAACCAGTAGTGAAATGTAAGTCAGGTCTGCTCCATGGACAGTGCAATTATATGTAACACAAACACAAGAGAATATACATAAATATTGGTATGGGAATTGTATAAAAAAACAACAACAAAGGTTGTTTGCCTTCAACAACAGGCAAAGTTCTTGCTCGTGTTCTTGCAAACCGACTACTACCACTGTCTGAGGAAGTACTCCCAGAATCACAATGTGGCTTTTGCCCATCTAGAGGTACAGCAGACATGATATTCACAGCATGACAACTCCAAGAAAAATGCCGTGAACAAAGGTAGCCTTTGTATATGGCTTTTACCTGACAAAGGTTTTTGACATGGTAGACTGCCAGACCCTGTGGAGTATACTGTCAAGATACGGCTGTCATGAAAAGTATTTCAGAATATAGTCTTCGAAGATCGAGACTTATCAGCCCAAACAAAACTTCTGGTCTACAGAGCTATCGTCCTCCCCACACTGCAGTATGGAGCCGAGTCATTGACCCCCTATAGCAGGCATCTTAGAGCCATGGAACAATACCATCAAAGATCCTTATGAAAGATTCTGGGGATCAGCTGGAAGGACAGACGCACTAACATCAGCATCTTTGAGGAAGCCAACATGACCAGGATCCCCACTACTAGGGGGGATGCTGTTAAAATTAAAATTATAAGACTGCTGTCCCATTATTTGAATTCATTTTCCTCACTAGTCTATTTTATTTTATTTTATTATGTTTGTATTAGTGCAGTGCAGACCCCTTTAGCAACTTTTTTCCCTTCAAAAAAGCACCCCAAATCTTATTTAGTCTCAGAGAATCGCCGGTACTGCTGCGTGAGTTCTTGCTTTCCCAGTGCGCGCACACACACATCTCTCTCTCTCTCTCTCTCTCTGCATCTGCTCAGTTTCTGTTCAGCACGCGGCAGAGAAGAGCAGAGCTTAATTCAGTTAAACACAGATATTAGTTGCTTGCTTCATCTAATTTTACATGCAAGTATAGCCAAAATCACAGCACAGCTATTGTCGTTAGCTTATGGGTGTTTTATTTAATCAGACAATGGCTCGATTATAAGGATTTGTGCAGATTAACATCTTGTAAAGGAGAGCTAGTTATGTAGTCTTAATGGGTCGCGTTTCAATCACTTTTCATATTCATTCCGTTGTCTGACAACAGAAACAGTCAAATATATCAATGAAAACTCTGTTATTGAGAGTTTAGCTGCGTCAAAATACAGTATGTGGGCACAGAGAGGCAAACAAATGTAATGATAAACAATATAGGCTATGTACATTTTGCTTGTTTAGAAGATGTGAGCTGCCCTGTCCTGAAAAAATGTAAACAGGTTTGTGTCAGTAAATTGCTCAGTGCAAAGGAAGAGAAGTAATGGGAACCTTGTATTTCTTTCTTCATGTGTCTAATAGACATGAACAAGTTCTTTGAAAAACATCTATTACCTTTGAAACATGTCTAGTCTTCATGCAGTTGACTATGGTTTCAATAATAATAAACATATATTTGCATAAAGCATCTATATTTTTTAAATGCTCATGTTGATTAGAGTATTACAAACTTGAAAAGTATTAATTTCAGGTACATTTAGAACAAGTAAAAATGTGCGATTAATTGCGATTAATCACAAGTTAACTCATGACAATCATGCTGTTAATCGCGATGAAATATTTTAGTCAATTGACAGCCCTAGTTTGTATACATGTTAAAAGGCATGTGAAAACAAAAAAATATGTGGTTGGTTGCTTTATATGTCAATGAGATGATCTTTTGCTGTCTGAGTGAGCGGTCCTTGACCTTAGACTTAATGCTGGTAGTCAAATGTCTGGCTATGCAAACTAATTCCCCACAAATTCTAATCCAGAGCGGGGAAAAGCAGAGCACATACCAGCGAAGAAGATTCTTTTGGTGGTGAGAGCGAAAGCGCATGTATGACCAAAGCGGAATGTTTTAGCTCTTACAACAGAAAAAAGCCCCACAGGTTTATTTAATTATCTCTCAGTAATCGAGATCCCAGGTGATCGTTCCCGAGAGGAGAGCATGAGGGCTTGATGATATTACACACTGAATTACGCTCTGAGTGCGATATTACTGTGAGAAATTTCACGTCTTCCAGGCTAAATGTCTTGTTGTGGAGTGTCTTAATTCATTTACCGCTGTTTGCTACCTCGGTGCCCCTGAGCAGAGGTGAATTAATGGTGGTCATTTCTCGCCCTTCCTCATTCCATTAAACGGACACGGGCGCTTGCAGGCACCCGTCAAAAAAACTTCTCGCACAGGCGTTGAAGAGAGGAGCCCATGAAATGTGTAGCGGAGTTTAATGACTTATAATGAGATTCATAAAACATGGCTGAAATTGCTTTAAAAAAGCGGCGGGAGAGAAAACGGTAGCGAAACGCGTTGACAGCAAGCAGGCTTGACATTTGGCCTTGTGTAATTAGGAATATGCCAGCCTCCCTTCCCTCGAAATCTGGGCTCTAAATCATTATTCTCCACGGTGTTGACTTTGTCATGTTTCTGCGCTTAAGCTTTACCATTTCTGTAAATATTGCAGCCAAAATTACATTACAGTTTTTTTCTACCCCTTAATTGCTTGCCCTCCAAACACAATCTGCTTTGGCAGTACATAAGATAGTATAGGAGTTAACGGAGGCTGGAAGCTGGCACGCAAGCTGCATGCGCTCAGAAGAGGCCCGCTAAGAAGAGGAGATGAAGAGTTGAGAAGCTGGAGACAGCTGATCACACACACAAGCTGTAGAGCAGCAGGCAGATGCCATCGGAACATGGCTGTCTGTCAGCAAAACTGGCAGTACAGAGCAGCCGAGAGAGAGAAAAAAAAAAGCTGAAACGTCGAGGGAAAGAAGGAGTGTGGGTGACAGGAAGACTCGAGCGGAGACTGTAGGACCGAGCGGAGAAATAAAAATACCAATATACAAGAAAACAAGGGAAGATGTGTCAATGGAGGGAAGTGACAGGGCAAAGAGTCACTTTTGAGTGTTACAAAACTGTGCATGGAGGCAAAATAGCTCAAGAATGACCGATTAACTGTAATTGATTTGACAGTGGCCTCAACGTATTTAGGCACTGAATATAAAACCAAGTTAATTGTAAAGAAAGTAAAACATTCGCAAAAGAAGTTTGTACGGTTTCAGTTTATAAAACAATAGATATACTGTTGATTATTTTTAACGTTTGGGAGGCAAACTTTTAAAAATTCTGCAATTAAGTGAATAGAGTAAAGCTCTAACATCAGATTCCACTTGTTTTTTTCTTTTGTTTTGTAGTGTTTTTAATTCAATGACATTTCATGCATGTTAAGGGTCCAATTCTCCAAACTAAGGTTAGTGCTGTCAAAACAATTAACATAGCGATTGAAACTGACTCTTAATTTGCCTTAACAGTTCAGTTTCTCTGTATAAGGAAGTACATTCTTTTCACATAACACATTTCTGTTGATGTGGGTCAAATTCAGGTGTATTTTGTTTTGAGAGCACTGGCGTTAATTTAGAAGAGCGTAAAAGCACCTGAGAAAATCTGAATGTGAGAAACAAGTGGAAGACTGCACAATAATAGCTCATGCCTCGGTTAAAATATATCCAAAACAGAAAAGAGAGCAGTTTTAACCAAGACATTGAAAGGGACTGTTTTTAGATCAGTGGAAATCATTAGTTTCTAAGTGCCCAATTCTATAAAAATGTAATCTGTGTTTAGGCTGCATTCTTGAACGGATGTAAAAGGGAAACAATAGAGAAATGTATGGAGTAGGCTAATAGAAAAAAATCTCAATTGATTAGGCTATTAGTTTGTTTGTTTGTTTTTTGACTGTTTATTTATTTACACATTCATTCTTATCAGAATCAAAAGATTTTATACCGTGGGGTCCAAATCTGAGAACATCCGGATTCATTCATTCATAAATTGTATGTATTTATTCCTTTTTTAAACCCTGTTTTCACAGAAACTGCTTTCCTACAATGATCATATCTGATGCGCTCTGAACCACACACTTTCCCCAACTTTCTTTCCCTAAGAGGCCGTTGAAAGGGATGTCGTCGGGGTGGAGAATCTGTGATTGTTTTGCGAGGGGTGGACTTGAGTTCTTCCGCATCGGTTTTTGGGAAGGGTTCTTCTCAGCGTCGCACTAAGCCGCTAGCTCTCGGACTCTAATCCCTTCAGCCAGTGGGGAGCGATGACACTCCGTAAATACCAAAAACAAATAATGAAGCATTGCTTTATCTGCATGATGGGAGCCGAGTTAATCTGTGGACCACTCTTGACACTCAATTAAAAGTAAAGAATGTATCCCTTTCCGAGTTTCGGAGGAGTTCGCGCGCAGATACGCTTGCTAAATACATGGAGATGAGAAGTTCAGTGACATGTTGGGACCTCAAGGGCCTTTGGCTGCCTTGTTAAGCTTAGTGCCGCGAACTTGATATGAACAAACAGAGAGGAGTCGAGATTGGAACCTTAAATTCAGTCTAGTTGAAGCAAAAACAGGACAGCTGAATATATAGGATGAATAAATAAGCCATGTGTCAGGTGAACACTACAATGGAGTATGAAATAAACATTGTCAAGTGGGAATGTTTCTCAGTCCGTTTCTAGGCATTAGGCAATAGAGGTGTATGATGTCAAAATAGAGTCCACCATGAAACAGCCTGTTATAAGCACAAATGCAAACTGTAAGAGAATTATGAAACAAAACTAATGACTAATCAAAAATGTGGACCGTAAAATGAAATAATAATTTAAAAAAGGTGTTAGCCAACAAATTAAGTAATTAATACATTTGAGAAATTACACTAACATAAAAAATGCATATGAGAACTTGACAATTATGAGGATTTTTTTAAGTGAAAGACATCATGGATAGCCTATATGTATGCTAGTTTAAATCAGTTGTCTACCAGGGGTCCAGGGCCCACTAGTGGGCCTCAGGCAAACATCCAATAAGGCCTCAATATGACTATAAATGATTTGAGTAAAAAAAACTAATGCAAACATTAAAATAAGCTAAGATAACTGAAAATAAAGATATTTCTTATTTCATTCACCCCTTCAAAAGCTGTTTTTTTTTCTTTCTTTGAACCACCTGGATATACTGAAGAAGCCTAATTTTAAAAGTGTGGTTTCAAGACCAGTCATGTACATTATTACAATATTGGCATTTTAATAAATTGTATTAATATACATTTGTAGTTATTCTGATGTCTAAAATATGTTAGCATCTAGTAAATCATTAACAACTGGAAAAGTCATGGGGCCTTCAAACTTTGTTGTGGACAGTGAGGGGCTTTGGAAGAGTCAAAAAAGGTTAAGAAGCACTTTTTGAAACCAAAGAGTCATGTGTCCCATTTTGAAATTGCAAGATGAGGTCAGAGGGGACTATGTGCCATACTGCGTGCTCATCTGGACGGAATACTGCAAGGATGGGATTCTATCACACAACAGGCCCAGGTAAGACCCCCAAATGAAACACTAACCACCCCTGTGCCTTTTGCTTGTACAGTGTATTCATGATGAGATTTATGTACGGAGTGAAACATTGCTGCATTAACTAAACTAAGGTCTGAACCGCCAAGCTTTTGGGTTAGTCCACCCTGTGGCGAAGGTGTTCATTTGCTGCAAGTAAATATAGAAATATAATTAATCAAATCAATAATAAATAATTTGTTAATATAAACACATTCTATTTTTGATATTATTCAGTGGGTTTCAAAAGGCCACATTGATAATATTAAATTTAAAATCTGATAACACAAAGAAAGTTTTAGGGTTTAAAAAAACCCTGTTTTGTAAAAAACTAAAATGTTATACAAATAAAAATAAATTCTAAAATAAAATAAAAATTCTAGCTTACTAATGAAATAAGCACATTCATGACATGGATCATGTATATGTCATATATGTAGTTTATTTTATTTTTTATATAGCACATTTCTACTGCCTTCAGAGCAGCCCACAGTGCTCTACGATGCATTCAAGATAACCAAACAGATTCAATGACAAACACAACATCTCAAAAAAAAAAAGAAAAACATACATTACGTCTCTCCTAATTCAGATTAAAACGCCATAAAATAAAAATGCTTCTTCAAAGACGTTTTAAAAGCGAACACAAAAGGGGCAGCACAAATGGCTAGAGGTAGATTATTCCATAGACGAGGACCGGCAATCGAAAAGACCCGATATCTAACAGGTAATGCAAGAATGAGCAGCATTTTGAACAAGCTGTTATCGATTTACCAAAGCCTGAGAAATTCCTAAATGCACAACATTACAAGAATCCAGTCTAGATGATATAAAAGCATGGATGATTATCTCCAAATCTCTAGATGAGAGCATTGGTTTAGTTTAATCTTAGATATTAACCTTAAGTAGTAGAAACTAGTTTTCACCACAGTATTCACTTGTTTGACAAAATTCAGCTCTGAATCAAAAATCTAGATGTATACAGATGTTGTTCTTTGTATCTTTTCAAATCATGCTGAAAAACATCATCATCAGGTTTCACAATTACTGCTGTCATTAAAGTTAAAGAGGGACAAACCAAAGGCTGTATTATAAAATTTGTTTTCAATTCAGATTTTCTCTCAGAATGCTATAGTGATATAGAAAGTGCAATTCATAATGATAAATTGTTGCATTATCTTAAACAATACAAAATAGTTTTTTTAACTAAGATTATATTTCTGAGCATGTGCTTTATTGGCTTGAGATAACTTGCCCGGAGCAACATGCTGACGTCAATGTAGACCACTTAACGTTCATACAGTGGGTCACATGATCCTGGTAACTCTTGAATCCATTGATCTGGAAGAGATGGGGTAGCAGTTCGTGTGTGAGAGTGTGTCTGTGGCCCTGACCCACAGCACGGGGCCACACGGAGCCAACCTTCTGCAATCCGTTTCCCTCCACTCTCAGAGGAAATACACTGCTTTGTTTAGCTTTATTGGCTTGAGATAACTTGCCCGGAGCAACATGCTGACGTCAATGTAGACCACTTAACGTTCATACAGTGGGTCACATGATCCTGGTAACTCTTGAATCCATTGATCTGGAAGAGATGGGGTAGCAGTTCGTGTGTGAGAGTCTGTCTGTGGCCCTGACCCACAGCACGGGGCCACACGGAGCCAACCTTCTGCAGTCCATTTCCCTCCACTCTCAGAGGAAATACACTGCTTTGTTTATGCTTCAGGGGCCTCCACTGTTCAGTAATGTGAGAACGGCAGAGAGGAGGAGGGAGATAGAACTTATCTTCTACTTTCCATGACAATTTAGAGGTTTTTACAATTCAAAGAGAAGACACCTCAGTCCCAGCAGATGGTTGTTGGGATCCGCGTGTTCTTAACAATCTGTAATTCCCCCCATTTAGAGATGTTCTGTGGTCACCCACTCTGCCCTCAGGACTGTATCTGCCCTCACATTATTAAAGTCTGCATAGAGAACAGTCTGGCATTGCTGGCCCGATATAAATGTTTTGACACCGGCACCGCACCGCCCTCTCACCAGACGCAATCACGCCGGTTTACCTTCCAAAACACAACGCCATCTATTTTTTAATTTTTATTTATCCTGCAAAATGGATTTTTTTTTTGTCTCTCGCTCTTAAACCCTCCATTCTTCTCTCCCAAAGAGGTGCCTCTGTTCGCTGCAGATAAATAGGAATTCCAAACTCCAACGCTTCATTTGTCATGGTATGAAATCCAAGAGTGGAATCTAGAAATAGCTCCAGCAATGTTAATGTGCAGTGCCTGAGGCCTGATAACATGTAGGAGGTTTTTAGTGATATTTGCTTCTTGCATATTTTGTTCTGGGATTTTGTTCTTTTCTTTTTCCTTTTTTTTAAAGAAAGAGAAGGGAAAAAAACAAGATCGACACTTTTTTTGCTGCAAATATTGTGAAATGATATTCATTTTTCCTCCACACTGGCTGAGCCCATTATTTGGCTATGACATTACAGTTTTAATTGAATTGAATGCAATTTACTCTTTAAGAAAACTTTTAATTAAACACCATATGGACAGATCGTGGGGAGAAGTGGCCTCCTCAAAGTTCCCTGAGGGAAATTTGCGGTATAATTAAGAATATGAACTGTAATGACACTCCGGGATTTAATGAAACTTGCAATGCAAATAGGGCTATGTATAACCAGCATTCATCTGACAGAATGACTGAAGTTTGGAGATGCGTCTAGGGAAACCTTGTTCCCCTGAGCCCACTTTGTGGAAAATTTGAGTGTATTGTGGGGGTGGGGACCCGAAAGACCGGCCACATGAGAGCTCACATGACCTTACCGAGACTAATGGCGAACCTTGGATCACTGAAACATTTTGTAAATGATTGCAACACGTTCCAGAAAATCGGGGATGACGCCTCGGATTCAATTGAAATATTGACCGCAAAACAACCTCAGTTATTTTTAAAATGAAATGTGCCGAACGCTCGTGGAAGGTTACCAAGCAGTCACCTGTTTTCTTTTGACCGCTTGGCCATCTTTTCACACCACATTAATGCTGCGAGCACTTATTTTCGGCTCTGCAGAGATGCAAACTGAATTATATATATTTTTAAGTCTTGTTGGTCTTATGGAGCTTTGCTGCTCTTTATTTAATCTTTTATGGCAATGATTGTAGACCCAATTCTCCACACATTGAGTTTTAATCTTTATGAATAAAGTTCAAACTAATTATTTTTTTATAATTTCCCCAAAATAATGGTAAAGTCAATGAAAATAAGAAATAAACATATGAAAATATGTTGAATTAAAATGTGATAAAGATATTACAAACCTTTATTATTATTATTATTATTATAAAGATATTTTCAAAAACAGATACCTCTGTTTTTTTAATCATGTTTTTATTATGCTATCATGTTTTCATTGTTTTATTGTTAGTATTTTCTTGTTATTTTTGTGCCTAATCAAAATAACCTGAATTGAGATTAATTGGAATGCATAATGAAAAAAACATGCTTTTTGAAAATGACTAAAAACGGAGTTATCTGTCTTTGCAAATGAACTCTTCATATGTTTTCCACTGGAGGAGTGCACATATGCTGACACTTGCCTTTCCTTCTGTCCTATAAATATGTTATCACGTAATTATTAAAAATAGCAGTTTTGCAAATAGATTCATGCTTCATATTTATCTATATACTGATATTTAATTCAAACTAATTTAATTTTTATTTACAAGCTAATCCCAACCATTTGAGCATAAAGGTAATGTGAAACATAATTTTTGACTGGTAGTTATTTACTTGTATATTTATTTATATACAGTATAAAGTATATATTTAATGAATAAAGTAATCATAGAAATATACACGTTTTACAGCTAAAATATGTATTTATCTTAATGAAAAAGCATTTGATATGGAAACATTCCCTTTAAGCAAATATTACAGCAGTTACTGCAAATTGTTTCCGAATATTTGCACTGAGACATCGCAAGAAAGAAGTAAACACTGAGCACAACCCCTCTCTGTGCGTGCAGCACGAGGACCGTCTGTGCTTGTTTACTCTGTGATCCTGATGCATCTCACAGGGGTCACGCGGGTGAGGGAGGACATCGCCTAATTACCAATAAAAGCTGAGGTAAAATGTCTTCTGTTGCACAGATTCAAAGTCTGGGGTGAAAGCAGAGAGGAGAAATAAATAGCCGGGTAAAGATGTTAAAAGCCTGGTACACAAAAGAATTTGCAGCGGGAGCTCCATGAAAGCCAGGGAGACAGTAAATGTGAGAGCTGGGATGACAAGAAACAAAGGCAAGGAATAGAAAGAAAGCAAAAAAACTGTGAGCTGTATAAAAGACAGGAAACACAGTGTTTTTCAGCACAACAAACTCATTTACAGAGAACCTAAGACTTGAAAACAATTATCAGCCATCTTTCCTATCTCTATAGCTCCGTCTCTCGCTTTGTGAGGGCCCTTTGTTTTTCTCAAGGACATATTAATTATTTTAGATCAGCCTGATTTTCATGCTCAGAATAAAGCTCCTCTTTGTGTCGTCTTAGATTGGTCAGCCTTTTATGTTTTCCTTGCGTATGAAGGCTGGAGAGACACATTTCAAAGTTGTCGAAGAGTGTTTGTTCTAATGTAGGTTCATTAAAGCTTATATTTCCCTTGCGTTAAATATGCTTTTTTACGTTCAAACCAAAAATCTACTTCAGTAACACAGAAATAGGCTTCCCTGCATTTTTAAAGCGTGTTCTAAGCCGAAAAACAACAACAACAAAGATTTAAAGAGTGCTAAAGTGGCTCTTGTGTATTCATGCCTAAAGCAGAAACACTTTGACATCCCAGAGTTAAATCAGATCGCTTAAAAGTCTTCAGATTAGGTGATATCGCTCTCGCTCACTGCACAAACCTCTCTAAAGGGACCTTTATATTTGCCTATGAATGGAAAGAAAAGGCACATACACACAGGCATCCCAAAAAACCTCTGCATTCCACATTTAATTGAGAAGAAAATCCTACAAACAGAGTCGGTCCAAAGTAAACGGTTCAAAACCCCAAATCAGCCAATTAGGTGAGAAGCTTTAGTCTCCCTGGAGATGGCGTCTCCGCCCTCTTGTGCGGGGCACAGATGACCTATTGTCCCACGACTCGCAAAGCACACAAGCTGTACTGTAACACCTCCGAAACGCTCCGTCACTTTCACCTTCAGAGACTAAACACACTGCTGTAATAATACAACGGTTTCATCGCTCAAAGAATGACTTCATTCTTCATTTAATGTGTTAAATACATGGAAGGAGGAAAATGTAAACATGTCCCTTTAATATGGCTTAATTATATATTATTATGAACAAATATCTTCAATTATATTTTCCATAAGACTAGGAAAGCCTATTTTGAATTACAATGTTGTATGAATGATATGTTGTATGAATAATATAAATATTGTATCAGTTTATTTGCAATTCACAAGCATTTAATTAAATGCAGAAATTATTAAAAACTGTTTGATTTAAACATAAAATGTGTTTACCCCATAATAATAAAAGCAAGGATAGTGTTTTAATTACCTCCAAAATAATAAATAACATAAAAAGAATTGACAAATAGAACAAGAATGTGTATAACATAAATGTGTATTATTTGTCAAATATATTTATATTTAATTACATGTATAATTTATTTTTGCACAATTTTCACTTAAATGTTCCTGTGGCTTAACAAATTACCTTTTTGAATTACAAATATTGCATGTATTTTCTCAATTCTATGATGTTTTAAAACTGCATACAAACCAGATAGAATACTAAACACTGCCGAACAGCCAACTGCTTATATTTTTTACATTCAAATGCAAATATTAATTATATTTTTGCTCTATCATGATTATACAGAAGAAACTCACCTCAGTTCTACTGCCATCCAGCTGCTCATTTTAGCATATCTAATAGGACATAAGGAATTGCAGATCTTGCAGTTACTGTAGCATACAGTCATATACCACAGAGCATTTTCATCATTTCATGTATGCTTTAAGAGGCCCTTTTTCAATCTAAATCAATCTGAACAGCATACTGCTGCCATCTGTTGGCCATTTTGTGTGCAGAGACACATGCGACATCTATTACATTATTAGATTTATAACAATATATCAAATATATATTATTTTAATATAGTCATATAGAAATAATATATGACTTTCAAATAAAGTCACGTTTATAGCATTCTTTATCATCCAGGTTTACCGTACCCATTTGAGTGTGAAAGGTACATTGATTTAAGACGGAAAGATTCATCATCAATAAATAAAAAGCTTGCCCTTTACAGACAGCAATACAAACGACTTCAGACTGCGCTGGAGTTAAAAATACTCAAACAGCAAAAAACTAAACCAAACGTTTTGAAATTGAGCCTTAGTAAGATGCTGATGGGAAGCATGCATGATCATAATTAACAACCCACTGCACGACGTTACTGACATGTTTCTGGTGACCTCTGACCCCAAAGGGAATGTCGTTAGCAACATTAGGAACTAAAGGTCAAACACATGATTCCAGGTGTGCAATCATGAATGTGAAGCATTTGCATGGGGAGTGTCAGGAGAAAATTGAATTTTTCTAATATTCTAGTCTGTTTGGGTCAGATTTTGGCATCTTGGTGTGAACCAAATATCCCCTCGAGTAAACAGTTAAACTTGAAATCGCCTGCATGAAGGAAAATGACTGAAATAGCATACAAAATGAGGTCTTAATAAAAATATAATGTTGCCAAAAAAAGGTTTCTGTGAAGATTTTGGGGATAGAAAATGTCATAAGCTCACTATAAAAACAATACAAGTCAATGGAAGGTCTCCAACATGATAGGAAAGTGTGTGTGCGTGTGTGTGTGTGTGTGTGTGTGTGTGTGTGTGTGTGTGTGTGTGTGTGTGTGTGTGTGTGTGTGTGTGTGTGCATGCATGTGTGTATGTGTCTGTGTGTGTGTGTGCATATTCAGATAAAAAAAAAGTCTGAAATAGACTTTTCTTGTCAAATGTACTCAATAATCTGTTTTATTTACAACTGAATAAGTGTGTGTGAATAAGAATAAGACAATAAAGAAAAAAAGCTAGTCTGATATTGTCATAGAAATCAAAAGACTAGGCCAAGTCAGTTGGTCTGCATATATTGTGTTCATAATGCTTGCAGTACAGTTTAAAGCGAGTAAAACTTTATGAATTGACTGAACTGAGACCCCACAAAGTCATTTTGTGTGGACCACACAGGCAGCTTCCCGTTGTCGACAGTGCTTAACTGAACACTGACATTGTCAGAAGCTGATTTACTGCTTCTTTGAGTTGTGACAATGGTGTTCACTCCATCATTTTTGTTCCACAGACAGCAGGCCTGTAACAGCACTATCACAGTCAGGATTTGCTCAGTGAAAAGCAACGGCAGCAGCGGCAAGATTAGATTTGGAGCCCTCTCGTAAGAGTTAAGTGCCGAGCTGCGCGGTGATACAAAGCTTGTTTGATCATCGGGGATTGTGGGATGTAAGGCGTTTGAGTCTGTCAACCCCTTTGTCATGATAGCACATGTTTTTCTCCATCTTCTTAGTCCGCTCGATCGTCTATTGTTATTATCCGCTCTAGCAGCAGCTGCTGGCATTGTCATCGCTGTTAATCTGAGGGAATATCTTTAGCTCTCCGCGATATGAACAGCTGTCGGTATTGTGCGTGAGTCGTTAATCTGATTCGCAATCTTTAGCTCCTCAATTTGGGGCTTTGATCCAGGCCATTACGCCACATATTGCATGTAGTCTTTGTTGTAAATCTGAGCTGGAATTGTTCCACATCTGTAGACAAACACTCCAGCGGCCTGCTGTTGCCAGATGTTTCTCCACTGCAATCTTTCATTGTACAATGGCTTATTTAGTTGAATCTGTTTCAACAATGACTCCTCTATAAAGGGAACACAGCATGGATAAGTCTAACACAGAGTGCTTTGATGAAAATAATTATCAAAATGCACCTGGATAGGATCAATCCACAGTCATTTAAAGGGACAGTTCAGCGGAAAATGACATTTCTGTCATCATTTATCATGATGTTGCATACATGCTTGACTTATAGAAGGTATTTTGAAAATGTCTGTGTTTTTGTTTCATACAATGAAAGGAAATGGGATCCAAAAATATTTGTTTGACCCCACTGACTTTCATTGAAAAACATTCTTCATAATATTGCTTTTTGTGTTGCACAGAAGAAATAAAGCAGGCTAAATTGACCAATTTGTATTCATTTTTTGTGACATACTGTCTTTTTAAAGCATTTACACCTTATTGATGTTGCATGCTTGGTGTTAAAAGCGTGGTGCTGTTAAAAGGCAAAATAATTCAGGTTAAACCATTGTTTTTCATCCACTTTCATACATAATTTTGTGTTTTTGTGCTATTTTGATTCAATAACTTGTCTTTTTGCAGTCTAGTTGAGGGAAAACATCCAAAATGCACCTTCAAGTGGTAATTTTATTAGACTTTATATAATCGCACCTGTAGATTTTTCAATTACACATATATATATATATATATACAATTCTGAAGTTTCTTCCAGAGAGACTTGTTCATATCATTTGTTTCTTTTGACAGTATTTTCTGATTGATGGAGTGATACAAATAGATCCACTCAGTAAAAAAAGAAATGAATTTGTGAATAACATTAAACAAGAACTTTGAACCTGGCTTTATTTATCTATAGTTAAAGTTTTACTCTATTTACCTGTGGTGTCATGAATGCACACAATATGATTTCGCATTGACACACAGCCCTCTTTTGACGTGTATACAAATCCTGCTAGACATTAACAAAGTCTTCATTAATACCCTGGAAACATCAGATCAGCCTTGCAGCCTATTACAGTCATCTCATTGTGAAGATACACACATTAGCTATGACAAGAGCTTCCATTAAACAATGAAAACTAATGAGGTTACAGTGAAATAAAACTAGATCGAGCAAGCGGAGTACAATTACCCCAAATATAAATACCCCCCCCATGTTTAAAGTGCCATTAATCAGATAAAAATAGACTGAAGAAGTCTTTTGTGATTAACGAGGTGAGACTTGTGCTAATTACTGTTTCCTCCGCTTGTAATTAGGTTGGCACATCTAATCAAGATGAATGAACGCCCTGACCCGCTGCACATTGTTTGTGGCTCACAAACCCAGCGGCTTTTACATCTTTATTCCTCAAACCGTATTATCATGACCTTGTCTCTATGAGACACGCTCCCATAACTGCGTATTGCTTTATTACACCTTCCTGCGGTGTGTTAAAAGAGATGCTGTGACTGCGAGCTTTGTCTGGTCCGTTCTGCCTTCTGCTGCTTTTAAGCTTTTTCAGTCATTTAGTCCACGTCTACCACCTGTTGTGGAAAAAAGCAGAGGCATGAATAGATGCGTGCAGCACGCAGGGGCTTTTTGCTCAGTGCGTCTCGCTTTTAATGATGAAAACGTGTTGAGAAGTTTGTAGGGACCACACTTTTTATTATGTTTTTGCTCTTATTGTTGTATGTAAATGAGGCACAAGAATTGTCCTAATATCTTGATATGTTTGCATCTCGGCACTTGTAATTATTTGGGACAAGTGTTTGTAATTTGACCTTTGTAAAATGGAAATAAGTTGAGGCGTGAATACAGATATTGAATTTGGTAATTAATGCAGAGCTCTTGGTGGAAGTCGCTGGAGGGACTGGAACTAATTCAATTACAGTCTGAACTGAGCGCCGTTATAATTATTTCTTTCTAAAACACTCAGTAGCATAAAATGCAGGCATGCTTTTTCCCATTCACTGCCGTTAACTACTTTTGTGAACAAAAAATGGTGGCTTAATCCAATACTCATTGTATCATGTGCTATGCTAAAAATCACATTTCACAAAATCACAAAAACATTTTGGTGTTCCCAGTCCAAAATGAACAATATATTTTATAAATTGCTATATTATAACCAAATCTTGGACTGTATCTTTTTGTGAACTTGTTTTTTCAGTTAGCACAGCTTTTGTATTTCCTTTTGGAACCGATTGATTAGGCCTGAGTTTATGCACCTTAGTTTTTGAGAGAATAAAAGCATAATTTCTAGATAATTTATCTGAAAAACTGAGGTGCATAAACTCAGATCAATGAGACCTGATCAGTCAGTTCCAACCAGTCCTAACTGAAAGAAAACAAGCTGGGAAAAGATTAAAACAACATTTGGTAATAATATATATCATAATTAGACATTTAGATGCAATTTTGGTAACACTTTACTTTAAGCCTTTATGTATAATGCATTATTAAATTGATTATTTAATGGCATTATAATTATTCATAATGTGCTTTGTAATACTTGTATCTTGTCGTAAATAATTATAACTGGATTTAAAATGCATAGTGTAACAATGAATTTATAAGTGTATGGCTACAATTATTCATGAGATTGTACAATGCATTATAAGATGCATTACAAGGCATAATTCATACAATAAAACTACTTTTATAAAGCATTTTACATAAAGGCTTTAAGTAAAGTGCTACCACAATTTTTGGTAGGTCGATCGTTTTTTACCAAAACACCACAAGTATAAAGAAAAAAGTAAAAAACTTTTCATAAGCAAACTCTACGGTTTAGCCCAATGCAATAGCATTAACTAGCATTCTCAGAACAAAAGACAATCCTCTCAAGATCAAAATGACCCGACCACAACATGAGGGTTAGAAATATTGAGCTATGATATATGATGCATGAACATGAGGGCTAGACATATTGAGCTCTGCATGCATATTACAGATCAAGTATGTAAAGTGCATAAAAATATAATTTTTCACTTTTTTTTAGCAAAATGGGAAATCAAGACAAGAAAATGGGACAAATATTATTAGTTTCATTTTATTTCTATTCAAAGGATTTAATACAGAATCTACAATGCAACACTTCAGGAATTCATCCCTAGATTATTATTAAATCTAACAGTTCTTCTTAGAAAAAGAATATCTCTGTTTAGTTCTTGACAACAGGCATTGTTTAATAATAAGCAAAGATTTTCTTTAACATATTGTTTACAGTTATACACTAAAAACCTCCAGCAGACGCTTGCATGAGGCAGTCCTGTACATGTTATGTTCACCAGAAGCACTTCATTGGTTGAAAGTTGGAACCACCCATCACTTCCGGGTTTATATAAATGCTAAAGAGTGTAAAGGAATCAGTCAAAAGAGAGAAATATCTCACTACTACTGTTTGATGAACATTTCTGGTGTTAAAGAAAGGAAAAAATGAAATGTAGCATTCTGTGTGGTCTTTGACAGTTCAAAAACGTGATCAAGGTGCAAGCTTGACAGTTACAAAAGAACTGGCATTGAAAGAAGCATGTCAAAATACAATAAAACAACCAGAAATTCACAGTTGCTAGTATTTACAGAGTTGTACATGGTTGTTTGTAGTATAGGCAAACTGACAGGAAATTGAGGTAAATGAGGGTAGCCGGGCGGTGTGAAGACGAGTCTCAGAGCTGAGGCTTGCACCAGAAAACTACTTGGGGAAAAACTAATCTTGGTCACGTAATAATACATTGCTCATGTGTACTGAGCAGAATCAGAAACTAAGTGGAATCGATTTCAGTGGCATATTTTATATCAAATCATTTAAATGAATCAGTTGATTAACTATGGTGTCTAAACACAAAATTAGATCAGCCTTAAAAAAAAAACTAAAATAAATATTAAATGTTCAAAAGTTTGGGGTCAGTAAGATTTTATAATATTTTAAAAGAAGTCTCTTTATCTCACCAAGGCTGCATTCATTTGTTCAAAAATATGATTACAGTTTATAGTACAAAAAACTGTTTTCAATTTTAATGTGTTTTAACATTTCATTTATTCCTTTTATGGCAAAGTTGAATTTTTAGTAGCCATTACTCCAGTCTTCAGTGTCACATAATGCTTCAGAAATAAGTCTAATATAACAATTTGGTGCTCAATTGTGATACTATGTGAATATTTTTTGTGAAAACTGAAAATGTTTCAGTATTCTTTGATGAATAAAAAGAAAATAAAGACATTTCTTAATAAATAGATACAATACAATCCAATTGACTCCAAACTTCTGAACAGTGGTATGACAGATATAATTAATGCACATTATTTGGATGTAGGACATTATTTGCTTTAACATATCTAGGGCATTTTGCCAATTTCAAAGTTCAGATTCATTTCTGACCTTGGTTCCGAGTAAGATATCTGATTAATAAACTACTACGCCATTACTGTGTAACTTGGTTACACATAAGTCGTTTTTCCTATAGCAGTTAATTTAGTAACAGGGACCCTGCAAAATAAAGCATTAGCAACAATCTCCCACCATGTGCACTTCAAACTAGTCTTACGCAGAAAGAGCGGCCCATCACAAGGTGAAGTGAGGATTGATTTTGTTCTTAAAGCAAAAAAGGCCTGTGATTTCGCTATGCGGACGGGGTTACGAATACAAAAGCTTTAGTGCGTCCAGCAGACGATACCATCGTTAAGGCTTCCAGGAAATGCATCCATTAGTTCACCTATACCTCCCAGAAAAAGCACATGTCTCTTTAAACGCCATTTAAATAAGTACAAAAACCACCGTTCGAAATGTAAATATTACCACATGTTATTTCTACCGTGAAAAAATACACTGTGCATAATGTACAAGCAAGAAATATCAGCACTTTGGTGTGGGCTTCAGATTAGCTACCGGCTCGTTGTAGCCACGGCTACTGTGCGTCTACCTTCTCCAAGCACCACGCTGAGGAAACAATGAGAAAATGTATGAATGCGCTATACAGTGGTTCACAGTGACAGGACGGGGGAGGAATCGTCTGCCAGAAACGAACAACGAAGCTTCTATTGGTCCGTGAATTACACGTCTTAATGCAGCTGTGCCAGGAACAACCCTCATAGGAACAGACAGGCCCAAACTTTACCGTTTAGACAGAATCAGCGACTATCCATACAGTAAAGCCTGCATTATCTTACAGTACACTGATTTCTCCCATTAAAAGTTACGTAAACAAGCAGGAATGAGCTTTAGGGTGATAGTTAGTTGCTGGAAACAGACCCAGCGGCCCTCCTCTCTGTCTTCAGATAATAATTGTTGTCAGAGGTTCCCTGTCCTTGGAGGATCGGTCTATGGGGAGCTTTTCTTAATTTGAGATTCTCCAGGGCTCACGCTTCACATACACTGGCAAGTCGAGGCTCTAGAGTAAGCCATCTATAGGAGTAGTTTGTTTCCTCAATTGGCAATTTCACTTCACTGAAAATGGACTAGGGCACTGGGGTGAGCCGCTCTCTCGACCGCCACATAAAAGCGAGGAGGAGGGCTTAAGTGCTTGGTTTTCTACAACACTAAACCAGCATTGAGTTCAGAGGTGATTTGGGGCTTCTCTAAAATGATGTGTTCAGACAAGTAAGTGCAGTGTTTCAGTCTACAAACTGAAGAGGTCTCCAGCTAGTTCTTGTGTCCACCAGGGGGAGCCCTTCTCTGGAGCAGCGCAAGCTAAAACCTGAGAGATTATTCTGGAAGGTGCAGTGACATCACCTCTGGTTTCATCTTGAAGTACTGGCTGAAACGGAGAACTGCATATCTGCAGAAGCAAATTTGGTGGCCAAGAATGAGAATACATCGTTGAAATCTTGATTATATGGATGTTGTAGGAAGTGAAAACTTACCCCAAGAAGTCAAAGTCAATGGTGGAGTACTGAGCTTGGATCAATGCCCACAGTCCCCAAAGAAAGTGAGACGCCTGTGGAGAACAAACACCAAAGACATGAGGATAGCTTTACATTTTGATTTACCTTTTCACTCAGGAAGATAGAGTATTGAGGAGTAAAATCAAAAGAAAAACTCAATTATAATGGAACTATAATTATATTCATATTAGTGTTTCATTGTTAAATAAGACTTGCAATTAATAATAAAAATAAACATATTTTATTAAATATAAGATAAATATTATAAACATTATAAAACTTAACAGAAAGTAAATACTAAAACTGAAATAAAATAAATTAAAGCTAAATACAAATGTTTAAATCATTGTAATAAAAATGACAATAACTAAAACTTCAACTAAAATTAAAACGGAGCTGAAAATATAAAATAAAAGCTATTTCAAAGTATTAATAAATACTATAATATTACATACAAATAACACAGTCATATGAATATGAACTGAATATTGTACTTTAATAAAGAGAAGTGTTCAGTATCTGAATTGTTTTTTTAATAAATCAATAAATTATATGAAAATCTATCCTCAAAAATGTATTTTATTAGAATCAGTGTCATTTAAATTCAGTACAAAAAAAATACAAACTTAATGTATTAATATTTCAAATGAACTATAAATATATACTTTGTTCCCAAACCTCCTATTACATTAATGAAAATGAGATTTGCCTTACATAACTGAGAAGTGGATGTTTAACTGTTATAAAAAAAATCATGTTTCAATGCACAAATCTTAATGTTCACAAACAGACTTCATTTAATAAACACAAATGTTCTATTTTGATTTCAGAGTAAAACAGGACTGAGAAATGTTCCTGCCAGGCTTTGTGAGATTCACCGTGACACTGGAGGTAACTGTGACAGATTGTGTGTTGTATTGTTGCTTGGAAACATTTGACCCATGCCTTTCTAAAAGGCTTTCAAAGACGGCTTCCTTTTAGTGGACCCATTAAAAAAGGCAAAAGATTACTGCATGGAAGTTATTTGTGTTGACCAGAATGAGAGAGGTGATTTGGACATCGTTCAGACAAGTAATGCAGTGTTTGATTATATGGTTCTCCATGTTGTAGGAAGTGAAAACTTACCCTGAGAAGTCAAAGTCATCAATGGTGGAGTACTGAGTACTGGCTGATGGATCAATGCCCACAGTCCCAAAAGGAAATGGAGAATGAAATACATCGTTGAAATCTTGATTATAATGTTGAGAACAAACACCAAAGACATGAGTACTGAGACATTGGATCAATGCCTTTTCTACGCCCAGGAGATAGAGTATTGAGGAGTAAAATCAAAAGAAAAACCCAATTATAATGGAACTATAATTATATTCATATTAGTGTTTCATTGTTAAATAAGACTTGCAATTGTTTTAATTAATAAAAATTAAGCTGAAATAACATTTTTATATTAAATATAAGATAAATATTATAAAATAAATATAAAATGCATTTAAATATAAAATATCATTATAAAACTTAACAAAAAGTAAATACTAAAACTGAAATAAAATAAATTAAAGCTAAATACAAATGTTTACATTATTGCAATAAAAATGACAATAACGCATAAAACGCAACTAAAACTTAAACTGAAAATATAAAATAAAAGCTATTTCAAAGTATTAATAAATACTATAATAATACATACAAATAACACAGTTATATGAATATGAACTGAATATTGTACTTTAATAAAGAGAAGTGTTCAGTACCTGAATTGTTTTTTTAAATAAATCAATAAATTATATGAAAATCTATCCTCAAAAATGTATTTTATTAGAATCGGTGTCATTTAAATTCAGTACAAAAAATACTAACTTAATGTATTAATATTTCAAATGAACTATAAATATATACTTTGTTCCCAAACCTCCTATTACATTAATGAAAATGAGATTTGCCTTACATAACTGAGAAGTGGATGTTTTACTGTTATAAAGAAATCATGTTTCAATGCACAAATCTTAATGTTCACAAACAGACTTCATTTAATAAACACAAATGTTCTATTTTGATTTCAGAGTAAAACAGGACTGAGAAATATTCCTGCCAGGCTTTGTGAGATTCACCGTGACACTGGAGGTAACTGTGACAGATTGTGTGTTGTATTGTTGCTTGGAAACATTTGACCCATGCCTTTCTAAAAGGCTTTCAAAGACGGCTTCCTTTTAGTGGACCCATTAAAAAAGGCAAAAGATTACTGCATGGAAGTTATTTGTGTTGATTCTGGATCACTGACAGTGAAGTAAAAGCTTATAAAATGTGGCATTAATATAAAAGCCCTCTGATGAAACTGAATCACTCCTGCCATCATGTGAGTAAAGATCACGGGTTTACTGGCCAATCATAAAGTCTCTATCCTCTGTGTTTTTCGCTCAACTGCACAGAATAAATGTTTGCCTCTGCCAGAGTCAAGGGTCCCGAACCCCCTCAGACACAATCTCGGAGTATATTCAGACCATCTTTTATTAAACCCCATGTCTCCTGACTCAGGCATGTGATGATGGTGTGCAAACATCAGGGTGACATTATAAAGCAGCGCTTCAATGGCCACCACACACCAACTTCTATCTAAAATCACAAGTCCTTACAACATATAGATATTATTTGGAAATATTGGTTAAATAAAATCAATTATTTGATATAGTTTAAAATGCACTACTGTTCAAAAACTTGGGTTTGGTAAGACTTGCTAATATTTTTTTTAAAATCTAAAATATTGTTGTGAAATAGTATTATTTTAATTTAAAATAACTGAATTCTATTTCAAGATAATATATACTATAACATTAAATAATAATTCTATAATGTAATTCACTCCTGTGATAGTAAAGCTGTCTTCAGTGTTACACAATCCTTCAGACATTTTTGTGGAAACATTTTTATAAATAGAAAGTCTTTAATGTCATTGTAAGAGCCAGGTATAGTTCTTTTATTTTGAACACATTTTTAATGCGATAATTGTGGCACCTGGTGGTGGCGGAAGTAGTAAGAATATATCATCTGTTCACCGGTGTGTTGGAGTGGGGAGGGGGTGACGGGGGAAGTCTTACTTTGCTGACCGCTAAAGAAATTCTATCACTGTTTAATGCTGTTACCATGACTTTGGACACCATTTCATATGCCAGTGAAACATTTACGGAATGTATTGAATGCACTACCCTGTTTGTTTCTCGTGCAAATAAATCAACAAAAGGCAGTCTGGATTCATGATCATTCTCAGCAAGCGTGTCGGGCAAGTTTCATCTAATCAGCCTCTCGGCGACGAAAATTACGGTCCCCAAGATAGTCGCCTAATAGTCACTTTTGTTCAATTTTATGCATCCTTGCTGAATAAAAAAAAATAGTTTTATAATTTATAATCATCTTACTGGCCAAACTTTTGAAAAGTGGTGTAAAAAAAGCATATACATATATATTTTTTTTTTTGCAGTTTTCTATTGATAACAATAATAATATAAAATTATGATTATTTATTAATTTAATAAATGTATATAATTGATGAATCACCATTTACATGAGTCTGCTAATAAGGAAAGTAGAAAACTTGCAACGTTTTGCTTTATTTAATTTTTAAAGAAAATGTGTATTCATTTATTTATTTGAGAATATTTAAACTGAAACCAAACAATGATTACTGCTTGAATGCAAATGATTAAACAAGTGGGCAAAGTTATTGCAAGTTTCCCAGGAAATCTTGTGACTGGTGAAAGAAAGAGCGCCTCGCGTCTTTTGCTCTACAGGAGGAAACACAACAGTAAAAGTAAAGAGAGAGAGTAAAATAAAAGCGAGAACATAAAAAGGGATAACAAGTCAGGTTAGATGAGAGTTTACAGCTTTAGAAAATGCAAGTAAATAAATAAATACAAATAAAAAACGGAGACGGCTGTACTGTAAAACCACAGGGCTGGAAGGACAGAGGAGTTAAAGGAGAGAAAACAGGCAACGTTTCCATCTAGTGGTACATAGTCTGTATAGCAGTGGTCTAGAAAGCAATGACTTGATCGGTCAGGTGATGTACAGTGTTGACTTCAGAATACAAAGCCTTACTCCTCTCAGTCTACATATGTGTAATGCATTATTCACTAATCACTGCCTAGTTTATTATATGTAACATTATTGCACCTAAAGTGTGTTTGACTTTACGTTGCCTTGCATTCCCAGTGCTCTAGAGCTTATGGTGTGTAGAAAAAAAATTTGATTGAAATTGGACAGAAGTGTTGGTCTACAGAAAGAGACACGTGAGGTGGTTACCGGACCCGGTGGCATCCTAGCGGGACACACTGAACACCTCCAGTCAGTGGCTATAGCCCTGTGCAGCAGATGAAGAGATTTTGGCAAACTCACATCTGTCACAGAACACACACAGCTTCACTGCAGAGAGGCCATTGGGCACCTCCCCCGTTAAGAACAAACACGGCTCAAACTCTCATAAACGCACACCCCCACCACACAACATCCCCATTGGTCCATTAGCCAGCCAATGAGGCCCCAAGTTACTGCCTCTAGTCTATGATGCAAACGCCATGGCAGCTTCCTGTGCAGGTCGAGCCTGTGAGACTCAAACTTATTTGACTCCCTGAGTGTCAATAAAAGGCAAGAAAACAAGTACGATCTCGGAAAACTAGCCTGTTGCGTAACACTCCCGTTCTTGGTTTCTATAGGTCTCGTCGGGAAGGGGGCAGAGTGAGCAGGGATGTCAAAAACATAAACATTTTACTGTGAAAACTTCCTCCCGCCCCCTTGGTCTGTGTGCTAAAAGCGAGTTGGAGGAAGTGGCTTGGCTTTTTTTTCTCCTTCCTCTCTCGAAGTTCAAATACAAACAAAGTGCCCAAGGTCGCAGCTGCCTCCAAACCCTGTTCTCCAAGCAGATGTCCACGACCCAATCTCTAATCGCTCGTTGTGAATTATTTACTGCATCAAGAACAGTTTTTAGGGGCAAGCGATACCTTAGGGCAACCGATACGTGCCGGTGCTAATCCGTTTGACTGTTGCTGCCACTCAAAAAAAAAAAAAAAAAGACAAGTGAGAGACAGGAACTACACATTCTCACACTACTGCTGTGGCAGAGCAGCCATTTTCTCATGCGCATACTCTTCCAAGTGGATCATTTCTGTTATGCTGATGATTATAAGTAAATATAGGGCGAATTATAATTAATAATGTAAGTGTGCATTTATTTATTTATACATTTTTAATCTAGATTAATCTAGATTAATTTATACCAAAAATCTATATATCTAAATAATTAATATAATAATGACTAAATATCTTTGAGAGCTTCTCATTATTTAGACCAGGGCTCATCTCCTGTTTCCAAATGCAAATATTGTATCTATTAAGTTTGAAACTGGGAAAATCCGTTCCACTCCCGGAAGAATGACTCCATTCCTCCACTCAAACCGTGTTGTTTTTTGTTTGTTTTTTATTTAATTACAGTAAAAATATAGTACAGATCACAGCGTGCCATTATTAGTTGAATAAAACCCAAAATGTGTATTTGTTATTATATTGAACTGAAACACTTATTATGCACAGTGTTGCACAGATTAAATTTCATGTAAATCATCCATGCTTCTCTTCTATTTTTATTTTTTAGACATTTCACTCTCTATAGATATATTTTTCTATGTACTGTATTTTAGATATATTGAAAGTCTGTTACTGTGTTTTATAGAAATACTTCCTAATTTCATAAATATATTTGCAGAGAGGAAAGAACTGAGTCTTTACAGATTCGAAAGATGACTAGTCACACTTTTCACTCTGTATGACCTGTGGGTCAAGTGGCAGACAGGTGCCGGTCTGTACATCATGAAGATAGTAAACAGCATCACAGCATTCAACAATATTCCCCAAAGCAAACACAAACACACATTTGCTTTTGATTTCAAAAGAACAGAAAACACATTTTATGGAAACCGGTGGATTCTCCTGATGCCTTGGTGAAATTGGATGAGATTGTCCCTTTAGGAAAGGGCATCCGTGCTATATTTCAGAGGTGAAAACACTAAATTGAAGCCTACCTTAGGCAGGGGGGGTTGGGGAAACATACGCTGTGGCTGAAGGAAGCTGATGGGGTTTGTTGGACTCACCTTCCTGTTGCTTGTAGATGATGTTCTTACAGAGCAGATCGTTGTGACACAGAACGACTGGCGAACCCAGTTTAGAAAGGTTCTGCTGAAGCCAGATCATCTCGTCTCTGAGACACGTATATACCAAAAATCTATATATCTAAATAATTAATATAACAAATATATAGTTCTTTACTCATTATATTATTTATAAATATAACACGCTTTTGTGTTCAGGCGTGATTCAGAACATGACAAAAACCTGTCCTCACTCAAACCATAGATAAAAATCTTAAAATATTTAATGTAAATAGTAAACTGCAGCATTATAATATATATTGAATTATCCTAGTATAATTTACATATTGTAAGTAAACACTGTATTACTAAAATATCCACTTCTAATCTAACTCTAAATTCAAACATACCTGACCTATTATTTTTGCTCAAACTTGACTTGGACAAACTGAAGTGCCTTAGCCTGGTAAAAACACACCGTGTCCCAGTTTTACGCACAATACATTTCCTTCAATTTACAAATTTAGTTGCATCTGCAAAAGAACTGTGCATAACAGGAATGATATTTCACACTGCATTCACTCTCCATCCTGTGGGTCATGTCGGCAGACAGGTGCGGTCTGTACATCATAAGATATAAACAGATTGTCATTCAACAATACAAAGCACCTTGATAATCTATTTTTAGAGCTGTTATAATATAAAAAGATTATTACTAAAGTGTATTTCTGCTAAAATCATTTGCAGAAGTAAAAATTGTCCCTTTAGGAAAGACATATATATGAAAACATGTTGCTGAAGCCTTGCATTGTACAAACACATTTGCCTGAAGGAAGCTGATGGGGTCATGTCATCTGGACTCACCTTCCTGTTGCATTGGGATGTTCTTACAGAGCACAATGTAATGACACAAAGCATATTGGGAGAAAAACAACATGAGCCAGATCATCTATCTGAGAAACCGACGCTCTCATTGTTCAGCCTGGAAACAGACATGCATTCAGAACTGAACACTCCTAGTATTGTGTTCAGCTTGATATCAAATAAGGCACAAACCTGCCTCACTCAAAAAGATAAACATCTTAAAAACCCGTTTCTATAAATAGTAACGAGCAGAGACACGGTACAGGCATGTCATTTCTTGTCAGCTCTTGTTGCGCAATAACTTTTGGTGCCTGTGAGCCGTATAAATAATCCACTTCTAATCTAACTCTAAATTCAAACACTGACCTCATCTTAAACTTGACTTGGTCTGTTTGGGGCACTCCACGTCCTATGGGCATGTATGGCATGGTACTTTGCCATCTGCCTCGCAATGTGCCTGTAAACAAAGAAAAATGGCTCATTTTAAGGTTTATATTACCTTTTCAGTGTGGCCCTAGTATGTAATATAAACCATTCAAAGGTTTTGGATCGGTAAGACCTTTAAAACATTTTGTGAAATTAGTATCTTATGCTCAACAAGGCTGCATTTATTTGATAAAAAAATATTGTAAAAACAGTAATATTGTGAAATATGACTAAAAACTGTTTTATAGTAGAATATATGTTAAATGTAATTTATTCCTGTGTTAGCATCATTACGCCAGTCTTCAGTGTCACATGATCCTTCAGAAATCATTCTAATGTGGTGGTTTTGTGCTCAAAATTATTATTATCAATGTGAAAAACAGCTGGAAAGTTCCAAAGAATTACATTTTGTAAAATATAGATGTCTAGAACTGTCAACCTTAGTATTGACCTTCAATTATGCATGAGACAATAAAAGGGTGTGTTTTGCTTACCCCAAACTTTTAAACAGTAATACATTTAAATGCCAACGCTTTAGTCATCCTGCTAACACAGTAAAATCTCACCTCTGAGGTCCTTCTCATTGGGAGGCCTGGGTCAGCAGAGAGAGAGAGAGAGAACTTGCTCATCTTAAACCAGAGGTCTGTTTGGGGCAGTTATGGGCATGTGTCTGGCATGGAGGTCTTTGCCATCTGCCCTGTGCCTGCAAGAAAAATTAGCTCAGTTTACAATGGATGATTGATTACCTTTTCAGTGTGGCATTCAGTAAGACTTTAAAAATGTGGTGGTTTGGTGCTCAAAAAACTTTATAATTATTATCAATGTGAAAAACAGCTGGAAAGTTCCAAAGAATAATTTTTTTTTAAATATAGATGTCTTAGCTGTCAATTTTGCCCAATTTAATGCATCCTTGCTGAATAAAAGTATACATTTTTTTACCCCAAACTTTTAAACAGTAATGCATTTAAATGCCAACGCTTTAGTCATCGCCCTGCTAACACAGTAGCCTTGTTCTTTCACAGCTGTCTGAGGCCCGACAAGCATTGGCAGGAGGCCTGGGTCAGCGTGCGAGAGAGAGAGAGAGTGCCATGTGTCATTCATGTCTTAAGGGATTACTGAGTAAGGTTTGGGGTTATGTGACAAGTGTCTGGCTAGTTGGAGGTCAGCGCCAGTATCTCCATCTCTGTCACGCCGTCCTAAATCAATTAGCTCAGTATTACAATGGATGATTGGATTCGAACACGCAGTTTCTCACCTGAAGATGGCAGGGCTGCGGATGTGCTCGGGCTCCAGGGCCACTCCCTGCAGGAACTCATAGCACAGGCCATTGTTGAAGGTGCAGTAGAGGCGTGGAGCACATCGGTGCGCCTGCAGGACACGGAAGCTCTTCACTTCATTCTCACGGTCCACAAACAGTTCTGTCTTGTGCCCATAGACCCGAACCAGGACCACGTCCTGCATGGACCCGCCGACGTAACAGCCAATCAGCTTGTTCGTGATGCCGTCAGTGAAAGACTGCAGAAAGAAGAAGAAGAAGAAAAGCGAGGTCATCGGTTTCAGCTCGCTCACATGGTTTGAGGTTAACCTTTAGTGATGTTCATTAAACAAACTCTTTGTGAGATCAGCAGCACATGCTTCGAGTTCCTTTTCTGTTTCTCAGCTGAAGAGAAACCTCTTATTTAAATGTATACAAACAAGATTGTTCACCAGACGCGGTGCAATCAAAACAACTAATTTACTTTTAGTTTATTTATGTGTTGACGTATTCAGGGTGATAGAGCTGAACAAATTTACATTGTCTACTAATGTAAAAATGGAGCGTGTTTGGGACACCGAGCATTCCAGTCCACAATCATCAGTACTATCTGGGATTGCCTGGCAGTGGGTGGAACATCAGGAATTTGATTTCTGCCAGCGTCAGTGTGGTCTGGCATGTGCTGAGCACTCATTTTATTTCAAAGTTGATGAAAACAACCCAATGCATATCTAGTTTCCCACCCACATGTGAGCGACATGACACACCCCTACCAACTCTGTTTATACAAGGAAACACTGTTCCGCACCTTAGGCTAAACAGTGCTAGGTTTACAAGAATATTATTACAGACTGTTGTCTTTTCATCCAGATGGAGGCTTCCGACATGCGGGTTTTACATTTTAATGAGGATGCAAGTTCATATGTGGTTTGTTTGTAGCTTAAAGGGACAGTTAAGCCCCAAATGAAAATTCTGTAATTATTTACTCATCTTCATGTCACCCCAAAACCGGATTGACTTGATATTGAACCGGATTGAAGATATTTTGAAGAACATTTCAGTTTTTTTGTCTATGAGGTCCAATGTTGTTGGGATATTGTTCAGATTTCTTCAGCTGTGAAAATCATTGGTAAAGTACCAATCACCTCATGGAAATTTCCACTCGGCCATCTCAATCAGAGGTCATTCGATTCAATGCCACTTCTAAACACTTGAAATCTTGATTCAAGGTGTCTCCCCTGATGCACAACTAAAGAAAAGATTCCTGTCTTCACAGTTCTCAACAACACCAAGGCGATGGAAACCTGAACCGTCACGTTGAACATTGTTAGCGCCGTGGTCAATAGTCAATGCAAGGTGCGTAATTAGTGGAACTGACTTTGTACATGCTACGTTTCTAAGAAACTTCATGAAATGCTGCTCATCCAGAAAGACTGAGAACTTCTAGAATAATGAGTAGTCATGTGAAATATGTTTGTTCTTGGAAAAGGCAGTTCTGCGAAATATCTTGTTCAATCATTAAAGCATTTTTAGGCTTTGTGTTTAGATGTCCTCCGCTGTACTCTTGATTCCGCCCATCTCAGGTTAATCAATCATGTATGAATGCAGAGCGCTCTGGGGTGAACGGAGCAGCGTAATGTCAGCGTCACAGTCGTCTTTCTGTGTCAGCTGTTTGCACACAACTATTAGTGCTATAGTAACTTCACAAATGCATCACACTGACTGACCAACGCAAAAACTGACTTTGAGCCATTTTAGAAATTAGGAATGCTGTATGAGGCACTAATGCAGGTAGATTTCCTCATACGTCATTCATCCGTCCTGTCCATTCCTCAGAACAGTGAATGACATCCACCCAGATTCTACATTACATAATTCTTAGCAAAGCATCAATGAATGGTCATTCAAAAATGTCTTGTATACCTTTTCCGGTGCCTTCAGGTCTCATAAACTGGTTCTAGTAATAGACTGGTAATAGAC
Organism: Gymnocypris eckloni scoliostomus; assembly: GCA_027564155.1. Classification (NCBI taxonomy): domain Eukaryota; kingdom Metazoa; phylum Chordata; class Actinopteri; order Cypriniformes; family Cyprinidae; genus Gymnocypris; species Gymnocypris eckloni. Next base: position 14,106,918 of record CM050432.1, on the reverse strand, counting down.
ACTATTAACTAACTACGTAGATACACCTAATGACTAAAATACCAACAACTCCTGTAATACTAGCTGGAAATGAACAGTTCTCCATAGACTGAATAAATTGGTAACCTTTAAATTAACTGGTTTTATTTGATATCACTGAATCAATACATAAATTAAACCAACACAACTACGTTTTACAGATTTAATCTGGTAGTAAGAGCCTTTAAAGTACCAATTACAGTTTACCAGTTTTACAGCATAGAATTTAAAGGCAACATTTGCAATTTGTTAATCATAGCTACTTATCAATAGGATTTATGGAATTAGTATTAGTATATATCTAATAAATAGCAATTAACTATTAATTTAAAAAGATACTAGTCACTTTTGGAATACTCAAGTAATTAATTAAATAGTAATAACATAAAAACAGACACTAATTCGTTTAAAGGAATAAATCATCAAGAAAAATACAATGCACAAAATCCAAGGATCCGCCACCCACATACTTCCCTTTGTAATTTTAATTTCCATTTTTACTGCTGCTGTAATTTTCTCATAAATGGTACATTAAATACATTGTAGCATGCATGCAAGCAAGAGCAATATATTGTTATGAATGAGAGTGTTACAACATGAGTGCTTTGACAGTTCGCATAGGCTGCTGTGTGTCTGCTAGCGCCATGGTGCCGCCGGGTCCATCTGGTGACGCAGCTCAGGATTTGAAGGCGCAACACGATTATCTTCGCTTTCTGCATTATATAATGCGTCAAACGAGCTGCTGTCAGTAAATGCTGACTTTCTCCAGCAGGTAGGGTCGGCGTGCGACCACCCGAATCGTGCGCGAAGATTAAAGAAATTACCTTCATTTTGACCTCAGACGGCTTCCAGTGGGGTCTCAGCGTCTTGATGAGTTTCAGCGCGCCTGCTCTGTAATCGTGCTCATCTAGAGTCACGTCTAATTTAGGAACCTCAGGCGCGCCTTCTGGAACGTGAATGTAATTGGCCATTGCTGTAAATGATCGCTGCTGCTGCTCTGAGACGGGGAAGATTCGATGAATGCGGTGAAGTCAAGCACGGTGCGGATTTAAGCTCAGGTTCTGCACGGTTACGCCTCCAGTGGTGCTGTTCGATTCGCGAATCAACCGTTCTTGTCAGTCGGTTCTTCTCCACGATTCAACTGAACCGACTCTCAGAGCGTTTTAAAGGGACTGGTCTGTCCAATGTGAACATTATATAAACCTGTGTAATTTCTTAAGTGGAGCACAGAACAAAAGTACAATGTCAAAAAATATGCAATCGTGTTGCAAATAAAAACTTGGAGAGTCTGAAAATATGGGGTGAGAGTGTTCATTTTTGATAAATTGCAATACATTTGGTGTTATTATGTTTGTGTGTGTGTTCAACGAGGAAAAAGTCATAGGATTTAAAACTACATGAGCGTGAGTATATGACAGAATATTACTAGTTTTATGGTGGAGAATCCCATCGAAACATTGAAACAGCACACAATTGTACACTGAAAATATTTGTATTTATTTATTTAGTCATTTAGCAGACACTTTTATCCAAAGCGACTTACAAATATAAACATAAGTATTTAACGAACTGTTTAACTTGAAATTAAGTATTAAGATATTTAAAGCGATGATTTAAAAGTTATCAGTGAACTGTTTTTTGCTCATTCAAGTGAACTATTCGAACGAACCGATTCACTAAAGTGATTCGGACTTATCAGTGCTATCAGATGATCCCACCCCTGTGTGTTTAGAGACTGTCGCGGTGCATGCTGGTACTACATGACTCACACACATCTAGAGCTTTCAGGCAGCGGGTTTCTGTGTCACTAAGATAATACTCAGGTAGAGAGGCTTTCGTGTTTGCTTTTCTGTTTTCCAGTCATGAAAATGTGTGCTTACTGTATCCTGAATGGCCTTTAGCATGATCTTCAGAGATAAGTGTAAGATCTGTAACAACTTGTGATGACAATCACAAATGTTACAGTGATTCTGAATATGTGTGTTAATATATATATATTAACATAACCCGTCTCAACATGTCTGAGTGTTACACATATAATGACCACTGTATTTAAAAAAAGCCCCGTTCTAATTTGATCCTGTTCCGGTATTTCTGGCTATTGGCTCAGGTAACACTTTACAGTAAGGTTGCACTAATATGCATTAATTCATGCTTAATTGATGCACATATAATCATGAGTGAACAACTCATGAAGAACTAAAACATTTATAAAAAATGACTGCATAAGCGACTAATGAACGTTCTATATGATTCATAGATTAGGTCATCAATAAATTGTAATGTGTCATAAAGTATTAATTCCCTAATAGCATAGTTAATTACCACAATGGGTTGAAGCATGCATTTCAACTTCCAGTTATCTGCTTTAATTAGTCATTAGCTAATGATTTGCGAAGGTATCATTGTGTTATGACTTTACTTGTAGAGGCACATGACCAACTAACTAATTCAAAATCCATAACCACAGTGACTTAACAATTAGTTAATCGTTATGTGCCTCAACAAGTAAAGTCATAACATAATGATACCTTTGGAAATCATTAGTTATTGATTAATTAAAACAGACAACGGGAAGTTGAATGACATGGCTTCGACCCAATGTAGTAATTAACATATTAATGTACTTCATTAGTTAATATAATATGTTATTGGGGAATTAATGACACATTTAACTAATAACAATTTATTGATTACTTAATCGATGAATCGTATAAAATGTTCATTAGTTGCTGATGGAGTAATTATTAATACATGTTTTAGTTCTTCATGAGTTAGGCATTAACATGGTTATCTATGCATTAGTTAAGTGTTATGTAATGCATATTTGTGCACCCGTATTGTGAAGTGTTACCAGCGTTTACTTGATAATATTTAATAATATTGATACACTTCCTCTTTATGATGCCATACAGGCTCATAATAATGACGTTCTCGTCATTTTGAGTTCGTGTCACATAATATGAAATATGTTCTCATATACATGGTTATAAGCTTTTCTTATAGGCTTTTCTTCTTATTTATTTTACACAATAAACGTAAAACATTTCACAATACGTGTTAGCAGGCATTTTATTATGTACTAAATGTTCACAGCATCTTGAAAAGGGACGCTACGGCGCTCCACGTGACACGATTCTGACCAATCCCGTGGCGCCGCGGGCCGGAAATGGTGGCTTGGTTTTCACACTAGTGCTTCCATTATGTTCCTGTAGCGTTAGCGAGGGCTCGAGTTTAGCATACATACACACACTCACACACACACACTTCGTGTAGCTGGTGGCACAGCACTGTAGCTGGGAGTGCAGCTCTGAGCTCCACAATCCTCCCCGACACGTAATTTGGCCACAAAGTACTGGTGTGTGTCGTTGTTTTGCTGTCTTTGCAAGGTAACTTAATGCCTGATTTCTTAGCTAGCCATGCTTGTGTTAGCCAGCACATCTGTTCTATTCTGTTAAATAGACATCATCTTGATTTTTTAAATACATGTTTTAGCCTTGTTTAAGTAAAATTCCATATGTGTCCTGTCATCTTTTTAGGTCTCCAGTGAGTAACGTTATGGCTATGAGACAGACTCCTCTGACCTGCTCTGGTCACACCAGACCTGTTGTGGACCTGGCGTTCAGTGAAATAACTCCTTATGGATATTTCCTTATTAGCGCTTGTAAAGGTAGGGTGTTCTTGAATCTTAGAACCAACCCTTGACAGTAAACCGGGTCTTCTTGCTAGTCATTGAGCATATAAAGTAATAATTTGTTTAAGTAAGTGACCATTTATTAGTTAATTGACTGTAAAATGAACCTGAAAGTTTGTTTTGTTAATCCAAAATTGCAGATGGCAAACCTATGTTGCGCCAGGGAGACACAGGGGACTGGATTGGGACGTTCTTGGGTCACAAGGGTGCTGTCTGGGGTGCCACCTTAAATAAAGAAGCTACGAAAGCAGCTACAGCCGCAGCAGATTTTACAGCGTAAGTACAACCAGTAACACAATTAAATGGGTGAAATAATATTAGTCATATGTTATTTTACATGTTTTATTTATTTTATTATGACAGAAAGGTATGGGACGCTGTCACTGGAGATGATGTCCTCACCCTGGCGCACAAGCACATTGTGAAATCTGTGAACTTCACACAGGTAATACTTGATGCAGAGAGCCAGATGTTTACAACAACATTAAATCGGCATATTAGAATGATTTCTGAAGGATTGTGTGACACCGAAGAGTATCAGCTGCTGAAAATTCAGATTTGCCACAGCTGGAGTAAATTACATCTTAAGATATATTAAAATAGAAAGATTATTTTTGAATTTGAATAGTAAATTCCAAAAGAATGGAGGTATTTTCAATTGTAATGTTTCATGATATGGATGTTTTTACTGTATTTATAATCCGATAAATGCAGCCTGAGCATCTAAAACTTATTTTTTTTATTCTGACCCCAAAGTTTAGAAACAGTCATGTACTTAAATTTGGACAAACTAAATTCTTATATGTGAAAGGAAGAAGTACTTTATTTTTTAAATATATAACTCTTTCATGTCATTTCAAATACAAATATGTTGCGATACAAGGCTGAACAATGTTAAGATTCATTTTTCATCTCTATAATTCAAACCATGTATGCAACTACCATTGGTTCACTGCATGAATTATGCCATTTCAGTAATGTCACTTCATTTCACGTTTTTGAACACACTATTAACTGGGCTGTGTTGTTTTGTTAAACTGAAAGTTTTTACCAGCTTATGTTGAATCAACAGGACAGTAACTGTCTCCTGACCGGGGAATGATAAAGTACTGCGCATCTATGATCTCAGCAAACCAGAAGCAGGTATGTGAAGTGACTTTGGATTTGTTTTGATTTCCAAAATCCAATTCCTATTCATAATTGCTTAAAGATAAAATGACATGTAAGGCTAAATGACATTTGTAATGCAGACCCCCAGGAGCTTGCAGGCCACACCTCTGCCATAAAGAAAGCTCTGTGGTGTAACAATGACCAACAGATTCTCTCGGCTGCCGACGACAAAACTGTCAGGTGAGTGTCCAGAATGATAACGGAGAAAGTCTTTGAATTTTACAATAGATACTTTGCCTTATTATGCAGACTGATATTTTATAGTAAGTCTATGTATGTGTCTGATTCTGAGTTTGTGTTGTCTTTCATCTGTAGACTTTGGGACAAGAAGACAAAAGAAGCAGTGAAGACTCTGTCGTTTGATGCCTCTGTCAGCAGCATGGAGTACATTCCTGATGGGGAGATCCTCACCATCACATACGGGAGAACCATTGCTTTCTACAATGCCCACAGGTAGATGGCTGCAATCTGTCATATAATGCAAAAATTACCTCAAGGGCTAATTAGGACAAAAACATGTTCTTAATGTATCGAGAACTGAATGTCAAACGGTTTCTGTTTGATTCCTTCAGTTTGGATCTGATTAAGGCTGTTGATGCCCCTGCTTCCATTCACTCTGCCTCACTGCATCCTGATAAAGACTTTTTTGTGGCTGGAGGAGATGACTTCAAACTTTATAAATTTGACTACACCACCAAAGAGGAAATGGGTAGGAATTTAGTTGCTTAATGTAAATAATTGCATTATGAAACAAAAGTTGCCTCATTAATATATACTTATTTGTTCATGCTTGACATTATGTTTGTCTCTCTTTCAGAGTCATATAAGGGACACTTCGGGCCCATACACTGTGTGCGGTTTAGCCCTGATGGAGAGCTGTATGCCAGTGGCTCAGAGGATGGCACTCTGCGTCTGTGGCAGACAGCTGTAGGGAAAACATACGGACTGTGGAAATGTGTCTTGCCTGGTGAGTTTATATAGATATTGTCAAGATAGTTAGCATGTAGGGCTGCACAAGTGGTTAAATTAAAACCAAAACTGCAATATTGCTTAGTGCGATTTAATTAAATATATGCATTCTTTTACACGCTCATGATCCAGTGTTTTGAAGCAGCACAGTTTGCAGTACATGCTACTTTGAGCTTGGGTTGCTTCAAACATGTATTTGGAAACACACAATACTCCAACTGTCTTTCCAAATGTGTAAATATTAGTATTAAAAATGTAAAGCTGTAGTATAAAAAAACTCATCGGTAGTTTCAGTAGCAGTATATTTATCTTCAATATTCCTATTTTTATTTAACATTTAAACATTACGATAGTAATTTCTTATTTTTAGTGTTTTATTTTAAAATAATAGTTATTATTATTACGAAATAACAATTTATTATTTTAGAGTCATTGACATATATTGACTTAAATTCTGAAAGCCTTTACACACATTATCAGTCTATCGATTAACCAAAAGAAAAGCTTGCAATATATGAACATATAACAATGCCATATAAGCACTAAGTCCAACAGAATTCCAGCACTGTCGTTAGATTTCGAAAGGCTTATGATAGATGTCACTGCTTTTACAAGTGGCTTGTTTTGCCTCTCATTTGCATGAAGAAATGCTCTTTCCGCCCTGCTGTCATACCTACAATATCTGTCACGATCCGGCCTGAATGAGGATTAATGAAATGCCTTCTACTCATCAATAATTCAATACTAAGTAAATTAATTATTTGATCAGTGATTTTCTATTTGAAAGTGCCAGGTCAGGAATAGGCTTCATATGTGGCCTTGTGTATCGGATTCTGTGCCCGACACTAAAATCTCTCTGTCCCTTTCAGAGGAGCTGTCATCAGAGAACTCTGAAGTGCTGTACTGCCCTCCAGCAGAGATCAAGGCCTGAGTTGGGAGAGAAAGAGGGAGACAACCAGGCAAAGGAGGAGAGATCACAGGAGAGGGAGAGGTCAGGGGACGGGATAGGTCAAGAAAACCACGCCCCAGCAGAGTGCTGTGCCACCACCCTTCTTCACATGAGACAGACCGCACTGCCGAGCGTGACTTGAGCGTGGAGACAAACTAACACGCATGTACACTTTGTGGAAATGAGCATCAGGAGATGGCGGTAGAGCTGAGAGCGCTAGTTTGAATGCTAATCCTCCAGCTGCCTGCTCTTTCTTTGATACCCATGATGCACCAGTCAGCTCTTTCATACGCGGTCGGTTTCTGCAGCACTGTGATCACTGATTATTACTTTTTTTGTTTTTTACAACATGTGCTTTGAGTACATTTCGTTTGTTAATGCAAGAGCTCAATCTTCAGTTTGATAACATCTCTCAGCGGAAGTTCTCCCGAGGAACGTGTTATTCAAATGTTTATCAATAGTGTGAATTTGTGGTAAATGTTTTCCATGACATATATACGTAAACATGTAAAAGCTTAAAAGAGACTTAAGTTCTTTAATAATTTTGTCTTTGGTTGCAACATATGTTGTATCATTTGGCCAATAAAATGATGACATCTTTATCAAATTGAATATTCTTCTTTGTGTTTGTTTTTTATTAATCAGATAATAGAAGTCAGAGGCCTTTAATTTATTGTCTAATTTTAAAATAATTTTTCGTCATTTGTTTTATTTATTAAAGGATCTTTTATAAACACGCGGTTGAACCCGTCTATCGCCAGTGAATTTTAAATAGTCGAACTACCAATCAGAGCGCTTCTTTCTGCGACGCGCGTCCAATAGGAATCTCTCTTCTAAGATGGTCACTGATCCCATAAAAGAAATCAGTCTCAGCCGATAGTGTCCTGCTCAAGCCAACAGACATGTCGGAATTTCTGGAGGACCCGTCTGTGCTCACTAAAGATAAGCTTAAAAGTGCACTGCTGGCCCATAATGTGGCTCTACCGAACGGCGAACAGAAGAAGGACGTATACGTGCAGCTGTACTTGAAGAATCTGACCGCGCAAAACAAAAAGAGCAGCGGCTCTCCAGATGTCTTCTCCAGCGACGAGGAGCTGCCTCCAGCCCCCGTGGTCTCCAACAGGAGCCGCTCTGGCAGGGTGGGTGGCTTGGTCTTCCTTGGTTTGGAGATGCTTGCTTAATTTAAGCTGGTTATTTGATTTGCATGTAAAACGAATCAAACGGACTTGATGCAAGTTTCGAGTTTGATGTTGTATCAATTTGTGCATGTTTAAACGCGTGCTCGTTAGTGTAAAGTGGAGCAGTTAAGATTATCAGAGTAAATAAATGTCATAAGTGTCCGGCGGTTTGTCCATGCACATGCCTCAAAAATGAAAACAAACCGGCATGGCCAACTTTTTACTATGGTGTCCAGTTCGTGAACGAATCGTTATTTTTGAGTTGGATCATTTCAGTGACTCAATCGAGTTGGATTACAAAACTTAGTTTGAACAGCAACATGTGTTTATTGCTTTATTTGGACGCTTATTGTAAGATTATGTCTTGCAGAAATGTCAGGCATCACGTTTACACGCAGTGCTTTGAAAGAATCGTTTTTAGAACCGGGTTTGAAGCTAACTGTTCGAAAGAACCGATTCGAACGCGACGATTTCCCGCGTAAACGTGTCGGTCTGATTCAGTGACTTTTTAAATTTCAATCAAGTGTTTGAAATCATAAATGCATGATTTGCAGTGATTTATAACGTGTCTGAAATCTTCCACTGCTACATGTTATCTCAGTTCCACATCTGTATTAGGCGTCTCCTTTCAAGTCCCAGGAAAGGTAAAAGCCCCAGTTTGATTATGAACACTTCAGGGAAGATCCATACTGTAGAAATTCTTACCTAGCAGAACACTGTAATTGAAAAAGTTTAGTTTTTCTATGCATCTAAATCCAGGTGAGGTTGCTCGTCCTTGGCATTTAATGAATATTGCTGAAGTGATGAAACACCTGTTCTTAGAGAAGTGTTTTCCCCCCATTTCTTTGTATTTGTTACTCATGTTTAATACCCATAGCTATTGCAATACATAACATGGCCAGGCAAATAAGCACAGTGTGTTTTTCAGTTTTTCTATCAGGTATGAGGGTGTGTCTGTTGCCATTATTTATACAGATTTCTGAGTGAATACTACAAGTTTCAAGTTAGTTTTGGTTATTCGGCCTTCTCTGTTTACCTCAAACCTACACAGAGATCTTTTAAGTTTTAACAGAGGTGATGTTAAAGGCTCCTCTCTATACTCCAGTGTCAGTGAATGAGGTAGTGTGGTCTGTCATTGTGTAATCTTTCTGAACAAGAGTTTCTTTGTCATTAACCTCCCTCCTCATATCTTCTGCCAAGATGTTTTTTTAGTAATAAACATGTCAGTGTGTATTTATCTGGTATAAAAGACTATACTCAATGTTCAGTTGATAAACATCATTAAAACTGGGGATTTTCATTAAAAAAATTGTCAGCTTGTCTGTCTATCTGTCATGCATAAATAGGTAGTTTGTACTGAGAACATTAATATTACAAATATGGAAAATGTTTTTCTACTCGCTAGGCCTATAGTATTGTACAGTTGGACATGTATGTGCTTATCTTGAATATATGATTTAATTTGTATCATTTTTAATTGTTTATTTTAATCTATTCATTTATAAATTGCATTTATAACCAACCTTTAATTTTAGATTAATCCCATTTTATGTTTATATATATATATATATATTTTAAGCACTTTTCTCCCCCTAGATTTTTCCATGGATCACCTAGCACTCTTTTGTGGCCCCCTGGGGGTCCACGGACTCCATTTTGATAACCGCTGATTTCAACAAATGGTTGAATAGGAAGTTACAGGTCTAGGAGGATGAAATGAGAGCAGCACAAGGCTGTTTTCATAGTGGGTTTGGTCCCTTTATTGAGGAAATACTTTCTTGTGAAGAGGAATTTCTGCTTCAGCTGCCAGATGTGTGTGTTGTGTGTATTTCATTCCTCTTTGAAGTTGCTGTCTCTCAGATAGTAATTTCCAAAACGCATGACGCGCATCTTTCGCATGTTTATATCGGCATGCAAACTTCACACTTATTTTTTTGTATGTTGCATGAATTGTGGCCCATTTAGTTGTCTGATCTTATGTTCAAACTCTTCAATGTCAACGTGTTTCAACCAGATTATGCTTTTTTATGTTCCAATGAAACTGGTTTCGATAGAAGCTGTGACGCAAAAGCCGCAACTGGGTAAATTGTGGGTAACCAAACCACATCATGCCTTATTATTGCTAATTTTTAGAGTAAACTTTTTATGCTGAACCACGTGTGCTGGTCGGTCTGGTGTAAACCCACAGGACTTGGGTCAGGGTGCTGGAGCCCTTTCTCTAGAAAGCCAATTCCCAGGCTGACAAAAGCAGCTCTGCAATGGCCCGTGAATATTTCTGATCTGAAACTTGGATGCCGTAAAGTCAGAAAAGCAAAAGCTCAATCTGCCAAAATTGTGCAAAATAAAACATTTGCTCTATGTACAATATGATGCATTGTATATAGTGGCTCCGACCACATTCTTTTCTGGTTTTGAGAATCAATATGCTAAATTGTATTTTGGATAGTGGAAGTGAACACCAACAATAATACATTGCTAAAACAAAACCAAAAAAATATTCTGTAATATCGAGAGGCGGTTCATTGCTGAAGAAATTGACCTAGAATGGTTTAATTTGTCACTTGAGAACACAACATCCTCAAAGCATACCAAGTTTGCTTACCCATTTTCTGTAAATTCATTTCAGTGCATATATTAAATGTGTAAAAATGACTGTGTACTATTTGTATTTGTTCAGGTTATGTAGTACAATAGTCAGTTTCTTTTTTTCATAATTCACATTTAGTTTGTCTCTGTGAAACCTCAAACCCATTTTGTCCACAGACCCCGTTTTTCACATGCAGAGTCTGACATTGGCAGAAACTTTACAGGCATGAGTGTTGTCTGTGGACTAAGGAACGGATTTTTTCCCTCCATCCTGCTGGAATGCTGTGATTATGAAATGTTTTAGTTTTTTTGAGTAGGCAGCGTTCCAGATCAGCCCCTGTGAAGGCCCCTAACTGAAGCTCATGTGCCTTCACGATCTCCTCCTGCCCTCGTAACACATTCTCTCCTCCTCCACTTCACTGTTTTCACCATTTCTCCTTGGTCACATGGTTGTGTTTGTGGAGCAGGGCTTGACTCCAGGGAATGTGGCTGGATTTGCATTGTTCATGCTTTGTCCCACTCTAAAAGTATGTGTTCTCAATGCCTCCAATCCCTAATGTCACTATCTCAGTGGCACTTTGCATAAGCATTATTGATTTTTCATTTCACTGCCTACTTTAACTTCATCAGTTTATCCAAATTGACATTTGCTCCTGCAGTTACATGCTAAGCACATGTTTTCCTCATAGGGCTTGTTTTTAAACTCCACCCAGCTGTTTCTTATATAGGTAATAGTGTGTATGTAGGGTTAGGGTGGTGCAAAGCGTGTACTACTCCCATTTTCCTTTCACACTAGCTTTTGTTTCAGAGCAGACAATATAATCAGAGCCTGTCAGGCATTTTTAGTCACCTGTTGCTTTAACAGGTTCAAATACTTTACCATAATGTCATTTTGATTTTGACATGTGGTGCTAAAGCTTTACAAAGTGCATGTGAATACTGAACTACTTTCAAACTCTTCAATGTCAACGTGTTTCAACCAGATTATGCTTTTTATGTTCCAATGAAACTGGTTTCGATAGAAGCTGTGACGCAAAAGCCACAACTGGGTAAATTGTGGGTAACCAACCACATCATGCCTTATTATTGCTAATTTTTAGAATAAACTTTTTATGCTGAACCACGTGTGCTGGTCGGTCTGGTGTAAACCCACAGGACTTGGGTCAGGTCTGTCAGGGTGCTGGAGCCCTTTCTCTAGAAAGCCAATTCAGGCTGACAAAAGCAGCTCTGCAATGGCCCGTAAATATTGCTGATCTGAAACTTGGATGCAGTAAAGTCAGAAAAGCAAAAGCTCAATCTGCCAAAATTGTGCAAAATAAAACATTTGCTCTATGTACAATATGATGCATTGTATATAGTGGCTCCGACCACATTCTTTTCTGGTTTTGAGAATCAATATGCTAAATTTTATTTTGGATAGTGGAAGTGAACACCAACAATAATACATTGCTAAAACAAAACAAATATTCTGTAATATCGAGAGGCGGTTCATTGCTGAAGAAATTGACCTAGAATGCTTTAATTTGTCACTTGAGAACACAACATCCTCAAAGCATACCAAGTTTGCTTACCCATTTTCTGTAAATTCATTTCAGTGCATATATTAAATGTGTAAAAATGACTGTGTACTATTTGTATTTGTTCAGGTTATGTAGTACAATAGTCAGTTTCTTTTTTTCATAATTCACATTTAGTTTGTCTCTGTGAAACCTCAAACCCATTTTGTCCACAGACCCCGTTTTTCACATGCAGAGTCTGACATTGGCAGAAACTTTACAGGCGTGAGTGTTGTCTGTGGACTAAGGAACGGATTTTTTCACTCCATCCTGCTGGAATGCTGTGATTATGAAATGTTTTAGTTTTTTTGAGTAGGCAGCGTTCCAGATCCGCCCCTGTGAAGGCCCCTAACTGAAGCTCATGTGCCTTCACGATCTCCTCCTGCCCTCGTAACACATTCTCTCCTCCTCCACTTCACTGTTTTCACTATTTCTCCTTGGTCACATGGTTGTGTTTGTGGAGCAGGGCTTGACTCCAGGGAATGTGGCTGGATTTGCATTGTTCATGCTTTGTCCCACTCTAAAAGTATGTGTTCTCAATGCCTCCAGTCCCTAATGTCACTATCTCAGTGGCACTTTGCATAAGCATTATTGATTTTTCATTTCACTGCCTACTTTAACTTCATCAGTTTATCCAAATTGACATTTGCTCCTGCAGTTACATGCTAAGCACATGTTTTCCTCATAGGGCTTGTTTTTAAACTCCACCCAGCTGTTTCTTATATAGGTAATAGTGTGTATGTAGGGTTAGGGTGGTGCAAAGCGTGTACTACTACCATTTTCCTTTCACACTAGCTTGTGTTTCAGAGCAGGCAATATAATCAGGAGCCTGTCAGGCATTTTTAGTCACCTGTTGCTTTAACAGGTTCAAATACTTTACCATAATGTCATTTTGATTTTGACATGTGGCGCTAAAGCTTTACAAAGTGCATGTGAATACTGAACTACTATATTCACTATGATTTCTTCACAGAAAGCCACTAGGAAAACCGACAAAGTTCGTCCAGAGGATGTTGATGCCACTGATTTAAGCAACGAGGCTTTGAAGGACCTGTTACTAAAGTATGGCCTGAATGCCGGACCCATTGTTGGTAAGCTGTTTTTGAGATTTAAGCTCACCATGAAGTGTAAATATATGCAGATATTGTAACGTTTCAACAGCTGGCCACCAAAAAGTACTTGGAGACTTAAGCAATACTCCAATGTTTTATATAAAAAATCAAACCAAGTGGCATTATTTTAAAGATATACAGCACAACAAAAAAGTTGTTAAATTATAAAACGATACATATACAGTTAAAAATTAAGATATTAAGTGTTTTGACTAATGTTTGTCAAATGCTGGTTGAAAATTGATAATGTGTGAACCACACCTATTGAAATACCCCTCCCAAAACAATCATGAAATGTAACATGTAATATACACACAATGTCACAGTGAAAAACAACCACCCAAAAATGTTTTTGCTTCTGGAATAATCCAGTTGTCTTGTGGTATTGTGCAAGGCTATCGGTAAATCAGCAGTTTCTCCAAGTATGCAGCTTTGCGTGTTTATCCAACTCTGGTCTGAATAGTCATACTTATAATGTCCTTAAATGGATGTTGGAAAGCTCTTCAGATAATGCAGCAGACTTTTTCACTGCTTGTTATGAATAGGACAGAACCCTTTAATGCCAAAGGGATTTTTATCTGAATCCGGCTCTAAATCGATGTATTTTCAGAAATATTGTGTCATGATCAGAATGAATTTACTGATTTGACTCTGACATTAACCAATGTCTTCTTCACAACAGCGTCCACTCGGAAGGTCTACGAGAAGAGGCTTCAGAAGCTGTTGGATCAAGGTCCTCCTGAGACTGTGGCTCCTCCCTCAGAGATATCACAGACAGACGGCAGCCAGAATGGCAACACCGACTCAGAACAGTACAGTGACAAGGAGGAAGGTAATGGACAAACGGATCCCTTTATTTAACACATACTTCTAGAAATACATGTTAAAAAGCTCTTTTGATTGTTTGTCAGAAACTGTAGTCCCAGCCCTTGTGTTTGTGCCTGTACCTGAACTGGAAGTAGAGGCCGAGTCGATTCCAGTTGTGGAGAGCCCAATCAGGAGCAGAGGAAAGCGCCAGTGACCAGCAGAACACGCAGTGGCCAGCACAACAGGGTGAGGAAGAAACCTGGGCATTGTGCTTTTCCTTTTCTTTTTTGCTTCTTTTGTACATCTGTCAAAATGTATCGGTTCAATCAAATTGTTTAATGTTTACCTGCAACTAAGGAAATGTGCTGTTATGTCTAGTAGTGGTTGAGCTATGTCAATATCTAGGGAGCGAGGAGGTGTATATATACACTACTGTTCATATACAAGACTGGTGTAATGGCTGCTGAAATCTATTAAAAACTGTTATTTGAAATTGTAGTAATATTTCAAAATATTACCGTTTATACTTTATTTTTGATCAAATAAATTCAGCCTTAATGAGCATAAGAGGCTTCTTTAAAAAAAATGACCAACCCTAAACTTTTGAACGGCAGTGTTAAATATACTAACTCAATATGAAATCAAAATCACATTTACTTGCTGTAAACATTTCATCATTGCACATTATTCTAAAACCAAGATCAAATGTTATTTGTGATATTAAATGAAGGTATAATAGCTTGGTTTTTCCCTGAATGACTTCCATCATTGATCTAACTTTAGTTTAGTTAGGCTTAATTCTGGTATGGAATAGCTACTTTTGAAAATTAAATTTTATATAAATTAATGTTTTGCCTTTTTCATTATTTTGTTGCTATTTCATTCTGAAATGCATCTCATTGCAGTAGTAAAAGGATTTGCAAATGTCAGTGCACAGAAATTGTGAAATTCCTGTCACTTTGCACAATATTTGTTCAACATTCACATAAATTATGAAAGCCTGTTAGTTTCTGTCTGTTAATACGTGTGGTGGTTAGTTTCTGAAATTGACACTCAGGCAAACTACAGCTTCTGTTAAGCGAGTACAGTTAGTTAAAGGACGATTGTCTAATATCCTCAAATTAATCAGCCTGGCCAAAGTTGTGAGTGTGTGGCAAAATATGCAGACTGAAGATATGTTCACATGATTTCAATTACAGCTAGCTCTCCCACGGTCTCATATCCCTTCCCTTTTTCACTTTAGCTTCAACTTGGCCCAGACTTTCATCCTCGTTTATCTTCTTATTACTCGCTTCCTTCCAGACACGCTTTGCTTTTCCATTCCTGTGTGACTTTACTCCGTTTTCCATCTCTATGTAGACTTGTTCATGTCACTTGTAAACAAAAAGCCAAGAGAATTCTCTCATCAAAGACTTCTTAGTTTCAGAGGACCTTGATTCACATAAAAGCTGTTCAAGTTTGATCAAGGTGTTCAAGGCAGTACAATCGTTGCATCCTGTCGCCCTTTACTCTTTAAAAAGTTATTTTGTCTCTAATTCAAACAGTTGTGAATTGTTTTCCACCCACGTGATGTCCCCACCTGCATATTTTCCGAGCATTATCTGTTCAGGGTTCAGTAGCACCACCTGGTGTAGAAGAAATCTGAGCTACTGCAGGTGGTCACATTACTGCTCTATATTTGAATGTTGTCCTAACTGCTGTAGATATCAGATAAACTCCATACTACTGCATGGACAATTCTAGACCTTTTGTTGTGTGACGTGTAGGAGGAGGAGGAGGATGAGGAAGATTTGCCGGTTTTGAACATTAAGAGAAAGTTGAAGAGATCTTCTCACAAGCTGGATCAGATGGTTCCTGCAAGCGACGACACTGTAACATAATCTGTGGTTATGATATTAATGTGTATCACCTGGTTTCTGGGTGGGGTGATAAAGTTAAACACATTTGGGTTTGCACGTGCGTGGACAGGGTTTGGTTGAGCTCATATTTGTTTCACAAATGAGCCAAGGCCATAATATACTTTGTTACTGAATGATAAGCCAGGTCTGTATGCATGTGTGGTGTTTGCAGGAGAACTCGGAGGTCTCATCTGCAGAATACTACTCTATTTCTCAAGACAGGAGAAGAACAAGACCTGTGGTAGGTGGCCATGACACTAGCATAGTGCCAACTGCCTAAACGATCATCCAGACCTCATGAACATGCTTTTATCTTGGCATTAAAGGCAGCAAGAAAAGAGCCCAGACCTTTGCTCACAGACAGGATGTCAAAGCTCTCATCTAAGACTGAATCTCTGAGACGACGCAGTGCACCAGTGCGTTCATTTCGGCCTGATTTGAATGAGGCTCTGATCACTGATAAGGTGTCATATTTTTTTTTTTTAAACCTTGTCTGAGACTTCAGTTTGACATGAAAGGCAAAACAATTGAAGTTCTCAATTAGTTTTTTATCATTGATGCATCCTCACTTTATTCCAATCCAAACCTGTGTGAGTGTGTTTTTCTGTTGAGCACAAAAGATGATATTTTGAAGAATATTGGAAACCAAATAGTTGCTGGGAAAAAAATACAATGGAAGTCAATGGCTACCAGCATTTGGTTGCCAACATTCTTCGAAATATCATCTTTGTGTTCAACAGAATAAAAATGTATACAGGTTTGGAACATGTCTCATTTGTTTGTTTGGAAATGTCTCGTAGGATTTTTCTGAGCCCTCAATAGTGAAGGAGGTCTCTATTTCACTGGTGAGGATGAAAGCACAAACTTTGGTAGGTCCAGAAGAAATCTCACACATGAATATGAGCTGCATCATGTTGTAGGTCCACAGTGTTTCTTGTGGTGTCATATTAAAGGCAGAACCAAAGGCTCCCAAACCCTCAAAGCGCTCCTCTATGTCTGCGACTGACTGGTCCGAATCACTGAAACGTCATAACTCTCCTTACCAGTCAACCGTATCTGGTTTACATAGCGCCACTCCCATTGACAAGGTGTAAACCTTCTAGAAGTCTTTCAACTTGAAAATGAAAGCGTCACGTTTAATAGAGTTGGTAATTGTTTTTTGTGTCACTCTTCTCTGTAGTTTGAGAATGCCGTTGAAATGACTTCTCCAGTTAGACCATCCAATCGAGAGCCGCTAGTTTCCCTGTTTAACACTGCTTGTGTTGAGGTGATGATGCACACATCCATCTTTAGTTGATGCTTTTAGCTCTAAATCGCCATTTTGTACTTTGTCCATATTTGGACATCACCATTTTGTACTTTTGTCCAGCCTCAAAATGCATATTTGTGCAACATAAAGGATCTTAATTGAATTGTTCATGATCTCAGGTGGATGGCCAGGGTGTGCAGGAGTTGCTGAGCTGTAGATCTTCGAGCCGTGCTCCTGTGGTATGTCTCACGGCAATCAATACTGGTGTTAAACATTACTTTTAGTAGCTCATGAGGTTCTGTTTCTTCTCTGAAGGAGCAGGGAGTCAAATCTGTCACTGTATCGAAGCATTCAAAGCCTAATTTGAGTCAAAGCAACCCTTCCAAACCCTTGATAGACATGGTGAGCCATCTTTCAACTTCCTGTGATGGAAAAAGAGAGGTTTTCCCATCACACCCAATTTCTTTTAGGGATTCTTCATCCCGTACGGCTTCAGAGGACTCTCTTCCCGTCTCATATGACATTTCCCAGGTTTGCAGTTGATTCATTGTTGGATATTTGTTTTTGACGTGGTAATCGGTTATAATGTAACTAATTTACATTGTTGGTTTATCAGGAGAGCTTTGGCTCACCAAAGACCGAGTCCAAGACTAGACAGTCCAAAGTAACTCCTTTATTTTCCCAAATCACTTCTGTCCGTGGACTTGATAGCAGCCAGATGGGGACGCCAAAGACAGCAACGGTAATTTCATGAGCTGTATGGTGTTTAGCTCTAAGGGTGATGAGGAAATTTGGGATTCAAGAGTCACTTGGGTTATGCATGACTGTGGTGTTATATAATGCCATTCTTTCTTTTGTTTTTAAAGTGAAAGCTGACAACATGGATTTTCAATATCGCAACACTTGTGGTGGAGTTATATCGTGCCCCGGTGTTCACGTCTTTGTGGCTCTGTCTTTGTGCGCAGGTTGAAAAGGTGTCAGCTATTGATCAGACCCCGAGGACGGTAGAGAGAGATGTGCTTAGAGAGATCTTTCCCACTGAAAACCTCAACACCCCTACTGGAATCAGGTATGGAGGGAAGAGGTTTCTAGCATTCCCACTGACCGGAGTCTAATGTATAGGGGTCAAACACTAATAAGGGTGTCCAAGCCTTTAAAAATATGGTTTAAAACGCCCCCTGAAGCTATACAATTTTAAAGAAACAGTACATTTTATTATAAACAAAGTATCAAATGGTGAAAAAAAGTAAAACCCATTCTCTTTAGACCATGAATATGTCTACAATTAATAATAATCTCAATCATTATTTTGCTAAATGTATTTAAGTTAAAGTTTAATTTTTTTATTTAAAGAAAATGAGTGTTATGCACAAAATGAGTGTTATGACCTATAAAACTGTGAATTTTTATCATTCTTAAAATATACACACAAACAACAGATAAGTTCCAATAAAAGATAAGTACCAGTTTTACAAGTTTTGTAAAAGTATTTGTATTTGTCAAATCTTTTGAAACTCAAAAGATTAAAATTAATTCAAACTTCAAAATTAAGGCTTATTTTCAAAGGATCCATCTTAAATTAAGTTTATTTTTCAAATGTATTTTTAGTGCCACCTGTCGCCGTCCAATCAGAGGAGCAGCTGGCCGGCCCCTGGTCGGTGACACATGGCTGGACGAATCCCGTCTCCGTCTTAAGGAGCTCAGAGAAACCAGCTTCTCCTCCACCTACACAGAGACCCGATCCGTACCACGTGTGGCCGCCGTCCCTCTAACCGCTTCCAAGCCTGCGGCGCCCCCTGCTGTGAAGACCAGAGCACGGCGCAGCCTGCCGGTGTGGGTGCAGCTTGTGCTGCTCAGTGCGGTCGCTGGGTTCCTGTTCTTTGTCTACCAGGCCATGGAGACTAATGAGATTGGACTCTTCAAGCAGAGCGGAGCAGATGATAGCACCAGCAAATGAATGTCATGCGGATCACCCCGCTCGTTGCCCTCTTTATCGTACTCAGCCAGTCGATCTCTTTGCAGCCGTGGACGTTTACCTGCGATCTTTATAGATTCATACAAAGACAGAAACCCAGAGCTTTTGCATCATATGTCTGCTCATGCTCTCTTCCAAATGAACCGGTTTAGAAGAATAAAACCTGGTTATAATTTTAAAACGGTGACTTTTCTTGCCTTTGGTATGTTGAGTGTTTGTTTTGTCATTTGTATGTTATTTTCCAGAATAATGTTGGTGCGGTCTATGAATGGGAGTCTGAGTTGAAGTGCTGAAGGAGTTGGCTAAATACACTTGTTTTCTGTGTAAACTACATTTAGCGTTTACTTGTGACAATACTTTTGCATTTATTTTCACATGTAGCTCTTTAAAGGTGCCGTATCCATCTGAACATTGATGCCGCTTGTAGTATTTATGTATGTTGTTGAAATACAAATATTTTCAATAAACTGTTTTGCAATGTAAGGTTATTTTAATCATTTAATTTTGTTATTTCGGGATCTTGACGTTGCAAGTCATTTTCAAATATGTCAATGAATTTGAACAGCCTAATAACATTAATTGAGAGTTTGCAAGAAGAACTAGGCTCTAGTTTGAAAAAATATTTTGTATTGTTTTCTCAGTTTTGGAAAATGTACTCTTTAAATTGTCAGTACAGAATTTTTATAACAATAATTTGGGTTAATAAATATAGCAAGATCTTTATACTTGTTACATTGGTAGAACTGGACAATGAGTAAAACACCCGCCATTATGCCCTTTACTCTGCTTTTAAGACTGATACATTTATGAATCAATATTCTGAATATGTATTTATTTTACATTACAAGGTGCAGTGGATTTGTGAGGTAAAGCTTGTAATGTTCAGGTACTTTTTATGCATATGACAGAATATGGTTTAATAAAGCGGTTTACGTCACACATTTCAGTTTGATTTATTTGATTAAATGTGTATGTTTAACCTAAATCTTCTTCACTAATTGTATTGTCTAAATGTTGAGAGAACGGGTTTGCTGCAGTACATTGCCGTTCTTCACAGAGACACTGGGAAGTCTGACCTCGCTTTGATCTGGTATAGGTAAGGAGGATATAACCACACGGCCCTGTGCTCTGATCCAGGAATAGACCGTCTCATTGAGTTTAATCGCCTTACACTAGCCTCTGCTCTGCGTAATAAGCTTCCACACACTACCACGAGCTCAGGTTTGCAGTGAGACTCGACCATCAGTTACTACAATTTAGTTGGGCACATATTTACACTAATAACTCAATACACTGAGTAGTGTACTTGATCAATTGGTGGGGTGGGGGCTTTTATAGTTTTTTTATTATGAACTCTAGTGTGGCCCATAATTCCTCTTTTAAATGGATTGGTGTTCACTCAGTGTGATGACGTCACAGAAGGTCGGGGTGATTTAGTCTGAGGTCATCTGATGTCTCAGATCCGCCTGCCGCTGATGCACCCAGGAGGCGCCGTTTCTTTACAACCGACAAGTGAGTGCACTACTTCTTTCAATATGAATTTCTGAAATACTTGAATGAGAGAGAAATACTGTGTTTCTCAGCAATGTATGCAAAAAAGCTAACAGTTGTTTGATTTTAATTATCACCTGTCTGTTTTGGCAGTAAACCCTGGTGAAAATGTACCCAACCACCCTAACACAGCTGGCACGGTCGAATCCTTTCCAGGCTCCTCTTTTCTCCGTTAAACCAGATCAGCAACAAGAGAGCCTGCAGGAAAACGCAAACTTGCTGCAGCAGCTTATGATGGTAAGAAGTTCTTCTTTATCTCCTGAATTGGAAATTTGTATAAGTTAAAATAAGAATTTTTGGGAAGGTTGCTGGTGTTATGATGATGCTCAGTGAAATTACTCTACTTTATTTAAAGTGCACTCGGACTGTCAGAATGCTCGTCATTCCATTCGTAAAGAATTAACCTCCTCCACAAGGATTACACGTCTGGCTAATAGACTTTACCTTGTCATTATTGGCTGTTAATTCCTCAACGCTTTTTCTCAAGAAAATATGGCATTACTTGAACATGAAAGACACCTTTTTACTGTTAAAGAGAAAAGCTGACCCAAATATCATTATATACTTCTTTCGTCCCTCAAAGAGAGAAATGTTGGTGCTGATTGGTGTCTTCTATGGTTTCTAAAGAATATATAGTGATCATAAATAGTCTTCTGCAGTCGTGCCATAGTTTTGTGTGACAAACTCAGTTTATTCAGTTATTTACTGTTAACCGCTGCAAAATGTTCATTAAGTTGAACTCAAGAAAGGCACAATATCCGATTCATGACTATATTGACTATATCATTCAAAATCTGTGAACTTTTTCAGACTCGAATGAACAATTCATACAACGCTACATCTGTTATGACCTCTAATGATAGTGCCATTGAGAACTCACGTCTTCTTTCACTTCATTGGGCTCTAAACACATTGAATTGTCTTTAACTGACTTAAGCTCAATGTATTTTTTCCTCGGTTTCATCACACACAGACAGTATTGATGTTTGTGATGAATTGTGTGATATTAAATGTGTGTTTTTTGTCCCTCAGATGCAGATGTGAGCTGTGAATATGGGTCAAATAAATATTATGCCCTCTGCGGTTTCGGTGGGGTTTTGAGCTGTGGTCTCACACACACAGTAGTCGTGCCCCTCGACCTCATTAAATGCCGCATACAGGTGTTTGTTTTACTTCTCTAATGTAACGTTAAAACTAAAGAAGTGACCAACTTGTTTTGACGGAGTTTGTAGGCAGACTTTGGGAAATGCATGATTTCTGTTTTCCTCCAGGTGGACCCGGATAAGTACAAGTCCATCTTCAATGGCTTCTCAGTGACCCTGAGAGAGGATGGCTTTAGGGGTCTGGGCAAAGGGTGGGCTCCAACATTCATTGGTTACTCCATGCAAGGCCTTTGCAAGTTCGGTTTCTATGAAGTCTTTAAGGGCCTGTACAATGACATGCTTGGAGAGGTGAGTCTCTACTTTCGGGGAGACAGAGAAGATCTCCAAAGACTGTCCCAGAACATGCATTTTTGCATATTTGTTTGCAATCACTGCTGTTGTTTGTTCTGGTCTGGTGAGCAGGAGAATGCATATTTGTGGAGAACGTCAGTTTATCTGGCCGCATCTGCCAGCGCTGAATTTTTCGCTGATATTGCACTGGCTCCTATGGAAGCATGCAAGGTGCGCATCCAGACGCAGCCCGGCTATGCTAACACCCTGAGAGAGTGCGCCCCCAAAATGCATGCTGAGGAGGGGCTAAATGCGTGAGTAGATGGGGTCACACTTACAATCCTCAGAGGTCTAAAGAGACCAAATAAGATTTGTTTTGTTAATGAAATGAATGCTAATCAGTAATATTTATTATTTAATAACTATTTCATGGTACTAGACCATATTTACCTCTAAATTATACACCATTTATTTCTGTATAAAATAATACAAACACATTTTTTCCAATTAATGCATTGTTAAAATGAAGTAAAAGTATTTTCTAAATGTGTATATATAGGGCTATATAGTGTATAAACAAATACATATTCTATATATAATCTATACATAGATCTGTGTTTGCCCTATCTGTTTATACATGAGTATTTTCAGATATAATTGATTGTTTATTAGGTTTTGTGTTTGAATGTATATAGACAATATCAAAGACTGCATCATCGTGGCTGGTTTGTAGATTGTGACCCAAAATATTGCTCTGTATTTTCATATTTCACGGTCATTTTTGCCCAAGGAGATCACAAGTGACCGTTTAACCGTCACTAAAATCTAATTTTGTTCCATTCTGATGAAGTTAAAAATGGGGAAAATTCAAAGATTTAAGATTTGTTCACTGTTTTTTGGGAACCCAAAATGATCATGGCTGTGAAAACCCTCTTTGGACCCCTTATTTTTAAGGTCTTTATTTTCCTTCAGAGGTCT
The DNA here is from genome assembly GCA_027564155.1 of Gymnocypris eckloni scoliostomus. NCBI lineage: Eukaryota > Metazoa > Chordata > Actinopteri > Cypriniformes > Cyprinidae > Gymnocypris > Gymnocypris eckloni. The sequence goes on along the minus strand of CM050432.1, from coordinate 14,083,795 downwards.
TAATTGTTGGTGTTATTGTCCGTGCAGGTTCTATAAAGGTGTTTTTCCCTTGTGGCTGAGGCAGATCCCCTACACCATGATGAAGTTTGCCTGTTTCGAGCGAACCGTGGAGATGCTGTACAAGTACATAGTACCAAAACCACGCAGTGAGTGCTCCAAACCGGAGCAGCTGGTGGTGACCTTTGTTGCTGGTTATATTGGTAAGTTAACCTCAAACGTGACTAGGCGCTTAGATACAAGTTTAGAAACATTTAGACATACTGTATCTTTTAGCATGCTGTGTCTCTGTAAAGAGTGCCAGCTCAAGTTAGCATCGATAGATACTGATACAGATACTGATGATGTTGTATGTCTGTCCTCAGCTGGAGTGTTCTGTGCTGTGGTGTCCCATCCCGCTGACTCTGTGGTGTCTTTACTGAATAAAGAGAGAGGCAGTTCAGCTGTTGAGGTGGTGAAAAGGCTGGGACCCGTAGGTGAGTCACTGCATATGCATATAAATAACACTGTTTATCAAATAACAAAGAAAAACCTGAGGGGTTTGTTTTCCCATATGTCAGACATACTGTACATTATCTTGCTTATCATGATTACTTACCAAATAAATGCATTCATAAATAATAAAATACTGATTTGAATTGGAATTATTGTATTACGTAAGAAGAAAAGACTGTAATTTATACAATTGAATGGCTATTATAAAATAATATTTCACCACAGAATATCACGACTGACCAAACAAAATCAAGTACATTAAAAAAGCTTTAGATATTTTACATATTTGTTGGTGAAATATGTTTTACTGTCACATAAGTAACAGGTCAATATAAGCCCTGTTCCAAGAAAACAGTTACATGATCATATATAATCTGAGTCAATTTGATCATTTCAACTAAACAAAATTTGTTATTTGCCTGATCCTTATTTTATGACCAAAAAAACAATATTAAATAAGCAACTTTTAGACTATTTCATATATATCCATACATAGATCTGTGTATGCCCTATGTGGTTATATATAGTATTTTCAGATATAATTGATTGTTTATTAGGTTTTGTGTTTGAATGTATATAGACACACATCAAAGACTGCATCATCGTGGCTGGTTTGTAGATTGTGACCCAAAATATTGCTCTGTATTTTCATATTTTTCACGGTCATTTTGCAAGGAGATTGTAATGATTAATGTCATTACCAAAATCAGAGGAGGCTGTTGTTCCTGGACTCATTCCCATTAGATCAGCTCAGTATCATATCTCATTAGAAATATCAAATGACCAATTCACTTTGTTCTTTTATCTCAGATGATTCATTATTGGCATGTTTAAGTGTCATGAGATCTAAGGGGTAGATTAGCACTGCTTAGTGTGTGTGTAATGTATGTTGATGTTTTTCTCACAGGTGTGTGGAAGGGTCTTTTTGCTCGAATCATTATGATTGGCACACTGACCGCTCTACAGTGGTTCATCTACGACTCGGTGAAGGTGTACTTCCGTATGCCCCGTCCACCACCTCCGGAGATGCCCGAGTCCCTTAAGAGGAAAATGGGTCTCCTGGACTACTAGACTCCTTTCTTATCAACAGTATCCTGAATAACTAAAGAAAGGCCAAGATTGTTCCACATTCACCTCAGTCGCTGGAGTGTTTATCAGTGATGAAAGCACTATTGAATGATCACTAGGTTCTCTCAGTGTCACTGTATGTCTTTATGAATATTAGAGTAAAATCAATCACACACTAAACATCTGTTGATTTGTATGTGACTCCTGTGTGTTTTGTTGAACCGAATTGCGCTCAATATGTAACTAAACTAACTAAGACCACAAAGACTATTGGATTAATCTTCTGGAAATAGAAAAAGTGCATTGTCATTATGTGTAGAATTATAAAAAAGTTCTATAACTAGGTCATATTGATGTGCACATATTTGATATATAGTTTAAATATGTAGGCTTATTTTTATACAATAGAACAGGGTTTATGTGTTGTTATCGTTAACTAAAACTAATAAAAATAAAGGTACAAATAAATGACTGAAGTAAAACATAACAAAAGTTAAATGTTACCTTGGCAACTAACTGGAATAAAATACTAGTTTAAGCTGAAATATTAGAATTACTTAAACTAAAACTGAAATAAAACATTTATTAAAATTGAGGCTAAATAGAAATATTGAAAAATACTAATAAAACAATATAAATTTACTAAAATTTTAAATAAACTGAAAATGAAAACTAGAATATGAATGATTACATATATATATATATATATATATATATATATATATATAAGCTAATTAAAAACATTAATAAACACTATAATAGTATATACATAACACTAAAATAACTGTCAGATTGTATTAGAAATGCTAATGCAAAGATCAATTAAATACAACTGTATAATTAAAACCTATAAAATTAGAATGAAATAAAACAATTACACAATCGTTTAAAACGATTAAATGTTCATTTTAAAAAGCTGACATTCATATTTTCTGAAAGGTTAGCATTATGTCAAGTAAAGATTTTAGGTCATTCTGGTTCTCTTAACAAAGGGCAAACAAGATGGAAACTCCTGCTCTGGAATATCATCAGAATACACCTTTAATTAGTTTCATTTATTAATGTTTTATAGCATTTTTCAGTCCATTCAGAGATGTCAGAGTGTCTCGATAGCTGATGAACAGATCCCATCTCATCGTGATGTCACAATGCCCTTGTGTCTCTCTCCTCTTCTATTCTCATCAGCTCGATGTGAGCAACAGGAAAACAGTGACCCGTGACCTCAACACAGCTCTCAAAGAGAGATCCTATCAGAGGAACACCAAGCAGAGAGGGGTCATTCCCTTCACAGAGTGTGTCTACATTTAGGTCTTCTTTGAGAGGGAGGGATGGGGATGGTCTGTGTTTGTGTGCTCTATTGTTGTCATTATATCTCATTTGGTTTATCTTGTTAATGTGGTTTGCAGTGGCAAAACCGGGAAGTTGAATTCTGAGAAATGAACGCTCTCTGATTTGCTTCCTAGGCTGCTGATGCTGAGGGTCAAAGGTCACGGGGTTCCGAGTTGCATTTCTCTATAACCTTTGCGCTACAAATGCATTCACTCTGTAATGGCTCCACATGCCCCTTCACCTCCCTAGTGAGTAATGCTGAGCATCAAGCCATCAGAAGTGTGTTAAAAGCACATGATTTCACTGTGCTTTTGGAATATAAATCACACAAGCTAGAATGAATAAATGAATCAAAACCCACATGAATTCAAAATACTGTTAGTGCAGCTGGCTATCTTTAGTGAACACGTGCACAGAGCTCACGCAGCTGTTTGTGAACCTCATGTGATCACGAGCAATGAAGTTATATTTGACTTTGTTAGATTTGAGTTTGTCATAGCTTGAAAGCAGCAGCGTTTGGATGAAATGTTTAATTAGGTTGCGTTAGAAACAGGGTTATTATAGTTAACTTCATATTTTGACTAAAATAAAGATTTGGTACTGTTTCTATACATTTATGGTAGCACTTCATAATAATGTTCTATATTATAAGGTTCTATATGTGACCCTGCACCACAAAATCAGTCTTAAGTGTCAATATTCCATTGATGTATGGTTTATTAGAATCGTACAATATTTGGCCAAGATACAACTATTTGAAAATCTGGAATCTGAGGGAGCAAAAAAAATCTAAATACTGAGAAAATCCCTTTAAAGTTGTCCAAATGAAGTCCTTAGCTATGCATATTACTAATCAGAAATTAAGTTTTGATATATTTATGGTAATACATTTACAAAATATCTTCATGGAACATGATTTTTACTTAATGTCCAAATTATTTTTGGCATAAAAGAAAGATTGATAATTTTGACCCATACAATAAATTTTGGGGTGTTGCTACAAATATATCATGTGACTTAAGACTGGTTTTGTGCTCCAGGGTCACATATAACTATATTTAATGTATTAACTAGCATTAACTAACAATGAGCAGTACATTTGTAACCGTATTTATTAATTGTTGTTATTGTTAGTCAATAAAAATATAACTGTTCATTGTTAGTCCATGTTATCTCACGTCCATTTACTAAAATGTATAGATACAATGTTTAATTTTCTAATACTGTACTAGTAAATGCACCAGGAAACAAATGGAACCTTACTGTAAAGTGTTACCAAATTTATAATACTTTATAAGGCAATAAAGGCAGAACATTTAGGCTAAAAGAAGCAATCAAAACCTGAACGGCTTCACCAGCAAATACCATCCTCTATGTATTTGTGCATGTGAGTATGAGCTAATGTGTCTGTCTCTCTCTATTGTCACAACCCTTGTCTCATAAAGGTCAGTCTGAAATAGTATGCAGTCCTCTCGGCGGGTCACACGGGTTCATTAATAACCAAAGAATTGGCAGCCGCTGTAATATTCCATGAGAGGGATTGAAGAGCCTAGGCATTGGAAAATTTATTACACTCCTTATGTTTAATGAAGAAGAGGAATGTGCATATACATTATTTAGTCAATATAAAACTTCCTATATCAATGTTTCATTTTTGCAGACTCATAGTCCCTCCCTATACATTCCCATGTTTCAGCTGCCCTCCTTACCCTCAGACTCTCTCTCTCTCTCTCTCTCTCTCTCTCACTCTCTCTCGCTATCTCTCTCTCTCTCTTTCTCTCTCTCTCTCACTCTCACTCACTCTCATCTCTCACTCCCTCTCTCTCACTCTCTCTCTCTCTCACTCCCACTCAATTATTATTTTTTTTCAATTCAAATAAGCTTTATTAGCATGACTGCGTAACACAATGTTGCCAAAGCATTAATATATATATATATACAACAATAACATAGGTAAATAAATAACAACATAAATAATAAATAATATCAAAATCATTCTAAATAAATGAAAAGATCAAGTTGGTCAGTATCAAGTGAATCATGTTGAACATCTAACATTGTGAATGGTTAACACATATTTAGCAGCTAGTGCAGCTGTGTTATCATCTTCTCCGAGTAAGAAGGGCATTTTCTCAGAATCACTGAGCTCTGTAAATGAAGGGATCAGGGCTTCAAATCTGGGGAGAAATGTTTCCCTCACATGGAGATATTTGGGACAAATCAGCAGAAAGTGTTTCTCATCCTCTATTTGCTGTAGATCACAGTGTCTACAGATCCACTGCTCTCGCTCGGTCCATGTTTGTCTATGTCTTCCTCTCTCTATTTCTAGATCATGGTCACTTAATCTGTATTTGGAGAGGATTTGTCTTTCTTTAAATGTTTTAATCAATAAATAATTAGCAAATGTAGTGGTTCTGTAGCATTGGAGCTTATTTTGAAGGTCAAATTGTATTTTTAGAGATTCATCATGAGTGTCTTTTAGACTGGTGTCAATGTCTTTAATGGTTTTGGGGTTGAAGCTGTAGTCCGTGAGGAGCTGGGTTTTATGGACGAGCTGATGAGCGAGTGTGTTTAGAGGATGAGATTCTGCTGAGGTTTCATTGGCGAGGAGGGCTTTATATTGGGTCGAATCAGGATCAGATTGATGGAGGTGATGCCAGAACTGAACACATTTCTTCTGGATCTCAATCTTCAGTGGGTAAAAGCCTAATTCAGCTCTGCAGGCATCATTGGACGTAGATCTATGGACCCCTAAAATGTTTTTGATAATTTCTAGTTGTAGTTTTTCTATTGAAGTTTTATCCCAATTTTTTAAATGTATTACTGGTCCCCAAATTTCACTCCCGTACAGTAGAATATGTTTAATGATTGCGTGATATAATTTAACCCATGTTTTAATTGGTCATTAATAACCAAAGGATTGGCAGCTGCTGTAATATTCCATGAGAGAGATTGAAGAGCCTAGGCATTGGAAAATAAATTACACTTTATTAAGTTTAATGAAGAAGAGGAATGTACATATACATTATTTAGTCAATGTAAAACTTCCTATATCAATGTTTCATTTTCTGCAGACTCATAGTCAGAACGGTAAGAACTCACTATGGAAGAAATCCTATACACTCTCTCCCATGTCTCTCATCTCTCTCCCTCCCTCCCTCTCTCCCTCCCTCCCCTCCCTCTCCCCACCTCTCTCTCACTCTCTCCCTCTCTCTCTCTCCCTCACTCTCTCCTCCTCTCTCCCTCTCTCTCTCCCTCTCTCTCTCTCTCTCTCTCTCTCTCTCTCTCTCTCACTCTCTCTCTCTCTGCTGCTTATAAGCCGGCCAGTGATTGGCTACTGGTTAAATGGGTGGTGGGTTTGTGCTCACTGATTGGTGGGAATAAATGAGGTGAATCTTAGCCATGAAGGACAAACCATTGATGTACACAGTTATTGCACTGTTTAGAGACTAAATACATTTATCAGCCATTGCAATAGATAAATATTTCACTTAAATTTCTCAACTAGCATCTGATAACTAATTTCAGCGAGATGAAAGGTTGTATTTGTACTTCGGTATTTACAAAGTGACATTTTTAGACTACAAAAATCTAAATTTAGCAGGATTGACACAATTTAGATAAACAGTCATGGTGCGATGTAAGCGGTGTCGTTGACATTGAAGAGTTCCGGATAAATGCGCGGTTAGTGATGATTGCAACGCTTACATCTGGAGATATAACGTATTTAAGTTAGTTGCATTAAAAGTGAAGTAACAGTCGTATTTCCATTCTAAACGGTTAACGTTAGAAGAGCAGTCAAGGACACATGAACATGGAGGAATCCAGTGCACGCTGAACTTGAATTCGGCCTTGTTTAGGCAGAGCGGATGGAGGAAGGCCAAACTGCGAATGTATGATTAACTCGAGACGCTTAAAATAAGAGCAGATCGATTACCAAAATGATTTTACAATTTACTGTTTGTTTTCAAACGCAATCGCTGCACCTGACTCGTCAAGGACGTCATAAGGACGGTTGCGCCAAATTACGTTTTAATACTTTCTTTTTCTGATTATTAATCAATTCTAATTTTCTGTTTATGTATTATGTTTGTATCTAAAAGGAGTAAATATTCGAATTGTTTACAGTATCTTTATTTTAGCTTGAAATATGTAAACCATTTTAATTTAAAAATATTTTTTATAAAATATTTGTATGTATGTGTATATATATCCACACAACAATATCAGTAGCTAAAGATAGGCTCTCCATTCATTGAGTTATGTTAATTAGCAGCATTCTAAGATAAGGTTTGGAGATAAAAGCACACGACCATTACGTTGTAGCTGTTTTATGGCCAGGGATAATTGCACTCAGACACATTTTATGGTGGCAACATCTAACATTTTCTAGATAATATCTAAGGTCTAACATAATCCTCATGAGCCCATTCAGGATTAGTGTCACACATGAACGGTGTGTGTCATGTTGCATGCTCAAGCCTGTGTGTCTGGTGGTGTCGCATCTAGGTTTGTATAGTCAACTGTAATGAACTTGATTGGATGGAATTCTAAGAGTCTAAAAATAAATTAATGTTATTTGCGTAAGGTATCTAGAAGTCTCTTAGATGCAGCAAATTATTAATTATAGTTAGATTTTATCAGTAAAAGTTTTTTCTCCTGCACATTAACTTGAACACACATTGCCTAAATGAACTTGTGTGTGTGTAGAAAAAAACACTCCTTCAGTTTGTCTAGATTTAGCAAAGGAAGGTAGAGTGACCTGAATCCAGTGGCTAGTTATATTACTGAGTAGGCCTCAGCTTGCAACTCAGGATATGGGTAATTTGCTTCAAATGGAGTAATGGTTTACACAATGAGGGTGATCTGGTTACCTTGACCCAGCTTTGGTGCCTGACCATGTCGAGTTTAACTGGCAACTTTTACCCATATAATGTTTACCCCACAGATTTCTGTCATTTTCTTTAATCTTTCCTATTTTTATCATACGCTCCTAATAGTTTGCATTGTGAACACGATCTGTCCCTTTCTTCCAGTGGGATCATGGCCTCAGTAATGCAGAAGTTGATCACCCCTCTGGCCAGTGGCCCTGCTGAGCCCCCCAGGAACAAAGTCACAATTGTTGGCGTGGGGCAGGTGGGCATGGCATGTGCCGTCAGCATCCTACTCCGGGTAAGAGACCCTCATCTTTATCACTAAAGTGTTATTTTATAGTATTGAAATAAAGGTGTGGTCACATTTACTGTTGCTTAGTTTCACTGGCAAAATCCAGTCATTGTAATATAAATCAGTGTGGTTGGGAGTTTCACTTGAGGGCAAAAATGTTCCACATGCAGATTACGTAAGTCGGTCATGCGAATACTCCGCCTTAACCTGTGGCCACACTTTTAAACTAAAATTGTGTCAGGTATTTCTAGTAATAATGTTTCATTGTCTTGTAGGAGCTTGCAGATGAACTGGCTTTGGTTGATGTTGTGGAGGATAGACTGAAGGGGGAGATGATGGATCTGCAACATGGCAGCCTTTTCCTCAAGACCCCTAAGATTGTGGCTGATAAGGGTGGGATGCACTTTTTTTATTGCATGGGACAGACTCTGATTAATTATCAGATTAAGTATATTAATATACTAAAACTAGATTTCTCCTGTGATAATCCACTGTTCTAGTGGTAAATGCGGATTGTGCCGTCATGCTAGTTTATTGTTTATTCAGTACAGGTATCCAAAGTTTTGAGTGGCAGTGTATGTTTATTATGGTTTTTATTTGGCCGACAGACTACTCTGTGACTGCTAACTCTCGTATCGTGGTGGTGACGGCCGGAGTGCGTCAGCAGGAGGGTGAGAGCAGATTGAACCTGGTGCAGAGGAACGTCAACATCTTCAAACACATTATCCCTCAGATTGTCAAATACAGTCCTGACTGCACCCTCATCGTGGTGTCCAATCCAGGTGAGCAAGCACACACTCTTACCACGTGCTTCATTTTATTTTGCTGTACCACAACCAATGTGAATAAATGAAATTGGGGTATTAGGGAAAATGAGGTATTGGCAAATAATATCTCAGCCAAAGATATATTGTGAATTCTAATGAGACTTAGCAAAACAAAAAACCTAAATGGCACTCTAAATCTGTGTCCATTTGAGGTTCCTGTAGTGTATTAATAGTAACTGTGGTTGTCTCTGTGTTCATACAGTGGATGTTTTGACCTACGTGACCTGGAAGCTGAGCGGCCTGCCAAAGCACCGTGTCATCGGCAGCGGGACCAACCTGGACTCTGCTCGCTTCCGCTACATCATGGCCGAGAAACTGGGCATTCACGCCAGCAGCTTCAATGGTTATATCCTGGGAGAGCACGGAGACACCAGCGGTGAGAGAGGGAGCTGATTGAAGAAGAAAATATGAGATAAAATGGTTGTGGAGATGGTGAAGTGCGTGTAGAACGAATATGAAAATGGTTGAATGAGAACTGCTGCATGATGTGACACGTTTCCAGTCATTCACAGCATTGTTTTTTTAAGTGCTGTTTTTTTGTTTAACAGTGCCTGTGTGGAGCGGAGTTAATGTTGCTGGAGTCAGCCTGCAGAAACTCAACCCTGACATTGGCACCGATAAAGACAGCGAGAACTGGAAGGAAGCTCACAAGATGGTTGTGGACAGGTAAGTCAGAATCATGTCATAGGCTCTGTTATCTGACTGGATATTAGGAGTATAGATGAATACATTTTAGTTAGCCACAGTGCTGTTGAGAAGGTGAATTAAAAATAATTTTCAGACAGAATTTTAATGTTCAAACCCACATGCTATCTTGTTTATTATAATTATTAGGTTTTGTAAAATTTTTGTTTACACAAGTTCAAAGTGAACATATCCAAAAAGTAGCTAAGCTACACTTACTTTCAACATGCTATATCCACCATGTTGTCACTGTCACGTGACCTACCAGCACCATTTGTGTCGCTTCACTATCATTCCCAAATCTTCTCCTGTGGCCATATGAGATGGTTAAGTGTTGATCAGATGCGCAACTTAAGAATTTCCATCTCTTCCAGGTGCTGTTTATATTCTAAATAAAATTCAGATGTATTGTCTCAAATACTGTTTTTAACTGGCTTATTAATAAGGATATTTGGACACTGAGCTTTTAATCCAAATTCTCATTTTGTGTTCAACAACAAAGAAAGGGCAGCTGCAAGGATTGGAAAAGCATGACAAGGCGTAAATAATGACCAAAAGTAAATATCTATTGTTAATTAGTTACTGCTATCTTCTTTTAGTGCTTATGAAGTGATCAGGCTGAAGGGTTACACTAACTGGGCCATCGGCCTCAGTGTGGCCGACATGACCGAGACCCTGGTGAAGAACCTGAACCGGGTCCACCCTGTCTCCACCATGGTGAAGGTGAGAGGAGTTAACACTCAGTTTAATATCTTGGTAGAATCGTGATCCTTCCTATCACAGAACTACACAGAATCAATGCCTTTTTGTTGTTGTTATTAGTGATCACTTCATGTGTTTCCTATTGTATGGTCTGTAGGGCATGTATGGTATTGGCGAGGAGGTGTACCTCAGCCTGCCCTGTGTGCTGAACAGCAGCGGAGTGGGCAGCGTCATCAACATGACCCTGACCGATGAAGAAATCGCTCAGCTGAAGCAAGAGCGCCGACACTCTGTGGGGTATCCAGAAAGACCTGAAGGACCTGTAGATCAACCGCTGGACACCATGCACTTCTTTCCTTAACTCTGTTCACACGCCCTCAGTATCTTTACACACTCGCTAACTCTGTGTCGGTCCTTCCTTCTCATTTGCTTTTGGACACGGTTGCTTTGAAGGCTTTTTGTATTTTATTTTGGTGATTAATGTAGGCATAATAATCAAAATGTGGAATTTTCTTCTTAAGAGAATGATCAAAGGGGAACATCTTTGTTTCGTCACATTTGCACTTGTTAACCTAGTCACTCTGTGTGGGCAATAAAGAAAGAACCAACACCTCTCTTATCCAGACATAATTTAGTGAGATCATTAGGGAACGTTCTTGGGTCTTTCTGTTTAAGTCAAGAGGAGAAGGGACTGAAGTGAAATAGATACAAATGTATTCATTCTTCTAAATCATGTTGTAAGTGTTGGTCATGTGAGTATGTATAAGATGAAGTTAATAAAATAACCTGTTCAAATCTGTCTGGCTGTTTTTGTGGTCTTCAAATATTTTGTACCATTGTTTTGGTAAGAACATTTCATTTTAAAATAAGCTATCTAGCTTACTGGATTTTCAACAATAAGTGGTGCAAATTATACAATTATTTTTTTTAATTTTTATCGCATATTTTTTTTTAAGCAAAACATTTTGTTTAATTTGTGACCCTTAAATATATATAAGTGAAAATGACTATTTTTTGTCAACGTTTTGTTCTGAAATCAACAAAAGTGATCGAAGTGATACTTATACATCTTAAGTTGTTACCGAAACGTTTGAAACGCATTATTAAAAAAGAATATACGTATGTAAAAATTAATTCATTTTAAGACACTCAACTTTTTGTATTCATTTAGTGTCAATTAACAAATCTTAATTCTACCTCTCCCCCTAATTCGCACCCTGTCAACAATCATAAAGGCAAATGATTTACTTAAAGCCATCAAACAATATAAAACGTTTATTGCACAAATACAAGAACTCAGTGAAACAAGTGCGCCATAAAATTCCATGATTGAGAAATAATAAAGCATAATAACAGGCAAAGCGTGCCTGAAACAATTACCCACAGTTTTCAACCAAGCAAACCGCATTCTTCCATCGGATAGAAGGGTGGTTTTCAAGAAGTTTCTAATTGTTTTCTCAGGTAAAGCATCATTGGCAGCAGCTGTTTGGGTCTGTCAGTGTCAGTAGTTGTCGCTTCATTTCGCTTCCCAAAACGCAGCCCAAACGGGTTGTAGTTGAATTTACTGCGTGTTAAACGATGTTTGCAGGAAATATGACTCGATTCGTCTTTTTCTTGGAAGAAAAAGCAAAGGCTTGCGTCGTTCGAAGTGCTGGGCTCGTCAAACTGCCTCCGCTCCATGGAGAGATGGTGCTGCTTGGAGTCTGTAAAGTAAGATATCCTTTTCAGTACACTTTCTAACAAGCTTTCATTTGATTTATGTACCATGTATTTTGATTGCAAAGCATCATCCTTACCTGGAATGGACTCAGATGTATCCATGTCAGTGAATGGTGCTCTCAAAGCTGTGGACTGACAGATCATTGCAGACATGAAGAGAATCAGTGCCTTGATTTTCATGCTGCTGAGTTGTAAAGCTTATGAAGCACAGCTGAGCTTTTCTCTCTTCAGTGAACAAACCCATTCTCTGCTGTCCTCCTTCAATATAAAGCTTGGCTGGTGACATCCTTGACCTTATTTTACATATATGACTGTCTGTGGCAAATAGGACCTCCCTGTAGCCTCATCCAGAGCATTTTAAATGTCTTTTTCTTGGAAATCCTGTGGTAAATTGTACACCGGAATCCACTGTGATTATTCAAATAGCTGCTGATGTTCTGCTGCAAAACCCACCAAAAGTGCATTATGTGTGGTTTTAAACACATCACACTTTATCATTTGAGTTTCTCTCATTCGGTGTCAGGGATAACATGATATGAAAGTAAAATAAGGGCTTGTTGCAGGAAAACATGAATGAAGCCACTATAATGGTGTGCAATCATGGTCATTTTCAGTGCCTTGTGGAAAATATAGTAGACTTTCATTGTCATCTTGCCATGGTAATTAGATCATGCCTGCATATTATAACAATAAGAACATATTCCTGGCATAATGTGACAACACATTATCTTACATGGTGTGAGTATGCATTATGTGATAGTGCGATGGTTTTTGGTAGCTACATTTAAGAGCTTTTTTACCCTCAGCCTTCAAGTTTAAATTTGTTGTGATTTAAATTCACCCTGAATTTAAATAGCCTATATGGAAATTATTGAACGTGGAAATGTAATGCAATTTTTGATAGTGGTAAGCTAATGATACACTTATAACCCTGCTGAAAAAACAACAGCCAAACCCTGCACAAAACACAATAGCAAATGTAATGGATTCAAGATTTATTCGTCACATACACAATTATACAGGATATAACCAGCAGTGAAATGTAAGTCAGGTCCGCTCCATGGACAGTGCATTTATATGTAACACAAGAGAATATACATAAATGTATGAAAGAAAAATGAAGTAAAACAAATAAGAATAGAAAAAGGATAAAATGTGCAATAAAATCTAATGTGCAGGACAGTATACTGTAGACTTAATAAATAATAATATAAGCAGGGATGTGCAAGAAGAATGTGCAAACAGGTTGTACAGGGTATATACATAGCAACAATATGGATGGTGGAGAATAATGAATATTTGACTTATTATTAAATGGGATTATGTTGATGTTATGAGTTTGAGTTTAGGAACCTGATGGCCTGGGGAGAAGAAGCTCCGGATTTAATGGTTATAATAGGAATTGTATTGGTTTTAATGGAATGATTTGAATTGTGTCTACTGGTACATGATGGATTTTATTGGTGGAATGTTAAATTCTATTGGAAAAATGTCCAAAACACACTACAAAAAGTTAATTTTGTAATGGCAATCAGCCTGTGGCATTGCTCAGGTGTAATGAAGCCCAGGTTGCTTTGATAGCGGCCTTTGGGTCATCTGCATTGATGGGTCTGGTGTCTCTCATCTTTCTCTTGACAATACCCCATAGATTCTCTATGAGGTTGAGGTCAAGCGAGTTTGCTGGCCAATCAAGCACAGTAACACCATGGTTATTGAACCAGCTTTTGGTACCTTTGGCAGTGTGGGCAGGTGCCAAGTCCTGCTGGAAAATGAAATCAGCATCTCCATAAAGCTCGTCAGCATGAAGTGCTCTAAAATCTCCTGGTAGATGACTGCGTTGACTGTGGACTTCAGAAAACACAATGGACCAACACCAGCAGATGTCACGGCACCCCAAATCATCAGTGACTGTGGAAACTTCACACTGGACTTCAAGCAACATGGATTCTGTGACTCTCCACTCTTCCTCTAGACTCTGGGACCTTGATTTCCAAATGAAATACAAAATCTACTTTAATCTGAAAAGAGGACTTTGGACCACTGAGCAACAGTCCAGTTATTTTTCTCCTTAGCCCAGGTAAGATGCTTCTGGCGATGTTTCAGAAGTGGTTTGGTAGCCCTTTTCCTGAAGATGTCTGAGCGTGGTGACTTGCACTGACTCCAGCTTCAGTTCAATCCTTGTGAAGCTCTCCCAAGTGTTTAAACCGGCTTTGCTTGACAGTATTCTCAAGCTTGCGGTCATTTATGTTGCTTGTGCACATTTCCCTACCCAATTTCTTCTTTCCAGTCAACTTTGCATTTAATATGCTTTGATACAGCACTCCTTGAATAACCACCCCTTTCAGTAATGACCCTTTGTGGAGGGTGTCAATGATCGTCTTCTGGACCATTGCCAAGTCAGCAGTGTTCCCCATTATTGTGGTTTCAAAGAACAAGAGATACCCACAATTTATACTGTATGGATGGTCATTTATTGAAACTCAAATGTAAATATTCTAATATTTTGACATACTGATTTCTGACTTTCATTAGCTGTGAGCTCTAATCATCAAAATTTAAACAAACAACTTTTGAAGTGTTTCACTTTACATGTAATGAATCTAAAATATATGAAAGTTTCACTTTTTGAAATACACTATGTTGCCAAAAGTATTGGGTCTCCCCCTTCTAATGAAAGGTTTGACTACTTTTGTAATTTCCACGAATACAAATCTTAATGATATTCTAGGGAATTGTGTGCTTCTAATTTTATAGCAACAGTTTGGAAAGGACCCTTTCTATTCTAACATGACAGTCCATCCATCATTCCATGGGCTCTTGCCCGTTGGTGTCCAATGCCCGTCTGACTCTCCATTTCCACTGTGCACGGTCCTGTGCCATCCTGCTGAGAGAGTATGTCCATCTGACACCATTCTTTGATGTCATCCAACCACTCCCTACTTGGTCTTCCTCTCCGTGTCCATCCCCCCATGATCCCAAACACCACACCCTTCACCAGTCGCTTGTCCTCCATCCTGCAGATATGTCCAAACAGGCTGAGCTTCCTCTCCATGATGTGTTGTACAATGTTCCTCGTGTTTCCAACTCGTCTTCGCACCTCCACATTTGTGATTTTCTGATGCCAGTGAATGTGCAAGATTCTCCTGTAGCACTTCATTTCAAACGCCAACAGTAAATCTTTGTCTTTCTTCCTCAATGTCCATGTCTCACAAGCATACAGCAGCACACTCATCACACATGTCCTGATTATGCTGATTTAGGTTTCTGTGCTGATATGCTTGCATTCCATATTGTCTTAAACCCTGCCAGTACTCCAGTTGCCCTCGTTATTCTCCTCTTTATCTCCTTGTTGCAATCATTGTCCCAGGTCAGTACACGAACTCTGTGACATTTTCGATACTTCTGCCCTTGATCTCCATTTCCTCTTCTATAACCTCTTGTCCAAACACCATTGTCTTTTCAATGTTAATCTGTAATCCTGCGGCCTCCCCTGCTTCATTGATCCGATCCAGATTTCCTTGTAATTCAACTCTATCCTCCTCCAGTAGAACAATGTCATCAGCAAATTTGAGGTTGTTGATCTTGTACCCATGGACTGATTTTCCAGTACCATTGTCTCTTACCGAGTCCATTACTCTCTCTCAAGGTATGAGATGAATATAGTTGGCGATATCGGATCCCCTTGTGTTGTTCTGACCGTTGTTTTAAACCAATCACCCATTTCTTCGCCAACTCGCACAGCCGACTGCGAGATTTCACTGATGTTCTGCAGTATCTTGATCAATCTTGCTCCGACTCCATATGACTTGAATGTTGCCCAAGTGACGTCCTGTTCGATGGAGTCAAATGCCTTTCGGAAATCAATGAAACAGTTGATGATGTGTCGTCCTTAACATTTCACCTTCTCTGTCATAAGCCTTAGAATTAGGATTTGATGTGTCGTGCATATGTCTTTCCTGAATCCGGCCTGCTCTTCTGACAGATGTGATTCCATCTGTGCTTTCAGTCTCTCCAGTAACACCATAATCAATACCTTACCCACGTGACTTAACCGAGCAATTGTCCTGTAGTTGCTACATTCTGCCAAGGTGCTCCTTTAACTTGAAGAGAAACAGTCTTTGTGGCTGTTTACATGGTTTTAGCTTCTTTACTTTTACCACAGTAGTAGTAATTCGGCCCATTTTCGCATTTGCAACAGCAGTTGACAGATAAAACGGTTTGTGAGATGCGACTATTCCCAGATCTTTGTCAATAACGTCATTAAGTGGACTTCCAGTATGGGAAGAGGAAAGATTCACCTGTGGAAGACCTCTTGCTTTTGAGGTCCTAAGTCACCAATGTGGAAAGAACTTAACACCTGTGTTTACTTCAGTGTGTTATATGCTTTAATTTGTTTAAGTTTAGTTTTCTGTGTATAACTTCAGAATTTAAGCCATTATGTCAAATTATGCAAGTTAAAAGAATATAATATTTGATTATATTCATGATACATGCTAGCTATGAGATTAACCTTTGCCATTCAAATACGTGTGTGAGTTTTGTCAAAAGATATGAAAATATGGTAAAGACCATTACCAAAAGTGCCAATACTGAAGACCATTTAAAAATGAAAATTATACAATTTCATGATTGCTATTCTTTTTTGTTTTATGTATTGCTTAACCTTTCATTAAGATTTGTGATTGCTATAAAAAATCTTCTTTGATCAAGACTTTATTATCAGATTTAATAGTTCAACAATACAGACTGTCATTAGAAAAGTGTATTGTGCATCTATAAACATTTTATCAAATTTATATTAAAATTGTTCAAACACAATAGACGTTTCATGACTTAAGCTCATTTTTTTGTTTCTTTTTCTCTTTAACTCTGTTTTTTATAGGCTGTAGAATGGTATTGTGAAAAAGGATCTATCCATGACATGCTGTTTGTTTTATAGAAGTATAGATGGACCAAAAGAGGAATATGCACTAGGTGCGTGTGCACGTGCCGTCCGGGTCAGAGGGGTTCGCGCGCAGCGGCCAAATCTTTCTCCTTGATGTCTATGGACTTCAGACACGCGATCACACTCACTGTGCACATGCAGGGGTTTAGACTTCACTAAAGGTTAGAGAGGAAGAGATAGAGCAACAGCTCACAGTGTGTCCAGGACCTCCAGGTGCTCCTTTAACTTGAAGAGAAACCGTCTTTGTGACTGTTTAGATGGTTTTAGCTTCTTTACTTTTACCACAGTAGTAGTAATTCGGCCCATTTCGCATTTGCAACAGCAGTTGACAGATAAAAACGGTTTGTGAGATGCGACTATCCAGATCTTTGTCAATAACGTCATTAAGTGGACTTCCAGTATGGGAAGAGGAAAGTCTACCTGTGGAAGATCTCTTGCTTTTTGAGGTCTCGTGGGAAGTCACCAATAAGGGTAAGAACTTAACCCTGTGTTTTCAGTGTTTTATGCTTTAATTTATTTAGTTTCGTTTTTGTGTGCATAATTTCAGAATTTAAGCCATTATGTCAAATTATGCAAGTTAAAAGAATATAATATTTGATTATATTCATGATACATGCTAGCTATGAGATTAACCTTTGCCATTCAAATATACGTGTGTGTGAGTTTTGTCAAAAGATATGAAAATATGGTATTGACCATTACCAAAAGTGCCAATAACTGAAGAACCACTTTAAAAATGTAAAATTATAAAATTTCTCATGACCAAGCTCATTCTTTTTGTTTTATGTATTGCTTAACCTTAGCAAGAATCTAGTTGTGATTGCTCCTGAAAATGCATTTGACCTCAAGACTGTTCACCCCATTATCAGAAGGCCTTTAAAATAGTTCAACAAGACAGAGCTGTCATTTAGAAAAATGTGTGCATGTGTGCAGAATACATACACTCTTGTATCAGTGGGGCTGTATAGCAGGTTAAACATTAAGCTTCAGATCAATAGTCTGATTTTTGAGACTTAAATCTATTTTGAAAACTGTTCTAGTTTAGCTAATCTTCTCTGATTCTCATTTATAAATGTTTTATTCCGTTCACAACTGTGCGTCTGTCTTCAGTTGGGGGTATATACACTGTTATTCAGACTAAAGCAAAGATCACCGTGGACGAATGGGGAGAGAACTACATCATGATGGGACCCTACTACGAACACAACTTCAAGACCCAAGTGGAGAAATGTGAACCTCCAAATCAAGCCATCAAAGCTGCCATGGACTCCTTGATTAACAACGGTTGCCAGGTATTGCACACATGGTTATTGGTCATGTCCTTTCAGAAGGTTTGCCTCTTATGTATAGACCTTTGTCAGGTTCGTTGAGGGTTGTAGTCCTTTGACCAGTTAAAAAGATGCTTCTGGCATTGACATGCCTGCTGTATCAGTATCAGATGGTAGTATTAAAGCTAGATAGAAAATAAATCCGCTTTTATGCAACAGTGTATTCGATTTTATCTTTTTATTTATTTATTTTTCTTGGTCTCATTTTGACCAGCAGGTGACACTACAATATCACTTTAGAGAGGAAACAGAGGAAGTTGTTGATCTATTTATTTATTATATATCTTTTATTTATAATTCCTTAGGACATGGTATATAACAACAGGGCCTTTATTAGTATAATAAAAAAAACAATTCAAACAAATAAATTCACTTCATTTTGAATATATTTGTACACACACACACACACACACACACACACACATACATATACAGTATATATATAAAATGAACAAACTGAATATAAACGATACTGAATATAAATAAAAGATAATAAAAAATATTAGTAACTGAAATAAAAGGGACATCTTCACACCACCTACGGTTTTTATTAGTCTTGTTTCTGGCCCTCACTTCCTCTACATGCAGGTGCACTTTGGCCGCTGGTTGATTGAGGGTAGTCCATACGTTATCCTCTTTGATATTGGGGCTGCTGCCTGGAACCTGGACCGCTGGAAGGGGGATCTGTGGAACGAGTGCAGTATCGGGCTGCCCTATCATGACAGGGAGGCCAATGACTCACTCATCTTTGGTTCTCTTGTGGCCTGGTTCTTCAAGGAGGTGAAGAAACACCCTTTCTAAACGCCACACTAAAACCTGATTTTGCTTGCCTGGATTACATTGGATTATTTTTGTAGTTTCTCCTGTACTGTTCTAGTCTACCCTAGATCAAATATGAATTGATTTAGTGTGTTATCTTTGTGGGATAAAACATTGGGGTTTGATGGAGTGATGTGCTGGTGATGTTTAACCTGTCTGTCTCCCTCCGCAGTTAACAGACCAACTACAGGACAAGCTCAACGTAATTGCACATTTCCACGAGTGGCAGGCTGGGACAGGACTTGTACTGAGCCGCTCCCGAAAGATTCCCTTGGCAACTGTTTTTACCACACATGCCACCCTACTGGGCCGGTACTTGTGTGCTGGCAATGCAGACTTCTATAACAACCTGGACAAGGTGAGGATTGTTTTGACACTGTAAACCAGCTGTTCTCAACCTGTTTGACTCGAAAGCCTCACTGTCCATCCGACACAGTATTCAAAGACCCGTACATATTATAACTAGTTATTTTATATGTCTGGGATATACAGTGCCCTCCAAAAGTATTGGAACAGTAAAGACAAAATTGCTCTGTTGACTGTGGAGTCAAGATATTTACAAATATGACTAAGATGAATATGAGACAAAACTACCGAATGTCACATTTTATTATTGGGTGATTCAACACAGATTTTTTACCAGCTAAGAGGTTCAGCACTTTTAGAGTTGCATCCCCCAATCTGTTGTGAGCATTAGTATTGAAACAGTTGCCTCATGGGTCTTTCTAAGTGATCAGCTGTGTCCTGTTGCATTAATTCTTCAGGTATTAAAAACAGGGAATATGTTGTATCAGTTATATCCATTACTTCTGCATTCTAAATCTTGCATTCGATGATGACACACACAAACCAAGATGAAGATGAGGGAGCTGACTTTGAGAGAAAAGCAAGCAATTTGGATGCTAAAAGAAAAGAGAAGTCAATTAGAGCTATAGCAAAAACAAAGGGCATGAAGAAATCAAGAGTTTGGAAACCACCAGCAACCAACAACTACCTGACCAGCTGAGAAAACAACAGTAGTTGATGACAGACTAATCATAAAAGCTGTGAAAATGAACACTAAAAGACGTGTCTGTAAAATCACCAACAACTTTCAGAAAGCTGGGGTGATGCTCTGACCATCTACTGTCCTCAGGAGACTTTGACACAGAATTACAGATGCTACACAGCAAGATGCAAACCTCTGACCAGCATCAAAAATAGAAAGGCAAGATTAGAGTTTGCAAAAAGCACAAAGGTGAGCCAGAAGAGTTTTGGAACGGTGTTTATGGACCGATGAGTCAAAGATGAAGCTTTATCTAAGTGATGGGAAAGCAAAATGTGGAGAGAAAAAAGGGAACTGCAAATAATCCTAAGCATACAGCCTCATCTGTAAAGCATGGTGGAGGTGGTGTCATGGCATGGCATGCATGGCTGTCTCTAGAACAGGCCCTCTCAACTGTACTGATGACTTAATGTATGATGACAGTAGCAGAATGGAATTTGTAAGGGTACAAAAATATCTTGCCTACCAATATTCAAGAAAATGCCACCAGATTCATTGGGAAGTGCTTCATATTGCATCAGGACAATGACCAAAACACCCTGCCAGTTCAGTCAAGAAATCTATAAGGGCAAAGAAATGGAAAGTCTTAGATTGCCCGAGTCAATCTCCAGATTTAAATCCGACTGAACATGAATTTCACCATCTGAAGAGAAGAGTAAAGGCAGAAACTCCCCAAAACAAGCAATAGTTGGAATTGGCTGCATTAAAGGCTGAGAAAAGTATTTCAAAGGATGAGACCAAGAGTCTGGTGATGTCTATGTGTCACAGACTCACTGCTGTGATTGTGCACAAGGGATCTGCAACTAAATAATAGCTTTTAATCTTTTATATCTGCCTTATGTTCAACTGTCCCAATACTTATGCTCACATCAACGAGTGGGATGAACTCTAAAAGTGCTGAACTTCTTAGCTGATAAAACATGTATGTGTTGAATCACCCGATAATAAATTGTGACATTCTGTAGTTTTGTCTCATATTCATTTTTTTAATCATATTTGCAAATATCTTGACTCCACAGCCAACATAGCAATTTTGTCTTTACTGTTCCAATACTTATGGAGGGCACTGTAGATGAGTGGCTTGTCCTGCAGGTTATACAGACCTATGTTATGTATAAATTCTTTATCATACTTGGTTTTCACAGATTTTTTCATTCTATTCACTTTTGCACTTTCTGTGTGCACTTTTTTTTGTGTACATTCATTGTGCTGCAAGTGTTCGTGTTCAAGTTCAAAGGTGTCCATCAATTCTGTAATACTCAAGCATTTTTATGACCTCGTATTAATCTCTACATGACTTATTTGTACTTTCAAGCATTAGTTTGTCACATACGGTGGCCCAGTAGTGCACAACACAACGAAATCTCCACAACACAATGGAAACAAGCCACAACACAATGAAATTAGCATGACACAGTGAAATTAGTCCTATGTGTTGTGTGGTGATTTTGCTGTGTTGTGAGGATTTGATTGTGCTGTGCACTATTTGGGTAAACTTATAGAAGTGAAACACTTAATGTTTGAATGGTGGCCAGTCATTGAACCTAAAATATACACTGTTATTTATTTATTCACATAGATTTTAACTTAATGTTGTAAAAAAAATGCACATGATATTTGTCATTAAACTACAGTTTGTTTATTTTTAGTAATTTGAATAATGTTTGTATCGATTAAGTAGTTTTATTAATATGTCAGTATTGGTAAGATCATGAAAATAGGCCCCCAATTTAATGATCTTGCCTGGGGCCCCACAAACCCACCGGCCAGCCCTGGGGACATAGAGGTGTTCATTTTTAACAATTCAAAAGACATAAGACATACAATATCAACATCCCTCACATTTTCTGCTATTTAAAGTGTGTCCCACATGTCGGTTAGTGTAGTGGACTCTTATTAGAGGAGGAACTGAGCAGGTGTGAGTGCATGCAGTGATAATTGGGCCTGGTTTAGGGAGCATAAAGGTCATCATACCTGAAGGTTGCAGGGGTTGATTGAAGAATAATTGACAGCATCTTATGATTTACTGGCTGATGCGATTGCCTTTTGGCCCCACAGAGACTTCCTTCACCTGCTGATGAGGAAAGCTCTGAGACTTTTGATTTGTAAATTCTTATTTCAGCAAAGGTTGCGCAAATTAATTTTGGACTCTGCATAACATTAGTCTATATTTTTCATTTTTTAAACTGGTCATTTACATCTCATTTAATTATCCATTTCATGCAGTTTAACGTAGACCAAGAGGCAGGGGAGAGACAGATCTACCATCGGTATTGTCTGGAGAGAGCAGCGGTACACTGTGCACATGTCTTCACCACCGTGTCCCAGATCACAGCTGTGGAGGCCAATCATATGCTCCATAGACAAGCTGGTATCCCCTGCATTGCAAAGCACCTCATCTGCTCTTATTGGCTTCTAAATATATTACGTTGGAAAAGATCATGTTTGCATCTATGGTCCTTGCAGATGTCGTCACCCCAAATGGTCTGAATGTTAGGAAGTTCTCAGCCATGCATGAGTTCCAGAACCTGCACTCCATGAACAAAGCCAAGATCCAGGAGTTTGTTCGGGGTCACTTCTACGGGTTAGAGCTCTTTTCTGTCTACACAATAACACACTTGTGCAATTTAAAAAAGTTTTACTTGTTTAATTAAACACCGTATTTTCATTTGCAGCCATCTGGACTTCAATCTGGAAAAGACCTTATTCTTTTTCATCGCCGGACGATATGAGTTTTCTAATAAAGGAGCAGACCTGTTTCTTGAATCTCTATCCAGATTAAACTACTTGCTAAGGGTACAGTATGAACAGTCACTGCTGAACTTTACAAAACACGTATAGTTTCTTCACAAAATGTTATAATCTAGTACCAGGCAAAGCAAAAAATGTTCATTTCGATCGTGTGTTTGTGCTCATGCTGACTGACAGGTTCATAAGAATGATGTTACAGTGGTTGTGTTTTTCATCATGCCTGCCAAAACCAACAACTTCAACGTGGAGTCTCTTAAAGGACAGGCTGTACGCAAGCAGCTGTGGTGCGTAACCGCTTGAGTGTATAACCTTTGACTAGTTTCAGGGTATCCACTTTTTACTTATTTGTACTTATCTATTTTTACTTGTGAGAGTTCACTTTGGATATTGCTAGTCTCTATTTCTTGTAGCTTATAACACTGATTCTGAATCAGCTTTCCCAAGCTATATTAATATTATTTATTAGCAATGAAAGGAAGCCTTGTTCCAGAAATGCCTCTTATGTTTAGATGGCTTTAGTGTGTAAGACTTCTCAAATATATCTTTCGTCTATCTCTCAGGGACACCGCTCAGTCAGTGAAGGAAAAGTTTGGAAAAAGGCTTTACGAGAGCTTGTTAAGGTTAGTGATTTCCTCATACAGAGCTGTCATAACAGGCCTCAAGTAGATGTGACAGTAAATGTTTTCAGTATATACTAATTATCAGGAAGTATGAAAATCTGACATTATAAACTGGAGTGGGTGTGTAACCTTCAAGTGTTGATATTTCACAGCGTTATCCAGGTGTTGATGAGAGTACACCACACTTCCCCTGGGAGATGTCAGATTATTCATAATGACATTGTGTGATGTCAACGGGTCATTTCAGATAAATGAAGCTCTCCTGTGTTCACAGGGGTGAGATCCCAGACATGAGCAATATCCTGGACAGAGATGACTTCACAATCATGAAGAGGGCCATTTATGCAACACAGGTCAGACAAAGTGTTACACAATTCTTACAACAAGAGGCCACATTTAAGTCAAGTCACCTTTATTTATAGTGCTTTTAACTGTATCGTTAACTGTATTGATTGTGTCAAAGCAGCGTGTGTGTGTGTGTGTGTGTGTGTGTGTGTGTGTGTGTGTGTGTGTGTGTGTGTGTGTGTGTGTGATTTTTTAAATACATTTATTTTAATTTGGAAAATCTTGCACTGATGTTAACAGAGTTGATAATTGAAAAGGCAAAAACAAATTGTTTTTCTATATTTAGTCCTTGGTTATGGATGACTAAGAGTGCAACAAATATAAAAGATAAAAAGAAAATATGAAAATAAAAAAAATAAACTTTTCAAATTGATAGACATATTTAAAACTGGTTAAATATGTATTGTGTGAACTATGGTTACCTGTTCAAAGCAATTAAAACAATGAAATGCATTTGTAAATGCGATTTATTCAAAATAAAAATGCAGTCTTAAATGTAGTTTAGAATTGATTTAATAGTGGTTACATTAAACTACATTTTAAGCTAATTAAGATTTCTTTAAGTCTTTGTCATGTTTGTATTTTTGAATGAATACATAGTTGTTTTTAATGAACACTACATTGGATATTGACAATAGTGCATTCCAGCCAATCTTCTATTTTCATATATTTTGCATTACACCATGCTCTCTTCTCACATGCTAAAATAATTTAAGTTCTAATCAATATTTCATGTCCAATTATTTATTTGATAAGTAGCTATGAAACAAGAAAGAAGAAAACATACAGTCAGCGGGTCATTATCACAAAATAAATCCCTATAGGATAATACTGTACATTATTTCTTATGTACTAAACTTATCATACTCACTAGTTTTTATTTAATATGTAAAATAAAATCTAGTTATTATTACTTCCCCTTTTTGACCTCATCACTTAATCGTTGTGTTTTACGGCAAACTATATGTGTCTAAAGATGGACATCTCAGAACTAATGAATACGCGTTCTTGGGGGTTTCTTTCATTCATCCTCCCAAGCATGTTTTTTCTGAATGGACTCTAATCAAAGGTCAGGCTTAGGTTATAGTGAATATCGACATACTACGCCTCGGTAAATCTGCGGTGGAATCCCCTGCATCACTCTGCTGGATTACTTGTTACAGAGCTTAGTGACGTATTTAACCACGCTCCCTGACTGTCTGCAGTCGATCGATTGAATGTGTTACTGAGATTTATTCTACAGCGTGTTAATGGCAGTGTTATGAGCAGCCAGTCAATATACAGCCACTCCGGTTAGATTTATCTGGGTATCAATATTTCGGGGAGAGATATTGATCTGTTAGCGCTGGTGTTCGTTTATAAGAAGGAATGAGAGTAAAAATGAGTCTAATATTTCTGGAGGGTTAACGTCCATTTACTCTTTTCCTGTGAGTGACCCAGTCTCTGGAATTGAATAGCAAAATAATGTATAGAAGCTATTAAAATGGTGCAGGTAGAAACACAGAATCAGAAGCCAGGTCTTAAAATTTTTAAAAAATTATTATTGAAAATATATGGAATGGAAAAACATTTCGATTTGTATTTAATGACTGCTTATGAATCGCTGTTTTTATTTTCAATACACTTCCTGTGTCAAATACACTCACATGCAGTTGCATCCATGCATTTGTTCTCCATAGAGACAATCTCTTCCTCCAGTAACAACTCACAACATCCTGGACGACTCCACAGACCCGATCCTGAGCAACATCCGCCGTATCGGCCTCTTCAATGGACGCAACGACAGAGTGAAGGTGTGCAGTTATCTATGTCTTATGCCAGTAGACTTAAAAGCAGCTAAAATATAGGGCTCAATATTAAAAGGGATAGTTCATCCAAAAATGAAAATTCTGTCATTAATTACTACCCTCGTGTCATTCCAAACCGTAAGACCTTGGTTCATCTTTTTAACAAAAATTAAGATATTTTTGATGAAATCCGCGAGCTTTCTGACAACAACACAGCTGACATGTTCAAGGCCCAGAAAGGTAGTAAGGACATTGTTAAAATAGTCAGCGATTCAACCTTAATTATATGAAGCTACGAGAATACTTCTTGTGTGCAAAGAAAACAAAAATAAACTTCATTCATCAATTTATTCTTTTCCGTGTCAGTCTTCGCCGTGCATTTCGCCGTACCACAATGCAAGTGTGTAGTATTGTTGACCCCAGGGGTGGGATTTATTTTTCTGTGACACTATTATTATTCTTTTTTTCATGATTAATTATGAATGTGTTCATTGTTTTTATTCCAGATTGTGTTCCATCCCGAGTTCCTGTCGTCTACCAGCCCCTTGCTGCCCATGGACTATGAGGAGTTTGTGCGTGGCTGCCATCTGGGAGTGTTTCCATCCTACTATGAACCATGGGGCTACACTCCAGGTTACACACAGAACACAAACACGCACACACTTTCACTTCCATTTTATTAGCTTACATATTCTTACATCCAACATCTTACATTTCAATGAAAATTTGAGCTTGATTTGTTTGATTATATATTAATACGGGTCCATTTTCAAAGGGTTTTGGGAGGAAAAATAAAGAATAAAATTACCACGCTTGATAATATTTTGTCCTTTTGTGTATATATTGTATTTGTATTTCATACATAAATGTTATTTAAAGTGTAGATTTTTTATACATATGATCGGTGTTGGGGAAAGTTACTTTTATTTTGTAAAAGTACTCCCTAAAAAGTAACTAATAGCGTTACTTAGTTACTTTTATGGAAAGTAATGTGTTCGGTTACTTTTGTATAACTTTTTAAATCTGGGCTGGGCTTGCTTGTTGGCTTTAATATAAAAGGTTCTATTTTTGGCAAATGTAAAAGCCCTTTCACACCAAATGTGACATGAATAAGCCTCAGGCTGAAGGAAAAGTACATTCACATCTATACAGTAGAATGCAGGAGAAGAAAGTTAATCACTCTTCGGCAATAAAAACAAATATGCATAAATGTTAGTTTATCTTCAGTAATTTTTGCTCATAGTTGAATTGGATCATCGATGGTCAGCAGCAAAGACATTGGTTAATAAAATGGGATTAAATACATAAAGCATATTTGTGTTATTTAAAATATGTAATTATTCTGCGTTTCGCATTTTATGGTTTTTATATTGAGGAATACTGAATCTGTTTTTTTGCAAGTGCATGTTCACATTTAGTCTAGAACTACAGAAACATCATGTTTACACGGCACACACAATGCCTCGGCGCTTACTCTCGATTTTTCTCAGCATGCGAACAGGAGACTTGTCAGTCAATAAATGCGAAAACAATGTAACTAGCATTACTTATTTAAATTTCCTTATACATTAAAAAGTAATGCGTTACTTTAATAGTTATTTGATCTCATTACCCGAACACTGCATGGGATCTCTGATCTCATTTAATGATATATTTTTTTGCACCATACATTGCATTATGACTCTCATCTTCTGTAATGTGTTCAGGAGAGTGTACCGTCATGGGCATCCCCAGCGTGACCACCAATCTGTCTGGGTTTGGCTGCTTCATGGAGGAACATGTATCTGACCCCTCTGAATATGGTGAGTGAATAAGTCAATGCTTTCCAAAACTATGTGCACAGCTTATTCTTTTATTTACAGTTATCAATACACGTCATATTTGATATAACACACTGAATCTGATACAGCTAGTTATGCTGTTGTATCTGCATGTGTTGTAGGAATCTACATTGTGGACCGGCGGTTCCGTTCTGCGGACGAGTCGTGTAACCAGCTGACTCAGTTCATGTTTTCATACTGCCAGCAGTCGCGTAGACAGCGAATAATCCAGCGCAACCGCACAGAGAGACTCTCTGACCTGCTGGACTGGAGATACCTCGGACGGGTGAGTATCATCTCAGCTGTTCATTCAGGTGTCATTCACTTTATTCCATTGGTTAATATGGTGTCTCTGCTTAGTTCTACATGCAGGCCCGACATCTGGCTCTCAGCAGATCCTTCCCTGGAAAATTCAAAATGGACCACCTTAACATCTCACCGGTGAGCCTCTCTCAGACGCACATTATTGCCCGATCATGTCCTTCTATCACTGTCTAAGAGAACATTATGGACTCCAGCAGTCCAGCTATGTGCTTAGTTTCATGACCCTAAAGGGCAAGGACATTATATGAAATACACTACTTTCTATTCATCATGAAAAACTAAATAAATTATAATATTGATAATAATAGGACGTGTTTCTTGAGCAGCACATACATTAGAATGATTTCTGAAGGATCATGTGACACTGAAAACTGGAGTTATGATGCTGATCATTTAGCTTTACCATCATAGGAATAAATTACCTTTTAAGTACATTAAAACAAAACAGTAATTTTAAATTGTAGTACATTCAAATTTTTATAAATTAATAATTAAATGTATGATGTAATAAATAGCTTAAACTGTGTTTTTGATCAAATCAGGTCCATACAGAGCCCCTAATATGACAATAGTAGGATATATTTTATTTTTAAAAAACATTTGTTGTATGCATGCCAAGGACTTATATGTTGGGGCATCGTGGATTTGATTTGATGATTTATTTCAGCTATAAGCAGCACTGAAGGACAAAGTAAAAAAAATCACCCTGGGGCTTTTTGTGCTGCATTGTTGTTGTTATTGTTATACATAACAGGGAAAAACATAACTAACTTGAAAAAAAATACTCAAATACACCTTGCCCTGAAAGATACGTTTATATGACATTATTCATAGACATTACAGATCTTGAAATCGTGGTCAGCATCACAAGTTAATGATAATGTGACATATCCACTGTGTTCCACCTCATCTCATGCTATCCCGAGTGTTATTGAATGCATATGTGATGTCTAATACTCCAGTGATGAGGATGAACTGCTGTTGAGCTTCATTCTTGAGTTTAATTGACAGGATAACATTTACCTGCACAGGAAGATGACTTGATCTCCATTCGAACTCGTGTCATCCCCATAGACTCACTCACAGATGATCTACACATATGCTTTACTAAGACTACACACACAAATAGTCACAGAATAAAGTGACAGAAATATCAATTAAATGAATAAACAAGTCTCTAATGTAATGATGACTCATTTTCAATCACCATTAATTCAGAATTACTGAGTAACCAAAACTTTTTGATTCCACAGACACAAGGCTTCCGTTACCCCAGACCCACTTCCGTCCCTCCATCCCCATCAGCTTCCCTCCACTCCACCCCTCACCACAGCGATGAGGAAGATGACGACACCTATGACGAAGAGGAGGAAGCGGAGAGGGACAGGCAGAACATCAAGGCACCGTTCACTTTGGGTTCAGAGCCTGAGGGTAAGAGCACACAACCGCTGGAAAATGGGAATTAAGATCTGCGCCCTCCTGCTCCAGTAGTTCAGACTCTAGGACATATTTACACCCCCTGCCCTTTGAGAATGTGCTACATTTGTCCGATTATTGATCAAATATCACCCAAGTGTGAATGGGAAGATATCTTTAACATAGTGGTGTTCAATCACATTGAGAATCTGAGATGAAATAACCCATTTAAGATTGTAACTAATGAACATTGAACCATGTGAACTCATTTGTACATATGATTATTGCTTCAATCGACGCTCAGGATGCTCTTAAGCATCTCAAATCATGTCGGAGAACATGACCATCAGGTTTGACATGAACTTGCAGAGTTCATGCAACTCAAATGCTGCTGTCATTAAAGCAAAAGTGGGACAGATCAAATACCAAGACAGAAAAATGAATGTTAATTCTTCAGTTCAACTTTTAAATCATATTACGATACTGACAATTTATCATGAACGATATGGTATTCATAAAAAAAATGAAAATGTCTCTTTTGGATAGAAATTTGGTACCAAACACAACTTTTTAGTGTTATAAACCAAATTTGGTATATTAGTTTGCCATTTGAGGCTATAATAATTTGGGTTAATGTGGAAAAAGTCACCTTTACGTACATAAAGTGCCTTGCGAAAGTATTTTATTTCATGGTTTATGTTGCTGCCTTATGTTAAACTGCTTTGACTTACTTTTTTCCACATCATTCTACACTCTATACACCATAATGGCAAAGGAAAAAACATGTTTCTTAAAAATAAAAAACTTACATGGTACAAGTATTCATACTTGTCAATCTGGGACAATTGAAATTTAGCTCAGAAGCATTCATATTTCTAGTAGATGTTACTGCACTTAAAGTGAAGTTAACCTGTGGCAAACAGCTGAAAATGTATATCAGAGTAAAAACCAAGCCTTGAGGTCATAAGAACTGCCTGTAGAGTGTCAAAGCACAGCTCTGGGTATGAGATCAAATAAATTCTGCTGCATTGAAGGTTCACAGAAGTACGTAGCCTCTATTACCCATAATGAAAGAAGTTAGGAACAACCAGGACTCTTGCTAGAGCTGGGCTCTGGCCCAACTGAGCTATTGATGGAGAAGGGCTTTGGTTAGAGTGGTGACGAAGCTGATGGTCACTCTAGTTGATCTTCATGATCATATGTGCAGATAGGAGAAATCTATAGAAGGACAAACATCACTGCAACACTACTGATCTGGGCTTTATGGCGGTGTGGCGAGACTCAATCCTCTCCTCAGTGAAGACACATGAAAACACACTTGGAATTGACAAAAAAGCACTAAAGGATCCTCAGACTGAGAAACAAGATTCTCTGGTCTGATGAACCTCCATTCTAAGCATCATGTGTGAAGGAAACCTGCAGAGTACCATCCCAAAAGTAAAGTGTGGTGATGTAGCAAAGCTTGTCGCACCATACCCAAAAATACTTGAGGCTGTAAACGTGCTTCAGCTAAGTCCTGAGTTAAGGGTATGAATACTTATATGTACTTATTTCAGTTTTTTTAATTTGTAAATAATTTACAAAGTTGAGACAGTTCTGTTTTTGCTTCGTCATTATGGTGTATGGAGTGTAGATTGATGTGGAAAAAGGGAATTTAAAGCAGTTTAACATAAGGCAGCAACATAACATGAAAAAAATGAAGGGGTATGAATACTTTAGCAAGGCACACTCTCTCTATATATCAAAGATAAGCAAATTTCAACCACAAAACAAATCTCATCTGTGTTTTATTAAAAAGTCACACTCACAGTAGTGGTTATCAGTGCAAATTCAGTTGAATTTATTGAGAAAATGTTCACACATTTGCAAATATGTATTTTACAGACCAGTCAATTCACATGTTGATTTAACATGAGAAAAAGAAAAGGGCAAAAACATGTGTACAGTTAATTTTATATTTCACTGTTTCAATCATCATAAATAGTCTCTTTTCCAAGATGATATGTCTTGAAAAAACAACCAATTTTTTGCCTGAAAGAATAAATAAATCAAATGCCTTCTATCAGTCTTTGTTACTTCAATGATCAGTCCGAGTGGAATCATACAAACAATCAGGAGACACGCAGAACTCTACATTACTCAAATCTAGCTGTAATAGTGTCGAACAGTGAGTGATGAACCTTCAGCGATGTCAAACACATTGTAGCGCAGGATGAGCTTGAAAACATTAAGTTCCACATGGCTCACAAAACAGTGAGTTGTGGTGCTCTTTTAGCAGGTCTTAGTACGGCTCACCCTCGTCTCTGGCTTGCTGGAGAACATTTAAGAGAAATGCAGCCGCTTTAGAGATGCTCAGGTTTTCTGTGTTTTGGCTGCGTGACTCTGTGGAGAAGGACAGTTTTCATATTAACACTAATATTTATTTACAAGCTTACAATTATTATTACACTTTCAAGTCTCAGCAAGCATAAATAACAGTTTAGAAAACAGAAGAGATTTTGTCATAATTATTCATACCTAAGCGTATTGTGTCGTACAAGTCCCCTTCATTTCTGTCTTCTGACACAAAGCGCCGTCCCTCTATTATAAACAATAAGAGTTCATTCAAAATCGAATTGTAGATGCAGTTTTAAACACAAATATGATTGAAAAACAGCAGTAACATACGTGTGCCCTTCAGATATAACATGGCTTGGGGCGTCCAATTCCGACGCTGAAAACTGCCCTTTAATAATAATAATAACAAAATGATTATTTGCACTGGTTTATGTAGAACATCATTAAAAAATAATAAGATAATAAATAGCTAATAATGACAATTAAAATTTAAATAGTGAAAATGTAAATAAAATTGACACATTTGCACTTTCATGTACTTTTTTATTATAAAAATTTTGTTTTTATATAATATATTTTTAATATTTATGTATTAAAAAATATGAAATGTTTATGAAATCATTTTTTCAATTAAAAATGATAGTAAAGTTTAAATAAATAATATTAGATCATACCTTGGGTGCACTCCAGGAATGGGACACAAATGTTGCCAGGAGTAAAAGCGCAAGTGCGTAAGCCGCAAGAGTCCTTAAATCCTGAAAGTCATGTTAAAATAAATCATATCAGTTATCAAGAGCATTGTAATCAGCCTCTTTTCTCTTCATCTTTAGTTACGCACAAAAGTATCAATACACGATTAAAATGACTGTATTCCAGAAGTGAATAGCTAAACGAGACAAGCGTGAGTGTGGACTTACTTTCATAGTGTCAGATGTTGAGTCTCAGAGGCAAGATCAAAAGTGAAGACTGGTGAAGTCTGTGCTTGATATTTATAATCATCATCAGGGTGGGGGAATGTTGAATGAATTAGTCTTCAGCTATAGGTCAAGTCCCATTGATTCACAACGGGGCCGGACCACGAACCTTTCAGAGCGATTAGTTAACCCTTCCTTTAAAAATAATAAGGCTACTTTACTGTTATGACGTTTGGAGACACGATCGCAGGGCTGGTTACACTTACGTCTGTAAGCTAGGATGCTTTTTAGATCCGCTGAAGGGAAATTTCCATTCGTGTGCACTTTTAATAGTTAACTAATGAAAAGAAGAGGGCGGAAAGTATTGATATGTTTACACCTTCAGCAATGAAGCGTCTCAGATACACCAGCTAATCGTTTTTTATGAATGAACAGTGAGCGGCTGATGGGGTTTCCCTGCTGACACTACATATAGAAATATCTGCAGGGCTCTGCCTGCAAATGACTTGCAATTTATGTCTCTTCTTGAAGGGAATAATAATGGATCAGAAGCATACAGCCTAAATGTGCATGGTCTGAAATCTGAAATAATTACAAAACAACAAATCTTACCAGATTAAAAACTAGACAAGTCTGTCTCGTTCCTCAATACAGGCACCATTTATCATTCTTTAGGTCACAAGAGAAAACATATTAATACAAATGAATATGACAAATCATTTATCAACAAGAACCCTAAACAACTGAATCATCATAATCAATTACTAATAAATACATTTACATAAATGTAATATATAAAATGTATAACATATCATATTTTATTTTAAGTGCTGTCAAACGATTAATCGCATCCAAAATTGTTTGTTTACATTATATATGTGTGCTATTTATTATGTATATATATATATAAATACATACAGTATATTTTGAAACATTTACATGTATATATAAATATATTTAATATAAACAATTTTCTTTAAAAAAAAAAATGTATATATATATACATGCACGTGTTTGTATTATTATTATATATATATATAAAATAAAAATGCACACATTACACACACTCATATATTATGTAAACAAAACATTTTATTTTGGATATATATATATATATATATATATATATATATATATTATTAATTACAGTTGTTCTTAATGATGATAATTTAATATTAATAATAATTTATTCATATCAAAATATATATTTGTTATAACATTAATATTTCAACAATATCATTATTAATAACAAAATATTTTTAAAGCCCCTTTTGAGGAACCCCAAATGGTGTCAATATCTAATAAATCAATAAGAATAAAGACACTGACTTTTTCAAGGTTTTATATTTACAAAAGTTTGTGGCAGCGAAACCATTCTGAAATCCCACCATTTTTGAAGACAGAGAAAAAATTAAATAGTAATAATAATAATAACATCTCTATATGCCAGTCTGATTAGTAACGGTTTAATTGGACAATAAAGTGTAAATCTCACACAGTTTCAGCAGGTGTGATTGAGAAACAAACAACCCAAGAAATGATACCAGCTCTCCTCCCTCTTTAAAACACGATTACAGACACAACCGTGTAACAAGGCCATTATAGTAACAGAAAACAGGAACAAACGTTCCTCAGGGAGGATCTCCAGTAACTTCTCGATGAAGTTGTCCGGGGATGCAGTGATACAGCTTTGGCCGGCAGACGAAGGAGTGTCTTGTTTTCCTCGCTGCACAGTTTGTTTTTCACTGACGTAAAGATCGCTTTACAATGTCTGGATGGAAAGCGTCTGTAATACGTCCTCTATACTTCTCATGGCTGTTTTAATGTAAAGCTTTAGAAAATCCATCATAAATAAGTGGTAAAAAAGAGTCTTTTAAACCATGTTGTTGCTTTCACTCATTTTGTCCACATACTAGAGAAACAAAAAGAGGTATGAGAGGATTAGGACACTTACATTTCTAGATATCAAATGACAATGACAGGTTTATCACTTAAAATACTCCGTGCACACAGGACAGCATGATTCATGCTCGCATGCAAGACACAATTAGCAGTGACTGACCAAGATGGCTGACTGTCCGCTCAGCCTTAGGAAGGCATTGAAAGAACAACAAACAGATGTTGAAAGACACTCATGGGGTGAAAAATGTGTGTTAGCCACTAGTTGAGTGGTATCATCAGTTCGGGTTATGTAGTTGATTGATATAACTTCATTCAAATGTTTGGGGTCGGTAAAATAAACAAAAGCTTTTGAAAGTAGTCTCTTATGCTCACAAAGGCAGCATTTATTTGATCAAAAAATAAAGGAAAACCATTATACTGTGAAAGATTATTACGATTTAAAAGACCCATTTTCTTTTTGAAATACATTATAAAATATAATATTTCTGTGATGTAAAGCTGAATTTTCAGCATCGTTCCTCCAGTCTTCAGTCACTGAAGATGATTTCTGAAGGATCATGTGACAATGAAGTTCAGTGTCACATGATCTTCAGAAATCATTCTAATGTGCTGGTTTGCTGCTCAAGAAACTTGACTACTTATTATTACCCGTGCTGCGAAGTATTTTTGTGAGAATGTTTTACAAAAATATTACATTTGACAATTTCAGGATATTGTAATATTATAAATCACTTTTGATTAATGCATCCTTACTGAAAAAAAACTATATTTCTTGAAAAACACCTCAAACAATAATAATTTCAGATAGAACAGAATTATCTTGTATTAAGATGGTATTTTTAAAAACTAAGGAAAATATTACTTCATCACAAAGCCCTTAATATTGGAATATTTGAGAGCTTGTTTTCTTTTGATTTGTAATACTTTTAGTGGAAAAGCATGTTAGTCTCATAGCTGCTAAAGCAAGCAAAAGCTTTTGAAGATAATTTATTTGAAGACTTTGTCCTAAACAGACATGATGTAATAGGTTTATATTGATTATTAATTTGTCTGTTCACACTGATAGTGTAAATGTTAACATCAGATTCAATCAGAACATACGTTTAACGGTTTGGCAGCTCATTTACTCTTTGCATGTTTGTCATTTATTACATAATGCCTGGTTAGGACGTGTTAAATTCACAGCAATCGTAGAGGACCCTTATATTCCTGAAATACAAAGATCTCTTCTTCATC
Organism: Gymnocypris eckloni scoliostomus; assembly: GCA_027564155.1. Lineage (NCBI taxonomy): Eukaryota > Metazoa > Chordata > Actinopteri > Cypriniformes > Cyprinidae > Gymnocypris > Gymnocypris eckloni. Next base: position 14,048,219 of record CM050432.1, on the reverse strand, counting down.
ACCCCATAAGCTGGGTAAAACTTACCCCACAAATGAAGGGCAGATTCAGCAGGTATCCCAGCACAGGGATTCTCCTGATGAAGCCTACGACCACGGGAAAGAAGCCCCTGCACGTCAAGAGAAGGCGTTAGCGTGTGGACTGATATATCATCAGGAACTATTTGGGATTATTGATCTGAAATTCTAGTTCACTTTTCCTTCAGTTCCTTTCAGACTTCATAAATAATATATATAATCATTTTACTAAATATTGTGTAACATAAGTGTACATTTAATTTTAACTTTTTCTCATTTACTTTTAAAATTACGTAATTTATTATCTCAATTTGCATACATAATATCTACACCTGCCTTCGGTCAATATTGGCATCGGTCTGTTAAAAACCATTCAAACTCTAACATATCAGCTTAGAGCTACTAGTTATGCAGATGCATAATTAGCCTTGATAGGAGCTTTCTGGTCCTGTAAAAATACCTGAATAAAAGAAAGAAGCCATAAAACTCTAGGACCACTCCGAGGATGGGCCATCCGATCAGCACTATAATGACGCCTCCTAGGAAGAAGCCGGTGGCTTTCATTTTGTGCTTCTGAAAGAAGAACCTGAACGTCCTCTCCAGCCCGATTACAAACGCCAGGCCCACAACAAAAAAGATCTGAGACGAATGAAGACCAAGAGAGAGGTAAGAGATAGAAACTGCCTTTGCTTATGTGTGCACTCATAATAGAAGTTTATAACAAATTATGGTATAACATTTATTTTATATTGCTATTATGAGAGAACACTTATAGAGCAGCATAATGAAGAATATGATGAAAAAAGTAGAAATGTGTAGCAAAATGATGCTATTCACAACAAAGTTATACGAAATATTGTTTAGAAACTAGCACACACATGCATGAAATGTAATACACGTGTGTGTGTGTGTGTGACATTTTATATATATATATATATATATTGTAATTACTCTAAGAAACAAATAATATATACACTGTTTATATTAGTTTCTGATTAGTATAATTAAAATGATCATATAGTTATATTCGTAAAACAATCCGAAGCATGTTTTATTATATTTAATGCGTTTCTGCGTGCCCCGTGATGACGTGGTAAAAGTCACTAGTAAATATTAGACTATATTTAAAAAATATATTTACTGTAATATGTCGTAGTTTACATACATCATTTTAACCATAATAATAACCTTGATAAATGTACACAGAAACGCAACCATACATATGTAAGGCATAACCAAAAAAATAATAATTAAAATATATAAATGATAACATAAGAACACTCACATTTCCTATGGCAAGGAGAGCTTTATCGAAAAACAGGATCATCCCAAAAAACAGAAAAAATACACCAAATCCTGTTAGCCCCATTCCAATTTCTGTCGAGAGAGAAAGCCATTCAATTAAACCAACATTACATTAAAACAATGCATATCATTTGCACTTAATACCACATAAATGTATGTTAGATATTATAATGTCTTATTGATTATTATGATGATCATATGCATAAAAGTCTGTTTTTAGGACTGTTCTGTCTTCATGCAATCAGTCTGGTTCACCATGAACATTAAAGCGGTTTTTAATCCAGAACATCTATTTTGCCGGTTTATTGACATGTAACGTTAATTCACCACCAATGACTTTTACGTTATCAGACGTATCACTGGCGGAGTGACATCTGTACGCAGCTGCATGAATCCACACACATAAATACTGAAGATAGGCGAAATAATAAAGACAACAGGCATTGCAGCTGAACGCACTGGCGCTAGACATTGTCTGAGGAAGAGCTGTCAGTGAGACAGGTTATGTTAATCTTACTCTGGGAGTCGGTGAGGGAAATCATCTTGGCTTGTCTCTCTCAGAACAGAAGCTGTCACAGCACAGGAGCGGCCACGCATACCGGAAACACTCGACTCGAAACTTCGACTTCCGGAAAAACTTTACAAACCTATGCATCTCGTATTCATTTTATATTTTAATAATTTCTATTTTGAATAAATACAACGAAAAAAAAAACAATCCAAAAACATGTTTTAATATATTCAATGCGTTTTTGCGTGCCCAGTGATGACGTAGTAAAAGTCACTAGTAAATATTAGACTATGTTTAAAAAATATATATTTTTACCGTAATATGTCGTAAGTTACATACATCATTTTAACCATAATAATAATAACCTTGATAAATGTACACAGAAACGCAACCGTTGTGTTTGGAATACTGATAAAGTTGTTTACTTCCGTGTCCACCGCGCCATCTGCCGGTCAATATTTACCACAGCACACTTATACATATGCTTTTAACATCGTACACGTTGTCTTCCTATGGAAGTTTCTACATTGTTTCACATTTTTAACGGGTCTGTGTGTAATTCGTGACATTGTTACCGGTCTTTCCTCTGTTTATCTGATGTATACTTTCATATAAGAATAAGTGCATGTTTTTGTCGTTTTTCATGAATAATGTATCAGTTGGTGTCACATTATTTTTTAAGCATCATGCTAACCCTCAAATCTCTGGTGTATTTCACATAAATTATCCAACACAGTTTTGTATAGCATGAAAAGAGTAGTTTTAATTTTAATGTTGCACTTAAGTTCTACTTAAATTTAATTAACAAAATGTAATGTGTAGAACTTCATCTTTGGATACTTTTAATGTGACATAAGTATTACTATAAAATAACATACAATAACAATATAGGCCGCCAACAACTTAAAACAAGCATTTTATTAGTATAATCTCAGAACTTTATTACATAATATTAAGAAGCCTTTATAAAACATTGCAGTAATTTATTTCAAATAACTGATTGTGTGTAGCTCCTATTTGCACTGAAAACATGTTTCTCAATAAATACAGGAGACCCAAGAACTGCATCACATTGCAAGATGTAATTATCCAAAATGTAACAGCAAAAAAACAGGTGTAAACAAATTTACCCTGGTTTAGAGAAAGAGAGAGAGAGAGCGACAGAGAATACAATGCTAAATGCAGAACGTGTCAACTTTCAAAACAATTTTGAGGCACTATTTGACTATAATAGGAATATACTGTGCACCTTGAGGGCTCTTTTGTTTATACTTTTACACATATGAGCCTATATTATATTCTTATTCTTAAATATCCCTCCATCTTCAGGTGATTGCAATCTGCCATATTTCCACACATGACTGGTGTCTCTTAGTCTGGGGGTTTCTTCTTGGCCTCCACGTCCTTCTTAAAGGCCTCGATTTTCTTTGAAATATTGGGCACCTTGAAAAAGTTATAAACAAACAAATTATATCAGACATTGAACAGTGGAGCCGTTCTTTATTTAAAGACCAACTATATTTAGTCCAGTCTTATTAGAACTCGTTTATTATAAGATATTAGACAGACACAAGAGTTAATGTGAATAAATGTTTTTATAACCTCGTAATTCTGTGCCAGATACATGCCAACCACGTTCCCCAGAGTGAAGCCAAGCTGGAAAACAAAGATACTCAAATATCAGCAAAAATATATCACAGATAGATACATTCTTCTATATTATAAATGATCCGGCTGTAAATGTTTATATTTAGCTCAAATGAGACCCTTTGATTAGCTAGTTACTCGTTAGCTACTACAATGTGAATTAGCAAGCGAATAAACACACGTTAACAATCTCACGAACAGATGGAAGTACTTACTATGAATTGCATCATGATTAAAGCTTTGAAATGGTGAAAGGAAACTAAATAACAGTGACACTGGTCCCGAAATCTAGTAAGGTTCTGCGTTTGACACGGTTAGCCTTTAAATAGCTTCATATATGTCATCGGCATCAACACACCGGAAGTAGCATTCTTGCAAAATAAGAGTCTTATTGCGCTACTTCAACAAATTAAATATAGACCAGATTGTGATTTAACTACTGTATTTTTCCCCACATACAGTAAAATATGAACATTTTAATTAAAAAAATTCATTTTTAAAAAGTAATGAAAGAATATTAAAATGCTGTCAGATGAATGCAGAAACACAGGGTTAAAATAAATATGAACTAGTTTTCACGCTTTCTTTTATTATTTTTTTTAGTGCTTGTCACACTACATATACTTTTTTGTTCGTACAACTGTTTTTACATCTTTAAAACAAACAATACATATACTGCACATTTTTATTCGCTTGTCACAACGGCTAAAATAGTCAACAGCAAAAAACAAACAAGGGTCTTGATCTATGCGGTTAGGAAAACATAACTGAACATAAGAGCACACACATTATAAGAGAATCGCCTTAATGTTCAAATCCAACAGTAATAAAACAAACATGCCTGTAACCAAAGCACAATCATATTCAAACCGCACACAAAGCTAACCCAAATGTTATTGTGTAAAGGATAAAAAAGGACAACAAATGATCATGCAGTCGTAACTGTATAAAATAACACTACCAGGACCAAAACATTTTTCTTAATTTAACAATATTGTTCAATTTTCTCTTCCCAGAGTACTCTTTATATAATTTCAAGTTTCTTCCATTTCAAATTATCCAGAATAAGAAATTCAGCCCGTTTCTTTCAAGTATAAACAGTTCATATTTGTAACACAATACTTTCAACATAATGTGTAGCAAACACAAAGTATGATTTCACTTTGTCAATGATGGATTTCAATATGCTCCAAAAACATTTTTTTTATGATCTAGAAAATGGGCATGAGAAACAACACGGGTATCTCTAAATGGATATAAAATATTCTCAATAGTCTGTAAATGATCTGTGTAAATATATTAGCCTATTTTGGCTAGGTCTATGACAATTAAATATAGAAAAGTGTGTACCTTGCACCTAAACACGGTCAATATACTGTACGTAATGACTGCTTTTCTATTGCAGTAACACTGTCAAGTGAAAACCACATTTAGAGAGATGCTAAAAATGTCTTGGCAAGGAACATAGTTTCTTTTTAACAAAATAAGCAGCACTACCCCCCCATCCCAAAATCCATAATTTCCCATTTTAAGCATCATAGCACATTGTTGTTCTTCAGTCTCATTCATACTGCAGTGATTCTCTCAAGCATCTAATAATTCACTTGGAAACAGAGTGAAATGACTGGTGATGATAACAGATAAAGTAAGCGCTGTATCCTGGTTTATTTGGAGTCCAGTGGGGTGCTGGGTGGCCCCTGTATGATCCCATTCTGCGGAGCTGGCGCTTGCATGTCGATGAAAAGTAGATTCTTCAGGATGCTCACGTAGAAAGGACCGTAAACCTTTTTGTTGAAGTTGACGAGGTTGACAAAACTGACCCCAAGCCCCATGAGCTCCGGCTGAATCAGACCCACGCCTGGTGGGACGGGAGGGGGCGTCCTGTGAGAGTTGGTAGAGGCGAGGACCACCCTAAAGTACTGCTGTACCCTTCCCTCTGTGGGACAGAAAAGGTACATTTTTAAATCAAGTTACTTAATGTAGGGACTTGAGTTGCATAAAACAAGAAGAGAAATCAATGGGCTACGGAAAATAAACTTATGAGTTATGAGAAAAATAGTTTATTATTCTTACTACACTGGCAGATATTTTTCTTGTTTTATCCTTTAAAAAACACTTAATTCTGATGCAGGTTTATTTTCTTAATCCACTGCCAGATTTTCTTGTTTTAAACAAAAATATTATTACAATATATTATTTTCAATATTATAAACTCATCTATTTTGCTTCTCACGTAAATGTTTCTTGATTTTAGGTAGATATTTGTACTGGTAAACAGGACAAAAAGAACAAGAACATTTTTGCACTGTCACCAGTGCTGTTGATTGGAACTCGAATATTCCTCTATATCTTTGCCTTACCAACAAGAGTGCGTATTGGGTTGTTTTCCTGGGTGATGTCACAAATCTGTCCCTTTAAAGTTTCCTGCAGTTCAGCCGGCAGAGCTGGGAAGTTTCGTCCAGCCAGAGACTTGTTGACCTCACAGCAGATCTGAGCACTGATGTTTCCAAGAGCTTCGGTGAGATTGAAGTCTCTGTAAGCCGAAAGGCAAGATCTTTTAGATTGAGACATTCATTATTGCATGTATGTAGGAGTATGTGTGTGATGTGTAGAGGAAGGACAGGGATCGGACATACGTGCTATGCATGCCCTCCAGCAGCACCGCTGTCATCTTCTTAAGTCTCTCGACAAGAGCGGGCAGGCCTGACACGGCCCCTCCTATCGAGCTGTGGACTATCAGCAGAACAGATGCGACCACTTGATAGAGCTGAAGAGAGCGCTGCATCTCCTGCAACCTTACTTCATCCGTCATCACGGTCTGCAAGTGTTAGATCATAAAGCACTCTTAAAGATGCATTTTAAATCGGATATCAATGCTCAGTGTGATTGATAATATCTGTGTCTGTTCTCAAACCTCAGGTAATGGGCCCTTGCTCTCGTTCCAGGTGAGCAGTTTGATGTAGGCTGTATTTAGCAACAGCGTGGGACCCGGTAAGGGTTTGCTGCTCTTGTCTGCTGGTGCCATGACTCGAGTGGCCTCTTCTATTGAAGATTTGATCCACTCGGTTGTATGGTCCAAAGCACCTGGGTCAATTAAAATCATGTTGCCCAGGTGAGTCCAGGTATTTTTGGGATAACTATCCCTTTAAATGACAATTCTGTCAGTATTTACTCGTGTCGATCTAAACATGTATGACTTAATTTATTCTGTGGAGATATTTTGAAAAATGTCTTTTTTTTTTACCATATGATGAAAGACAATGGTGTTCAATGATTTTATTTGTAGACTTACAGGGAGTTCTTTCCAGAATGCTCTGGAATTTGGCTCTCTCATACTCTACCGACTGCCTCTGAAGCTCTGGCCTGAGGCTCTGGATGGTAAAATTCACCATGTCCATTTTCATCAGGTCCAGCACCCCGAAGATTTCCCTGTTATGACACAAGTGATCGTTTACAAGTCAGTTACTGTACTTTGCATCAGGTTAATGTTCACATAAAATATGGCTGTTAGTGAAGACAACACCATTTGTGCCCCATGTGCCCCCTAGTTACTATTAAAGCATTTTTATTATTACCTGCGCACATATTTCATGCACAAATCTAATTGAGAATGAGATGCACTGTTTGTATGTTATTACCCCAGCCAGTGAGCTCTGGAGTGAAACTGACCTAGTTCTACAAAGCTTACAAGAAGACACCTTAATAACATACTTGAACAGAGTCACTAAGTTGCCTGAGTTCTCCTTGAGTTTCTTTATCTCATCATCTCGGACTGGTGCACAGAATTTGCCCATAGTATTGATGATGTAAGACACAAGGCCCTGGATATCAACCGCATTGTTATCAGCCTGCTGGCGGATCAGGTCCATGTCCAGAACCTCCATGATCTGAGTACGCAAGCGATTGGCCCCAGGGTTCAGGAAGGACAGCAGGGTCTTTAAAGATAGATCAAAAATGATTAAGAAGTCATTTGCCATCAGACAGCTTTTCATCATTGTATCAAAGTAAATGTGTAACTTACATCTCTGATCTCTTCCAGAAGTTTGATGGCGTAATTATACTCAGGAGGGTCATTATTCAGCTCGGTTTCAAGACAGTCCCAGAAGGCCTTGTGCACCATATCTTTAACTCTCTTCTCCAGGCTTTAAGGAGAAAAAGGTTTGAATTCAATTGTTCTATATATGTGTATGTTTGCATAATCATCACCCTTAACTTGTTCTTCATCCATGTCTATAATTATGAACAGTTACCAAGCAAACTGAACATCAAGTGGGGCCTAGATCTGGAGATGGTAATTATATAACAGTTTGGTACCTATTTTGGGGTAGATCCGGAGGCTCGAGGTGGAAGTTCCGGTTGACAACGATCTCATGAGCCAGGCTCAGATTAGAAAGGTCCCGAGCCGAGGCCATGACCTCATCAAGTGTTAGGGTTTTTGGTGGGCTGCCTGCAATTCAGGTTAAAAGACCAATACACATTTATAGAAATAAAAACATAAAATAAACCACATTTTCGAAAAACAAAAATAGACATACTGCATTAAAATAAGTTGAAGTACTACATTGCTAAAACTTATAAAAATAAAAGTTAAATAATCAATTAAATCAATACAAATATTAATCAAAAAGACAAAAGCACATGCAATTAATAAAATAGAAAAATAAAAGCTCATTTGAACTATTAATAAATACTACAAATGTAAATAATACTAAAATAGCACTAGTTTAGATTCTAACAGAAAAATGCTCAACTATTTCAGTGATGAATCTGATGAAAATAAATCTACACATACTCTTTTGCCATTTGAATGTTAGCAGGACACCTACTAGAAGGAGAGTTGTGTTTGCTGGACGAATCGCTGGTGAAGCTCTGGCGAGAATAGTCCACGTCGCTAGACGAGGTCAAACTGTCGCACCTTTCCGATGACTCGGTGTCACTGTTCTGGTCCTCGCTGGCCACCGTAGAGGTGGAGGTGGGACGTTCATTGTTCAGTGGCATCGTGAGGGACTGCTGCACATTAAGTAAAAGGTACTGAGAAAGGTTTCGTGGTTAAAATGTAGGCCTTTTTAAGACAAACTTGAAGCTGATGCTTTTAGTGGAAATGGGGCAATGACTACAGGATAAAGTTAGAGCTGGCAGACATTCAGTGCTGGACAATTCCACAAGGATATAAAGCTTTGTTGACATAAAGACAAGTGACTTGCAAAGGCAAGGGAAAATAAATGGGCAACAAAAGGGCTCAGTGATATTCATGTGGCCCACAAAGAGACATTGTATTTTAAATGTGATTCAGACGTTGAGCGGTGCGGTCTCTTGGGTAACAGATAACATCGGATAGCAGCGTGATCTTTAAAAGCAAATCGATCTCGTCGTTACACCCCTTTGCCTTTATAGGCTACACTACACACCTGTTGCCTGATGTAACAAGAGTAACTGCTTGTCTTTCAGGAAGTTGAGTCTGCCTCAGTAGCAAAAAGTCAACAATGACCATCATTAATTAATAATCGTAATCTTTTACAATAGAAATACAGAGTTTTTCTGCCAGTGCTACTGTAAGACAACAAGAACTTGAAATTGCATTGATTCTCTGCACATTCTGAGCGTTAAAGGAATAGTTCAACCTGAATTCTATCATCATTTCCTCATGTCGTTCCAAACCCCTATGACTTTCTTACTTCTGTGGAACAATCTCAGTCACTGTTTACTTTGATTGAATAGGAAAACAATTTTTAAATCTCCTTTTGCATTCCACTTTAGAAAAAATAAGTCATTCTGGTTTGGAACAACATGAGGGTCAGACTTTTTGTTGTTGAGAACTAAAACTATTTAAAAAAAGTTTTGTTTAAATAAAGCTGACATGAAATAAGATATACATATCAGATGAAAAACTCTTGAAAAGAAGAAAAAAATATGTTGACATCTTACAACTAAAATAAATAAACAGTAAAGTTAAATACAAATATAAAACAAATTATAGAAAAGGCAAAAACACATAGGAAAATTACTTAAACTAAAATGGACAATTAAAAATTAAAAGAAATCCAAAGTGTTAATACATTCTATAATAATATAAAACAGTACACAAAATAACAAAATAAATTATCATTTTGGGGCAAATAATTTTTTGCCGGTCCCAAAATATAATTTTGACCCTTAATGATGAAGTCAATATAATTCGGTCAAACACGCACATTTGGTTTTATTTATTCTACATTGTATTTAGTGTTATTATAATTTCTAAACCAATAATGTCGACTACGCTATGCATAATAGGACACGTATGAACTGTATATCTCAACTTATTAAAGTGTTGTAGTTGTCTCAAGTCGATAGCAATTACCACAGATACAAGTATTTCTCAGTATCTGGAACCTCGTTACAAAAGAGAGACCAATGATGTAACAACATGTTCAAGCTTCTCCATTCTTGTTAGTATCTATTTTGAGCCGGGGGGGACACTGCAACCTCCTCTCCTATTAGACCGTTCATTAGTTCTCATGGTAAACACAGAAACCCATGCACATATGCACATCCTCAGCCAGGCTTAAATTAGTAGAGTCCGGTGACAGCAACACTGGCACTGGTTACAGCTCGTGCTGCTCTGGGCCCTAAAAGGAGGTGCTATAACACACACACACACAGCGCTCAGATGCTCTGCACACGTGACCTTATCTTCAGCACACAAACAAGGACAAAACACGAGCAAACTGTCAAAGCAGACGAGCAGCCGAACTGGACTTACCAGATCATTCAAACCCCAACCCATTTAAAGATTAGCAACGTGCTATCAGTAAACAGCCACTTTATGGTTTGTATGTGAAATACATATTAATAAACAAGGCTATGAAGGCAGCGAGCGCGCGCCTGTAACGTTCCATTTAATAACGCGAACAACGAAGACGTACGTGTTCGATTGATTTTTCCTCTGTTTTATTATAAATGCTGTAGTAATGCATTTCATTCAGTGAGTCAGTGATGTAAACATAACCATTGTCCAGCTTGCAAAGAATGATCATATATATATATAATATAAACTTTAAACTAATAAAATTATGTAACATTTACCTGGGTCAAGTCCCCGAATGTGAGGACTTGGCAAACAACAGTGGACAACCGAGTTTGTCCTCGATTTGCAGATTAAATGTATCAATACTCCGTCCTTAGTACACTAGGACTTTAAAGGGCTCTTTAAATATCACTTGGCTTGCAGTGTTTTGTGAAACTAGGAGAATCTATTATTCTGCACATACAGGGGTTTTGATATTTTGTCTTTGGTGTAAGAATTAAAGCTATTGAGATACATTAATATATACCTGTGGGAAAGAGACACTATACCTATAAAATAAGCACGAATGGTTGTTTTATAATACAACAACAAAAGATTTCGACAATATCGCATGTATAGGACTGGTGCACACCCATATTAACATAGTGGCACAGTCCAACTCGCATGAGCTTCTTTGTTTACGGATGTGACGTAAAAGTACATTAAAATGTTTTGTGGACAAAGCGAGCTACTGTACAAAGTAACAAAGCATAAAACATTAGTAATTTATCGTCGATGAATGCATGTGTCAGTTTTATTCGAACGTTTTGTTCGAGTTCTGATTCTGTCGATAACTAAAGCGAATTCGATCTATCGCTTAATCCCTCCCACCGAGGATTATGATGAATTGTTATTATTCAAAAGATTTCAAATCACTTCCTGCATCTTTTGCGAGATTCTCAAATTACAAAAATCATCACAAGTATCAACGCATAACAACACATTCCTTTGAGGTTTTTCATTAACGTTAGTGTTTTATGCTTTAACAAACCGTGTTTACTAGAGCGTGAGAGTAGGCTGTTTTCAAACAGAACCGTGGTAACTAAACAAACAAACATTAACCCCTCAGTGATTGGAGAAATATGGTAGTTTATTTGAAAATAATACAACATAACTTATAGACATTGTTTTACTACACAAGGCTTGGACGTGGCGTTACCCACTGTAAAATAAAAACAAATACATAGCAATATTAAAAGCATTTTCATTAACAAAGCTAAGTAAACAGACTAAAGGCAGTAAAATCTTAAAAAGGTCAGTAAAAATAAATATCAATTGACAGACATTACTATTATAATTTAATTAAAACAAAGAAAACGATGAAGTCTTAAATTAAGACAAAGCACATATACAAACATGCACCAAAGCCATGTAATAAGCACCATTTTGTTTAATATTTCCTAATAAATCAGGTAAAAAGCCTTGTTCATTGCAGTAGATTTCTGGATCCCATTAATCACGAACTGAATTCACAGCCTTCACTGTCCTGTTGTTTATGAAGTCAGTTTTCCTGTAACCAGCCTGCCGTAGATTAAAGAAACAGATGCCAAGAGTAAATATACATGCAGTGAAAGCAAAATCTGAAACGTGAATTAGTTTTTGAGCACTCTAGATCAATAGTTCCCAAGTAGAAGGCCACAAACCCCAAAGGATGACTTTAAATGATTTAAAACAAGAAAAACATGCTTTAAAATAATCTGAAACAACTACAAATCAAGATATTTCTTAATATAATACACTCCCCCATCCCTATGAAGAACCAGGGTTCCAATGGTCTTGAGAACTGAGATATACGAGTTACCCTAATTTTAAAACTGTTATTACCAGACCTGGGAAAGTCATGCAAATTAATACAATCCTAAAACACCATAAAGGTGTTCATTATATGTTTTCTTTGAAATTATGGATATGCACACACACACACACACACACACACAAAACAAACAAAAAACAAATATGATCGTTTACATGTTTTCTACTATCAGTAACTTAGCATTTTCTGTACATTTCTCACATATTTATTGGCCTTTTTGCTTTTTGTTATAGATGGGAGAGAGAGGAGTGAGGTATAAATGATGAAGACAAGGTGAGGCAGAATAATGAGATCAGAAAATGATGTGAAATGACACAAATTTGCTTCCCTGCATTAGTGCCACAAATTGATGTACATGCGCACTAACTACTACATATTGTTCTATTAGTTTTGTCATGCCTTCCAGCAGTTAACTGCATTCATTTCTTCATTGTAAACACTGTTAATATATTGAGTAGCTGCCCTTAACTGAGCTTCTTCTTTGACAATTGATTAGAATGTACTGCTTGTTTAATTTAGTTGTTATTAATGTTTGTAGGATGCAAACATTTCACCTTTTTGAAAATGCTGTGCAGCTCTGAATGCCTCCATAGAGTATGAAGTAAAATACAAGCCGCCTGGCCCGCACGCGTGGGTCCAAACCTAGATTTAGATGAGAATTAAATAAGTCACATAAATGACTTTTATTGTGAGTTATATATACATCCCATAACTGAAAGTCTGGTTTTCCTGAAACCGTACCCGTTGTCTTTAGTGCTGATGCTGATGATCTTAGGCAACGCGTCTTGGTGTATGATGGCACAGGTGTTCGATACAGATGCGTGGCTCAGATTGATGAGAATGTGACTGATCATCACAGTGAGCTCTATAGGCTGCTCAACGCTTCGGTCAGAGTTCGGCAGGATGGCAACCAGCTCTGGTAACACCTGTTTAACTGTAGAGATGTTTATAAACCATTTGTTTATTCACACATCTGCTTGACACAGCCATGTGCTGTTATTGTGCATATTGTTATAAAGGGCAGCTCACTAATATCTGCATGCAGTTCTCGGTGACGAGAGATGTTTTTAAGCAGTGACACAGATATTCTGATCTCTTCCTTCTCTCCTTCTTGTAGCATCTTCTTCACCTGAGATAGGCCCTCTTTTTGCACAATGAAGTGTGCGATGGCTTGGGATGTCTAATGGAGATAAAAGACATTAATATAAGCCTGAATGTGATTTGAAGTCAGTGTTGCGTATAGTTATTTTATTGAGATTCATTTCTAGATCATACCTCTCCAGAGCAAGCTGTGAGGTTCTGCAGCGCTCCAATGGATGCCTCCTTTGTGTGCTGGTTTGTACTGACAGCAATGAGAGAGAGATATATGCGGATGGTGATGGCGCTCCAGAGCCACTCAACACCCTGAGGACTGCCGTTCTCCTCGAGTAAGGGATAGTCTTCATCCGCTTCCTGAGCCTGAGGTGAGTCACAACATATGAGGTCAATTTGTGTTTGATGCCACTACATTTGCATTAGAGATTTTGGTCCGTTTGAATACTCAACAGGAAAAAGTCAAGTCGCACATTTTCATTACATCAATCATTCTAGTTCGAATTTGAAAGACAATATATTTCAAAAGACTTTAAAGGAATAGTTCACCCACAAATGAAAGATAGCTTAAAATTAATTCACTGTCAAGTCATCCAAGATGAGTTTGTTTCAGATTTGTAGAGATTTAGCATTACTTCACTTGCTCATCAACGGATCCTTTGCAGTGAATGGGTGCCGTCAGTCCAAACAGCTGATAAAAACATCACAATAATCCATAAGTAAATCACCCGACTCCAGTTCATTGATAAATGACTTGTGAAGCGAAAAGCTGCATGTTTGTGGCAAACAAATCCATCATTAAGACGTTTTTACCGTTGCTTCCAGCTAAAAGTCCTCTATCCATAATATTTTATAGTCATCTTGTCTCAATCAGGAGATAAATATGCGCAGATCGAGCACATTTATAAGCTAAAATAGTTCTAGACAACTATATGTATGTATTTTGTACAACAGATGAGATGGACTCTTTCACTTGAGGAAGTGTTATTATGGATTACGGACTCAAAACAATGGTTTAAAGTTAAAATGCCATAATGGTGGATTTGATTCTTTCAAAAAGGCAGATTTCACTTCATGAGAGATGAGACTCTTATTGATGGACTGGAGTAGTGTGGATTATTGTAATGTTTTTCTTATGAATTATTTGGACTCTCATTCCGATGGCATCCATTCATTACAGAGGATCCATTGATGAGCAAGTGATGCAATGCTGAATTTCTCCAAATAAGGTGATGCATTGCTCCAAATCTGTTCTGATGAAGAAACAATCTCATCTACCTCTGGGATGGCCTGAGGGTAAATACAATTCAACAAACTCTTCATCTAGTCCACAGTGTAACACTAACCTCCTCAGAGTTTTTGGGACTGTTGAGGATGAAACAGCCTGGGCTGCTAGTTTCTGTGATGCGGTTTTGTTTGGGCTGTTGTACCACTGGGGAATCCACACGAGGAAACTCACAATCAAATCGATAGGAAAGATTGTGCAGGATGCACACACAGTTTTCTGTGGCCTGGAAAGTAATAATTCATAATTAAATTATGATAAATTGTTCCCCAGTTGGAATAATCACCCCAGATTATATAACATTACACAAAACATAATAACTGGCTTTCTCCGTTCTACCTCAAGGGGGCTGAGAAGCATAGTTTCTTATCACTCAATAGGTATCAAGGAGAGGACATTTTGTGTTACGAAATCTAAACATTTGCATAGTACAGGAACATCAAGGTTGCTGTTGATAAAGATGGGGATTTAATGGGAGTTGCTCTTTACCTTATCATCAGGTTTGTAGTCTGCAATGCTGCCACGGATATAATAGATGATGCACTCAATGAGACCCTCACAGTCTCGCATGGCTTTACGTCCATCTGGACCAGCGGAACTCAAATTTCTACAAAAACAAACAAAAATAAAGTCTTTTTAGTAACACCTTTTATGTAGAAATGCAATGGAAAGTGCTATATTCTAAAATTAAGTCAATATAAAAATATCAGCTCAGTTATTCCCACAAAGGTTCACCAAATGTTTAAAATAAAAAAATACAGAAAACCTGTAAATATGAATATAATTGAAAATAACTATGTTCTGTTTTATTTGTCTTGTGATGATTTTCAGCAGCTATTACTCCATTCTTCAGTGTCATGTGATCCTTCAGAAATGTGACCCTGGAGCACAAAACCAGTCATAAATAGCACGGATTTATTTGTAGCAACAGACAAAAATGTATGCGTCAAAATTATCAATTTTATTTTATGCCAAAAATCATTAGGATATTAAGTAAAGATCATGTTCCATGAAGATATTTTTTCAATTTCCTATAGTAAATATATCAAAACTTAATTTTTGATTAGTAATATGCATTGCTAAGGACTTCATTTGGACAACTTTAAAGATGTGTTTCTCAATATTTAGATATTTTTTGTACCCTCAGATTCCAGATTTTCAAATAGTTGTATCTCAGCCAAATATTGTCCTATCTTAACAAAAGCTTATTTATTCAGCTTTCAGATGATGTATGAATCTCAATTTCACAAAATTGACCCGTATGACTGGTTTTGTGGTCCAGGGTCCCAAATCATTCAAATATGCTGATTTGGTGATCTTTTATAAATCTTTTGTAATATTATAACTGTGTTTAACATTGCCTTACTGAATACAAGTATTAATTTCTAAAATAAAACCGAAATCTTGCGGTCCCCAAATGTTTGAACAGTAGTGTATATTAGAATAATGTATATGTACAACTTTGGAGGTTGTAGCACTAAGAATGGCCTGGCTTGTCAAATCTGCTTCATTTAAAACCTGTTGTATTTTCTCTTTGAGTTGGCGATACCTCAGGCAGCCAGTGGCGTTGTAGAAAATGTCAGGGTCAGCAAGGAGCTCCAACTTGGGGTCTTCTCCTTCAGAAATGCCGGAGCAGGGCACCAGCACACTATCTGTGAGAGGTTGGACTGCATCTCTAGCAAGCTGCTCTTTCAAGAGGTCATGAGAAGACAGATTCCACAGCAGCCCTGGAGAGAGAACAACATCTGCAAGATTAGTGGGATGGCTAGAGGTCGCACGTTCAAGAGCTGGATGTTTCTTATGGCTTGAGTTTTAGCAGGGTCATCTAAAGTGGAGCCAAGTTTGATTGCGTAATGAAATATATAAATGGCGCAAAGCTTAAATCCACTAATGGATCCTTTACCGGTGAGCTGCCTTCGGGTCTCGATGTCCCGGTTCTCCTTGAGCAGTCTCAGGATCACTGGAAGCCCCTCACAGTCTTTGACTTCCATTTTGTTCTCATTGTTTTCGAAAACAATATTTCGGAGTGCGCCGACAGCAGCCTGTTGGAGCTCCTCGCTCTCACTCTGCATGATCTTCAGCAGCTTTGGGATGCCTTGAAGATGAAGTACCTGAACAGGTGGAACACGCTAAAATAAGAAACCTCAATTTAAATAGGTCCACTTCTGTTAGTCAAGGTTCTTGGACAAAATCTTCTTCTCTCTGACTTTTAGAATTAAGCAGCCTGTTTTTGCTACTTTACCTTTACCTTAAAGGTTCCATTTTGTAACAAAAAAATCCTGGCTTTTTTCATGATAACAGAGGTCTAGGGGCTATGTAACTACCATGTAAGTTTCAAAACAGTCAGTCCACAGTACACACAGCTTGCATAAAGTAGCTGTGATTTTTCACGAGCCCTTGTGACTTCCGTAAAAATGTGATGTCAGAACTACTCGGTCACCGCCTTCAGTCACCACCCCGAGCACCGCCCACCGTCCTTTCACCAAACCCCCAGACAGCATCGTGTCCATGCCATGCTGAGCAACAACAACACGGAAACATGTCGAAAAAGGTTCACTTTAACGGATGAAACCAGATCGGCCGACCTGTAACGTTACGGTTACACTCTCACTCAAAGGATGGACGATCTGACAGGACTGTTTCTATGAGGTGGATCATGTCTAACATGTATAGTAAAGACAAGCTCGCCGTGTCTATCTAGTCATGATGAAGATGTAAATACATTTCAATTTCAGCAGGCAACTATTTTACAGCTACATTATTATTCCAGCCACAATTAATCACAACAATGTATATACAATTACAAATTATTATAAATCATTAGTTTGTTCTTTTACACACATGTACACAGACATTATTTCATACACAACATATTCGTGAGATGCAAGAAATATTCAGACATGCCCATAATACCAAAAGGCAATACTTTATTGAAAGTTACCTTTTCTTACAAGAAGACGTCTGCCCTACATGACCCTAGTTACCTGTGGTTGGCCTAGCTGTGCGTCACCCTACATTTCATTACTGATTATACCCTGTATGATTGTGTATGTGACAAATAATAAAGAACCTTGAACCTTGAACCTTGAAAAAACAACAGGCCAAATCAACCTGTTTTTACCAGAGCTCCTGAGAGAAGAGCTGTAAAAATATGTTGAGATGGTTTTTGGTACTTATACTGCAAATATACACTTACTGGCCACTTTATTAGGTACACCTTGCTAGTACCGGGTTGAGCCCTTTTGCCTTCAGAACTGCCTTAATTATTCATGGCATAGATTCAACAAGGTGTTAGAAACATTCCTCAGAGATTTTGGTCCATATTGACATGATAGCATCACGCAGTTGCTGCAGATTTGTCGGCTGCACATCCATGATGCAAATCTCCCGTTCCACCACATCCCAAAGATGCTCTATTCATTGGATTGAGATCTGGTGACTGTGGAGGCCATTTGAGTAAAGTGAACTCATTGTCATGTTCAAGAAACCAGTCTGAGATGATTTGAGCTTTGTGACATGGTGCATTATCCTGCTGGAAGTAGCATCAGAAGATGGGTAAACTGTAGTCATAAAGGGATGGACATGGTCAGCAACAATACTCAGGTAGGCTGTGGCATTTAAACGATGCTCAATTGGTACTAAGGGGCCCAAAGTGTGCCAAGAAAACGTCCCCCACACCATTACACCACCACCAGCCTGAACCGTTGAGACAAGGCAGGATGGATCCATGCTTTCATGTTCTTTACACCAAATTCTGACCGTAATATCTGAATGTTGCAGCAGAAATCGAGACTCATCAGATCAGGTAACGTTTTTCCAATCTTCTATTGTCTAATTTTGGTGAGCCCAACCATTCCACGTTCAAAGTCACTTAAATCCCATTTCTTCCCCATTCTGATGCTCGGTTTGAACTTCAACAAGTCATTTCCACCACATATAGATGCCTAAATGCATTGAGTTGCTGCCATGTGATTGGCTGATTAGCTATTTGTGTCACCAAGCAATTGAACAGGTGTACCTAATAAAGTGGACGGTGAGTGTATATTCTTACGGACATCAAAACCTAACATAAAACTGTAATTTATTTATTCATTTTCGCAGCCATTGCTCCTTTAAAAATAATAAGAAGAAATGTTTCCTGACCAAATCAGCATAATATAAATTATTTCTGAAGAATTATGTGACACTGAACAATGTTGAAAACACTTGTTTGTATGGAAACATATTTTTGTGGAAACCTTGATTTTTGTTTTCTCTCAGGACTCTTTAATGAATATAAAGTTTAAATAGAGATCTAAATCTAAATCAAATATAACTATTTTGTGGCACTTAAATGTATTTACTGTCACGATTTGAATAATCCATCCTAGCTGAAGAAAAGAATACTTTGAAAAATCTTACTGACCCAAAACTTTTGACCGATAGTGTGTGTTATTGACCTTTATGTTTGGTTAACCTCTGTATTTCAGTTCACAGCGTCTTTCATAAGGACAGGTGAAGTTGCTAAGCACCGAATCACTGTTGTTATGTAAACATGGGCGGCCTTGTGTGCATGTGCTAACAGTTGTAATGTCATAACCATGATCATTCAGAATACGTTGCAGGTTAGTTTTAACAAATTATATGGGTGGACTGGGGAGGTAGCTTTTTGATGATTAACATTACAGTTCATCTACATACAGTAGTACATATTACTAGTTTAGAAGAGAAAAGGAAATCCAATTACATATGTCAGGTTTCATAAATTGTAACACTAGCCAAAAAAAATTAAAAGTAATTTTTAGGGATGCACAATGTACGTATGACATAGTTTATTGACAAATGAGATGTCATTAATTTGTAATTGCATGATATCGGATATTATATTGTGCATGCTGATTTATTTATATATTTAAATACCTTTACTGACATATAACTTTAACTCACTTAAAGTTCATCTATAAAAACACTAATAATTAAAAATGTATTTATTCAGATATATTATTTAATCAGACTCGGTTTTAATGTTGGCTATTCTTGGGTTCAAAGTAAACGCAGGAAATCCCCTATGTTCAAATGCCTTTGCTCAAGGATTCAGTGTTGATAGTTCAACAATGGCCAAGCTCGTATCTTAAGCCTAGACTGCACCACCTCCTTTTTAATAAGAATTGTCATTTGAATGTTTTTGTAATGTTTTAAAAATGAAGTTTGTGAAGTTTAAGTACTATTTAAAGTGAACCGCAGAAACATACCCCTAAAGTCAATGAAACGATGTTGCCAAATGTTGTCGTCCTAATCACTTACTGTCTGACTGCACTGTAAACACGTAAACCGCACTAAATACTTTCCTCTCGCTTTCTTCCACACCCGTTTTCCCCTTAAATTAAGTGAGTGCTACCGCACCATGTGGTACTATGACTCATCGTTTCATGTTGCCTGAGGTGTTTGTTATCAACACAACCATTGAGGCTAGACTGTGCGAGATATAGGCATATATCATTTTTGGGTGGATCATACAAGCACATGTAATTTTAAAGTAAAGTATCACTTACCTTTTTCTTGGCATCTGGACTGTTAAAGCACTGGTTCTGTATAAAGTTAGCCGCAGTGATTTGTGCTTCCATGTTATCTTGTGCAAGCAGATTTACAGCCTTTTTAGTGTCATCTCTAGACCTAGTTCAGCGTGTCTGCCCTTCCTTTAACACACAAACATACAACAGAAATACAGTAGAGTTCATTCCATCTAAAACAGTTCAGACCAAGTAGTGCCCAAACCTTTGTGCATTTTTGTACATGTCTTTGTTTCAAGTAATTACTAATAATGTAATACTTGTATATTAAAAATGACATGGTATATGTATATATGATTTATTTATTCATTATAATAAGTAAATAAATTATATGTACATATGTAGATTATATATCTCCACATTTGTAATGTATAATATAATCAATGCATTCACCGTGACCTGACCTATATATTATCTTTTTTTTCTTAAATTCTGGGTACATAGGTACATAATGCCATAGGCATTTTTGCCTAATGTTATTGTTCTCATTAATTTGTTTTAGATGCTGAACTGGATTATGATCATCTGATGTTTGTTGTTTTCTATAGAATCATTGAGAAACAAAGAATTGTTACACTGATGGAGGCAGACAGCCGAAATGCCTGCTTTTATCTCCTGCTCTAGCTTAAATGTCAAAAATGTCTCACAGCTAATCCAGTGCAATGAAGCCCGTGACTGTCCTTGTAATTCCCCTAAACTTTTCCGGACTTTATGAAAGATTATTTTATGGAAGGTTCAAGTGGTGTATGTGTGTGAGGAATTGTAAGCGAGCAGACAACAGGTGTTTCTAAAGCCAATTCAGCGTCATCGCACATCAGTTTAAAAACTCGTTGGAGAGAGAATCGCGATGCATCGATGCATCAATTTTTTTCTCCCATCCCTAATTTGAATGTACTATTACATTTAACGTAACGTTTTATTTGGATTTAATATGATATCTTATTACATTATATAATTATACATTATAATACAATAACTTTATTTACATTATATATTTATACACTCAATGGCCACTTTATTAGGTACACCTTGCTATTACTGGGTTGGACCCCATTTACCTTCAGAACAGCCGTAAGTCTTCATGGCATAGATTCAACAAGGTGTTGGAAACATTCCTCAGAGATTTTGTTCCATATTGACATGATAGCATCACGCAGTTGTGATTAAACAGGTCAAATTGATAAACTACTGACTTACTTTGCTGACGCTGTCTTTGCATGTTGTTTGACCTCCAGCTTTTCTATCCTCCTCAAACTCCCTGAGTACCCCTCCATGCTGATCAGTGAGCCAGGCTGGGAGGGTCGTCTTCCTGCAACAAACTCCAGGCTCGGCTTCCGTATGCGGCTCTGCCAGGACACGTTCTCGGATTGTTCTTGAGCAACAAAACCCCCCTCTCTCGGCTTGCAGAGGGTCCTCTGAAGGATGTGCTTCTCTAACTCCATCCTGTTTCTCTCTGCAGAAGCATTGTGTGGGGTGTTGGGTAAAAACACGTCATCTGTATTGTCTATGTCATTGTTCTCATAGACAGATTTTATGGGGAGCTGTGTGACAGCCGACAGGCCTGCGAACTTCGGGTTTAGCATAACCTCAGAGTGGGCATAACGTAAAGTTTGTTTGTTCATATGGAAACGTGCGACTGTAGGGGCCGAGGGGAGAGTGAGAGAATTGGACCCCCAGCATAAAGCTGGCCTTTTAGAGGTGTAACGAAAGCTTCCATAGCCTCTGTGAAATCGAGGCGGCTCTGTACTTGACCACTGAGATCGATCAGCCATCCGTGAAAACCTTGTGGCTTCATGATTGATGAAGAACGTCCGCTGCAAAGTATAGTGCAAGTCATTATCTCAAGTGAATCAAGTTAGTGATATTAACAGATTAGTTCACTCAAAAAGTTATGGAAATGAACTTATACTTTAGTCAATTTCTGACAAGAACTACTCAAACGGCTCCAGAAGATGTAGATGCACAAAACATACAACTTTTTTGCTACTTTTAAGGTGCTTTTTATCACTTTTTGGAACTGAAAAGCTCTTGTTAGCATTCACTTTTATTGTATGCAACATCATTTTCAGTTTTGGGTGAACTATTCCTTCAAAACACATTTATCCCACTGGAAAATGGTCCTTACCTTCAGGTGCAGACTTCCTAAGGGTGAACTTGAAATATGACAGCTGGATAGACCGTCTGAGAGAGATGACTCTGCAACACCCAAAACACACACAATTGGACTGCATACAATACAACACAACACAACACAATGGAAAACATATTCTTCATGATCACTTACAAATCCTAGTAAATACGTCTGAATGAGTGAGTTGTGACAAACTAAGGCAGGGTTCACCTTTCTCAACTAACAAAAAGTGTACCAAATGTGTTTATTTGCGATATTGTTATTACATTTATTATATGTATTACATAGTTATTACATTATATTCATAATTGTATTTATTTATATCTATATATATATTTTGTTCTGGCTATTATTTGAAGTACTATGTAAATATTCGGTACAAGAATATAAGTCATATAATCATCGATGGTGCTATAAATCAAAGTCACTTTGATATCACACTGATACCATGGTAGAACCAAAGTCATTTTTGTAAAGAATATTTGAAGAAATAATTAAAGGAATTAATTGAATATTATTTTACATTTTACACAGAAATAAAATAACAAAAGGATAGAGTTAAGAACAAAGGACCACTGAAAGCTGACCGTTAACATCTCGTATTTTTTTCAGAAATGTAAAATGTATACACCTGTATTCTATTTCAAACCAAAACACTGCTTCTTTTGACATGTTTGCTTTTATTTCATGCAGTTTCATTCCACATACCTGGCGGTTTTGGTTTCTTTGTCTTCCGTGAGCGAGTGAGCTGCACTTGTTGCTGTAGTCGGTTCAGCCGGTGTGTGTCCGCGAGAGCGAGTTTGTCCTCCTGCGGTAAAGCTAAAGAAGAATCTTCCGACGAGGGAAAGGCGCCGGGAACGGGCAACACCGAGCGCATGAAGTCTGCCTCCTCCGCCATCGGGACTGCTGTGGATGAAGCGTCAGGTGTTTGAGTGTCTGTTGGGCGTGTAGCAGCGCAGTGCTTGTTCTCTGTGTTCAGGGTGTGGTTTACACATTCGTCAACACTTCACACAGATCGTGTTTCTATACACCGGCTGCGCTCGTGAAGGCGGACACACGATTCCACTGTGGACTGGACTCAGCTAAAGCTGGGGAACGCTTGGCACTTTGCGTTGAAGTGTGGACTCGGCATTATTCATTTTAGCGCAGTAACAATAAACTTTCGGACATCCCCATGACCAAAAAGCCCTCCCACAACAGCAGCGTCATAATTGAAAGTTTGTAAAGGTGAAATACTACCATAGTAACTATTTCTGCCAATATACAACATTTATTGTTACTACAGTTTTATTTATACACTCCACTGTTGTATATTCAATATCGTACAACCAAGAGTGCTGTTGTACTGAATATTGTTATAGATTAGCGGTTTTCAAACAGGGGCCCACTAGGAGGCCTAAAAAAAGACTTTTAAAATAAGACAATATAACTACATTTCTTATTTTCATTCACTACTTCTAGAACTCAAACTTAACTAAAGTGTTTGAACACACTTTGAGGTTGGCTTGAGAAGCCTAGCTTGACAGTTTTAAGCAATTGTAAAAGCTTGAAAGATAGATAGATAGACAGATGCACAGACAGATAGATAGATAGATATATTATAAATATTATAGAATATAATTATTATTAGAACCTAATACAATTTTAAATCAGGCATTTACTGGGCATAATAACATTTACTTTCATTGATTAAAAAGAGAGAAGAACATTTATCACTTAAAACTTTTGTTGAATTCTGAAATAATGATATTTAATTATTTTATTTAATTATAGTCTATTTTAATCTATAACACTCGAAATTTGTTTGGACAATGAGGGCAACCTGCAAAAGGGTGAAGATTATTATTGAGTCCATTCCTGAATGTATTGTCTGTATATATTTTTATTTGTGATTTTTTTATTTATTGTGTCAGTGGTGAGCTTACATTGTGTGTTTATTTTATTTCATTTATTTTCATTTTGATTAGTTTTAGTCGTCTAAAAACATTGGGTGATGCCCAATATATGATAACCATAATGTATCAGTTAACATGGAGATGCAAAGCCACTAGCAACCCCTTTAACCAGCAGAGGACGATAGTGTGCTGTGCTGGTCATAGGCTGTAACCAAACTAGCTCTGCAAACCATGGCTTATACGTGGATAACATTATATTGAAAATATTTTGTATAATATATAGCAAATTTATGTCAAATTAGCAAGGATATTCAAAGCGTGATATGTAAATGTAAAAATCATAATCAAATAATCAATAACAGCTATTCGTAGTAGTAGAAAATTAATGTCTAATATTTGTAAATGGTAAAAACTAACAAATTGCAACAACTATATTCTGCCTGACAAATTTAAACACATTTTAAATATAGGCTAAACACATTTGATTTAGAAATGTAAAATAAACACAATAATGATCTCATAAAGTAGGCTCATTTGCATTTATCTCACAATCGTGAACAAACACTTACATATTTATTGTAATTATTGTGAAACAAATCAGAAACGGGCTGGAAACAAAGCAGCAATTGTATATTTGTGTAATTTTTAATATTTGTATTTGTTATTCGTATGAAAAATCTTTGTTTATTTTTTTTGCTGGTGAATCATAACATGTATAAGACACGGCTTACATCACCGCGCGCTTCATCTCAAACAAATACTTGAGGCGAAACATGAGCGAGGTCTCGATTGGCTGAGTGTGGTCAGCTGAAGCGACGCGTCAGTGCGCTCTTGTCTTCAAGCAGCAACAACTCACACAGCCACAGCAGCAAACGCGCTTCAAACCAAAGTATACCTTCATGCACTGTTTTCCGAAGCTCGCCGCACAACATTTGAGCCATTAGCTTTCATTAAAGCGACGCTTTGGTTGATTTAATTTGCCTGAGGACGCTGGAT
The DNA here is from genome assembly GCA_027564155.1 of Gymnocypris eckloni scoliostomus. Taxonomy (NCBI): domain Eukaryota; kingdom Metazoa; phylum Chordata; class Actinopteri; order Cypriniformes; family Cyprinidae; genus Gymnocypris; species Gymnocypris eckloni. Next base: position 14,023,154 of record CM050432.1, on the reverse strand, counting down.
ATGGAGCTGGTTGGGTCTACATAACAGTCGCGGACAAAGCGGATCAGCTCGAGCCGAGATGAGCGTGACTATGAGCGGCTCTGGGTCAGCGCCCTGCCGCTTCGCACATTACTTCGTTATATGCGGAATAGACAACGAAACGGGTATAGAGCCCGATGCTTTGGCAGGTAAGATTGAGTTATGGTGTATTATACATTGTAGCGTGACTATAAACGCACTACAGCAGGTATAGCCTAATAAACACGAGCTAACGTGCACTGATTTCTTAAGAGCCAGGCTGCTTGCATCACATTATCCTTCTGATATTAGGACATTTAATCTATTAATATGCTTGGTTGGGAATAGCAGATTCGAATTTGACAAGAGACCCTAAGAAATTAGAGAATTGCAGTGAATTTTGAGACATGGGACAGAATTTGCTACAAAATGATATAAGTGAATTGTATTAATGTTCAAAATGTTCAGGTTTTCACCTATGTTTGTGTTCAATCTTCAGTTTTCTTACAAAATGTGTTTTTCCTTGCATACCGCTCAATTCAGCTGAAGATACAAAAATAACTTGGCAAAAGTTCCTCATAAAACATACAAACATAACATTAAATCCAATGTATTGAGAACACAAGACAGTTTCACGTGAATTTTCACCGTTTTATGTCAGACGTGTCATATTGCAGTGTTTAGAAAATGAACATATTTTTGCATATTACAGATTTATGAAATGAAGTAGCCATTTTGGTTTTCTGATATTGCTGGTTACTGTAGGAAATTGTTTATTTGTGATGTGGAAAAGTATGTAAAATCTCAAGCATTACCTCTACAATTTGTGTGAGAGATGACATGATGATTCTGACAGAAAATATGAGCACAATTACTTACAATTATGAAAAAAATGTAAACCGAGCCTGTGTAACCTTAATTAAACCAATGGCACATGTAGTATCATAATATTTAATTAGATATAGATGTGTGTAGAGATAGATGATATTGATTGATCATAGATAAATCAATTTAATACTAAATTAAGAAAAGAACATGAAATCAATGATGTTCTCTGAAACCCGCTGAATCCGTTAGACGAGGGATTGGATCAATTCAACGTTTAATAAATGCAATCATCATTATCCTCATATTGATTGTCTGAATATTTGTGGTTGTCTCATAGTGGTATGAAATCCTGGCCTGGTATCTGATGTTATCTGTTTTAATGGGCTTATTTATATTGTTGGAATCCTGGGGGAACATCTAATAGTGGTCTACATGGATGAAGAGAGAGGAGAACGCTAAATCAGACATTTTTGAGGACTCAAGATGTCAAAAAATTGGAAGAAGCAATTATTTTTTTCTTATATAAATTATATATTTTTAGTTTATTTACACACACACACACTATTTAAACTTTTGTTTTTGAGAGATTATGGCTGGTTTGATTGACGTTATCATATCTGTCTTATCACAAACATGCATCTTAAAGGTTATTGAACATGAAAGGTTTTAAACGATCTCACAAAGTATTGTGGTACAAAGTGACTTGCACTGAGCAATCAATCAGTGCTGGGCAGCGCACGTGACGGTCACTACTGACCATTTTGATTTCTGTGATTGGTATCAACAGATGACTCTCAAATGACTTGATCTGCTTGGCTTGTATCTGATATTACGTACCTTGTATTTCGTTTGGCACAGCCTTGTGTTTGTACTAGTTGTTTCATATGCGATATGCACATTTCTTGTAACCTGATTTGAAAGCACAACAGTTTTTTGCCAAGAGTGCAAGTGTAATTGTCAGAGAAAACACGGCTTTCAAAAGCAACTGCTACTTGTAATCCCAGTAGCCCGTCTGTGTGCTCTTACCCTGTTTTTCTCTAATCTTTGTCTGGCCTTGTTTTAACAGATGTGCTGATTTCGCTACCTTTTTAAGGCCTGGGACAGTTTAACAGTCTGCTGCTGAAGAGCTAAGCTGCATGTGCGGGATGCTCCCGTGGATTAGATGTGTTGTTTTAAACTAAGAGGGTGCGGGCCAGGCCGTGTGGGATCACATCATAATGATGAACCTGCTTAGAGCTTCTATTTTTGCTTTCAACACATATTTTTAGAGAGAGTTTAGTTCTACTTGTAAAAATCAATAAAATAAGCCTGTGCAATTAAAGGCATGTCCGTCCTGGGAAATGCAAGTTAAACTCTATCCACAGCTGTAAAATCAGAAATCATTTTAGGTTTATACTGGTCTGTAAAACTATGCGTTGATGATAGGATTCTGGTTATATAATTCATTTGAAATTGTGGCTGATATAATAATGTTTGATTCAATCAGTTGATTAATGGCCAACATTCAGATTCTATACTATTTTCTGTAAGTAAATAGATACACTTAAACCTAAAATCAATTAAGGCATCAAAAGCATTATTATAATGTACATTATGAAAAACTTGTTCTTTTTTAGATTTTCTTAAAGGTTATATTTAAGTGTTATTAGTGTTTTAAAGATTAAGTTTCAATGCTTTGAATATTAGATGATTATAAATGTAAAAGGAGAAGGATGGTATACTCTGTTAAATATCCAATGTTGACAAATATAAAAAACATGGGGAAATGACATTTGTTATATTTGAGTAATATTTAAATACAAGTATAGAATTTAGGCCTATTATTTATATTTTTTATATTATTTTATTTATATATTGTTAAAAAAATTTGGAGGTGATTTTGTTTTTTATTAGTTTTCTATATTTTTACATAGCTTTATTAAATAAAATTTACTAAAATATATATTTTTAATTTGTACTCAATTTATAATTTTCTCTTTCAGCTGTCCCTTTTTCGCCGTGAGATTGGTCTGGTTCCCAGATAAAGTTAATCACGATTAAACAGTTTGAGCTTGATTAATTTACCACTGTGTGTGTCCAGTGTCATCAGGGCTTGGATTTGATCAGCTCCCCGTGGCTCAGATAAGCCATGTGAAGTATTGTGAGATGCTTCATGTGAGATCCGTGTTCAACAAAACCTTTGTTGAAGATTCTCCTACTGTTCATGTTTGATCAATATCGAGTGTTTTGAAAAGCCCCCTCGCCCCACCCCATAGCACCTGTATTCTCTGGTGGCCTAGTTTCTAAAGGTTAGCTTTGGCTGCACCTCCTGTGAGAAAATGAGAACGCTCATTTGTAAGTCAATCCACTTGAAGATGGAAAGAACGAGAGATTGTTTTCCTGATATATTTTTGGCCCTGTTTCCTCGCTTCCATTGTTCAAAACACACGTTTCCTGCTGGATACCTCAGTGTGTTTCTGCATGACTGAATGTGCTGCCGTCCAATCCCAGAGGAGCCCTGCACTCATATGACCGATCTCCCCTTCCCTGGGCTTTTCTGCATAATCATCACTGCTGGTCGCCCTTTCACTGGACCGTTTGTGTGCAATCTGTTTCTCGTGTTTATTTAAGAGGCTGTTTTGACTGTGTCAAGGTTAATTGAAGTGATCTTTCATTACACAAATGCACCGTGGCCCCTCGATTGGTGTCATTTTGAGTTGTCATGCCTTCTTTCCTTGATGATAGAGGCTTGTTAATGTGGTTGTGCTCTGCTCTGATTACTACAGTTGCCATTTTTCGAGTCGGCTTGTCATCCTCTGTGAAGCCAAATTGTAGTAGACTGTTTCTACCTCCCAATTTGAAAATAATGTTATCGCATCTTAATATCTTGCCGTGCAAGTAGTTTGGTTTCTCATAGTTGCGACTTTATATATCACAATGCAACTTTTATATCTCGCGAATGCAACTTTTTATCTAGCATTGTAATTTTTTCCGCAATATAGCTTTGGATCTCGTTTTTGCCACTTTTAATCTTGCAAGGCAACTTTGTTTCTTTTAGTTGCACCTTTATATCTCACAAAGTGACTTATTTCTTGTAATTGTAAATGTGTTTAGAAAGGTGACTTTTATTTGCACTTGTGACTTTTTCACAATGTGACATTGTCATGAAAGGCGACTTTGTTTCTTGTATTTGTGTCTTTGTCTCACAATGTGACTCTCACAAGGCAACTTTTTTCTTGTAGTTGTGACTTTCTCACACAAGTTGACTTTTTCTTGTAATTGTGACCTTATGTTGCAATGCATCTTTGTTTCTCCTAATTGTTCTGGGTGACTATTTCTTGTAATGGCAACTTAATATATTTTTATTTGCAATTTTATATCTCACAATGCCACTTTGTCTCTTGCAATTTTAAGGCAGCTTTGTTTCTTGTAGTTGTAACTGTATCTCACAATGTGGCTTTATATTACACATATGGCTACTTTATTTCTAGGAAATGTGAATTTATATCTCACAGTGCAGCTTTGTTTCTCCTGATGGTGAATTGGTGAATTTATTTCTAGTAAATGCTAATTTATATCTCACAATGCAACTGTCTTATTGTAAACTTACTCAGAATTACTTCCAGAAAGGATTTGGGGAAAACAAGCTGCACTACTGGCCGTCTTTCATGTCTTTTCTCTGTTTAATCTTTCGTTTGTGTTTATTTTTCAGACTCATTCTCATTAGTCAGTTCTTGTTCAACTCTGGATGTTTTAAGTTTCTTGGAGGGCTGTCAAACACTTTCTAGACACATATTCTAGGCCTAAGGGTGTCATGTCCTCTGAGTGGAATAAAAATATAGACTATAAATAGCCCTCTTGTGTTTAAATCTCTGAAAAGAGGATTGCTACATGTCAAAGAAATTGCTTTGCAGGCAGTCCCTCTGTATTTGTCATATTGTGATTATGAATAATAATAACCAAAGGAAATGAAAACATGAAACACAAAATTTGAATCAAAGTTGTGCACATGCACACATCTTTATGCTCTGGTGATCTGCATTTTTATCATGATTTCAGTTCCCTACACAATGTGCTGCACCTACAGGCCTTTATCTCATCTAGTCTCACTTGATGTGCCATGCATCAATAAAATGGGTTTTACTGCTTTGGCAGAAGAAGATACTTCAATCTTTGATGTACTAGCCTGTCTCCATTGTTCACACCTCTACCTAAAGAGGGGATTTGTCTTTTGAATTACCTTCATTTACTGAGGATTTGACACCATGAACGGTCATTAACAGTGAATCGCCAGTGTCTGGTCCCCTTGATTTGGAGTGATGCTTTTTGAAACTATCGTCTCCGTTTTAACTTTTATAGTGGTCCCTAAACAAGTACAGAAAACAAGATGCTGAAAGGTCAATTTTACCCAGCCAGTATTGTGTCTGCCATTAGTGGTTTGTTGTCTAGGCAGTGACGCGAGTCATACATAAACTAAATCCACGGATTCCGAGCGGGACACTATACCAAACTACGTGTACCTCTGAAATCCCTAGTTGCAGTTTTGCATGCATTTCAAATGTTTTTATAAGATTCTTGTTTAAATTTGAAATAAAATATTAAATGATGCACAGATATAAAAGTCTGATAGTTTGTGTATCTAAATTAACTAAAATCCGGATCAAAATATTGTAATTTATATGTCTGAAAATTTGATTCATTGTGACTTTCCTAAAGATTTCAATGTCCATCAATCCTGCTATATAAAATCTCTAATATTGGTCAATAACCTCTATGTTCCTGATATATTGTTATTTGTTTGTTCTCCGTCACATTAACGTCAGCTCTAGTGACACACGGGGTCGTTTTCATTTTGTAATGATACAAGTCTTCAAACATACCTGCTGAAGCTGGTGAGGATCGAGGTCTCATAAAAAAGCTTCTAATACTTCAGCCTAGACGAGACCGGAGCGTCAAGTGGTACATTGTTACATTGTGGCTGCATGACGTGTCTCCGTTCATTGTTTCTTAATGACGCTGGCCAGCTCGTATTGTGACTGCAGGCAGAGACACAAGGCAGTAGTGGACAGCTATAAAGAGCACTGGTTCCTAGACCATCTGTCTGTGAGCACCAGCGTGGACATGGGGACAATGGCTATGCTAATGTCGCAACACCTCCTTAGCTTCCCATTGACTTTTTCCTTGAATAAGCCTGAATTGGGGAAAAACATGTTGAATGCGAGTGTTGTGTTGCTGAATCTTTCCTCTTCCGTTCCTATTTTCATTCTTTGTCAGCCCGCGGTTATTTAAACTCAATGCTTGATAAAACTTTAGTATAGGGACCAATTCTCAGTTGCTTATTAGCATGCCTGTTATTATCATATTGGCTGTACTTCTAAATACTTATTACTTATAAAGCAAATATTCTGCATGACCAAATTCTACATCCCTAATCCTACCCAATACCTAAACTTAACATCTAGCTTAGTAACTATTAATAAGCAGCAAATTAGGATTTTGAGGCAAAAGTCGTAGTTAATGTTTTGTTAATCTTGAGAATTGGACCTTAAAATAAAGTGTGACTCAATGTTTCATAATCTTTATATTCCTACTTTTTCAGTTTCTAAAGTTAATCTACAACCCTTAAGCCTGTGTTATTTTGAAACCCAGTTAAAGTAGTTCATGCTTTTACTCTCCCAGTACTTGTTTAGACTGCTTCTGAAGATCAGAGATGCTGGGAGGGAGTCTGTAAACCTGTTAGCATAATCTGCTCATAGACTCAGTACAACTGTAATCTGCCTTCCTCTTAACTTCAAGTAGAGTTCAGTGCGGTGTAGAACTGCATCACAGTTTTCACAGCTTGTACCTGTAGTTTAATTGCACTTTGAATATGTAAAAACTGAAATATATAAAATATGTTTTAAGTATATTTAGTGGTGACATTTACAATATCTTTAGATGCATTGATATTTTTTACTTTGTTTTCATAAAATGTTTTCATTTTGTTTGTTATTTGGTCTATTTTTTTTTTTTTTTTTTTTTGGTATTTGGTTTTGTTTTTCATTTATTTATTGTTTTAACTTTTTTTTGCAACATGTTTAAGAGGGTATTTTCCAACAATGCTCCTGTACACAAAGCAAGGTCCATAAAAAAAATACTAAGCGTAGCATAGAATAAAACCAAAATAAACCCGAACCAATCATACAACATCAGTGCCTTACTTTACTGATGATGTTATGTCTGAATGGTAACAAATCCCTGCATCCATGTTTCAACGTCTAGTAGAAAGCCTTCCTAGATTGGAAGATTGGAAGCTGTTATGCAGTAAAAAGGGATTAATGCTATGACATTTTGCTATGGCATTAAATGAAATGTTCAGCAACACACAAGCGCATCAGTGATGCACTAATGTTGGGTCAGATGTGTTCAATCAAGTCCATGCAGGTTTGTGCAGGCCAGTTCTCCACACTTCCACATTTTAGTGTTGGAAACTCTGTAAGCAAAAATCTGTATTAAGAGTTTGAGTCCCACTTTATATTAGTTGCCTCTGAAAACTTGTATGTACACAGTAAGTGCAGAGTATCAAATGATTAATTGAAATGCTAGTATATGTTAAAGAAAGTGGGTCTGAAGACTGCATGGTGCATCATTAAGATGCATGTTCTCATAGGACTGTAGTCCATATGTGTTCATTTCAAGGTGGTGTCCATATATGTTCAGCCATATAGTGCATATATGGGATCGTTATGTCAGTCAAGCTCTTTTAAAAGCATCTAGGAGGCAGTTTGTCTGCTTTGGGCGGATATCTGTCATAAGTATGATTGCTCTAGATGAGAGCTGTTTAAAGCTCTCTGCACAGAAGCTGGTGGCACTGTGCCGAATGGCCAATATTTCTCATAACTTGCAAGCATTAGATGAGCCGATATGCATATCTAGGGTCTTAAACGGGTCAAAAAGGTTACTCAATCTGCTCGGTCTTCACTGTGTTTGTGTGTGTGTGTGTGTGCAGAGACCGAATGAGACCATGAAGTGGTCATGTTGACTTTGTTCGTTGACTAAGTTCCAGCTCATCTGTGACCTGTGTCCTCAGATAAGATTGATCAAACAAACACCTTGTGACTGTTTGATTTCAGTGTGATTCATATGCTTCTTTAGCTCTGATTTGTGTCTATACTCTTAAATATGAAGGTTAATTTGGTAGTTTATTTGTTTAACTTTTAAATAATAGTATTTTATGGTAATTATACAGTTTAAACTTTTGAATATAAGTTTTGTCATCCCATACACTCTGCATTAAACGTTTAGTGTACAAGACTGTAAGTGCACAGTAGCATTGTTGTTTCTAAATCATCTGCATGCGAAGCTGAGATCACATTATCTAGGTCTGTTAGACAGATTTCACAAAAAACACTGATAGGATATTAGTCAGTGGATGTAAACATTGTTACATTCTCTCTCTGAACTTTAACCTGAATACCTGCAACCGGCTGATATGAGTCCACACGTTATCTTGACAGCCTTTTGTCTTGCCTGGAAAAGTCTGTTTTTTTGTGTTGTTTGTGTTCATATTTGAACGATTGAGTTTAGCATGTTCCTTACATTTCAAGGCTCTTTTCTTAATAAAGCACTGGAACCATCTCATTAAATAGTTTGAAGATGGAAGACTTTTATTACTTATTCCATCCCTTCGCTTGCTTTCAAAGTAACTCTTATCAAGCTAATTCAAGCTATTTGTCCCATGAAATTTCAGTACCAAACCATGTAAGCAAATTGTTTCCTTGCTTATGGTGCAGCAGTGGTGGTCAGTAACGAAGTAAAACTACTTCGTTACTGTACTTAAGTACATTTTTCAAGTATCTGTACTTTACTGGAGTAGTTTTCCTGTAGCTTTCCTGTAGCTCAACTGGTAGAGCATGGCGTTAGCAACGCCAAGATCATGGGTTTGATTCCCAGGGAAAGCAAGATCTGATAAAATGCAGAAACTGTAACGAATGCAATGTAAGTCGCTTTGGATAAAAGCGTCTGCTAAATGCAAAATGTAAATGTAGTTTTTGAGTAACTTTTACTTTTACTTCACTACATTCCAAAGCATAAGATCGTACTTTTTACTTCACTACATTTCATAAAACATATCGTTACTCCTTATAATACATCACGTGCTCCGAGACGCAGAAGCGGTGTCTGATTAATGAACAAACTGATTCTTTTCAATGAACCTGTTAAATCGGTTCGCAAATCGCAACAAATGATTCATTCACAAATTGCAATGATCCGATTGCAGCTGTTCTCGAGTCGAAAACTCACTGATTCAAATGATCCGTTTAGAGCGAGTCTTCTTCAATGAACTGAACTCACAAGTAAAGAACCGGGAGATCTCGTGAGCGCGCGCTACTTATGCTGTGAAAAGTAAGTTACTAATGTCGAATTTTAGGATTAATTATTGTAACTGAAAATAATATTTAGGTCAAAACTGTCAGTTGTTTGTGAACTAAATCTGCTGTAAAGGGTGATCTATTTAAGCCCACTGAAATGCTTGAATGCAGACAGATCAACATCAGTGTCTCTAACGTTATGTTTTAGGTCAAAAAACAAAACATTAAAATAACACCGATTAAATAAAACAACTCATGCACGTTCATATTCCCTGCTGCTGTAACGTTAGCAGTTTTATTAAAATGCTATGCATTTAGACCTATGTGACGTCTGTTTTTATATTGTTTATCAACAGTATACATTTTTATATTGTTTAGATCAAATAGCCGAGTAGACAGATATGAATGTTTATTCATAACCATACTGAAACGAAGTAAATATTGTTAGCTGATGCTAACTGTCTAGCTAACAAGCTTGCTGGTGCTAAGTTGAGGAAATCTTTAGATATAAAGTCCAAATATCTTTATTCAGCCACCTAGATAGATTCCATCTGAGGGAAAAAGAAAGGAAGTGATGTTCAGAACATAGTAACTACAGTAATTATCAGAGTGGGAAGTGATGCCCTCTGGGGCATTGGGCCAGGGTGTTTTACACCACAGACAAGGTTTGAGAAGAAAAAATCATTATGAAAATATAATTAGATTTTCCTTAATGTTCTTCCTAATTTCAGGCCTAATTCTCATGTCATATATAACTGAATGTTCTGCAAAACAACAAGTTCTAAAACACTTTTTTCTTACTGGTGAAAATTAGATGGTGAAATCTGTTTTCTCTCAGGTACATGGCAGTGTAAGCTTCACAGTGAACATTACTACATCACTCTCATCAACGTAGTCCATATCAACAAAATATATATCTTGACTCTATAGTGGTTATTTTGGGAAAAACCCAGGTATTTTGGGCAGTATGATTATAAAAATATGTGCTAATATAAAATGAAATAAAGTAGTCTATATAAAATTGCAAAATAAATCTGTCTATCAGTACTTTTTTACTTAAGTACATAAAAAATTGAGTACTTTTGTACTTTCACTCGAGTAAAATTGAAAAAGCAGTACTTTTACTTTTACTGGAGTAATATTTTATTATACGTATCTGTACTTTTACTCAAGTACTTGATCTGTGTACTTTGTCCACCACTGTGGTGCATTAAGATAAAACAGTGAGGTTTTGACATACCGGTACTTGTTGTGGATTACAGCTTTAGTAGATGTGGTATGAGTCTGACACTGGAGCTGTGCTCACTGCCAAACCCTGCGAGAAGGAAAAGGACCCCAATGTTTTGTGCTCACAATATGCCCGCTCAGCACTTGAACACACACACACACACACACACACACACACACACACACACACACACACACACACACACACAAACATAGCTAGAGCTCAGTTACGTAACGCTGTTGAGGATGGACAAAGGCTCTGCAGGAGACATTGTGTACCATCCCTTGCTCTTTCTCTGTCTTCCATCAGCACTTTTAAAATGAATGGTGCTCCGAGCGAGGCCTGTTATTTTGGTCTCTGAGGCTCAATGTCACAACTCCAGTACTCTCTTCCACTGCTGCCAGGTGTTAATGCAGAACAAGCTCTGCTTTTATGGACACTTGGATAAAAATACTGCTGTGCTACCGGATGATTTTGATTGTATGCATATACATACATACGCTAGTATGAAACTTAATGATTAGTGTACTGTAAAGAATGCAATTGTGCAAAAAAAACACTTAATCCTTTTTCTGGGACATAGAGGTAGCAGACTTGCATTTAACATTCAGCATCTTTGAAAATGTGTGATATGGGTTAATTAAGCGAGGAAGAGTATGGCAGGTGCTGGATTTAACAGATTGCAGAGGTAGTTAGGATCTTAGGTGAGTTCAAAGAATGCTTGATTCACATTCAGTCAGCAGTGACGTTTGTTCATAACACACCGTCTGAGTCATCCTGTAAATACCGTTCATAACACTGCAGACACAGCAGTCGCTTCCTGAGTGGGTGAATCTCAAGAACACGTCTGCCTCGCTGTAATGTAAAAATAAATGAATTAATTGTGTTACGTATGTATGTGTGTGTGTGTGTGTGTGTGTGTGTGTGTGTGTGTGTGTGTGTGTGTGTGTGTGTGTGTGTGTGTATATATATATATATATATATATATATACATTTTTAACATTGTGTACAACATTTTAAGTATATTTGGTTAAGTTTGTTTTGTTTTGAGTTCATTACCTGTATTCTCAGTGAAGAGTCGCATTTCTGTATTATACAATAATATATTTTAAACCATATAAATTACAGTAGTACGTCATCCTTAAAGGAAACACTCCACTTTTTTTGAAAATATAGTATATCATTTATTTCATTTATCATCATTTATCATTTATTTATCATAAATATAGGCTCATTTTACTACTCCCTAGAGTTAAATAGTTGAGTTTTACCGTTTTTGAATCCAATCAGCCGATCTCCGGGTCTGGCGGTAGCACTTTTAGCTTAGCTTAGCATAGATCATTGAATCGGATTAGACCGTTAGCATCTTGCTAAAAAAAAAAATCTATTTAAAGCTTGACTCTTCTGTAGTTACATCGTGTAATACGACAGATGGAAAATTAAAAGTTTGAACTTGAACCACGAGTTTTGTTTTTTTATTTTTTTATGGGTAGAACACGCATCCAATTTTGATGATCCAAACTGAAGATGTCTTGATGTCTTGGCCTCAAACTGATGAGGCCAAACTGAAGATGTCTTTCCAGCCAGGCATAGAAGTCTGTATTTGAATGCGTGTATGTGTGTGGGTTGCACATGTAGATATTTCTTAACCACCTCGTCGTGTTCCTTTAACACCCACCATTGAGATACTCTGCGAGCGCTTGCTGGTCATGCACAACGTGATCTCTCCATCCCAACAGAGATTACGGTCTACAGTCAAGCTTCTCGCCAAAGCAGATGCTGTGAAACATGTCTCACTTCACCTCCATCACTGCACAGCCTGCAAAATAACACATACGCTGTCTGTGTCTGCAAAGCCAGTGCACTTTGGATTCAGTCACGCATCCATTTTGTTTGCTTCTTCATTTCTGTGTTTGGTTTGACATTTTGCTTTTTGTCTGTTTGTGTGTTTGCCATCTCAGCTTTGTACCAATGGCTAGAGGCCGATCGTCAGGGCAGGGACCCAGAGGCCGTGGCAGCAGGTAAACGTCATCATTAACCTCCTCACCACTAAGCTTCCCTAAATGTTTCCCTTTTTATTTCCCATCCTTCGTTCTTTTGCCCTTGATTGCACCTGGTATTAAGATCCACCTCAAATGATCCGATCTCAAGCAGTCAGGCAAGACAGATTGCGGTTTAAACCTGGTATTAGCATGCTTTCCAAATGTATCCCCTGCGTCTACTTGCATAAAGACTTTGAGCAGAGGGTTTCTGATTTTGACTAAATAGGTTGCTTACTGCATCAGTTCATTACTGCTTAATAAAGCACAACAAATGAAAACAGTCACCAACAACCAAGCATTTCTCCCAAATATTTAACTAATCACAAAATCTCAAAATGAATATCCATTTCATGCTGCACATTTTAATATTGTGATTTTAGATTCACTTGTAGTTAAAAAAAAATGTATTTTAATTATTTAAAGATTGGAATTTATATTATATAAATTAATATTATTGTAATACTTCTTGATTAAATGTATAAATACATGATTTAGAGATGTAATTTTTTTAAGTACTTTATTTGAATATATTAGAATGTTGCTATTATTATTATTTATTAATTAATTCGTATTGTATTATATTATACAATGTAAAATTATTGACTAAATCATAGTATTTTATTTTAATTTTTAATAATTTAGAATAAATCTTAAAAAAATGTATTAGAATTTAAATGGTTAAAGCTTGGAGAATTTTAATATCATAGTATCAATTCTTAATATTATTTTCAAATTTTTCAGTCAAACGTGTAAATAAAATAATGCTTTTAATATCCACAATTTTAAAGTTGCTGCAGTTCTGTGCAAATAAATATATGCACTTTTTCGTACTGATTAGTTATTTTGATTTGTAGCTGCTTCTAACCATTTTAAAGCCCTCATTTTAATTGATCCTTTAGCTATCCGCTATCCGGGCCACAGCAGAACAGATTAATATTTATCTTTATATGCAAATGTAATGTGGATGTGTTTTTGACTACCACTTGACTTGATTGGACATATTAAAAACTCATTAATGTTAATTGCAACCCATTTTGCTTCTGTAATTTGATGTATATCCGAAAGAAATGGGCTGTTCAGTTTGGAAAAATGTATGGGACTTCATAATATTTTTTTTACATTTTACATTTTTATGCATTTAGCAGACGCTTTTATCCAAAGCGATTTACAGTACATTCAGGCTATACATTATTTTATCAGTATGTGTTCCCTGGGAATCGAACCCACAACCTTTGCGCTGCTAACGCAATGCTCTACCACTGAGCCACAGGAGCACTTAAATCAAATGAATGCGATCAAATGAATCAAATGATTTAACTCTCATAATATCCATCAAGGATTGATTAAACATTGCTACATATCAGAATGAACCAAGACTGAATACCAAGTGTAATCGGGGTCATTGTTGTCATTTAAGTTTCGGTCCTCACTACTTCCTCCCATTTTCCTCTCGTTCTTTCTCGGTTTGCGATATGAATCATAGTTAAATGTGGGTCATTTGCCTCTGCTTGTTATTTTAAATCAGTTCCTCTTCTCTTGCCACACTGCCTGTGTTTCTCCCTCTCCGTCTTGTTTTTCTGCTGTTCTTGCTATCGCTTCATGGGGTGTTTGCATCAGTCTCTCTTTCTCACGTGTATGCATGTGGCCTCAGACTCTCTCTGTTATAAAGGGCTTTAGTAGATTTCTCCTCCTCCCTGTCCCTTCCTGTTTGTCTCTCCTGCCAAATCCCCGCTAGGTCACCCCACAGCACAGACTCACGCTGTAAATAATCTTCATGCATGGCAAGACATGAGCTAGGCTGTTAATTAGACTCAATCCTGATTACCTAGCCTCATTCTGAGTGCCTGAGTGCTGTCTTCATCTCTTCAAGACTGTACTTGTAACGTCTGTATCATCAGTAACGTCTGCTCCTGTAATCTGCACTGTTGTGACATTTATGGCACTTTTCCAATCTGTGTTCCCGCTTGTGTTTTTCTGTCAAAGCTACGCTGTTTTCATGTAACACCATGGGCTGCATGTGTTGGCCTGTTTGAGTGACGCACACTGAGCCAGAAAAGCAACTGTTTCTCATGAAACTGTTGCGTTCATGATGGCAGAAGCGGCACAGCTCCTCCCTGTTGTTTTTAGACCATCATTGTGACCCTACACATGTCAAGCCTTGGTGCTCACATGAAAGATATAAGTAAAAATATGTAAATAAATCTGAAAATCCCATTTATACTGTTTTGACAATCAATCAATCATTTCAAAATTTAATTGGATATACCACATTTTTACCCAATGTTAACGCAAACTGATGATATTCACAGCGTTAAACTACTTGGCTCAAGCCGATTGGTTCATGTTGCATATGCAGCCAAAGAGCTTGCCGCTTTACGTTTTAAATGGCTGGTTAGCATTCACTAGAGCAGTTTGCAGTGCACTTTCAGAGTTCCTCTGAGACCCTCCACCTTCCCCAGCTCCACCTGTGTAGATGTGCTACGGGTTATTTGATATGCTATTTGTGCAGCAGCATGTCTTAATAATCACAGAACCGTATTACAGTATCATGTTTCTGTACTTGCTTTGCTGAAGCAGCAGCAATAAACTACAATAACAATAACAACAGCTATAACCAATAGCAGCAGCAATTCAGCAGCATAGCAGATCTATTCCACCAAGACCAAATACATTAACATGGTCATATTCATTACCATGCTAAACTCTTCAGAGAGTTGTCATGATAGAAATGGTAGCACTTTATTTTAAAGACCTGTTCCTCATGTACATACTGTGTACCTTTTATAGCAATTACAATGACTAGGTTCTAACCCTAAACCTAGACCTAACCCTACCCCATGTAGTTACCAAATTGATGGTAATTGATCAAAATACCAAATTGATGGTAATTGATCAAAATATCAAATTAATATCAAAATATCAATTGATCAAAATATCATTAATCAATTATCACATTCTTATTTTTGGGTATATGAGTGGGAAAATGAAAGCTGAACAAACCCAGATGTGGGGGTATGTTAGTGTTGAGATTAGATGCTGAGGAATCCTGTTCAGACCAACACTATCCCCTCAGACACAGGTGTCGTATCTGGGTCACATTTACAAGTGGATTACTCTGTCCAACGTACCTGAGAGAGTTGTAGTCAAATTTCACAGCGATGTTTGTTTCAACAAGTTATTAAACTATCAAAAGAAGGTGTGAAATGTGTATTAGAGTATTGTGCCAGATTTATTTAACTGTATGTTGAAATATACATTCAAGTAAACACAACTAAGCAGATGTAACTTGTTTACGTTTGGATATCGCTATACAGTACATCCTCTTAAAAGGCCTTGCGGTTTAGTGGCGAAACCATGAAACTTCTATCAGTTAAATGTAGGGCTGGGCGATAAAACGATAACGATATGTATCGCGATGAACCGTGATCGATATCAATAAAAATGTGTTCGATAAAGCGTTCGATATTTTTTATTCTTCGTCGGAAGAAAACAGAGGTTGCGAAGCAAGTTTGGTTGCATTAACAAAGGCACTCGCTCTCTGGTAACCTAGCAACGTAGGGAGTGACACGCTAACAGCCAATCGTGTAACAGTATCAGTTTGGTTGTGCCATATCGTTGTCTCGTGCTGGTCTGCTGGATTCCTTTTTATAAGCAGAAAATGAGTGCCGCAGCGAGCGAGGAAATTGTAAATAAAAGAGGAAAAGTCAGCTCGCCAGTATGACAGTTTTTTGGATATTATAAGCCTGACTGTAGTCAGACCAATGTCGTCTGCAAATTATGCAAGACCGTCGTCCCCGCCTTACGACTGGTAATACCACGAACTTTATGTACCACCTTTGCGCTCACCCTTTGGAGCACAGCCGTATTCAACCAACAACAAATGTTAAAAGATAATTGTTAAATGTTCATTGTGACTTTAGGCTTATGTTTACATTTTAATTATTTGAGTTTTCCGTGGTTGTTGACATTTCTGTCTTAATAACTGAGGGGATTATGATCAGAGGAAGGTTAAGTTTAAAATAAAAATGTTTAAATGTAATATGGTCCTTATTTTAAATGGGTCATAAAAAATATCAATAATTATCGATATCGACCGATATGAAACACTGATATCGTGATACAGTTTTCAGCCATATCGCCCAGCCCTAGTTAAATGCAATGTAGTTAAGACACATGATAAACCTCCTCTTATTTACGACCATGTATAAAAATTCAGATACTCTCGTACAGTAGCTTTTGAATTCTAAAGCTTATGAATATATTAAAAGATGTTTCCTATCCTCTACTCTCCCTAATGCTTATTCCATTCCTCTCTGCAGGGGAAAACTTTGATCAGAGCCCCCTCAAAAGGACCTTTAAATCCAAAGTGCTTGCCCACTACCCAGAGAACATCGAGTCCAACCCATTTGACCAGGATGCTGTCAACATGGTAAGAGACTTCAGTACTTTACACGTTTACCTCTTTGGTTTACGTCTTTGATTTATTTCCTCCAGCAGTGATTTGAATGTTTTTAACGTTTTATACAATTATTTTATTTTGTATCATTCAATTTGTTTTGTGCTTGTTTGTATATAATCCTTTTTTGTTTGTTTGTTTTAGAGTTTTGTTTTTGGTTGTTTTGTATTATTCTATTGTTTCTGTTTTGTTTGGAGTTTTATTTAGGTTATTCTTTTATTTTATTATTATTCTTGTTTTTGTGTTTGTTTTGATTTGTTGTGATGTTGCGCTTAGGCCTGTCGCGATAGTCGATATATCAACTTATCGCACGATATATGGATATGAGCGCGATCATTTTTGGTGCCGCGATATATTGCGACTGATCCTTTTTTTATAATAAAAAAAAAAGATTGTATTAATTTTTACATAAAAATGAATATCACCAACATTTTAGTCGATCGCGCTACCTCTGTCATCTCGTCTGCTCTCTGTGGCGGAGGTGGGGCTTAGGCAGCGTCTCCCCCACACACACGCACACAGAGCGGACAGCGACAGGTGAAGAGAAGGCGTGAACCCACTGCGTTATAAAGTGTTTCGTGACAACTACAGCCAGTTAGGAAGAACAAGTCGGACTTGGTTTCAAAGCCGCAATCTTCAGCTCCGGTGTGGGAACATTTTGGCTTTAAGCGAATGAGAGAGGAGAGCCAATTAACGTGAATGAGCGGTATGTCGACTTTGTTTAAAAACAGTGGCAACAAAAGAGGCAACACAACTAACCTAAAATCTCACTTAAAACATAACCATCCCACCCAGTTTTTCAATCTGGGAACAACAACCGCAGCTGGAGCTGGAGAGGGGCAGGGCTCTAGAGTGCGACCTAATTTCTCTCGGGTGCGACTAACAAAAATCCCAGGGCGCACTGGTGCGTCCAGCCATTCGAGAAAAGAAAAAAAAAGTATCCACGACTCAGAAACTCTGTGGTTCAACAAAAGACACCCCCGTTAGGCTTATATAGTGGTCTAAACCAATCAGAGATAGTGAAGGGCGGACCCCCCCTCTGATTGGCCGTGGTCCAGATATTCCCGTATGTGTGTGTGTGCGCGTTGACAAATGCGTCACGTGTGCTGCTGCAGTCAGACAGAGAGAAGAGGTGAGTAGTAGAAATGCGTGCAGTGTTGCCAACTTAGCGACATTTAGCGCCTTTATAGACCCCATAGCAACTTTTGTTTTCCAAAAAGCAACTAGTGACAAATCGAGTCTCTCAGAGTGTCTCTGTGATCGCAGCAACGGCGCGAGATCAGCACGCTTTCTCTGCATCTGCTCTGTTCAGCGAGCGTCTGAGAGGAGCCTGTTCAGTTAAAACAGATATTATTGCTTCTCTAAATGTACATGCAAATATAGAAGAAATCACAGCACAGGAATTGTCTTGTCTTATATTGTGTCTTATTTGATTTCATCAGACAACGGCTCAATACAATTATAAATTAGTATTTTGTGCAGACTAGCTTCTTGGAAGGGAGAGCTGGTTATGAATTCTTAAAGGGGCGTGTTTCAGTCATTATTTCATATTTATCCTGTTGACTGACAACATAAACAGTCAAATATATAAAGTAAAACAGTTTTATTGAGAATTTGGCTGCATTAAAATACAGTATGAGTACAGAGAGCGATTAGACAGAACAGAACAGTTATTTTTTTCTTTACTTTGTCATTTAGCAGGCGCTTTTATCCAAAGCGGCTTACAAATAAGTAACTCAAATTAAAAGTTAAAACTATACATAATATA
This sequence comes from Gymnocypris eckloni scoliostomus, assembly GCA_027564155.1. Lineage (NCBI taxonomy): Eukaryota > Metazoa > Chordata > Actinopteri > Cypriniformes > Cyprinidae > Gymnocypris > Gymnocypris eckloni. Next base: position 14,004,505 of record CM050432.1, on the reverse strand, counting down.
TACACACATTTAAGAAGATAAAGACATGAAATAAACATGACAAATGCATACAACATTTCAAAACTAAACATTTAAATGAAAATAAAAAAATTCTAAATATTAAATCAAGAAAGGTATGAGTATAAACATGCTTCTAACACTAACACTAAGGAAGAATTGGTTAAAAACTGTAAATACTTATTTTTTCATGATGTTTAGTGCAATTATTTAGTAGTCTGTGGTGGGATGGGGCGCAGGATTGTTTTATGGGTTTAAGGGGGGTTTGAGAAGCACTGCACTAGAGCATCCCTTCGTTCAGACACAGTGGAAGATCTGATAAGACTCAGTGTAGAAGGGCCAAGTCTGGAAGATGTTGATGCTAGAGAGTGTGGTCAGCTGGTTTACGAGGCCAAAGATCAAGAAGGCCAAACTACAGGAGTTGGCCATTCGATGTATGTAACTACAATGGAGGATAGTCCATAATACATTGAGCCACGAGATGTTCAGTTTGCCCTTAAAACACTTAATTTAGATTTTATTTATCTTGAGATGTTTTAAGTTTAAATCTCTGCTCAGTGAAGCAATTTAAGCACCAACACTTTTTCAGTAAGTTACCTTTCTTGTAGAATTGTGCTTCAAATAAAGAACTTTATGTTGACCAGATTGTTTGTTAGTTGTTAGTCACTAGTCAATATTGCCTATATAAAATTTGGGTGCACCTAACTTTTGTGCGCGTGCACCTAAGAAAAAAGTTAAGCACCAGTGCACCCAGTGCAAAAAGTTAGTCTAGAGCCCTGGAGGAGGGTCTTCCAGACAGTTATCTGTTACAGATGCCTTTTCCCGACAGTGTAAATGTAAGCGTGACAGCGAAATGGCGCACACTCACAGATAAGCGTAACTCGCTATATAGCCAAAGAGATGCAGCCATTAAACACGGTCGAAAAAACAGCTTTTAAAAATATGCTGCAAACTTTTTTATTCTTAAGAATAAAAAGTTCTTTGTTCTTTGAAAGAGTGCACTTGCATTATTATGCTATTATATTGTCATACTGTAATTATATAATCAGTGAAATAAAATTGTCTTAAAATGACAATAATATCGTTTATCGCAATTAATTTTGGTGCAATATATCGCACAACAAAAAGTAGTTATCGTGACAGCCCTAGTTGCGCTTTTTATTTTATATTATGTTTTGTTTGAAATACGTCTGGGACACCTGTGCCTTTCAGAGCATGCTGAGGCTTGATGACTTGGGTGAATTTTTATGGCAAATGTATCATTTCCAACTCATCTAAACTTGTTTGTTTTCCGTTTCAAAAAAAGGCTCCCACACACAATCTCACTATTTCTCACATTAGTCATTAGAAAGATCTGTATCTGTATTGATTTGGAGTGTCATAACGTGTACACTCACTCACTCTGTGGTTGCATGCAGTGATCAGCCGAAGGGCTTGTGTTACCATCCCAGAGCATGCAGAGGCAACAAAAACCTCTGTTCCTGTGCTGCAAGGTCATTTTTTCCACCGGCAAACGTAAACGGAAGCTTGGCAGTAGTGACACCAGCATCAATTATTCAACCCAGGCTCTCTGCTTACGTCGGCATGGAAACGGCTGGTTTTGCATGTTCTCGCTCTGTAAAAGGAACACCCGATGTGTTCAGTGCTGCCAGTCATGGTGCCCATCACATCATTTGAGAAAAACAAAACATAATGACGTTCCTGTTGAGTCATTTTTCTCGGCCGGTCTCTTATCTGCAGAGGTTTGCATATACTGTATACACCCACACACATGGACTCGCACGCACGCACACATTAAAAGTGCTTGACAGACAGCTTGCAATCACAGAACCATTTCAGTTCTCAGTCCTCCAAGGTCTAGATAAAAGTCCCCTAGTGATTGATTTCATTTTTCAATTCCACTCTTCTTTTAACTCCAGCTCGCTTTTGTTCTCTGTCCTTTCTCTCTCTCTCTTTTTTCTACATCTTTTCAGTTCTTGCTTATTTCAGATGGAATTTGAATGACATGTTAACAAGATACAATTTCCACACTGCATATGCGTGCAGCATGGTGCTGCGTAAATAAGAGTGAAGCAGAAGAGTAGGTGCAAAAGCATCAAATGTTTAGTGCAGAAAACATGCTGAAAATTTACTGTAAACCTATTTATAAAACAATATTTAGTGGTTATAAGCTTTTATGTAGTAACAAATGAATGAAGTGAATTGGTCCCCTGTTATTTAAAAAAATGCAAGTTGCAGACACTTTGCTCAGTAAATCCGATTGAAATAGGAAGTACTCTTACATATTTTACATATATCTGTTGTGTGTGCATCTTTGAATCTTTGCAAGTTTGCATGTGCCTATTTATAAAGCAGATGTAAAAATAAAAGTTAAAGATCAACGATGCTTTCCATTGCCTGTGTAATTTACCATTAAGTCATCCAGTTTAGTCAGGTCAAATGCACTTTTGGAGTTAAAAATCATGTTGCCACATATGATATAGAGGGTGAATGAAACATTTCCCCATCTACACGTGTATAAAATCTTGAGGAATGAACTGCATGTCTTTAACATATTGACCAGCCAACTTTTAACAGGTGCCATCTCTCACTGTACATCCATTAAAGTAATGGAGACTAAGAGGAAAATCCATCATCTAAGAGCAGTAATGTGCTTGGCTGTCTTTCTTCTGACAGCAGCCTCTTCACATATAATCATTTTTTTCTCAGTGCTAAGGTTAACTTAGTTTTTTGATGTTGCTGGAAATCTAAACCGTAGAAGCCCTGCATATATAAAAATGCACAATAAAGGCAACATTACGAAATGTGTAGTTACTGAAGCAATAAGTCATTTTCTCTCTCTTTCTCTTCAGCTCTGCATGCCCAAAGGTCTGTCATTCCGAACACAGCGTGACAGTCGTACCCCACAGTTCCACTCTTTCCTCATCACAAGAGAAGACGGATCTCGCATTTATGGTTTCGTTCACACCTTCTACGAGGAGGTGACCAGCCCTCAGATCTGCTCTGCCATGCAGACGCTACACCAGATGCACCAAGCAGAGCATAATGCATCTGCCCATAACTGCCCTTCATCGTCATCCTCTTCCTCATCCTCCTCTAGTATGGACTCTTTAGCCAGCAGCCTGGATGAAGTTGAGTCTCCATCCTCATCTTCCTCCTCACAAGGGGGCCACAGGAGCTGTGGCTGCTCCGGCGAAGGCTACGATTCTGTTCGCGACACTCTGTACGTGTCCAAAGCAATGTGTCTAATTACGCCCATGCCCTTCATGCATGCCTGTAAACGCTTCCTGTCCCAAACACACCGTGCTGTCATCTCCCATCAGCCACCCCCACTCCCTTTGGAAAGCTACATCTACAACATCCTCTATGAAGTACCTTTGCCGCCTCTTGGACGCTCTTTAAAGTTCCACGGAGTGTATGAACCTATCCTGTGCCAGAGGCCTGGTGCCGGGGAGCTGCCGTTGGCTGATTTCCCACTGAGTGAGGCCTTCCAGTTGTTGGGAGTGGAAAATCTGGTGCAGATTTTTACTTGTGTCCTACTAGAGATGCAGATCCTCCTCTACTCACAAGGTATGAAACATACAATTTGAGCTTAGGAAATGTGTTTTTTGTTTTGTTTGGTCGTCTTTGTTTGCACCTGCCTAGTCCAGATTTATCCACTTGTGCTTGCTTTCGTATGGTTTTGTTGTTTTTTTGCTTTAGTTTGTTTTGTTAATACTTCCTTTTTGTTTGCTTTCATTTGATTTTGACTGTTTCATGTGCTTTTGTGTGTTCTGCTTGTTTAATTTTGTTTTGTTTCGCTTGGCCAAGTTGGCTTTGTTTGCTTTCATTTGGCTTTGCTTTCGTTCTGTTTGGTTTTGTTTGTTTGTTCATATTAGGTTGGTTTTGCATGTCTTTTTTTTGCTTTCAATTTCTTTCACTTGTTTTGTTCGGATTTATTAGCTTTCGTTTGGCTTGGTTTTGTCTGGTTGTGCCTGGTTTAATTTCCTTTCGTTTGTTTTCTTCATATTAATTTGGTTTTGCTTGGGTTTGTTGGCTTTTGTTTGGTGCATATTGTTTTTTATTTCATCTTGTGTTCTCATTATGAGGTTTTGTTACTATCATTACACAAGATAAATACAAAACATGTTTAGAACTAAATATAGATTTATTTGTTTATTACAGTAATGCAGTTCCCAAACAATATATTGACTTTCTGTATCTATTTCTAATGCTACGATAATTGTGTGATTTTAATTAATTCAGTTTCAAATGTATTAACTAATTGGCAAGCTCTACCTTTTATATCAAGCTTACAGGCTGTTAGTGTTTGACTTCACTGTATGCAGATCAGTTGATCTCTTATTTAAGCATTTAAATTTGAGTTCTGATGCTGGCAAGTGCATCTTTGCAGGGCCTTTGATGTGGATACTAAGCGAATGTGGAGGAGCCTAATGAATATTACATTACCCTGCTGCAGCACATATGCTTTTCAGTAAACACAAGCTGATACACATGCTAATCAATTCCTCTGACTGTTCTCCATATAAACAAATGATGGGATTTTTATGAGAAACATCTATTAATAATAACATTGCCCTCTTTTAGTAAGTTTACTAAGGAGTATTATGTGATAAGTTGCTTTTCATCTAACTTAACTTGGTATTGAACCATCATCAAGTGCCAAAGGCAAGTAGGAAAATGACTTTGATGGTTTAATAAAACAGATTTGCTTGCCAGTTTTAGGAATTTCAACATAATTCATGTTTATGATCTTCACTGATGTTATGCATATATAGTATAGTAGGCAAAAACAAATAGATTATTACATTTTATATCGACAAAACAACAATATACTAGGGTTGTAAAGCGATTAAATGAATGTATTAATTACACAGTGTTGTGATTTAATCTACTTAATCACAAATTAATCACACATCAAATTTGTCTGAGAAATTAAGAAAGCTTTAAATAGACATTACAAAAAGAAAAGACATTATGATAAAATGTTTGTTTATTTTGTCTGTCTAGATTACCAGAGGCTCATGGTGGTTGCAGAGGGAATCACAACGTTGCTGTTCCCGTTCCAGTGGCAGCATGTGTATGTGCCCATCCTTCCCGCTTCACTTCTGCACTTCCTGGACGCCCCTGTGCCGTATCTCATGGGCCTGCAGTCCAAAGAGGGCACGGACCGCTCCAAACTAGAGCTGCCTCAAGAGGTAACCTGTACAAACCTGCACATTCACACACTTTATCTCACCACAGCCACTTAGAAATCCCTGGGATGTGGATGCATCCATCAAGTGGGCTGTTTTTTAAGAGGCTTTATAACTTTGGATCCGGATTGGTTGGTGACGATGGATGATCTGCATATTAGAACGCCCTCAATGCCTTTACAAAGCACCAGAGGCCTTTGCTGAAAATAGCCTGACCAGTATGAGGCTCTTCTTTTACAGTCTTTGTTTCCCTCTTATTTCTTAGAGTGAATACATTACTTCCATGTTTGATGTCTTAGATTAGCTTCGTCTTCGTTTCTTTGTGTCGTGCTGTATCAGAATTCTTAGCAGAGGTTAATTATTCATGGTTTGTCCGTCTGGATGCTGCAAGGCTTCCCCACATCCTCATCCCTAAATCCCATTTTCAGTAACTCAGCATCCAGATTCCCTGCTATGCATTCTCTTTGAAGTCTCTCTGACCCAGAAAAAAAGACTAATGGCATCGAGAGCGAGACCGAAGGGGAACAATAGAGGAGATGGCTCATTTTGCTAAAGCAACATGGGTTTCCATTTCACTGCATCGCTTTTGTGTTTCTGTTTGCTTATATAAACTAATGGTTAAAAGTTTGGGATTCTGAAATCTTCTGTTCACCAACTCTGCATTTATTTGATCAAGTTGATTTGTTACAGTTAAATACACAAATATTGTTAATCACTGTATTAAGAAAATTTCAAAGAATTGTTTTCTATTTTAATATATTTTAAAGTGTGGTCTATTCCTGTGCTGGTAAAGTTGAATACTCAGCAGCCATTGCTCTAGTTTTCAGTGTCACATGATCCTTCAGAAATCATTCTAATATGTTGATTTGCTGCTCAAGAAACATTTGTTTTTATCAATATTGAAAACAGTTCTACTGCTTAATGTACTGCGATATTTTCAGGACCCACTGATTAGAACATTCAAATGAACCTAATTTATTTGAAATAGAAAATGTTTTAACATTATGGATGTCTTTACTGTCACTTTATAATCAATTTAATGCATCCATGCTGAATAAAAGGTTTTCTCTTGAACTTTTGAACAGTAGTGTAGAACGTCAAGAAATGATACTCTAATAAAACTCATTAAAATGCACAGCACACAAATATTGAGAAATATAATAAATGCAATACAATTATTAATAATAATTAGCATTTTGCCTCATCCACCATCTTTTTTTTCACTGACCTTGTTACAGGGCATTTTGGGATTGACATTTGCGTAGTCATCTCTTGAGGCTGGATTCTGCTAAAACGCTGCTCTCTCTCCTCACAACCGTTTCCTTGTCCTTGCGTTAAGAAGACCTCTTGAGGTTTTCTGATATGTCCTTGTGTAACAGCACTCCGAGTTTGGTTAACAGTGACATTTAGTTAAATTATTATGCTCCTGTCCGTTGCTTTTACCCATTTCAGAACAGGATTCTTCTGATCGGGAACAGTATTAGTATGCAATGAGTGTTAGATGCATATTTACAGTACAACACAAACCTACATGTGCACAGACATGTATACACACACTCATGTTTATGTAGCAATAAAAAAGTACATATAAAGAAATCTGACACAGATTTCAAATTATTTGCACTCATGAAAATAGTCATAGACGCATATTTTAATAGGTGTAGTGTTTTTATTTAGCTTGGGCAAACACATGCATACTGGCCTGAATGCTGGTTTCTGACAGGCTGTCAGCATTGTGGCCTGACAGAACGGATAGTTCTGCTTGACTGATTTATTTTTACAGCAACAAGGTCACTCTCACACACACTCACTCGAGGGCATTTTGACTGCATGAGCTACATTGCATGCGACTGAACTGCAATGTGTCACACAGTGAGATTTCTAATGATCCACTGGATTGATTTAACCTAATTCCAGATGTTGGCTTTGGTTATTAGGTCAGTACAGCTGATGATTTCTTTTGCAACTTGGGTCAGGGGTCGAAGTGTAATTACAGAAAAATCAGCAAGTGTTGTACAGTAAAACTTGAACTCTTACAATTGCAGACTTGGATGTGTGGCTTGAGGCGTAAATGTTAATTTGCACGCCTGTCTCTCCTCAGGCTAACCTGTGTTTTGTTGACATCGACAACCACTGCATTGAGCTGCCTGAAGACTTTCCTCAGTTCCCCAACAAGACCGAGTTCATCCAGGAACTCAGTGAGGTCTTGCTAAGTTTTGGTCTGTCTCCTGAGGGGGGCAAGTCCTCCCCTGATCCAGCTGTCAGCATGCGGACCTCCATGCTGGAGAAGGAGCTGAAGAGCACGTCCCTGAGTGAGTTGGTGGATGACCGAAAGAATGGAAACCTCGGTGGAGAGGTGCTGAACGTGCTGGAACTTCTTCAGGGCAACCCGACTCTGGAGCGTCTGCAGGCTCTGGCCAAAAGGACTGGGGTGAAAGTGGCCCGTCTGGAGGCATTGTCAGCGGGGCAGAAGACCGTAGGGGAGGAGGGCGTGGGAGGACGGTCTCCTGCCGAGGAAGAGGAGCTGAAGAACGCTAAATTGAACGTGCAGCTCAGGGAGGTGTTCGCTGCACGCTTTGCGATAATGTTTGCAGACTACGAGTCGTTTGTGATTCAGAACTCACCAGATTTGGAGTCCTGGCTGACCAATAGAGAGCAAATGCACAACTTTGACAAGGTGACGACTTGCATTCTACACACTTATTCGCAAAACGAATTTAGACGCACTCTTTATATTGTTGTAGTTAGGCACTTTTGTATTGGTCAGATGATACATCCATTTAAGTTCGTTCATTTGATTTCTCTTCAGGCCTCATTCCTTTCCGACCAGCCGGAACCCTACTTGCCCTTCCTGTCCCATTTCATCGAAACACAAATGTTTGCCACCTTCATCGATAACAAGATCATGTCTCAGTGGGAGGAGAAGGAACCCCTCTTACGAGTATTTGACGGGCGCATTGAGAAGGCCCGTCTCTACAATGTTCGCGCACCCAACTTGCGCTCATCAGTTTACCAGAAATGCACTTTTCTCAAAGAGTCGGGTAAGAAACATTAAGATTGATTTCTCATAATATATTAAAGTAAAATATATTTGATGTTTAATGTGCAGTGTCAATTATTTAAGCCGTTTCTACTACTACCACTTTCAAAACATTACCGATCTCTGACTGAACCAGTGATTCTTTGTCCAAACAATTTCAGATGAGGGAGCAAAAAAAACAAACACATGGAATATAGATGACATTTCATGATTCATCAAATAAGAAAACAATATTTTAAAATATCATTTATTTCTATGATGTTGTTACTTTTCTGTGTGACATGCGTCATCCTTCAGAAATCATTCTAATATGTTGATTTGGGGTTCAATAATATAATTAATGATAATGATTATCAATAGAAATATTGAATTTTCTGGAAACGGAAATCTTTTGTAACATTATAAATATCCTTTCTGTCACTTGTGGTCAGTTTAATGCACCCTTGCTAAAATAAAAGTGTTAATTTCTTTAAAAAATAAAATCCCCAAACTTTTGTACGGTTGTGTCCCATTACACACGTAAAAAGGAGTGGAATGCTATTTCATCTTGATTCTATTTTGAGGACATTTTTTACTGTTGGGTGGTTTATACTGTTCTTTGTCTCTATAAACGGATTTGGAAATCATTGATTTGCTGCATTGAAAATGTCTTTTTATGCCTTACTGGTTCTTGTGCAATCACATCTTCAGCAGTGCACCTTTCATCATTCTGTTTCTGAACCGATGGTTATTCCCCAGTCATTGCTCTGTCACTACAAATTGTGTATTTCAATTTTAATGAAGCCTGTAGAAAAAAACTAGCTGCGACGTATGTGCCCAGATGATTATAGAGAGTGACAGTTCAAGAGGGCGGCTGAGGGGCCGAGGAGACGGGGGGAGAAAGAGAGAGACAGCAGAAGTGGTTGAAAAATGAGGAGAGGAGCACAGAATGAAAGAACTGAAGAGTGTGTCCTCAAATAAATCATATGAATGGAGCGCTTTGAAAGGCTGCCAAATGCTGAATAGAAAAGAACGGGCGCCTGGCGCTGTATTGTGTCATCTTGGGGTGTGTGTGTGTGTGTGTGTGCTGAATATTGTTGACTGCGTGTCTGCTCGCTAAGCCCTCAGTACCATTGTTAGGTCAATAACCTCTTGTCACACTAAAGGTCATTGTTGGAAGATGGATGCTGCTGTTCTGGCTTAAAATGTGCTTCTGAAATGGCAAGCTCAGATGCCCTATAAAAGAAACACAATGCTCTATGGAAGTCATAACGTTGATTGGTATATTAGTTGCACGATTAAAATGCTAGGCAGTAAATGAATATGTTGGTATGAAAACAAGGTTTGAATTTATTCCAGTTTCTGGAAAAGAATCAATGAAGCTTTCTCGTTCTAACTATTGTAGCCACTTCCTTTTTCCTGTCAGGCTGATCAACAACAGCAACAACAATAGCCGTTGAATAATAAAGTAATTATAATTATTGTTAGACAATAATACAGTTATTATTAATTCATTTTATTTATAATTATTTATTTAAATTTTCTTAAAGTCACTGCTCCTAGTTCTTTATTGAAGTTATGTGTAAAAGTATAATTATTTATAAAAACTATGCAATAAACAATAATAATTATACTCTGTTTATTATTTATAATTCTAATAGTTTATTTAGGTTCTTTAAGACACTGGTCATATTTCATTATTGAAGCTGAAGTGTAAAATTGTTATATTAATTTATAAAAACTATTCAATGACCTCAATAATAAATCATAATTTATTATTCTTAATACAATAATACTTATTGTTTATGCTTGTATTATTATACAAGTACATTATAATAATATAATAATATTTGTTATTTATTATACTCTGTTTATTAATATTATTTTATATTTGGAATTTTGAATATTTCTATTATTTTGAAATACAAGTCACTCGCTCATATTTCATGACTGAAGCTCATTATTTATAAATTGTATTCTAAAATAACCCATGCAGTGTATCTAATTAAGAGCAGATACATACATTCAAATACTGTTGTGGAAGTCAAGCCTCAAGCTTACAGCTTATTATTATTTATTTTCAAGACTCGAGTCTCAAGCGGTCAGGACACAATGCCTAACCCCTCTCACTCGAGCTGTTTCTCCTCTCCAGCCCAGGCCATAGAGCAAAGACTGAGAAAGATCGACCACACAGCCATCCATCCTCACCTGCTGAATATGAAGATTGGCCAAGGAAAATACCAGCAGGGCTTCTTCCCCAAACTACAGGCTGATGTGCTCGCCTCAGGGCCCACCAACAAGTGAGTCCTCTTTATGGCACATGACACCGTAATGAGAGATTGAGCATTCAGAGTAGGGCATGTAACACTTCAGTGTCAATATTAGTTTTAACTCTCGGTTTTAAATTAAAACCAATATTCAATAACCCGAAATGTATTTAGCGGTCTTTTTATTTACTTTGTGGCAAAAAACACTAAGGCAAACTCTTTAAAGCTTGTATCAATGTGTGTGGGCTAATCTAATAATGGACACTCTCTTTGATCAGGTGGTCTAACCGCACATGCTCGACTCAGCGCAGAGTGGACCGTCACAGACAGCAGAACGACCATCTTGTGCTGGACAACGACCTCAAAGAGGTAAGACTGCAGCTTTCTTCCTCTTCAGCCTCTCTCCTCTCTTCCTCTTCATCTTGTTCTGTATGCAGCCTTTGATTAGCACACACTTTTTATGTCATTCTTTCCATCTTGAGTCTTTTTACTTACTCCATCTCTTTTCCACTGGTGCCTTCCTAGGGTCTTATTTGTCAGATGGTAGATAAAGCTGATTGTTGGCAGAATCACAAAGTAAATAAAGAGTGGTTTATCCAGAAATGACAATTCTGTCTTTTACTCACCTTCATGTTGTTCCAAATCTGTAAGACTTACTTTCTTCCATGGAACACAAAATAGGTTATTTTAATACTATACCTGTCGCTCTTTTCCATTGTTATTATTAACTAAAATCAAAATGATTAGAAATATAAATATTGGACAAAATATTTAAGCTTAAAAATGAAACCAAATCTATTCTCTTAGTTGCCAAAACAACTAAAATTCCTAAACCTGAAATAAAAATAAAGATAAATAAAAAATAATTATTTATAGATTAATAACATTGACAAAAACACATAACAGAATTTCAAAAAAAATATGAAATCTGAAAATGAAAGATAATTAAAAAATATATATAATTATGGTACATAATTCTAAAATAACCCATATACTGTGTAAGTTGTAATTTACTGATAAATAACCAACAAGCATTACGACCGAATCTCTGAATTAATAATCCAGACCAGTTTTGTTGGCTGATTAATTGTCAAAAGAATGATTTGTACAGGAACTAAATGTTGCTATGTCATAATTAAACACGTCAAGGACCCGTATGACTCATGTCAAGAATTTACGTTGTTTTCAGTGAGCTATTGGCTTATCATTATGATAATGAACAGTAAATCTCCATAAATCACAGATTCTTGATGTCTGAATCACATGAATGGTCTTCAGGGCTGTAAGTGATTTACATGAAATTTGACTTGTAAATGGCTTCTGATGAATCATGCTTAATGCTAAAGTCTCTTGGGCTTTTAGTGAATTTGCTTGTTCTCGTTTCTTCATTTGTCTCCATTTTCTTTTACTTCTGAGTTTGTCTTCTAGCTGATCTTTTCTTGCATTCATGTGCATGCTGCTTTTTCTTTCCTTTTCTATTGTTTCTTCGTTGTTTCTGTGTGCGTTTGCATGCTGTGTGGGCCGTACCACCTCACGGCAGGTGGAGGGGTGTTTGCTCCTGCAGAACTCTATGGCTTTCTGGGAGTGGGATAAGGCGCCACCCCCGCCTATTAAACCGCCTAAAAAGTCCTTCTCAGCCTGCTGTCTGGTATGTGGAGGCCTGACTTAAAACATTCCTTACATGCCCTTAACAAACTCCTCCCAGATTTCAGAAGTCCTCAGAGCCCTTCCCCTCAGACACACAGTGACCTTTGAACTCTGCTGCACACAATCCTGCCACCGGATGTTCCCACACGCCGGAGTTTGAGTAGTGAGCGCTTACCGACCCAGTCACTCGGCAATCATAAACCCCACAACAAAGACCAAAATCCTCTGCTTTATAATCAACCCCCTGAAGCCCAGTTGATCTTGTTTTTCTGTAAAGAAAGTATTTAAATGTGTGTCCTGATCTCTTTGTGTAGAAGTACATGCAGGAGGCCCGTAACCTGGGGAAGAACCTGAGACAACCCAAACTATCAGACCTGTCCCCTGCGGTCATCGCTCAGACCAACTGGAAGTTTGTGGAGGGTTTACTGAAAGAATGCAAAATGAAGGTCAGGATGAGTTTAACATGTACAGGTGTGTGTGTGTGTGTGTGTGTGTGTGTGTGTGTCGTGCGTGCGTGCGTGTTTTAACACGGAATACCTGGAAATGAAGAATGTTGGTTATAAGTCGGAGATTGATTGATTTATTTATTTACTTATTGACATTGAAATCATATTAAAAATAATAATAATTATTGACACAATTGTATATAATCATAATATTGGGCAAGACATGGAAATAAATATTTGGCTTATCATATTGACAAGATTTTTTGTGGTACATCTCCAAACTTTTTTTTGAGTTGCTTGATTCAAATAAGTGGAAAATTATGATTGGTTTTATTTACTTATTAATTATTTTCATCCCAAAAAATAAAATAAATCATGAAAATTAGTATTTTTTTTTTTTATGAACATTATTAAAAATATGGAATTATATTTCATATTAAAATGTCTGTGCTCTAAAATATTGAATTGGCTAGATATTAATCTTTAAAGAGTTGAATGTAATGCAATCCACTGTCATAACATCAACCTGTCTGTCTGGGGACTCAGCAGAATATTTTAGGGCACAGACATTATTAATTATGAAATTATATTTAATATGAAATTATTTATGTGCTTTAAAATAGTTAATCGGATAGACATTTAATTCAAGTCACTGTTCATAACATCAGTCAGTCTGTTGAGAGTCTCACTGGAGACCGTTGTAAACTAAGTATACTCGCATGCATTTATTAATTAAAAAGCTTGATGCTTAACATACAATACAAATGGAAATCTGCATTTGTATGCCGGGTTGAATCAGAGTTGTTGAACCGGGTTCTGAGTACAAGCATAATTACTAGTCTGCTGCATTAAATACCTTAGACTCAATCAAGATTGAAATGTCTGGTATGATGTTTATCAATGGCTGTTCAGACCAAGCGTATGTTGGTGGAGAAAATGGGCAGAGAGGCTGTTGAACTGGGACATGGAGAGGCGAACATCACCGGCCTGGAGGAGAACACACTCATAGCCAGTCTGTGTGACCTACTGGAGAGAATATGGAGCCACGGCCTACAGGTCAAACAGGTGAGACACACACAATTGGAAATGCGTTTCACATTATAACCCATGCAAGCTAACGCTGGGAATCACTGTGTGCTGTTATCCTGGTTCATAGGGAAAGTCTGCGCTGTGGTCTCATTTATCGCACTACCAGACGAGAGAAGAGAAAAACGAACAGCTGTCAGAGTCTCCAGGTAAAATACATATGAGTTCATAAGACGAGAAACAGGTCTACTCCAGTAACTGTGCAAATATAGATATAGAATGACTTTCAGGGCTGTTAGTTTCTGTAGGGCTGCGTTTAGTTGAGGTTCATCTCGCATAACATAAATTATTATTTGGTGCCTCTAGCACCGTTAGCTGAACTCAATTATGTGAAAACAAAATGCAAAACTTAGTTTGTGAAATATTTGTCATATGTAAATATATCAAAAAGTGATTAAAATAGGATTTGATAAAGTACTTCTCATGCTTTGTATGCTTGATACTGATTGCAAGGGTTATTGCTAACATTTAGCATTACTGCATCATATTGAAGTGTAAATATACTTCAGGGTTCGTACGGTCATGAAAAACCTGGAAAAGTCATGGAATTTTAAAACCGCATTTTCCAGGCCTGGAAAAGTTTTGGAAAAGTGAATAAACCCAGAAAGTTTTGGAAAAGTCATGGAAATCTATTTTACAAATCTCTGTATAATACAATTATGTTTCTTCAGGTCCTGAATTTCGTAACGGATTGCGATGGGCTATATCGCATATTTCTACTCTTTCCGCAGCTTTCAATTTAAAATGATGGATATTCACACATTTATTCAATAGCCTATAGCTTGTAGGCTGAAGAGTAAATAGATCCACACAGAATATCAAATCGGTCATTTGAAAACGGATTCATCAGCTGTGTTTCCTCTCTTTGACTTTCTCTGAAAACACGTAATCAGCGCATCTCGTCTGCACTAAAGAGCTGCACGGTGCGATACAAGTCTTTCTCTGGCATTTTGGTACAGTTGACAGAATTGTCACCTGCCTAATCGGATCATTGTTGCATTGTCACTAAAATGTAGCCTATTATTTGTTTGCACGTATTTTAAGCCGTTCTGTACTCGCGCGCTCCAGAGGCGGTTTCCGCTGCACTCAGTCATGTCCAAATGGCATCCGTATAAAGCCGCCTTGCGAGCACCAAATTGACTTTGGTACCAAACAAGCTCAGTAGAATCCTGCACGGGCCTCAAACATACACCCCAGTCCAATCCTTGTTCAGCGGATTGTTCAGCCCATGTCTTTCTTTCTCTCTTCCCCATTACACAGCTGCTGTTCTAGCCATTAAAATAGTTCAGTTTCGTTTTTAATGGCAAAGCGGATTCGTTTCTTAAGTTAATTTAGAAATATGTTTGGAAAATGTATTTGTTTATTAAATTCAAGTTTTGTATTTAAATTAGCTTTTGAGCAATCGGCCAGCTGCAGACAGTGAGTTTGACTATTATGTTTGATTAATTTAGCCTTCTTAAATCACCACTTGACTAAATAAAATCTATATATAAAATACTTAAAAGCATATCACAATGTTAGTTTAAACGTTTAACCTAGACAAATGTGTGCTATTAGACAGGTCGAGCTGCTCTTGTCAGTCGCGTATTGTTTCCACTAATCCTTTTCATCACCATAATAATTTATGGATTTCTAAAATACAAAATAAGGAGGAATCCTAAAACAAGCCCGATACCCGGCCCGCGTCTGACGTGAAAATTGTCCCAAGCCATAAACTAAAAGTCGAGGCTGAAATATGGGGCTCTAAAAGTGCAGCTTGTTGCGTTTAAGCGGCAAAATTACACACAAAATGACGTTAAAATGGCCATCCTGGTGAGCAGGGTGCGAACTACGGGGGAGCTAGGGGCTCCCCTTAATAATACATGGGCTCCCCTGAAAACATGATTTGTGGAAAGTAATATATTTTTTGGGGGGTGGGTCTCAAAAAATATTGACTGTTATTTTGACGTGCAATTTCAGTTTTGATCATCGTGGATTATTATGTCTAAAATTGCAACAACAAAAATCGTTAATTAATGCGTGACGGCGATTTAAACCTAACTCACTTCAATAAAGATAATTATAGGCCTACATGAGCATCTGCTGTCCTCGATTACGCAGCGCTCTTGTTAGGATGACAGAAAAAGCTTTAAAAGTCTGCTCTGCCTCAGCGGCAAACAGCGCTCGTCAATGTCAAAGTTATTGAATTCAAATCAAATCAAAGTAGGCGGAGTTTAGCGTTCACAGATGCTGAGCGCGCGACGAAGCGTCAGATTAATAAAAGAGAGCGAGGTAAGATGTTTAGTCAACTGTTTTACCAAAGAAATGTTAAATGACCGACAATTCTATTCAGTGAAGCAAACTACTCGACTTGTTTCTCAAATATGCCCATTTTGAGAGTGAGAGAAAGAGAAGAAATGTGTTTTAATTATCTGCATCTGTTTGTCCCTACAAACAATAAAACTGTGAATTTAGTTCTACTTCAAAAACACGTCTACTACTACTGTTGAAAAATAATACAACTTTATTTTATTAAGACATAATCACAAAATATTTTATTTTTAATAGTAGGCTAAATCCCCTTTATTTTTCAACATGTAAATGTTTAATTTTCAATCATTAAAATATAAATTAAATCGATGTTTCATTCCTTAATCTGATAACCAGTCAAATTTAAATACACAACACAGAATTTCTGAGGAAAAATAACAATTCATAAGGCTACTGTAAGAGTAAAAAATAATGTTTGTATGCATTCAAATAATCAGACGAGCTAAAACAGAATTTGGCAACAATATAACATAAGGTGAGAAAAAAATATAACATTTCATACGGCCCTAAACATGTCATTTTTGTTACACTTTTAATAAATTAAATTGTTAAATTGTATAAGTTTCATGATTTTAATTAATTAGACATGCTTTTTGATAAATACAATTTAATTTGATCATTAAAAAGGAGTCCATAAAATGAAAACGGAAAAAAACGGAATCTAGAAAAATTGAAATGAAAAAAAAATGAATTTAGAAAAAAATAAAATGGAATTTGGGAAAAATTTAAACGGATTTCATAGGGCCCTACATATATATATCTATATATATAATTGTATCTTTTTTTGTAGCTTTTATGTATCTTTGTAAGCCTATTGCAAGCGCACAAAATCCCCCCGTTATAAAAAAAGAAAGAAATGGGCTCCACAAAGTCCACGGTATAATTCGAACACTGCTGGCGAGTATCCTTGTAAGCATTGTCATTTTTTTCTTAAGGTAAACACTTGTGAAAGAGAAAAGTTTCCAAAACGAAATTCTGGCCCTGCGTTTAACTGAGTTAAATAAATGAATGATGTGATATGTTCTCTGTGTGGAGTAAAGGTCCTTACACACCGAGTCAGAAATGTTTGTATGCGCTTTTGCGTGCAAGGACCTTCACATCTGGCGCAGTTTCAGCTTGTACTAAAACAAAAAAGCAAACAATAGTATTAATAGTCATTCATTTTAGTTAAAATGCTATGATAATTTGAACAGATTTTTATTCTTATTGTAAAATAATGTGAAATTAGGTCATGGACATTGTCTCAAAAGTCATGGAAAAGTCATGGAAAAGTCATGGAAATTTGTTGGTAATAATGTGTACGAACCCTGATACTTGTACGCAAAAACAATATGCTTTTTTTTAGACCTAAAGCTTGTTTTTCGTTGTTTTGGGGAATTTCAAGACCTAATTAAGTTGTGAACATGTTTAGCTAACTTTAAATTGCTTAGTGCTTCTCATAGAAATACTGAAAGGGACATATAAGCTAATGTTTTATGTTCATAACTGCAATAGTAATTTCAAAATCCACTTGAAATTGCATTTTGGCCTTCGGTTCACATAGTCAGAAGGCTTTGTGTTCATGTATACAGTATGTCTAGACTATGTCTCAGTGCTTAGCAACACTTCTACATGCTAAGCATGCTAACAGTGCCTCAAGAAGGGATTCCAAATTGCTGTTTTCTTTCTTCTAAAACTGCTTTTAGTGCTTAAACTGTTTGTTTCTTGCTCCACAGTGGCCAATGGCCAGGAAAAACGGAAGCCAGAGTCCAGTGTTGGTCTTCCTGCATTACGTGCATCAGTCATACAGGATATGAGGTGTGTTTATTCCCTGAGGACAGTTGTATACCGTAGTGCGTATTACTTTGTTTTGGATGTATAATTCCGTTGATGATGATGGTTTTTAAAAAAGTGATTGATTTGCATTGCTTGCAGCCTCTTCAATCCACATACAGTGAATTACATTATTGCTTTTGATTCTGTCTTTCTTCATCATCCTTTCTGTTTCGACTTCTCAGACACATCCAGAGCATGGGAGAGATTAAAACCGATGTAGGTCGAGCACGTGCCTGGATCCGTCTGTCTCTGGAGAAAAAACTACTTTCCCAGCATCTCAAACAGCTGCTGTCTAACCAGGCCTTAACCAAGTACGTACAATACTTAACACACACACACCTGCAGGCTTTCAGACTCTCACGTACACACACACACACACACCTGCAGGCTTTCAGACTGTCACATACACACACACACAAAAAATGCTCATCTCAAGAATTTGTGAGTGATGCAAACAAGCACACGCATGCTGACCCGTTTCAAGTAAGTGTGCCTGTTATTAAGTATGCGATGCTCCCACAGGAAGCTGTACAAACGTTACGCCTTCTTGCGCTGCGAAGAGGAAAAAGAGCAGTTTCTCTTTCATCTCCTGAGCCTGAATGCTGTGGACTACTTCTGCTTTACCAGCGTCTTCACCACCATAAGTACGTCCCATAAAAAGAGAGACACACACACAGATGTACAGATAAGCAAATCAGGACTGTATCTACTTAGTTGATGTATATTCAAATTTTGGTTACATATTTGATGCAAACACTCATTAAAAACAGCAGGGAACATCTTCTGTATTCATCCAGCACTTGATATTGAGTAGAT
Organism: Gymnocypris eckloni scoliostomus; assembly: GCA_027564155.1. NCBI lineage: Eukaryota > Metazoa > Chordata > Actinopteri > Cypriniformes > Cyprinidae > Gymnocypris > Gymnocypris eckloni. The sequence goes on along the minus strand of CM050432.1, from coordinate 13,985,907 downwards.
GCTGCGTGACGGACTGATTGATTAACTGACCAAGGCATGAAAAATTAATATTTATGCTGCACAACAGAATGTCGCATCGCAACATAGACTATCCTTTTAACTAATTATGAATTCATTTTTCTGTCTTTTTGTATAATGCTGTGTTTAGTTGCAATTTTATTTTTTTTGCATCCTAAGTGATTCCATACAGGGCCGTTATCATTCCAATCAAGAAGCTCAGTAACACAATGACGACGTCCAACCCCTGGCTGTGTGTGTCCGGCGAGCTGGGAGACTCCGGCATCCTGCAGATCACGAAGAACGTTCTGGAAATGACGTTTGATGTGAGTGCCGTGACATCACGCTTCAGCTGTTCTGCTCTGAAACTGATACTGCAGTTTATTTTGAGTGTGTCACAGTTTGTGTTCCTGTGGGACCGAAACAATCATCCATCCTGCTATCCGCAGAATTGAGTGTGCTTGCAGGTTTTTCGAGCATCTGTTAGATCGAAACGGTTTGTGGAAAGGACAGATATAGCTGAAAAAAATATTTTAAACAAATGATAAATCTCATGATAACATGTCAAAAGTGTTTAGTGGATTAAATACAGCGTACTGTGATACTGTGACTTTATTTCAATTGGCAATACAAATTTAAAAAGGAGGCAATAGAACAAATACTACCATAAAGTATAAATTGTTGACAATCTAAATCATAAATCTAAATTGAGGACTGTAAACATAATCTCTGTACATATTTTATTAACATTAACATTATTATTAAAATGATTCGATTACATTTTTGCAATGCATCATATTCTAAATAGTTCTAAAATGCAAATTTTAGGTAAGCAAAATATGATTTATTTCTTTTTTTTTTGTGGAAAAATGAGATTCACACAACCGCTGTTGTGAAATTGACTTTGCTTTGGGCTTTCAAAATATTTATCATTCCCTCACTATTGAAATGATTCTCTTGATGTCCAGATTATGTATTTTTTTCCCCAAACTGAATGTGATTCATGCATTAGTGATCAGAACCTCTTTATTTGTGTACTTCCACGAATCTATAACTTTGAGGAAGGAGATATTATTCTTACATCCCACCTCATACAACCAATCACTGCCATTTGTCTTGCTGTCAATCACCCATCATGTTCTAACTCATTCTGTGTCCTCTCGCAGTCTGCCTTTAGGCCTCACACGCACATCTCCATCGCCTACAAGGTTAGGTGCACATCCCTGCATTTTATTCCTCTCTCTCTCTCCATTTATCCATCTCTCCATCTACATAGAGAGATCTCCTCTTCTTCTCCTTTGGGTTGTTGGTTTAGCTGTAAATCTTGTGATTTTTGCATTCCAAATTTTGTATATTTACTCTCTAAAGCTAGTTTTTAACTCTCATTTGGAACTTGCAGAGTGTTCATTTTGGACCCTGTTTGTACACTTGCTTTTATTCTGAATGCCTTTAGAGCCGTGGGTTTACTATGGTCTAAACCAGCCATAGTGCTTTGTACACGTTCTCTATCTTGGTGACCTTCCTCTGCTCAACCCTCACATGGGTTCAGTTATTCTCAGACAGCCTCTCAATGCCTCTGACATGGTTGTCTTTATCTGCTCTGTATGTGTGTCTTACAGTGTCAGAACCTCGGGAAGTTGACAACAGTGCAGCTGGGTCATGATAATTCTGGCTTGCTTGCCAAGTGGCTGGTGGATTGTGTCATGGTCCGCAATGAGATCACCGGCCACACGTACAAGTACGGCCTACTTTAGCCTCTTGCCATTCATCCTGCACCTTTTCTGGTTTTCTTGTTATTTACTCGTTATCCTTTCCAGGTTCCCGTGTGGCAGGTGGCTGGGGAAGGGTGTGGATGATGGCAGTCTTGAGCGAGTTCTGATTGGGGAATTTGTAGTTCCGTGCAACGATGATGACGGAGGAAGAGGGTCTAAGACTCCGCCCCTTCAGCGATCACCTTCCCAGATCCGACGAATCAGCATCACATCACTTACAGGACGTGGAAACAGTAAGTTCAGCTTGAATTTCAATGGTGCTCAGTCATTTGATTTGTTGCGCTGGCGGTCATCTTGGACTTACACTGACACCTAGTGGTTAAAATGTGGTATTGCATAAATAACGTTATTTATCAGTGACAATGTAGAAATACTCTATTAGTAGTCAGCCACAATTAAAACTATTTTTAAACAAATTGTCTGATGATGGGATTTATGGAAATTAAGTACATAGTACTCTCCTTGTATATAAATCAGCTTTTATTAGGCTACTGGATATGATTGTCTATATCTATTGTGAATGCACATTCAAAACTATTTTTAAATGATAATTAATGTTAATTTCTTTAGGTGTAAAATCTTTGTAATATTTGTGTTAAATGCAATTCTTCTCTCTACAGAACCAACAACTGTACAGATACAGGAATCCATCGGTGAAGCAGTCAACAATATTATAAAGCATTTCCACAAACCAGAAAAAGAGGTATGATATGCCCACGCATGATTATTATCATTTTTGCTGTCCTTTTTGAATCTAAAGGTGTGTCTGTGCTTTCAGAGGGGCAGTCTTACGGTCCTGCTGTGTGGAGAGGGGGTCTTGTGTGGGCACTGGAGCAGTTCTTCCATCATGGGTTCCGCTCGGCTCGAATCTTTCAGAAAAATGTTTTTGTGTGGGACCTCTATGGTAAGCTTAGCTTATTAGATGTTTCCCTGTGACAGTAGAAGAGAAAAAGAAAAACTTCATTTATCATGTTTCTGTTTTAACCATATCTGTGGTTTAAAGCTTAACTTACACTATGAATTTGTATTTATTTATGCTCGTCAAGGCTGCATTTATTTGATCAAAAATGCTGAAAAAAGTAATGTGAAATATTGAAAAATAAAATAACAGTTATCTATTTTAATATACTTTAAAATATATGTATATTTTTTGTGATGCAAAGCACTAATTTTTCATCAGTCATTACTACAGTCCTCAGTGTCACATGATCCTTTAGAAATCATTCTAATATTTTGATTTATCGTCAATGTTGGAAACAGTTGTGCTGCTTCATATTTTTTGGAACCTATCATATTTTTTTTATTTTATTTTTAGGATTATTTGAATAAAAAGAGCAGCATTTATTTAAAATACAAATCTTTATTATCTCTTTTTAGTAATTTATGTTTATATATATTTATGTATCGGAGGGTGTAAAATAACTTTAAATATACTTTAAATACTTTATCCTCCAACAGTACTTTAAAATGGAGACAATTAAGCATTTGCCAGTTCTCAAGTCGCACGGGTATATGTGTAGCACAAGGGCCAAAATTATTGATTTTTCTTTTATGCCAAAAATCATTAGGATATTAAGATCATGTTCCGTGAAGATATTTTGTAAACTTCCTACTGTAAATATATCAAAACTTAATTTTGATTAGTAATATGCATTGCTAAGGACTTCATTTGGACAACTTTAAAGACTATTTTCGCAATATTTAGATTTTTTTGCATCCTCAGATTTCAGATTTTCAAATGGTTGTCCTATCCTAACAAACCATACATCAATGGAAAGCTTATTTATTCAGCTTTCAGGTGATACATAAAGCTCAATTTCGTGGTCAATGGTCACATTTAGTAGTGTTTTGTGTGTGATTAAAAACCGTTATTTATATTATATTGTTGTGCTGCTTAAAATATATAAAATATTCTACTCATATATATTATAATGGAGTTCCTATGTCTGTGTGTTGTACAGAGAGAACAGTAGCGTTTATGGAGAATGGAGATCAGATTGGAGACCTGCAAGAAACACCAGAGCTTCTAGGTCTGAATTGTGAATCTTTCTGTCGATACGTCAACGCCATTAACAATATGCCACGCAACATTGGCAAGGATGGCAAGTTCCAGCTGCTAGTTTGTCTCGGGGCGAGGTAAGAACACACAAATGCTCCTTTAAAGTAAACTAATTTAGTTTTTTAACAAACAAAATGTATTTACAGCTGTCTGTTCGTGTATTCCCACTCTCTCAGAGACCGACTGTTGCCACAGTGGCTCCCTCTACTGGCCGAATGCCCCGTCATGATACGCATGTATGAGGAGACCGCGTTACTGAGAGACAAACTCACCGTCAGCTCTCTCGTCCCAGTTCTGGAAACGCTCCATGACTTCCCCATCACACTGGAGAGCTCTCTAACTAAAAGCGTTGAGCTGTAACTCCACAGCGTTGAGCTGCCCGCCTCTCTGCTGCCACCTTCAGGGCCAAAGCGGCTCTACGAGTACTCTGCCTCGTGCATTCACTGACCAGGCGAAGGACTGATGACTCATCGAAGCATCTCTCAACACAACGGATCCCCAAAGAAATGAACTCAGACGTGTGTTTTGTAGCAGTATTTGGAGTTGTGCTCTTTCTAATTGAAAGCGTTGATGGATTTTTTTTGAGAAGACAAACTTTTTCCTGTGGATTTTGCTTTCAAACCTGTGGTCGTTTCCGCGCACATCTGTCTGCGAGTCGAATTCACTAGCGTTTATGCTGCAGATCACGTGCCGTCTTTTGAAAGCACTGTTTTATGCAAAGTTTGTCAAGATACAGAGAAGCCTTAGTACTGACAGATTACATGTCCAACAAATTAAATAACCATTATTTGACTGTCAAAATTATTATACTGAGGAATTCAGACATGAAGTGTTTCTAATGAACTTAATGTCTGGGTGATTAAACCGATGCTATCGGTGTTCTGATTGGCTGTTAGTTTGGAAGAAAGATTCTTGATGTTCGGATAGTCTAAAATTGAAGATGTCAATCTGAAACATCCTCCTGGTTAAAAGCCTGTCAAATGAGGAAAAAGGACTTTCCAATAAGATGTGACTCGTGGTATGTTACAAGATGTGTTTATATGTGTGATAGTAATGCGTGAGTGGTTTAACATTTGGGAAGATGTTTATTTTGCCAATGAGTATTAACTTCAATCTTAGATACTTCTGTATCATGTTTGAATTTTTTCTTTTTAAGAAAGAAACACTGGAAGTCACCGTAAAGCAATAACAAGCCTGTTTCAGATCTTTTTGCCATTATACTTAGTCACAGTTAAAATCTCTCAAATATTAATTATTACAGTTGTGGGGTGCTTTAAATATAAAGCGTAAACCCTAGTATTTACCACTAATCGAAGGTCTAAATGCAGAAATTACTTTGTGTATCTATGTTTGATTACTGCAGGACTTGCACATTGCTTAGAAATTAATAAGTATTGTCCTTATTTCATCCTTTATGTTTGTTCAGTTTTAATCCGGAAGCCCTGCTGAGAGAAATCAAGTAGTAATTACATATAAATTACAAATGTTATAGAATGAATAACAGCTTTGAATCTCTTAAAGGTATAGTTCACCCAAAATTCAAACTCTGTCATCATTTACTCACCCTCAAGTAGTTCCAAACCTGTATGAATGTCTTTGTTCTGCTGAACACAAAGGAAGATATTATGAAGAAAGTTTGTAATCAGGCTGTTTTTGGGCACCATTGACTATCATAGTAGGAAAAAAATGATGACTTAATGTACATTTTTGGGTGAACTATACCTTTAATGTTACTTAAGTTTTGTTTTTTAAGACTCTCAGCATTATATCTAAAAGCTGTGTAGCACGTCATCCTGTGTATTTTTTATTTCTTTCTATTTTATAATGACTCGGATCATTTGTATGTCTTCATTTTCGAATGATGCTTTTGTGACACTGGTTGATTTCGGATTGACACAATCTTTGGGGGATTTATGCAGTATGCTGACACGGTATAATTTATTTATTTGAGTAAATCTACTTTCAGGCTTTGTATAGTATGGAACGTCTATGTTGCGTAAAAGTCCATTTTATTTTAGGCCCCAATAGTTGCTGAAATCCCAGAGAATCCTCTCGCTGGAAGCCGCAGGAACTGTCCCTTTTGTTTGCGGTGCTGATGCATGCCACATGTTTTAGATCTCGGAGTACTGTTGCTGTAAATGAATTTGTTCCTCTTCTAGATCTTGCCTCGTTCCGTCTGTTTTCCCCCTGTCCAAAAGCTTCTAAACATCGATCATATTATAAAAAGCTCCCTGTCTAAAAATTAGTGGGTTCCTCCATGTTTATATTTGTGAAGCAACTCATTAAAATCGCTCTGTTCATCCATATCGATGTCCTCTCTGAACTTCTTGTCATCTTGTGAATGGTGTGTGCAGACGGGACATTATTTCAACACACACTAGGCATGCATGGTATTCCAGGACAGCGCTCCGGTCCTAGAGAACATTCCTCTATGAAGAGTCATTCTTCATGGAACAGTATTTTTAGTTTAGGGACATGCTGATGGCATCTGTGAAACAACTGTTCTGCACTGTCTCATAAGTGTTTTATAGTAGAAACCTGAGATTTCATGTTAGGGGAGACTGGAGAGTGTTGCGATATGAAGGTTTAACCAGTTACAAAGTAGCTTGTTCGTTCATTCATTCATAAAAAAGGTACAAAATCCTTGGGGCAGTACCTTTTGTTTTTTTTTAAAGGACGATTTTGTACCTTGTTTACCTATAAATAGGCATATTAGTCACTTAAAATCCTTAAAAGTAGGCTACATATTACTAAACGTCTTAATACCTAAATGGTACATACTGTATAAGTACCCTTTCCCCTGAGGAGTGTCTAGCACCAAGCTCCTAAAGTGACAGAAGAAGCTGTAATCTTGTGTAAAAATATAAAGCATTTACAGGACAAAAAGATATAGTAAAATTGTCATAATTTGATTTGTGATTGCAAATGAATGTCAAAAGACAGTTTACTGTGGATTTAATTCACTGTAGTGTTATCTTTACCATTTTTTAAATATTTAATATAACATATCTACAAAATGCAATTAGGGGTAGTGATTTCAGCTATTTCAGACAAAGGGATTTAATTAAATGTTAAGTTGAAATAAAATGTAACTTGATAACCACAATAAATGAATGCACAATTTTTTAAATGTTCTGTATATCGCATGCCATGATCCAATATAGTGGTGCAACAAAAGCACTAATAGCTCATTTGACAATAATTCAGTTTAAGTACATAGCCTCATTTTCTAAACGAATCTATAGCAAGCAAATATAGCAATATTACAGCAAAGTGTGAGGAAAAACACGGAGCTATAAACTCAAACAAAATTTGCACTTCCCCGTTTTCCCTATAAATGTGATTGTTTGAAGTAAATAAACGCTTTTGTCTCGAAACCTATATCAATTTTGGTTAAAAATGTACCATTTATAAGGTCTAATGTCGTTAAGCTCTTTCAGCCTATTTCATTTCTTCTGCAGAGCCGCCAAAACAGCCCTCTCGAACTATTTTCGTGATGAAGCACCGAGCTGGCGACATGTGCTCATGGCTGTCGGCCGCGGAGCGAGAAGGACGTGCTGCGTTCAGGTTCAGACTTCTGCGTCTGCTGTCCTCGTCCGTCGTAGTAGAGCGTAGCCCCGCCCACCGGGATCACAGCGCACTGGCTGCTGCCCTAGCAACCGGACCCGCCCATGCTTCCCGCGTAATTTTCTCTTCCTTATATGGGCAATAGAATGCAGACGCAGTTCAAACGTCAGCCGCGTATGCAAATGAGGTTGATTGAAGAAATTCAGAAAATGGTGGATGGAGCTCGGCGCATGCGTAAACATTTTACTATACTCAGACAGAAAGTGAGACAGTAACGAGTGGCGCATTGTTAAATGAGTAACGCCTGTAACTCTTGGACTTCGCTGTGTGGTTTGACTTCAACTGCTTCAAGTCGAGGTAAGAAAACCGGGCTTTAAAAAAAGCTACTTAACAGTTTATGTGCGCGCAGATGATGTTATATTCGCCTTTCGAAGGGCCCCTTTAAGAAGTTGTGTGACAGTGCTGGCGCATTCATTACAGATGTAGCATTAAGATCACTTTTGACGCTTGCTGAAATTGTTTCACGTTTTTGCTTGAGTATAAACGCGTGCGATAAGTTCAGTGTTAACACTTGAGGAGGCTGTTCACACAGCGCATCACATTCAGGGCGCTCGCATCCTTTACTGATGACCGTGTTTGAGAACAGCTTCGATTCATCTGAAGCCGAAATCCATTTCTATTACACTTATAAGAACAGATGTCAACACAAATAAGTTTTTGACAAATACTCAATATTGCATTTTAAATGAAACCATTTGCATTCGCGTACTGGTTAAAAACCGAGAACTAGGTGCACAAACTATAACAGCGAACATGCGTTCTGGTATATTTGTGTTGTCCGCGTGCACTGAACACATTTGGGCTGTTTCTAGTCGTTTTGAACTTGCGACACTGAACTGCGTGTGGTCTCTACTATGCTGCTGCTGTTGGTGGGTGTGCTTCAAAACAAACCCGCATTTTCACAAGCTCATCAAAGTGTCCAAGCTTCACTAACTCAAGAAGTTCAACTTATGTAACGATTAAAGCTGTGCTGCTGTAAAAGATGCACTGCATGTGCGACGGAGGCGGTGTCACTGACGCATTTAAACGTGGAGCTCATAAAATCGATATTTTATTGTAATACCCTGTTGGACTGTTTAAAAGTCCATTTATTTATCCCGTTAAGAAAATAAACATGCAAATACGTGTTTTGTTAGGCTCGGTGCTCTTGAGCGAAGTTGTAGCACGGACAGAATGTGTTTACAGTCTCGAGCGCAAAGCATGGAGTCGCACGAGCCACTGACGCAGAGTCGCGCGGAAAACAAAGAGCAGCAGTCGAGCGGTTCGATTAAACTAACATGTCTTTCTTCGCTGAGCACCACTGGCGACAAAGAAAGCGCGTTAATTAGTTGCTCGCAGCGAGCAAGAGTCGTTTTCAGTGAAACTGCGGGGGAAATGCTGAATGTGTCTGTTTAAAGATGCCGTGCGGCGCGCCATGCTTCCGCGCGAGCTAGTGGTGGGCGGTGAATACGGCGGTAACGTTACACACGCACCATTTCTCTGCAGTGCGCGGACGAGTGGACATTTAAACGCCGCGAAACATTGATTGTGTGCGTATTATGTCATCTGGATAACTTTAGATGACCCATTCAGACGTGTTAATGGCACCTTTGGTCGCGGTTTCCGTAACGGCTTCGTATTACTTTCTGGCCTCCATTTTCTGCCCCTCCTCTCCTCTCAAACGCGTTGCCATGTTTGATTGCGTCAAGCGCCAGTTCAACTCGCGCACTTGCACTGTACCGTTTTAGAAATATGCTTAAATATCAATATGCATATATTTAATTAAACATGGAAATGTAAAGTTCAGATAGACATCGGATAGATGACCCAGTTATAATGTATGAATTTGATGCCTCGCCAGAGCACCGCTGCTGTCACCGATCAGTGTCGATGCGCGAGGCCAGTCCACCGGTGTCCGGCTCTATCAGCACCGAGGTTATATAAGACCGAGCGCTCAGTGTATTAAGCTCCTATCCCACTGACTGACGCGATGATGACTGATAACCCATCTCTCTCTCTCTCTCTCTCTCTCTCTCTCTCTCTCTCTCTCTCTAATATAATACAATCTTGTAATAGGTTAGTTATATGTGCCCCTGGAACACAAAACCAGTCATAAAGGAATATCTTTTGAAATCTAATCACCTGAAAGCTGAATAAATAAGCTTTCCATTGATGTATGATTTGTTATGATAGGACAATATTTGGCAGAGATACAACTATTTGCAAATCTGGAATCTCAGGGTGCAAAAAAATCGAAATATTGAGAAAATAAGGTTGTCAAAAGTCCTTAGCAATGCATATTACTAATCAGAAATTAGTAAACATTAGTACAAAAAAGTTTTGATATATATTTATGGTAGGAAGTTTACAAAATATCTTCATTGGACATTATCTTTACTTAATATCCTAATGATTTTTGGCATAAAAGAAAATCGATAATTTTGACTCATACAATGTATTGTTGGCTGCTACAGATTAAGCTCCAAAATGACAAAAGTAGCCAAAACATTGAGCTGTGTGCTATGTTCCAAGTCTTTTATAGCCATATGATAGCGATAAACCAAAGTTTAAGTCATATGGACTACTTGTAAGACATTTATGGAACTTTTTGTCTTTTTGGAACTTGACTGCATCAGTTCCTTTTAATTTTACTATAGAGAAATATGCTTTTTTGTGTTTAATGTAAGAAAAGTAAAGGATGGTGATGTGAAGGGGAGTAAATCATGACACATTTTTAGTTTTAGGGTGAACTCAGATTTAAACCCAGTGCAGGTTGTCTGTATTCGGCCTCTAAACTCGACTGGACTCAGTGTTTTACAGCATTTCTCCGGTGCTGAGGCAGACTGGGCATGGCCAACCAAACACAATGCCTGGCTATCAACACTCGTGTATTAAGTGTACTACTGTAAATATCCAAAACTGTAGATTTGACTTAAGGCTTTTGGAAATGAGCATGAATGCTAAGGAAACTAATTGTCTAGATGAAATGCATGAATTTTGCATGCCTTTTAAGAAGATTTGTATTCTTTTATTTTGTTTTGCAACCACGTTGCAGCATAATTTAAGAATAATTTGGGCACATTTTGAGACAGTCCCAGTATATTTTTGTAGATAAATACAAGAAAAGAACAAAAATGAAACCAGACTTTGACTACATGACACCTTAAGATGTCATTGTTTAATTATTACAGGGATTGAATTGCCTTCTGCTATTTTTCAGAATTGGTTATTTTTAATATTGTCTCATTTAAAGCCAAAAAGCCCAATATTTTGCTATTTATTCAGCAATCTTATATTAATGTGTTCATATACCTCCTTTCTTGCTTCCTACCTTTTGTAAATAGTGTTTTCACAATGACAGATACTACTTTTTTCTTTTGGCTTTTTCTCCAGGGAAAATACTGAAAGGCTAAACCAATGTCAGCTTGTACATTTTCATTATAAATGACTGTCTGTAATAAGCTTTCATATATAAGGAGTATTCATACTATATATCCCGAGGTTTCCTTTTTGTTCCAATCGGTCTGTCCTGCCCGTTTCTTTATAATTGTATTGTTTATGATCGACGCACACAAACTTCTGTTTAATTCCTGGCGGTGGCGCTAGAGAGCTCATTTGTTTCACACAAAACACTCCATTGCATGAATCGTTTTTCTTTCTGGGCAATTTATTTAATATGTGCTCCGTTTTGAAATGGGTATTTTGATGGTGGCAGCTTGTGGCTTTAGTGTGAATATGACATGAACAATGACACTATTCATGGTAACATCCGTTCAGGGGAAGCACCTATTGAGTCATTTCTATGACGGCGTTATTTGTAAATATAAGATGTGTAAGACTGAACAATGGTTATTATGAATACTCTTTTGTCTTATTTATTTCATATTTATTTGTCTTGTGTTCTTTTCTTTTTAAGTCTCATCCCATTTTGTCATAGTTCTGTCCTAACAACACTGCAATATGGACTGAAAATGCTTTTACACATCACAGATTGCCGGCCGAGACTCACTAAACGTTATGGAGAACTTCAGGACTATAAATCAGACTTTTTCGGTGTATGCCAAGTACAACTATTTGATTATTTGTATACGTTTGTTTGAGGGTTTCTAATGCCCATACTTTTCCTTAGACTAGTCTTTTAGTTGTAGTGCTACAGGCATGTATGGTAGCTATGCACTTTGTATTCACAATACTAGAGATATAAGGAGCAGGTTTTGTATTTTTTTACATATTGTACTTTTTACTTGTTCCTCAATAAATGTAACTTGTGATGGTTACACTTGTTATGTGCATTGGTGTAAACATGCATTTGGCAGCCACTTGCATTCAGATTAATATTTTACTAACATGTTCTGGGAATTGAACCTATGACCTTGTCCTTGCTGTAGAAACATGATACTGTTTGAGCTACAGGAACATAGGTCATGCCAGCAAATAAAATAAAATGAGCAAGATAATGGAGAAATAGAAAGACAGTGGCTGGTATTGCTACACCAAAGCTGTGGATTCACAGAGAAAAGAAACAAATACTTTCATTTAGCAAGGACATATTACATTGAACAGTAAATACTCTTATAATGTTACAAAACATTTCTATTTCAAACAAATGCTGTACTATTAAACTTTTCAATTCTGAAAAAAAATGTAACATCTGTATTAAAATATTAAACATACAACATTTGATAACAGGTTTTATGAAGGAAAATGTAAGACTTTTTAAGACCAAATAATCACATGGAAGGGGACATAAAAAAATCATTAAAATGAAGAATTTTCATGAACAAAGCAGTAACGATTATCCATCATAGCCTCAAATAAATATAATTAATTCAAATGGAAAATACTTTAATTTTTCTGACTATATTGGCAGATATTCATTCTTATTTGAAGAGTAAACACATAATTTCTCAAAAAACTATACATACACACTGATTTAAGTTTTGCAGTGCATGCAGCATTTAATGGCATGACCTCTGCGCTGTTTTAATATATAAACACGCACACACACACACACACACACACACGTGTATATATATAATTATTATTATGACTAATACTTTGCTGTAAGGCATATAGATATATTTGATGATGTACAAAATTAGAACTGACAATAACAAATGTATTTATAAAGCACAATTAAAAAGAAAAACTGCTTTTTCTAAACACCTTAAATGATGACACAATGATTGCAAAGCAAATCAGCGTTTTTAAAATTGACACCCAGAAGATTTGGACCCCTTAAGGAGCATGAAGGAAGACAAGTAATCATACCATTTTCTCAATTTGTACACAAATTTGATTGTAAACTGCATGCATCAAGTTCAGCCATTCAACACTGGTTAGGCCTACACATTTATAAATGACTACAAACCAGTATTTAGTTTTGTCAGCCCCATCTGAATGACAAACTACAAGTTCAACCCTGTTACCCATTCTGGAATAATTATTTGTAGCCTATGTATTATTTGTAAAGTATGGATGGATGGATGGATGGATGGATGGATGGATGGATAGATAGATAGATAGATAGATAGATAGATAGATAGATGATGCTGTGCTGACTGCTGAGGCTGCGCGCGGGTACTGTCCTGTGTTTGTTTGGCTGTGACGTCATGATTGCTCCTCCAGCTGATGGGGTTGCTCTGCTCTGCTCAGAGGGCATAAAAAGATGAGAGGCGGCTGTGGTCTGTCCTCTCTGTTTCACCACCGCTTTATATCGTCTTTCCACAGCTCACCGAAAGGTTACCTCATTTGCGTTGACTCTAAATGAGCAGCCTTCCCACCCAAGTCCTCCTAACGATCTGAGAACGAAGCAAACAAACACTCTCACCGGCAAAGACGCATGAGGTCGGTGAGATATCCGCGGATGCTTTGCTCGTTACACCTGTGCGTTATGTTTCACATACATCTGTGGCTTTATTCGTCCTACAGTAACTTATTTGCGTCCTCTGCGCGTGTATATGGGTGGAGGCACCACGTCGATGCTGTGTGGACCGGATTATTCGGGATAGCATCACACTCGTGTCGGATAATGGCTTTAAAAGTTGTATTTTGTACTGCTGTACCTGCTCTTTTTCAAATGCATGTTATTATAGCTTGTTTTGGTGGTCTCTTTGATGCATAATCAGTGTTTATGAACGCCAGAACTGCATTAGACGATATTTGTAGGCTGACTGTAGCTTAAATGACCACGGTTTTTATGTTAGATCCGGGGTTAATTCGCCTGTTTTGACGTTGCATTTGTTATTGCAGAATGTAAATGCCATGTCATGGTGAGCACTGGCGAATGTCCAGACATACCGAGAGAGTTAAGCTCAGATAACTACACGCTTAGCATCAGGGCTGTGGGTTTTGTGCATAACTTTCTAATATGTGTGTGCTGAGGTTTCTTTTTCAATATTTATTGTCATTGACTGAACTCCTAGCATGATGAACCAGGATAGTCTAATGCCTTAAATGGATTTATCTTAAAGGCAAAGCAAGTTTATGTATTGCAGACATTAAAAAGTACACCTTGAAGTATAATTTAAATACAAAGTGAAGAAAGAACTATAAATTCTAATTGAAAAATATATGGAGGGTTCAAAAAATGTTATCCTGTCATTTATTCACATGTCAAACCTATATGAACTCAAAAGGAGGGATTTTAGAAGAGTTAGGCCTATATAGTTAAATAAAACCATAAACATTAATTCAAATGATATGTTAGCTGACTAAAAAAAAGTTTTTGTCAGCTCTTGAAACATTAAACATTTGTAATTTTACTTGGTAGAACTTGATGTACTGATGTAAAGTCAATAAAATCTGACATTATCAAATGTTATCAGATGTGACTTAACTTAATAAAAATGACAAACACAAAACAAAACTTGCTAAAAATATAACCATTAATAAAAAACTGTAATAGTCTTTATCATAGTAGTTTTAAGATTGTGTGATGCTGCATCCACACCAATAGGTGTCAGTGTTAAGTTCAATGCAACTGTGGTATTTACTTTTTTGTTTTTATACATTGGGCAATATAAAGTATATGCTGTTATTCCACAATACATAATAGAATTCCATTCAGAGTATGGATATAAATGTCTGTCTTTATTTCCATAATCAATGGTGAGACCTTTCTGTTATTTCCCTCTGCTTCAGCGAGACTAAGATCATGGTTCAGCTGTCACCATCTCGGACTATAGAGACGTTGACTCCGTCAGAGTTGACCGTGGAGAAAGAGGATGGCCAGGGCAGCCCTAAATCTGAGTCCCCTCGAGTGCTTACCGCCCTCCAGTTCACCCTTAGCCCCACCTCAACCTCCTACTACGGCTACGAGAAATACATTGAGGACGGCCTCATCTGCCTCAAGCACAAGATCCGTAACATTGAGAAAAAGAAGGTGCCTTTATTCTGTTTAAAGCATGAACCGTATTCAGATGGGATGGTTTGTTTTGCTTTAGTTGGAGAACCTAATGTGCTTCAATCCTGTCCGTGTGTGTGTTTTCTTACAGCTGAAACTGGAAAGCTACAATGAGAGGCTGAAGAAGGGGGGCAAACTTAATCAAGACCAACTGGTAATCGCTCTTCAGTTTATGTGTTGCATCTTGGGAAATAGGACTTGTTTCAATATGACTGATGTGTGGTAATGCTGTAGGAAGCTGTGGAGAAGTACGAGGAGGTAGTCCACAATCTTGTGTTTGCCAAAGAGCTCCAGAAGACTATTGGTGCCCTCACACAAGATGTAAGGTTCATGCATTCGTAAAGTATAGAGTGAAATTAAACCGCTCTGCATATTTCACTGGACTTCATGATTTCTGCATAGTTGTTGAAGGCTCAGCGCAAAGTTGCTCGACAAGAGAAGGTGACGAGGATTGAAGAAGAGAGGAAACGTCTCAGCTTGATGCTCCAGGTGCAATACGTCCTCCACAGTCTGCAGAGAGAGGACGTCCGGAGGAACTTCTGCAATATGAGACAACATTCCCGTTACCTGTCCACACCGGACATGGAGAGCTTGCTGGATCTGACGTCATTATTGGGATGCAAAAGAGACCGAGCGTGAGGTTTGTGCTGCACCTGATACGGTCTTCTGCTTTGTAGTCAGTTTAGTGGTGTTTGTAAGTGTTTTTTGACTGCTAACTTTAAAATCAGGGACTAATTTCCTGTGTTCTAGCAATTCAGTATTTCTTTATTAATGGGATGAAATGCACACCTAGTCAAAACAAAGTGGGATAACGTATAACTGTTATGCTTGACAAGGGTGCTTCTGGTTATTTTTAATGTCGTTGCATTACTGTATTTGGGGTGTTTTTAGCCTGTTGATGTGGCATGGTCTTCCGTTTGTTTCATGCACTAGTTTGGCGGATCAGATGGAACAGGCTGCTATTGTTTACTGGGAGCTTCTGGAAGGGAACGAAGGACCAGTTGCTGGCTCAACATGTGAGTTTCTAGCTCTTTGTGATTGATTGTCAAATTAATTTGGTAGGTTTCCACGAGTCATCTGAGCTAGAATAGTTTTTTTTTTTTTACAATAATAATTATATATATGTGCAGCAAATATGGTAATAATAATAATATTTGTGTAATCCTATTTATATTTATTAAAATCAAATACATGTATATGTATAAATACTTTACACAAAATAAACGTCCTTGGATTTAATGTAGTATTATTATTATTATTATTATTATTATTATTGAGGATAATTAATACATGTAAATGTATAAATACTTTACACAAAATAAATGCAATATGTCCTTTAATTTGTTATTGTTAATAATAATCAAATGTAAATATAAATATTTATTGTGTAATGTGCGCCCTTCAATTTTAGTTTTAAGAATACATGTAAATGCATTACACAAATATAATATATACTAGTACATTACACACAATAAATGCAATATCTGTAATTTGATGTATTATTAATGATGATAATACATATAAATATTTTGTGTAATGTATGGCCTTTAATTTTAGTTGTATTAAGAATAATTCAAGTGTATAAATGTTTACATGCACGATAAATGATGCCCTTATTATTGTTGTTTGTTATTCAAGGGCAAACATTACAGCATAAATAAATGTATGTTTTGTGTCTATGCTCTAGTGATGAAGAGCACTCAAACATCACCTGTGTGATAGTCTGTTATTCAATTTGTGTATTTTTTGGAGTCTAGGTGTGCTAACTATTTCCGGTTTTCATTACATGTGTATGCCCTAGAAACATTTAGTTCCTTTTGGGGAAATCAAGCAAAAGGAACACATTTCTGTTTCGGTGTTGATGGGATTGTTGAGGGTACAAAGACCAAAAATGACTTATTTGTATCTTCAACAGATAAGCACATGAAGGAGAAGCTGCTTCGGCTAGTGGACTGTGGCTTTTTTGATCACATACCACTGCCGAAAGTTGATAGTCAAGAGAAGACTGAGACCCTAAAGGTGGACCCTCCAAGACCTTGTGGCCTCTCCAGTGAGATTTCATTCAAGTTTAACTTCAAATGTGGGTCTAAACAGCCATGCAATTACTTGAATGTGTTTTATATTTCTGCATTTTAGCGCTGGTGAAGCTGAGCTCAAAAGAAGTGCCTTCCAAAGAGGTAAAAACAAGTGAGGTATCAAACACCATGATCTTAAGTCATCAAGTCTTCAACGCTGTAAAGTGTGTGCAAGTCAGTAACTTCTGAATGATGCCAGTTTCTTAACAGACGATACCTTCCTGTAACCGATGTCACTCAGCGCAGACAGGATGAGAACGCGTCGCCCCGTGTTTGGAAGGAGGAATCTTTGGCCATGAAGGAAAGGGAGCCACCAGACTCATGGGAAATGGAGTTTTCTGATCCTAATGCATCCTCTCAGTCCCCCATACAGAAGCCATGGAAAGGGGCAGCAGGATTGATTCCCAAGACTGCAGACATCGTAAAGAGACCCACTGTTGACGCCAAGGAGGTGAAACAACTAACTTCTCTGAGATGGCACTTCACCTGAATTGGACATTATTTCCCAATCTTATTCCCAAGATGTTTATAAAATTACTAATACATTTAATGTGTTTAACATTTATATAATTTATTTCAAATTATGATTTTTTTATTTAATATATTCTTTATTCCAAGAACCCCCCCAAATTTGATGATACCCTTTGTTAAAATACAGTTATTTATTGTATTTTTGATTATTATTACTATAAAACATTTATTTTATTTATTTTTTTTTTTTTTTTTACAAATATTCCTATTTGTAAAAATAGGCCCCCAGGGCACTAGTTTTAAAACCCCTTAAACATGTTGCTGCTTAAAAACTTGCATGTTGGCAATCATTTGACATGTAAAAAGGTCAGTTTCTGTCTACTTCACATGTATGTTGTGTCTTTTCTAGAAACGTCAAAGGAAGAGCAAGGGAGAGCAGGACTCTAAACCGGTGAGTTATTTATTCATCGTAAACCTTAAGTATTTCAAAGCAGGTAAAGTGTTAATTTTATGCTCTATATACTCAGATGCCTGTCGCAGTGGAAGTCTTCAGCTCTCCATCTCCGTTACCGAAAGACCCTACTCGGCGCAAACAGCAGCTGGAGTCTCTGATGGACCAGATCTCAGGATCCTTCAGCTTCATGCAGGCATGCGTTTAAAAAAATAAATGCACAATTTTTTTTTACAATACATACTAAATTGCTGCAATACAATTTTCCTATTTTTGTTGAATCAAAGAAATTTCAGAAAGTAAGTGTTTCATGGACCTTTCCTTGATTTTCCTGTTTGCAGGAGTCTCTTCTGGATGGAGTAACTTCCCCCGTAAGCAGTCAAACAAAGAGATGCCGTCCATCTCCATGCACCTCTACTCCTCTTGGTACATGATTTCTCCATGTTGAATCAGTCACACAAAGTCTAGGATGGTGTTAAAGAAATAGTTTATCAAAAAACTTACAATTAGCTGAAAGTACTCCCCTCAGGCATCCAAGATGTAGATGAGTTTGTTTCTTCATCAGAATAAGCTTTCCTTAACATCAGTTGCTCAACAATGGATTCTCTGCAGTGAATGGGTGCCGTCAGAATGAATTCAAACAAATACCTGACAAAAAAAAAAACATCACAATGCACAATTAATCCAGTTTATCAGTCAAGGTCTTGTGAAGCGACTCTCTTTCTGGTGGCACCCATTCACTGCAGAGGATCCATTAGAGTGATGTTATGATGATTTTGTTTCCAAAATCTATTCCCATGAGGAATCCACACCTTGGATGGCCTGAGGGTTAGTACATACCTTTAAACTGATACTGAAAGTCTGTTTCTTTTAACATGTAGCACAGAGGGAATTAACAAAAAGCCCATCAGATATTCTGCTTCAATCCCAACGGGTGAGTGTATTTGACTTGAGCGCTTTGTGAATGACAAATATGTGGTCACTCTTCCCTGTAGTGACCTAAAGTGATATTTATTTTCTAATGGTAGAGCACTCCACTACGGATCCCGCTGTCTAGAGAGGCTAAAGTGTGTCTGTCAAATGGAGACCGCTCTATAAACGGCTCTGATCTTGATCTACATCTTGAAGAGAAGCCCCATGTAAGGTTTATTTTTTTTTTTAATGGTACAGTTGTTAAATGTATGCTACCAAATATCAGATTTCACATAAGCTTGTAATATTAAATATGCTGTAATGGTAACTGTTGTATTTGTAGAAGCAAGATGAGGGCTTCCCCTCTCCTCCACTGTACCGCCGGGGATCCTCCATCTCAGTCCCATTAGAAAACCAGAGCACTGTACAGGTATATAGATGGACAAATAAACTAGCAATGTCTCATGCGCTCTGCATTTTTTATGTTTTTGTTATTGAGGTTTCTTTTTACATTTAAGGTTTGGGTGTTTTATTTATATATGTATGTATTTTTTATTTAACATTTTGGCATTTATTTACATTTTTTAAAGGTTTGAATTTTATGCAATTGATTTCCATTTTGGTGCATTCAATAATTAATATGCTCATTTCTATGCTTCATCTTTTAACATACTATATATAACAAATATTTATATTGGCTAGAAATTGTTAATATGAAAGTGTTCATAATCTTGAGCTAGGCTTTTCCAAGTGGAAATTTTAATTACTGGAGATGGCACGTGGTGCAACAAATCCCATACATTTGGGATTGACTTGGATTTTGTTTGTGTATGTCAGGCAGGAAAGCAGACGTTATGCAATGGAGTATCAACCGCTGTGTCTGTCCCGACATTTTCCACTCCACCCAGTCACCGATCTATCAGTGCAGAAAATGCCTTCCACAACATTCACTCGGTGAGCATAATGTGTTTGTCCTCATTAGGAGCTACACGATATATTGCATGCGATTTATCATGTGCATCTCAAGTAAAGCCGGTTCTGTGATTGTTACTAAATCTTCATCACCTGCTTTCAGATAGCGACATTTAATACACTGATCTGTAGTTCACTGACAAGCTATGCAATTCACGCTCATAGCAGATGAATCGCTTCGATAATGAACGTGGTATTGCATAGTTTGTCCGTGAACTACGGATATTAAATGTACCATCTGAAAGCAGGTGATGGAGATTTACTACTAATCACAGAACCGGCTTTTCTGACGAAATGCGAATGACAATCACATGCAATATATCGTGCTGCTCTAGTCCTCTCCTCATACATCCAAAGTTCCTAACATCAATTCCACTTATTTAAATTGTGCTTCACTTTAAGCTCCAGCTTCCCTCTTTTCATCAGGTGTTTAATGTGGCATCTTTGCCCATCAGTGAGAGCTCAGTGATAAAGTCAGATGAGAGTGGATTCTCGGAGTCCATGCATCTGAGTTACACATCGGCTCAAACCCTGAGTTACTCCACCGCCAGCACCCAGACACCACCTGAACTCAACCTACCTGAAGATGACCTACAGATTGGTAAAACATACATATTCAGAGCATGTATACAATATTTTTTTTTGTCTTTTTGTTTTCATTCTGTACATTATAAAATGATGCTTAAATTCACTTTTTAGCATTTAAAGCTTAATTTTAGTGTTTTATATATGTATATATTTGTCATTAAATGGTAAACTATTGGCCAGAACTTTAAAGTAGGTGCATCCCCAATTTATGGTCAGCAGTTTTGTTGTATTTATTAAATCACCTTGTTTTCTTGCATTTTTTTTTAAATATTATTATTATTGGAGACATTTAATCCCTAAAATGTAGTCAAAGCTTGGCCCACACTCACTCATGACCTTTTTTTTTGTTTTATTTATGTAAGTATTCAAGTTAGATATGCATATTCGGTCTTATTCATGTGTGCCCTTGCAGAAGGCCAGTACCAGCTGGAGTGTCCTGTCAGTGCAGGTGGTTACATGTTTTCTGGCTCTCAGCCACAGTCTCATCTGGGTCAGTCCTACTACCCCCGCGGTACAGCGAGAGGTATGATGCGTGCTGGCAGGGGTTTGGGTCACTCATACAGATCACCTGGTGGCTACAGAGGTACTTTCCTCTTCCTCTGTCTCTTCACGTTCTGTTATTCTTGCACCTTTCCATTTCAGTGTGCAGATCACATTATAGAGGTGTTTCTTGTCTGTAATAGACCCTGTGCACTGTGTCATTCTTGCACAAACTTTATTAATCTGTGATATTTGAGCATTTACATTTTGCAGTCTAGAGACATGGACATGTTTTTTTTGGCTGATTAACAGGTGGTTATGATGCCTACAGAGTGAATGTGCGTTCTCCAGGAGGGGGCTTCATATCCCATACCTCACACAGAGACCCTACATCTGCCCTTTACGTATCCAGAGTAAGTCGTTTATCTCATTTATTTGCTTGCTTTACTGATTAATGCCATAGTTTTGTAATCTTTTTCAATGTGTTAAATACTGTTGCGTTATGTATTTTGTGTTTTAATCATTGGATTATTAGATCAGGTTTACTATTTTGCTGAATATTAGTTATATAAACAGACAACAATTTTGTTGTAGGCATTATAATTTTAATGTTATAGGTCAAGTATAAAGAAATGTATTGTACATTGTAGTTTTTGCACAAACACCGGTTTTTCATTTTTTTTTTTTACAAATACTTTTGTTCTAGGTCTCACATTTATATTATATAATTTTTATTATTGATCTACTCTTTAAATAAAAAGCTGATAAATCATGCGATTGCAGATCTGGTTGACCATGTTGTTTCTGGTCAGTAGTTTTTAATTCACTTTATTTTGCTAACAGGAGAACGGGTATCAGCAGAGCTTCAAACGAGGTGGAGGCACAGCAACCCAAAGGAGCAGTGGTATGAGCCATTGATCATACACGTACATTGATATTTTATAGAACTGTATTAAATACTAATATTTGATTTTTAAATAAATCAAGATTTCAGATGCAAAAGCCTCTAAGATTTAAAGATAAGATTTAAATCTTAAGCCTCTAAGATTTATCTCAGATGGCAATCTGAAATTTTCTTCTAAAATTAGTATTTTTCTCTGGCTCTTATGTTTGTTCAGTTGTTTCACTTCAATTGCAAGGAAAATAACCTATTCATTGCCATTAAAGGGAAATTACTGAACCTACACAGAAAAATGTTCATCTGGGCTCTTCAAATATTCCTGGTTCAGATGTGAGGAATGGCTCATAATACATCATAGTGACATCCTTAACTCTGGTCTGTCTTTGTATCTCCTTACCTCTTTAGCTGGTTGGAGTGACTCCTCTCAGGTGAGCAGCCCGGACCGGGAGGGTGTGTATCCCCTCGACTCTGGAATCAGTGACACGCTCTCCATCCCGCCAATGGAAGTGCCCATCACGCCCCAGGGCCCGCACACTCTGATGCCCGTACATGTGTACCCGCTCAACCAACTCCGCGTGGCCTTCTCTGCCGCCCGCACGGCAAACTTCGCCCCTGGCACTCTGGACCAACAAATTGCTTTTGACCAGATGCACACCAACCTCGGCAACATGTTCGACACGACCACCGGCCGCTTCACCTGTCCCGCTGCCGGCGCTTATGTCTTCATCTTCCACATTCTGAAGCTGGCCATCAGTGTACCCCTATACATCAACCTCATGCGCAACGAAGAGGTGATGGTGTCCGCGCCAACGATGACCACGAGACGGCCAGCAATCACGCTGTCCTCCAGCTGTTCCAGGGCGACCAAGTGTGGCTGCGACTGCACCGTGGTGCCATCTATGGCAGCAGCTGGAAGTACAGCACCTTCTCTGGTTTCCTGCTGTACCAGGACTGAATATCTATCTCTAAATGGGCACAAAAAGGAGAAGGGCATTTTGGATGGTTTTTGAAAGTTACTCTGCACTTTATTGCGCTTTCGGTTACGCATGGTGCAATTGCATGTTTGAAAGATCATGTTCGATTAGTACAAAGTCAGTGTTAAAGCTAATGTAAGATGTTTGCTGGTGAAAGTTTACAAAGGTTTTCCTGGGTTATTTTTATTTATTATTATTTATTAGTATATTTAGTGTTATTTTTTTTCAGATTTGAGAGTATTTACTGTGTACTTGGATGCACATACTTGTAACCCAAAGTAGCTGCATTTAGTTTGCACTAAATTGAAATCCTAACATCCAGAAGCATCTTCTGGTGTTCGTTTAATGGCCTTCTATGCTCATCTGCTCGTCTTCTACGAGATGGAGAGATTTGCCAACCATGTAAAAGTTTGCAAAATGGTGCCTTTGTTTTGTTTGGGGTTCGCTGAACACATGCATCGCTTTGCAAGAATGGAGGATTTTTTTTCCTGGTAATACTTCACATGTTGAGCACTTTAAAAAGGGAATTAGTGGCCTTGTTGGGGTTGTATGTGTGTTTGAGTGATCACTTAAACACTGACTCTGCCGAGAAGGCGTTTAGGCCAAAATTGCTCCCTCTTGTGCCTGAAATAAAAATGTGCAGTTCACATCTGTGATTGTGTCATTTGTGCATCAAGTAAAGTCAAAATGCTGTTTGCTCAAAGTTAGCAGCTCCTCGACAGTTTAGGTTAGTATTAAAGTAGAAAGTGTAGTGTTTTTCACCTCAATTAAACCACAGAGTTAGTTTCACAAGTTTAGTCTTCAGTTGATTAGGACTAATTTTCTTCACCTGAAGATACTTCTCAGTGACAAAGCTGAAAGGGGTTTCTTAAGCTGGCTTTGAGGAACAAACATTCAGTTAAAATGGGAGGAAAGAAACTTGCTTGCAATATTGTGGTGAATCATTGACATCCGACATGCATCAGATGGACTGAAACTGAGGTTTGTCGACATATTTTGACTCCTACTTGTAGACTACACAGTCTTATGATTTTTGTAATGTTGATGATGGTCCATAAATGGGCCTATATATATATATATATATATAGCCATTTATCTTCCTTGGCTTTTTTTTTTTACTTTGTTCAATTACAACATTTCCACGTGGGTTTAAAATTAAACTTTTATAAGTAAATTACCTCATAAGTTAATAAACCTATAATTTCCATATCTCAGCTGACTTGTTGTAGCTAACTGCATACTGTGCCTAAAAAAATTGAATAAATCTAGCATTTTATGTATCCTAAATACAAATATATATAAACGAATGAATTTGCAGGGTCTGTATAATGCAACTGTATATAAAAACAGATTTGAACCGGAAGAAACCTCCTTATGTTTTCAGAGAAGGTCTCCTGCAAATGAAAGAGTGATGATATTTGTGTCTCCTTCACATGTAAAAAGCTTTTAAATGACCATTTTTCCTTCCATTTAACCGAGAGGAGATTGCATCGTTTCGTTGAACATGTTTTAAAGTGTTTGGAGATGAACACACGAGGCCGCTGTTGGCCTTCTCATTGCTCGCTTCAGTACCGAGCGTAATAGAAAAACCGCTTTCGTTCAGAAGGACTTCACGCGTTTCCTGTGAGGGCTTCTACTCGAATCACTTAAGCTGGCATACGTCCTGTCTCATGGGCTATGAATGTCACAATGCTCAAATGTTTACTTTCCATTACTCGGCTCTAACAGCTGCGTGTCTTTTTGTTCACTTTGCTTTCAGTGACTGCCTTTCTAATCTAAGTGAATCTTATTTCTGTGTGTTCACTGTTGAGTATGGTCTACTAATAGCATTTAAAGGAAAAGTTGACCCCAAAATGAAAATTCTGTCTTTTACTCACCCTAAAGCTGTTCCAAACCTGTGTATTGTTCTTTCAACTGTTGAACACAAAATATATTATGAAAAATGTTGTATGTAGGCATCAACTTCCATGGAAGTCGACTGTTTGGTTACTAACATTATTCAAACTATTTGTTTACTGTGTTTATTACTACTATTTATCATGATATCATTATTTGTACCATGCTGACTGTCTCTTTCTATAGGAATATATTGGTCTTTGTGGTCACGACAGCTATGTATTGGTCTTTTGCAAACATATTTCTCTGTGGAGTGTGTTCCAGATTTGAATCTGGAAAGATTAAATCTGACTAGTTCTACATGTTGGAAGCAAATCAAAAGTCTGGGAGAGTGAAATTTAACCTCCAGCTGGCCTGTAGGACAAGTCTGTCTACGGTTGACCTGCCCAGACTTGTTCATGTATTGCCTCCACTTTTTAAACCTAGTTTTACCCCCCTTTATTAAGGTCATGTCCCATGTAAACCCACTGCCGCTTCTTACAAATACCCAAACAACCCTCCTGCATTCTACAAGGACCCAGCATGGCTGGGATGTTCAGCTGTCTTCTTGCATGCCATGGTCTGAAGATTTTTAGCTGAATTTTAGTGAACGGACTGGACTGTTCACTGTGTCCTTTTAACAAACTGTTCTTTACAAAAGTGCTGTCGCTTTGCTTTTGGCTTTTAAGGGGAACGCAGTCTTGGAGAGTAAATGCTAAGTATAAAATTCCACTTCTCTTTTTCAAGATTAAGCCTGAGGCTTTTCTGATTTTTAGTTCATAACACTGTTGAGGTCATGAGTCATATTCTGAGAAAGTGTCGGTCCGGGAAGACACCGTATTCTGAGGTTATATCCCTGAGATTACGGGCATAACTAAAAGACAACAATGAAACTACTAACAGTGGTTTGGTGGCACAAAGAGAGAAAAACAAGTTAACTAGTCAACCATGATGCTTTCAATTTGTTTTGTTTTTGCAAAATCAACTCAAAATAATACCTGGAAGCCATTTATCTGGAAGACAGCGGCTAAATGATGTATTCACACAAGCTGTTAAACGTTTTAGACACTAAACAGTCGTTTCTTCCCGTTTCCTGCCTTTAAACTTAATGCTGGTGATTTGTCATCTGCCACAATGTCCTTCCTGAGAGAAACTAGTGTAGTTTGGGAACAAAAGAGCTGGAGACCGTGTCACAAGCAGAGATTTTTTTTTACATGTATTTAGTCATCTTCTACAACAGCTGTATTGAAATGGGTCATTGTTGAAATGCCTGTCCTAGACAGACACTCCTGGCACTGTTTCAGGCATCAATAGTGACAATCAAGTGTAATTCTATAGACTTTATTTTTAATTACTCCTGAAATTATAATCTTACCTTGTTTGTTATTAAATTACTCCTATTAGTACTTAAAAAGGTTTAAATGAATGTAAATTCACAAGCGATCATGTTTTTCCAGTCAGGCCAGTGGCTGGATAAAGCAGTTTACATGCAGCTGAACCCCTCATGGCAGTGGCCATTTTGAGATCACATGACCATCTGAATACCACTTAATTATCTGATGAACTACCATTATTGGACATTTTACTCATCAGATAAATATTAATATTTATGGCTAAGACCATTTCTTGGTAACTGCTCAATT
Organism: Gymnocypris eckloni scoliostomus; assembly: GCA_027564155.1. Classification (NCBI taxonomy): domain Eukaryota; kingdom Metazoa; phylum Chordata; class Actinopteri; order Cypriniformes; family Cyprinidae; genus Gymnocypris; species Gymnocypris eckloni. The sequence continues at coordinate 13,959,726 of CM050432.1, read as the reverse complement.
TTGCTGCATGCCAGCCATACACAACTGATGAATCAATTAGCGCAACATAAATTGCTCATTGTACCTTTAATTATAGTGTGAATTACCGTAGTATTAATTTTGGCTTGTTTTTGACTGAAAAATGTTGTGTTAGCATTGTTTTTTGCTATTAGGCTAATGCATGCACAGCATTTGAGCTGCAAACATTGAAAACTGATGACTGTTTGTGTCTACATAAACAGGAAAATGGACATTTGCATCTTTTTACCCTGATCTGAGTTTGGTGTCACAGTTTTGCATTTAAGTCCTGAACACTGTGTCCACAGTCTTGCCAAAGCTGTGGTGGTGTTTTACATATGTTTCCGATCATAACGTCTTTTGTGGCTTGCTTCTGTGTAATAAGGAGTGAGAAAAGGGATATTTTAGAATTGTATTCCATGAAAAGCACTTACCAAAACTGATATGTTTGTGTTGTGGGTTGAACTGGCAACAGACTTGTCGTATGACAAGTATTGTTCTAATATTTAGAGATGTTATATTGCTGTATAAATGCTCATTGTGGATGATACAGTAAGATTACTGGATCTCCTTTTGTCAGCATTTAGAGTTAGTTCATGTTGGCTTCTATCATTGTGTTATTGTGTATTTGCTTCTCTATTTTTCATTACTTTCAGCACTGACATTCTCAAAAACATTTCCTTAGCAGGGAAAGACTGTGTGCAAAATAGTTCAGCTTAAATCCCCATCATAACATTGCAGGAAATCCCCTTTCAGAGGTCCAGTCTAACACATTTACAGGGCGCCGTGCATTGTTGCAATCTGCAGTGCATGATGGGAATGGGTAAATATCCTATTTTCCGCCCAGGAAATAAACTCTGTAAGCCGCAATTGGGTTGCGATAAGATTTGCGTCCAATTCTGCCAGTCCTGCGCTGTTGCTTTAATCTCTCTAATAACATCTTCTCATAACAACTAGTAAATTGAAAACTGGATTGCTAGTTTACAGATATCTGCAGAAATGTATTGCAAAGGCTCATGCAGAATGTAACAGGGGCCCAAACACCCAAAGTAGTGAATGTTTTCTCACACCTGTGTCAGAATTCAGAAGTTTCGCACAAAAGAACGGCTGTGCGACTTGAGCTTACACGTCTATGAGGAGGTCCAGGTGTGTGATTTTAACCTGAAGCTGCACCCCGTCATTTCTTCCTGTCCATGCGATCTCACTCCTTCATGTTGAACGTATATTTTTCCTAAATCTACTCCTGTTATTTAACTCCCCCGCTCAGTGTCAACATGCCAGTGGCCCTGCAGTTAGTTTAGTCTTGTGCTATGTTTGGAAAAGCATATTCTTACTTTTGTGGCAATATATAGCATTTATAAAGTTAGTTTTCTGTATGCAGTATGGATGAGCTACTACTTCAAGATATGAAGTACATAAAAGTATGCGATGCTTATATTCAGCTTGCACATTTAATTTACGCAAAAGTCATGGATATTGCAAAAATAATCTGCAAATAAACCGGCATTTCAAAAACTCTTCACTTCAAGGCAAACTGATGCAAAATGGAAAATAAACGACTTTTTAGAGTTGAGTATTTTGGAAATTAAATTCACAATCTTTGTTCTTTTATTTTGAAAAGGGACAATGCACATTAATTAACATGAGCACTTAAGTCCATCATGTAAATGTGCCAGATTTTGCCATTTTCATTTGCATAAAATGATGTGAATGGAAACCTGACCTATGCTTTCCTATTTGCTATATTCAGAATAGTATACTAGTAGTAAAGCCCCTACAGTGTATAGTATGTGCTGTGTGCCCAGTATGCAACTTTTCTGTATTTGCTACATAGTACATTTGCTAAAATATGCATCTGGTTCCCTTGTAGTGTGCATGCATGCCTATTTTTTTTTTATCCCGTCCATCCATCCATAATTTTTTATGCAGTATCCCAATTTGCATAAAAATATGTGAATGGAAACCCAGCTAATGCTATGCGCTTGACTTGTCCTTTTGTTTTGCTTTGTTCAGAATAGCATACTATTCTTATACCCCTACAGTGTATAATATGTATTGTGAACACAGTATGCAAATTGTATATGTACCCAGATGGCCACATTTGCTTAAATATGTAGTATGCTGCAGAACAGACTGTACTGAATACTAGATATTTCAGGTAAGGAGGTATAACGACAATAGTGTATATACTGCAGTGAGGAGTAAATGATTATTCCATTCCAAACATAACAACACTCCCTTTTACACATTGATCTTTTTTACCTTCTACAGACTTAAGTCAGTCTCTGACATTATAATGTTTCTCCCTTTATTTAGTGTGATTGTGTTGTAGATCGGAAATGCTGCGTTGTGGTTTAAATCTGATGTATGTTCATGTTAATGGCTGCCATCTTTCTTGTGTTTGTTGGTTGGAAGTGAACGAGTTTGAAGCTCTATATAGGGGCAGGCTGCTGTTTGCAGACTCAGACTGGAGATAATATTGGGGCAGGTTGGAAAGCACTGTTGTGCAGTTTGACTTGGTGGCTTGCGAGACCATTTAATTGTTTCCACATGGAAAACTAAATGTGAGAATCGTTTTCAGAACGTGAGTTCTGTGAACCTTAAAGTCCTTAAATTACTGTTAGCAATGTTGCCGTGAACTAATCGTATTTCTGGAAGTGACAGCAAGTTATGCACATTTTGGAAATTCTATGCGAACAAACCAAGAAAGCTAACCAGTCTCCTGATGTTAAAAGGAGCTAATCAGCTACATGTTTGCATAAACACAAATGAATCCCGTTCTGGCTAACACCGCTAACGCTGTCGTATAGTTTTTCCAGGTTGCTTTGTTTGCCATTGTAGGCCTCAATTTCTTATTCTTTGTTGAAGTGTCGCTCCGTCTTCCTCTCCTTCTTGTTCTCTTTCATCATTATTTGCTGCAGTAGAAGGGTAATTATAGCTTTCGGGAAATGATGCCTCCATAAAGGCCCCTTTGGGAAAGAATCAGGCTGTAAAACACTTCTTTGCCCGCTGTGTATAACAGCGCTGTGCTGTGTGGAGAAAGTGTGAGGTAAACAAGTTCTTTCAGCTTTCTCTGCCTATCACAATCTGAATGGTGAGATGTTCTCCAATACGTTCAGCGTGGAATAGACTCCATATTCACTGAAAAGTTAATCTCAGCCTAACACCCTTATGTGATTGTGAAATTAGCTTTTTCTTGATCTTAAATTAGTCTGTCCCTGAGTGTTGTGTAATGTAAGGGACGAGGCATTGCTTGAGACCATTTGGGATTTATGTAGCCATGGGGGTGTGTATGGAGATGTATGCGTGAGAGTTTCAGAACCACAGCTCTGGGCCGGACTGGTTCACATTAGAGTTGTTTATCACGTGTAAATTATCCAGAACTGATGTTAATCACCAAACGCACATGCACACAAAGCCTCTGAGCTCATCTCTTACTCAGGGGTCTGGCACAATCCACAATGCATCACGCACATTAATCACATATATTCATGAAAAAAGTACTGTTGTTCAACATCTCGAGTATTGAGTGTTTTATCAATGCTTCAACCGTAAACAAGAAGTAAATATTTGGTCAATTTGACTTGATTTAGACACAATATTGCTTTATTTAAGATCATATTTAGGCACTGTCATAAAAGTATTGTTGCTTAAAAATGTTTAATATTGGGTGCATTTATACAACAGTCAAATAAACATTGTAAATATTTTGTAACTGTTATTTATTTTAGATACAATATTGTAGTGTCCAAGCCGATTGAATCAGTGACTCACTCATGAAAGACAATTCCTGAATGAATCAATGTGTTTGGACGATTCGGTCGAGTGACTCACTTAGCCTGCGTCCCAATGTGCATACTATATATCCTAAATTCTATTCGATAATAGTAATTTTCTATACTAATTAGGGCAGATAGTATGCACATTGGGACGCAGAGTTAGCCTGCATGTTTTATTCTTGATGAATCAGTGGTTCTACATGAATCAGTTAGATGATTCATTTTCTCACTTTGAATGAGTCAATAGAATCGGTTGAGAAAATGACTCACTCAAAAAGACATCGCCACCTAATGGTGTCACAGATGAGAGTCAAAACCTCCACCATGTGAAGACTGTGTTGGGAACATGCAAACACGGACAAGCTGAGTAAGTAACTAACTAGAAACGCAGTAAAGTCACAGCCGCTCAGTCAATCAAATTCAAGGGCTTAAACTAACTGTTGTTGTTTGTATAAATGGTACATTTATAGCTTGTGTTATTTGTAGCAGCGCACAGTCTGCAGGTGTTTATGGACTTCTTCACTCGTCCATCTCTGAGGGAAAGAGGCCTTGTTTCAGACGTACACACCTGTCCTCTCTATGGGATTGTATTAAAGGCATGTATGAAGAGGTATTTCCAGTTGTGTGCCAAATACCTTAAACAATACAATGGTGTATGAAGAGGTATTTCCAGTTGTGTGCCAAATACCTTGTTGAAATGAACACGCTGAAATTTGAGAAAGGAGGAAAAGAGGTATGTACCGCAAACAATACAATGGAAAGAGGTGTGAGTGTGTCCTCATGTGGCCCAGTACAGTTTCATGTCAGCTTGTTTTTATGTTGATCAATCAGCATATTCAGTGCTTTCATTCTATGCTGGACTAAACTGGAGCGAAACCATATGAGCATGTATTTAGGATTTGAGGGACCAAGAATTATGATGGAAAACCCATATTGGTAGATTTTTTTATATATTATCCCGCGATGTATGTGGTCATTATTATGTCCCTGCTGAAAATAAATTAATAGCTGTTATGTATCAATCAAAACAATTTAATTTAGCTTTTTTATTTATTTGCATCAAATGCACAGAATTATCAATTAGCATATGCCTTTATATTTTTATTACACTTTTTATTGAGCAGTGATTAAATTATATTTTCCTCACTGATACTGATTATTTGTCAGTCAATCATATTAATGCAGATATTTGCTTGTAATATGTTGTGAAATTTGCTTATGCAAACAAATATACAAATAAGTATTTGTGTATGTGCTATTTTGTGAGTCACTCATTGTTTTGTTTAATTTGAAGAATTTAGATGTTGTTTATTTAAGTTAAATTGATTTGTTTATTCTACATCTGCCACATTAATCTTGTAGTTGGAAAGGAACTGGAAGAATTCTTAATTTAGCTGCTTCTTGAACTAAATAATTTTCTGCATTGATTATAATTAAAGACAGGCACATGTTTTGAGGGATGAATAGGAATAGTGTGTGAACCTTTTTGATGATTTGATGAACATAATGCATTTGTTCTGCAAGTTTCAGCTGTTGGTTCCAATTTGGGTTTGTTCATCCTTTTTATGACTCATGTCTTGCATTTGAGGACCGTCACTCCATCCGGAGATTTTCTCTTTCCCGCTAGTCATTTTGGGCAGAGAGCGTGACCTGTTGGTACTGGCACAGTGAATTTGTCTGTTTCATCCAGTTGGCCATGTGGAGAGAAATACGAGCTCCTGCTAAGAACGTGAGCGACCTTGTTTAATTTGTGTTGACCTCGAAAACAAGGCTGAGAATGGCTGTTTTTATTTTACTATCCAATCAGTCATTGCTGGAGGCTTTTGCAGGACCGGTGAGCAACAACAAACCTCTGATGTTATTTGTGACTTTCGTGTCCCATGTCATAGCAGCATTATATTTGGCACACCAGGTGCAGGAAGACAGACAAAGAAAGGAAGAATAAAAAAGGACTGTCGTCATTTATATGAGTTTGAGATGTTTATATAGGCCTTTGTAAGTGATGTAAACCATTCCCCGGTTATTGACTGTACCACCCATCTCCACCCTTGCTGTAGCCATTCATTTCTTCTGCGGTTCACACAAGGATTGTACATCACTATGGTGACTGAAGCAATAAATCTGTTGTGTAAGAGCTGGTTTCTGAACTGCAGTTGACTTTGCAGATTGGTTTTGTTGTATGTATGGTGTATGCGGCAGATAGGTGTGCCATCATGCACTGATCTCTATCTGTCAATGTTAAAATGTCCTTTAAAATGAGGTCATTGCTATATTTTGTTGAAATGTATATGTGTGTGTGTTTGTGTTTTTTATATATGTTTATATAAATTATATCTAAAATAATTTATATAGTATAAACCTATGTTAATATCTATGTAAATATCTGTGCTCACAGCGCATGCACTTCAATACACCCACAAAGGTGCCGGTGCACGCATTGCCTGTATCATTTCATATAAAATGGCAAAAGAAACTACGAGCATGCAATGTAAGTTAAGTTAAGACATGAAGTTACCAAAAAGGCGATTAAATCTGCCATAAAACTGTGCATGCATGTAACATGCTATATACGAGCTACATTAAGAACATGTCACTGAAACTGTCCCGGAGCAGCCCAACATGGTCTCCTTCATCTAATACACCCGATTCAACTCGTCAGCTCATTAGAAGAGACTGAAATGGGTCCGAACTGAATTGGGTGAGAAAAGGTAGAGTTGAGAGAAAATACGATGTGTGTCAGATCCGCGTTCTGTTCAGTCCCTAGACTCTCTACTAACAGTTTTTGGTTCCCAGAATGCTCTGGGAAAGTTTTTTTTATAGTAACAAAAAATTATCTAAAAAGAACGTTTCCCTAACGTTTGTATTTGGTTCCCAAAATAATAACAAACGGGAACCAAAAACTAACATTAGGGGAATGTTCTGTGTTTGCTGGGGTAGCGGCAGCAAAAGCAAAACAAAATCTAAACATTGAGAAAATCGCTGTTAAAAGTTCTTAGCAATGCATATTACTAATAAAAAATTTAGTTTTTATATATTTAAGGTAGGAAATGTACAAAATATCTTCATGGAACATAACTTTACTTAATATCCGAATGATTTTTGGCATAAAATAAAAATCTATAATTTTGACCTGTACAATGTATTTTTGGCTGTTGCTACAAATATACCCGTGCGACTTAAGACTGGTTTTGTGCTCCAGGGTCACATATATGTGTGTTTGTGTGGCAGAAAATGTGTTAAGTTCCTTGCAAAGGTGGAAATAACTGTTTGGCAAGCACACAGTGACATCGCCGCCGCCTCATGCATATGTGATTGTGTACATTATATAACCTCAATGATAAATGGATCAAGCTGTCCTGTCTCTAAGCTGATTCTTTATGATGTATCCATGTATGGCTGATGATTATTGGCTCCTGCAATAATCTCTTATCTCTGACCTTATCGTATTGAGCCCTGCAGTAAAGCGGCAGAACAGACAGATTGTCTGTGTGCTTGTCTGTATGTTATGTAAGAAGCTTGTATGAAGTATAGCCTAAATGTTACTCCTATATAAGTATATTGAACGTTTTTAACGTTTAAATTTGATTAAACTTTATATATATTATGCCGTTTTATTTTATTATTAGTGCACACATACAAAAGTTTTGAATGTTGAAAAAAATCTATTTATTTATTTAATGTATTACAATAATTGAATAATATACAGACAAAGAGTTGTGTCATGTGCGTGCATGTCTGTGTTTGTGATAATTGTTCTGGGGCCTGTTCAGGGAGAGGCTTTAGATCATCTAAGTGTTGTAGCAACAAAGCCTGGAAGTGATGTTTTCCTGGAAGCGTCTGGGGCTAAGTGGGCATGTCGGTGTTCCAGCAGCTCTGCTCGCTTGCATGTGAGGATGTGTTTATGCTTTTTTGCTTCAGTGCTGATTCACTTGCATTCATTTTCCCTGCGTTTTGGAGCAGTCCTGACCGGTGTGTTCATAGCATGTCTCGAGTGCTGATGCTCCGCAGAAGGTGTTGAGTTTGAGTAGGATCCAGCAGTTCTGTCTAGCAGCAATAACCACTGGCTTAGAAAGCTGTAAGCTTGAGAGAAGGCCAGTTCTTATTATACATAAGTCTAACCATACTCTCACAAATTACTCACATGCACACCCATATGCACCGCAATTATTTATTACAAGTGTGCACGAAAAACGAAAAATCTCCAGACTTGATTTTTACTGGGTTCTTGCTGAATGTGATTTTCCACATAAATTAAACTTTTTTTTTTAAATTGGCCCCCTGCTTGGACAAAGCATTTCTTTTAAAGTGCTGTGAAATGGTAGTAAACCAGATAGCCAATCCATTGTGGGATTGAGTCTCTGCATTATTAGCATTGCAGAAGGTCACATGTCATGTTACAGGGCGCTGTGAGCCTTACGGGCCTCAATGAGAGCCTCTGTTCAGTGGAGACACTGGCAGTCTTGGACCACTGACCTCAAGCTTATTTAAAGTCAGGGAGATGCCTTCAAAAAACAGCTGTGAAAGAACCAAAACAGGGCAGAAGGAAAGGAGAAAGCTTTGAAACCACATGCATATTTTTTGACAAGAATTTAGCCTAAAGAAGGCTTAGGGGACATTTACACAGATTTTGCAGTGAAAAATGTGAGATGCTGACCGTCGAATTGTTAATTTGATAACTATGTTTTTAAAACGCTGGGTTGTTCAAGAGGCTGCAAAAAAGGCATGTGTCTAGAACATTTACATAGAAAAGTGCTGTGGAATACAAAAACAAGTTCAGTGTAAATGTCGTCTTAGAAGTTTAAGCCAGTATCGCATTTATGCTTTGCAGAGAAAGACAATCCCAGAATGCATTGCAACAACTCCCTATAAACGCATTCAGTATTCAAAAATAGTTACATCTAATTCAAGTTAAACTATTTGTCTAAATATTTGTGTGACATGTATTTTAAGTGATTGTTAGAGTATCACACTTTTAGTTCAGCATAACATGCTAACTCTACTAAATAGTGTTTTCTGTGTGCTATTTATTTGCTGCCTATGTAGATTGTTCTTTATCAGTTAGGACCCATCAATAGCAAACCTCTTTATAAGCAGAGATGTGTAACTTGTGTGCTTTTTCAAGAGTTGGAAATGTTGTAGTTACGAGTTTCGAGTGCATAAGTGACCAAGTGCAGTCATATGTGTGGGTCGGAAACTAGGAGTTCTAGTTCCATTGACGAGGTGTGACGTTGGAAGGAGCATGTTGATTTGAAGCATTGCAAAAACCCTGATCTGTAGCCAATATGTCTGTTCTCTAAATGTAGAGATCAATGAGCAAAAAGCCATTTTAAAGTGAATCATAATTAATAATTTTGCTAATTATGTCAAACATTTAAAGATGTGAAGTACAGAACAGCTAATTGTTGTGTAAGTAAAGTTAAAGACTTAACTTTCATGGTTTAGGCTACTTAGCATAGTAATTCATATTTTCATCATTTTAAATAAATGGTTGATTAGTTTTATTGTTCACAATATTATAATATTTTTGTTCTTTAGGCTAGGTTCATGTTATGTTTCTGACTTCAATACAAGACATGTTGTAATAACAAATTCAGGACTTAGAGGTACAAGTTTCTGAGGCAGTGCTTGCAACAAAGTAAAACTGAAGCCCAATGAAAGGAGCTATGTGTGTGCAGTAGGTTAACAGAGCTCTCGGAACAACAGCTGCTTGTTCCAGCTGTCTGTCACACATGTGAAATGACTCACACACTCAGGGTGGATATTTTCATCTTCAAAATACCTTTACAGTCTTCCCACATACACATCGCCACCACTTTAAATGTCAACCTGCCCACAATGGAGGAAGGCCAGTGTGTTTAGCAGTCCTCTGAAACTTAACATTTTCCGTCAGGCCTATTATGATAACATATAAAGGTCCCTGATTCAGCAGGTATAACACCCTGAAAATACCCGTATAAAAACACATCTTACTGTATTTTTTCTTTCCTCAGTGTTTATATTCCGCAGAAGTCTGTTTAGGCTACGCAAACGCATTATCGTCTCTGTTCTTCCCTCGGGTTGTGAAATACAAGCACTGACAGGGCCGCCACACCCCACAGTATTCAAGTAGCACAAGAAACGCAGGCCGCTCAGCTAGCAACTATCTGATAACGTTTTTAGGCAGCTTTTTATGTCAAAATAAACAATGCAAAATGCGTCACAACAGATGTGTCCTCACATAGTGGTGCTTGCCCCATCTGTGTCCAGATGGCGCTGCTTATCGAATGGCATGCATGTGCCTGTACATGAGAAATGAAGAAAAACTAAAACCCAGAAAAACAATCTTGTTGAAATAAACACCCTAAACCAGCTACAGTTCTAGCTTGATTACCAACTTGTTTTAGGCCATATTAAAGGGATAGTTATTAGGGAAAAATTCTGTCATTAAGTACTCCCACTACTCCCCCTAATGTTGTTCCAAACCCGTAAGACCTTCGTTCATCTCCAGAACACAAATTAAGACATGGAAGAGTCTTTGCACAAAGTATTCTCATAGCTTCATAACATTAAGGTTGAACCACTGATGTCACATGGACCATTTAACAATGTCCTTACTACCTTTCTGGGCCTTGAATGCGGTAGTGCCCTTGCTGTCTATGCAAGGACTGAAAGCTCTCGGATTTCATCAAAAAAACCTTAATTTGTGTTCTGTAGATGAACAAAGGTCTTATGGGTTTGGAAAGACATGAGGGTGAGTAGTTAATGACAGAATTAAACATTTTGGGTGAACTATCCCTTAAAGATATTTAGACCATCTTGAACCAGATACGACCAGCAAACTTGATGGTTTAAGCATGTTTTCTTCAGCAGGGATTAGTCTTTGAAGTATTTAGTATGGGCCATACGTGACTAATGCACCAAAAAATCAACTGCGTTTTCTGCTTTGTGACTAAGCCTGTGTGGGCTCTGTAATTGAATGTTTTTAGCTACTTTCTGCCTCTAATGGAGATGTTATTATTGATATGTTGTTTATTCTGTAGAGTCATACAGAGCCGTACGAGTGGGTGTGTTTGGAACAGGGTTGTGGTTGAAGCCCTCAGGCTGTTTTTTATCTCTGTGTTACAGTTCTTGGCCTACAGTAAATGCAAACAGAGATGATAATATCAGCCATAAAAACAAACTTTGCATTAGCCCTAGTTAGCTTACACACAGGTTTGGGATGACAAGGAAAGATAGCAAATGTTGTTTCATGTATGTTCACTCCCCTAGATCTCAGGTTTCTCAGTTTGTTGTTGTGCTAAGGCTAAAGTTAATTTTTCTGCATGTGAATGTGAGTAGTAAAGACAAACAAGGAAATGAAAGTATCTGCGCTAATTCTTAGTTCCCATTACAAACTTGCTTGAAGTTGTCCACAATCTTGTCATGTCATGTTCAAGAACTAGCATGATTAGCTGTTAACTCTTTCTGCCTCTTGTTTCTTGAATTATTCCTGATTCCAAATGCTAATATTATTATAGTAGGTTGTGTTGGTCTCAGTTTTTTACATGTGTGAGTCACAACATGATTTCGATGGGAAGCGTCTCATGTGCCTACATATTTTTCTGAGTGCCAGATGTGCCTGGTTATCAGACGGCTGTTTGTGTGTGTGAATGTACTATTTGGAGGTGGGTATTTGGCTGCTGGTATAACCAGGCTATTGAGAGATGTGACTACAGATGTGTGTGTGCGGCTGTCTGTGTGCGTGTTTGTGTGTGTGAGTGATGGGGACCGTGGACTACGCAAATGTGGCGGCCGTAAAAGGAAGGGGGAAGGGTGTTTTTGAGTCACAGACACTCATTGTTGTTGTCTGCTGTGCAGGTCAATGAAGACTTCTAGCAGGCCCTGGCGCTCTGGACTGTAACCCTGTTCTTTTGAGAGTGTCTTTTCATGTCTCTTGGCTCAAGGCTTGTGAGAGCTGGCTTTTGGGCAGGGAAGAATGATGTGACACAGCCATGGTTTCTCCTGCCACTGGCTGAAGAAAGGGTGCTTTCAAATGGTAGGGTACGAGATCTCTTTTGAGGACGATGACAGCCCATCAGCCGCCCCTCTTGAAAATGTTTATGGCACAGACCGAATCCACCTAAAAAAAAACATTATAAACAAGTCTGAGCTGGTTTGTTAGTTGATGTACTAGTTTATTGATGTGCCCTTTAAATGATTTTGGTCCTATGATTTTATATCTGTAATGTTTCACATTTTTATTTAAGCTTAGATTTTTACCCAGTATTCATGACTGCATTTTGCATGTTTATTAGTATTTTATGTTGTTAGCATACCAACATGCTAATATCAAACTCTGCTGGCATCTGTTTGGAGTTTAACTCTACCATATTGCTAAAATTAATTTAATTTAAACTGGTTTGCTGGTCCTAGCGGCGTTAGGCACTTATTAGCTAGCCAAGTGCCAACTTAAATTACAGAAGGCCTGAAAACTTAGGCTGATCATATAAGATTATATTTCCAGACTGAATGCATATGAATGGCGTAATTCATAATTACTGTATGAGTAACTAAGAATTTCATAGAACCAAGAGATTTTGAGTTGGGGGCATTCATTATTTAAAGTTTTTTTCATTTAAAAAAAAAAACAATATTTTACAACCATGTTAGAATGCATAGAAATTTAGTGCAAAGCACTTTCATAAATTTTGTACAAAAGCATAAAAACAAGAGATGTTCTTTTTGTAGAAAAGATGCATTACCATCTTGCTCTGACCACAGTGATTTCAACACATAATTTTGACTTTCCAAGTACGAACATCCATGGAGCACCATGATTAGTTTTTTCTGTAACTAGTGAATCGTATGCTATTGCTGTGGAAATCAGCGACTGTCGTCTTGCTGCCCGACAGCGTGAAGGTCATTTCCAGTTACCCCCACCCCTCCACCTACAGTTTTCCTCTTATGAAAATGGCATGTGAAAGCGTATTATATGAAGGGTGCATCAACTGGAATGGAGCAGTCAGGAAAGCAGAGGCTGTGAATGCAAAACAGCAATGATCTTTTAATGCCAAAAGCAAGAATACATGCTGCATTTTCTATTCATTTAACGCCTACTACTCTGTATATAAACAGTTGCTTTGTTTCAAAAGCTTGTGAGCTGCCTACATGGACAGCATGTTGCGCATCGAAACACACTGTTTGGAAATAGCATTTTAAGAAAATGTCTCCATTGAAGGCTACAAGGTGGATTTGTATGAAAACGTATGATTTCCTAAACCTGAATCTGCGTTGTGAATTGCGCAGTGAAAAAAATAATCCAAGATAGTAGGCGACCAAAATGCAGATTCAGTCTTTGAATACTAAAAAACATAAATTTCAATAGTTTAAATATAATTTAAAGTTTGAGATTCGCTCATTTTTTGAGTGTCCGGTTTGTTTTATACGCTTATTATTGCATATGTTAGCTTAGCAACACGTTAACAGCCCTATTGGAAATATTTTGACTCGTGTCTCATTTAAGTAGCACTATTTGTAAGTAGTTGATACCTATGTCATCACTTATAATTTTTATGAGTTATGTTGTCTAAAGGCAGTAGATATTGAGAGTTTGGAAAAGAGCTAATATGTTCTGTGTTTTTTATTTGTGTTGAAATAAAGCCAAGAATCTGACTGATCAGCAAACAAAGTCTGTTTTTCATTTTGTTCTTTAGTTTGTTCTTGGACACAATCTCTCTTTCACAGATGTGCGCTGGTTATTGCCTAGCGTTACAAACATGTTAATAAATATTGTGGTGCCCAGTAATCATGTTAAGCTCTTGGTTGTTAAGACTGCATCAGACAGCCAGCTCCTTAACCTCCTGTCAGTAAGCAGACTTGTCACCGTCCTGGATGAGGCCGATCAGTGTGGTGTCATCTGCAAACTTCAGGAGCTTGACAGAGGGGTCTTTGGATGTGCGGTCGTTGGTGTACAGGGAGAAGAGCAGTGGGGAGAGAACACAGCCCTGAGGAGCTCCAGTGCTGATCGTACGGGTGCTGGATAAGAATTTTCCCAGCCTCACTAGCTGCTGCCTGTCAGACAGGAAGCTGGTGATTCACTGACAGACGGCGGTGGGGACGGAGAGCTGTGTCAGTTTATTCTGAAGGTGTCTGGGATGATAGTGTTAAAAGCAGAGCTGAAGTCTACAAACAGGATCCTCGCATAAGTCCCTGGTCTGTCCAGATGCTGCAGGATGAAGTGCAGTCCCATGTTGACTGCATCATCCACAGACCTGTTTGCTCTGTAGGCAAACTGCAGTCAGGGTCCACCGGAGGCCTTCAGATAAGTCAAAACCAGTCTTTCAAATTATTTAATGGCCACAGACGTTAGTGCCACAGGTCTGTAGTCATTAAGTCCACGGTGAAGCGTTTGAAGCATGAGGGGACTTCGCACAGCTCCAGTGATCTGTTGAAGATCTGTGTGAAGATGGGGGCCAGTTGGTCAGCACAGGATTTCAGACCGGCAGGGGACACACCGTCTGGGCCTGGTGCCTTCCTTCTCTTGATCTTTTTGAAGACCTGGCGCGTCATCTTCTCTTATCTGCAGTGCAGGTGTGGGGGAGGTGGGGGTTATAGGGGGTGTGAAGAGTTTTTTTTTCAAACCTGCAATATAACTCATTCAGATCTTCTACCAGTTGTTGATTATCCTGAGTGCTGGGGGATGGTGTCTTGTAACTGGTGATGTCTTACATACCTTTCCACACTGAATCAGAATCACTGGAAGAAAAATTTTCCTTGGCTTGCCAGAATAATTCCTTATTGCCACTCTGATCTCCTTTTCCAGTGTGTATTTGGCCTTTTTTATACAAGACTTTATCCCCCTTTCTGTAAGCATATTCTTTGGCCTGACGGATCTGTCTGAGTTTTGCAGTGAACTGTGTTTTGTCGTTGTTGTAGGTTAAACGAGTCCTGGTATGAATGCACATGTCCTCACAGAAACTGATATATGATGTTACAGTCTCTGTGAGCTCGTCCAGATCGTTTGCAGCAGCCTCAAAAACACTCCAGTCAGTGAGGTCAAAACAAGCTTTTATATCTTTCTCTGCTTCATTAGTCCATCTTTTAACAGTTCTTAAAACAGGTTTAGCAGATTTAAGTTTCTGCCCGTAGGTTGGTATAAGATGAATCAAACAGTGATCAGAGAGTCCTAAAGCTGCACGTGGAACAGAGTGATATGCCTCCTTTATTGTTGTGTAACAGTGATCCAATATATTACCTTTTCTGGTGGGACATGTGATGTGCTGTCTGTATTTTGGCAGTTTGCAGGAGAGATTTGCTTTATTAAAGTCCCAGAGAATTATTAAAACAGAGTCTGGGTGTTTTTGTTCTGTGTCTGTGATCTGATTAGCAAGTTTCTGTAAAGCTGATCTCGCGTTTGCGTGCGTTGGAATGTAAACACTCACGAGAATGAACGAACAAAACTCCCGCTGCGAATAGAACGGCTTGCAGTTAATGAAGAGCGTTTCAGATAAGAACAGCACATCTATTTAAAGTAGGTGACGTTATGATGAGCAAGGAGGATCAGTGAAAGTGAGAGAGTGCGTTTGACATAAACACAGTGTCTTTTATAAGGATGGCAGAACAAAGTGCTTTGGATTACATGCAATTTTTAAGACACTGGTGTATAAAACGCCAAACCCACATGCAGATACAAACACACACCCAGTGGCCATTCTCTGTGCTATCTTTTGTTGAAGACCTTGGAGGTGAGATCATCAAGAAATCAAGCCACTGCACTCCGATACATAACCGCGACCAGCTTCGAACACTTGACAACATTTGGCTAAGTGTGTGCGTGTACCCACACATTAGATAGTGTGTGTTAATAAAGAGAACACTGCAGCTGCAGTCAAATATGCCATTCTGTGCTTCATGTACCATTCCATCTGAATTACTAAGACCTCCATCATATCGATCCACAGCATGACATCACTGTCTCCTTAATGCATTTCCCATGCAGGACGTTTTGGGAATGGGACAATAGGATGCCTGATTTATTTTCCAGTATCTCTTTCAGATTGACAGTTTAGTTTGTCCATTAATGCAATTTGTCTTCATTTACTCACCCTCATGTTATTCCAAACCAGTATGACTCACTTTCTTCTGTGGAACAAAAATATATTTTGAAAAATGTTCACAATGCTCTCTTCCATAAATATAAAAGCATTTTAAACAGCTCATGCCCTATATTCCAAGTCTACTGAAGCCATAGGACAGCTTTTGTCTGAGGATCATATGGATTTCTAGTTAGGTTTTAGCAACTTTAACCTTGAAATTCAGTTCCAAAAGAACACTTGGCTTGATTCGGGTTGAAATATGGTACACAAACATATTCAAGACTTGTTTTTAATCAATACTTTGTTGGCCTGTGTCAGTGGATCTTCATGATACACAATATACATAAGTAATAAATATACTGTTGTTGTTTATTCTGGACTGCACTTTCTTATGCATGTGTTTGCATTATGCAAGTGAAAGAGAGGCTCAATACTAACAACATATGCTTCATTGTTTCTGTTATTTAACTCAAGCAGAATGGATCACAGTTCCTCCATGAGATCATTGTTTTTGTCAGTGCATTATTTATTTCTATGCTTTGTCTCATATTAAACAAACAATGCATAGCAGTTCAATAGCTGGTAATGTTGATAAGTTGGCAGTGTTCCTACAGAACAGAAAAAGAGGAACAGTCCAATATAAAGAGTTGAAAGGGAAAGGAGTTATGTTGGTGCTAGAGAACAAATGACAGATACATTTTTTTATGTTTATGTGTCTTAATACTGTATCTGTGGCCTGTGGCTCATTCGATCGCCGAATTAGACTCCACATCTGAAGTAGGTCATGTAGTCTCTGTTCATAGAGCTGCTCTCTGTAATCCATGCTTTCTACGGTTGTTATCATTGCAGCTCTCTTAAAGCTATAAACCTGAGTTTTGATCTGCCTCTCTATATATCGCTAAACATGTGTGACAATACCATGTTGAAAAGGCCAGGTTCAAATCAGATGGCCTCTATGCCAGTAGATGGGATTTTAAAGTAGGCCTATACATCATAAAAAAGCCATTATGCTCTTGGGAATGTCCATTAACAGTGACATCACTGGTGATTTGCGTTAGTTATTCCCATAGCGAGACCACAGAAACTGTTCCATTGGCTTTTAGTGTCCACTTCTGTTTAATCGTATGCATTCAATATGAGGGGCCAGGGACCATCTAAAGAAACTTGATTTGCTCTGACAAGGACTGAGTTGGTATATGTGCTAGTGGCTGTTATCACATTACTGTTAAATACCTTTTTCATAGATATAAGTAGATAGATAGAAATAAAAGTACACAAACAGCTTCTGAAACACACATAGAGTCAAAAATATGCCCACAGCTGCTTATGCTCTTTGTACCTTTTATCTGCATGTAAAATTTCAAAACGCATCACGCAAGGGCTTGATTTTTCTTTTCTTTTATTGATTTGAAGAAAAATGGAAATGAGTTTAATTGCACTTTAGAGGGAAAGTGGATAATCCAACCTTCCACTTAATTACCACGAATAAAAGAAAAAACTTTTGAATTGTCGCTATGGAAATGGTGATGTAATAATGGCATATTTAGTATTCGCGTCTCTGGGTTGTATTGATTAGGATTGTGCATCTGTGAGAGAAAATACAGATTTCCAATTGAATTGTTCTTGTGCTCCCTTTATTAATTTGTGTGATATTGACGTCTGATTAACCAGAATGGATTACGGCTTTTGAGATTGAATCTGCCAGAGTCATTCAGAAGACAGAATTCAACACCATTTAAAAACAGATTGGGTTCAAAAGGAATTCTTTGGCCTTTTTGAAACTGACAAAAGCTCTTTAGCTGACACGATCCATATCAGAGCTGAATACTGAATTTGAATGAGTTTAATTATGACTGGTCTTGCATATCTGAAGGATTGAGTTTTGAGAATTTTAATACTCAGATTGGTGCCACAGAGAGACTCGAGGCATTTGGAAATCATGGTAATTTACATTTCGTCCTCTTACAAGAATCCTAATGAATTCCATCCTTTGAATCTGATTTCTCAGAACGGCTTTGCTTTTCCACCTTTATCTTGCGCCCTCTCACTGTAATTTTACCAGGAATGCCTATACTTGTTTGAATCTTATTTTTTGGCTTTTTGATAAGCCATACACCCACATATCTTCAAAGAAGCCATGTTACCTCCTGTTTTAGCAGACCATGAGAGCTTTATCAAACCCAGAGCAAAACCAAAGCACAATCTAACCATAAACAGCGTTTAATCTTCAAAGCGCTCTACAGTTAGCATGTTAAAAGTTGTTTTCACAGACCATCTAGCAGGGGGTTCTGTTTAGCCTGCATTAGTCACATGGGACACTGAAGTGAAGCCATGAATTAAACCGCAAACTTGTTTTTCAAGAAAAGTTTGAATTTATTAATGTGAAAAATGAGATGCATAACCAGATTAAAATTTATATCAATACCAGGTCAAAATTAAAATAAAGTAATAATTTTGCTAACACCTTGAATATATGAGTGTAAACCTCTCATTATTAAATATATATTTTCAAAGCATAAAGTGTTGTTTTAACAAGTATAATTAATTCTTAACTCAAATATCATATCATAAGCATAATAGGTTTATGTGCAGTCACACATTATATACTGTACAATATGAACTAACCTTTCAGGAATTTTATTGAAACATTATGATATCAGGATGTTTACTTTGTCCTCAAATTCCAATTTTTATTATATTATTTATATTATATGTTATTATTGTATTACATTATCTATATATTTGCTTATTTATATATAATAATCAAAAATAGATCCATAAAATGAAAATGAGCATCATGTCATTGACTCAACTAAAAAAGACACCCTCTTAGATGAATCCATACTAAACTGTTCCCAGAAGGCGTATACATTTCATTAAATTGACAACTATGGCTTTCTTCCCATGTGAGAGCTGGAGAGAAGAACAATGTGTGAATGATAGAATTCGAAGAAGAGGGAAAGAAAAGAGAGAGAGGCAGCAGTCACATGAAATGAAAGACCAAAAGTGCCGCAGGCAGTGGGGTCCTAAATCCTTCTCTAGTTTTTTCCCTGCCAGGCCATCTAATTTGTTTTCTTGGTCTCAAATATCCTTCAGTTAAATTAGGTTTTTGTTGACATGAGAGATCGCTGTCTGAAGGGTGAATACAAAACTATAGAAGCAGGTTTCTGCCTCAGAGTAAAAGATAAAAAGGTAATCGAGTGAGAAAGCTTAACATTTTTTTTTATGAAATATAAAGTGGTCATTATGAGAAATAAAGTCAGATTGGGAGATATAAAGTCACAATAATTTTTTTTTATTATGAAACATACAGTAATTATAAGAACACAGTCCAAAAAGAACATTTTGTAAAGTTGTATAGACTACTACATTTGTCTTTGTTCTAAAACTGAACTTTAATAAATGATCATAACCATTTTTATGTCAAAAACGCATATTGAGTGTTTGAGAGTTTGGCCCACGCAGTCGGGATGACGTTGTAAGGGAGAAGCAGGATAAATATAGTATATACCTCTATTTTATATAAATATATATACGTGAACAACTAACAATAACATTAAAATGTTGGAAAGTCTATCAAACCTCATGCTATGGCTGTGTGTAGCACCGACATCGCTGCGCTTCATTCTGAAGGACCCCAGTATTAGAACCAGGATTATTTTTATAAGAGCGGGTTTATTTAAAATATCTGTGATCATTTCAGTCTGATTTTAGCATTGTGAATGACCCATTTTAACTCATTGTTTGTAAATCTGTTTATGAAGCCCTATGGTTTTAAAGCAACAACAACAAAAAAAGATAATTTAAGTTTAATTTAAAGGGTCAGTGAGGGTGGAAAAAGGTAGTGAAAACCAAATAAAAGTTTATCCTGCTGGGGAAGAACGTAATATAATGTATGATATGACCTCTTTAAAGTAAAGGACACATACAAATTAAACTCTTATTATGAAGCATTCAAACAAACCAGCCAGTTAAGTTTGTTGGGCAGCTGTTAGACTGAGAACAGGGCCTGAACAAAGAACAATTTCCCAGCTGAAATCTGATTTGAGCCAAGCACACCTCTACCCTTCAGCCGGGTGAAGATCCAATCTGAAATATGATGAACCGCATAATGTTCAAGATTAAATTACATTACTTCTTCCTTCTCAGTCCCTTTCCTTCCTCTTATCTTTCCCCGTCCCCCATTTGTTTTTGCTCTGTCCTTCTGATGGTCTTTCACTGGGTGTTTTGAGTGCTTATTTGTCTGTGATTGTGTATGAAGGTAGATAGGAGTCTTTCAGATGTCTGATTATGTATCCGGCTCTGTGTGTTCCTGCTGGTATTGTTATCTCAGCCATCAGCTGGAATTCCCACACTCAGCTTTCTGAATCTCCCTCTGGGATCCCTCGGCATAATGCGTCTCATTTTTTAATGATGTTTAGAAATGCAATATGCATTGATGGGCTGTCAGTCATGTATGTAAGACTGCTGGTTTAAGGTCTCAGCTCTGTCATCTATTTCACACACACAAGTGTCTGTGCGTATAGTAATTTCTTGAGTGCTGTTGTTGAAGATTGAGCTGAGAAAATTTCTGTGACATTGTGGCGGCAGCATGTTTTTGACCAACTATTAATTCAATTCAAGATTATTTGTATAGCGATGTTTACGATACAATCGTTGCAAAGCAGCTTTACAGGAAATTAAGTTTCTACAATAGATTTATACATTGCAGAAACTTAATATATATAACTTATGGAAAAATGTGGTTAATTCTGTATATTGTCTGAGGGGTTGGCGTCATCTCTTCTCAGGTGTCTGTCTGTCTGTCTGTCCGTCCACTAAAGGTCAAAAGATTTGAATACTTCGATTTGGTAAAAAATATTTGATGCTTATACCAAGGCTGCATTTATTTGATCAAAAACACATTAAAAACAGTAAAATTGTCATATACATACATATGTGTGTGTGTGTGTGTGTGTGTGTGTGTGTGTGTGTGTGTAGGGGTTGAACGACTTCTGATTTTTTTTAAAGTCGACTTTTATGTAATGAAAGTCAAGTCGACTAGTGTATATATATATATAATATAAATCCTTTGAAGTTTAAATGAGCCCAAGTATTCATTTTCAATATTACTATAGTTAAATGTGCAAATTTACTGGAATAATGCTCAAGTAATATACACCTCTGCTTGGGAAGAACACCAATAATAGCACCAAAACACAAGACCAGGAAATGGTCTACTACGGGATGATCTTTTAGAATGTGAGACACTCCTAGATGAATGATCAGGTGAATAATGGTTGTATTGTCATTCAGATTAATCAGATTCAGGAAATGACTGTTGTCTTGTCAAGCATTAAGCAAGCGAATATGTTCTCAAGAACTGCTGATAGGCTAGGATTTAGTCAGTTTGAGGATGTTCCTTCACAAACAATTTTTTAAGAAACCATGGCAACTATTTCTTTGGTATTGTTGACCTTTTAATGATTCAGTACCGACTTCAATCAGCTTTGTTTTCAGTTGTGTCAAATATGACATCTATTCTAAGTTTTAGGCACCATGGTCCAAAATATTTTCCCCATTTTTTTATTTATGTAATAGGAAAAAAAGACTACTTATGTTATTGTTTGTATAAACAGGTATGTGTTGTATAATTAAGAATAGATAGTCACTGCCAGCAAACCTGTGAGAAAGCAGCTGAGACTGTTAAAATCACAGGACCGGTAATTAATTTGAGACGCTGACAAAGACAGTTAGAAAAGGTCAGATTGATCTGGAACTGATTAATTGGTTTCACGATTGTTTAACATGTGACTCAGGGTAAATTCCCAGAAAGCATCAAAGTGCTGTAAATTGAAATGGAGCACTGCTGGCAGACTCATCACTGTAGTGGATTACATACTCAAGGTGACTCTACCCATATGTTTAAACATGATTTATGGCTATTTCACTTTTATTTGTGCAATAGTGTGTACTGTAATGGACAGATCAGAGGTAAGTCAGCAGGAAATGGAGTTGGAGGGTGGGTCTGTCTGAACACACACCTTGTTCTGTGGCCGTGAGTTTACCCAAGCTGTGCACACCTGTCTTTTTCTGTCACTGCGTGTCTCATCACTGATTCAGTCAGCAGAGACTGAAGCCTATAAACAAGACGAGAGGAGAGAGTGAGGGATAATGAAAACTTGCACAAATGGCAAGCTCCCCTGGTCTTTAAGGTAGATTTTTTACTGAAAAAACAACTAAAAACATTTTTTTTTATATATAAAAAGAATTTAAAGCAATCTAGATCTAGCAATTAATGGCTTTCTAAATACACCAAGCAGGTATTAAAGCTCTGTGATGTCATATATTAATATGTTAAGAAAGTAACATAATCTCTGACAGTTGATTCATTTGTCTATCAAATATTAAGATACTCAGATAACCTCTAACAGCATTTAGTTGATGCATTTGTCTATCCGTGCAGATAAAGAGAAGCACTTTCACTTTAGCTTCTGTCTAATGTGACTACATAACTTTCTGAAATAAACTGTAAATCTAAATTTCTTAGCCACGTCACAGGCTTATACCCCAACAGAACATTGTGATTGTCTCTCTTGGACACTAATGAGCCCAAACCCTTAATTGTACGGCTTTATTCACACATATAGCATCAATGTGGATCTTTTCCAGCAATGTTACAACATCTTAAACCTGTTCAATGGGTTCTGTCCACACATAATAATAATAATAATAATAATAATGAAATTACAATGAAACATTAAAAAAACACATTGAATAAAATGTGACATTTTGAAATAGAAAAATAAAATAAAATAGTATTTTCTTCTAAAATCATAAAAGTAAATTGAGGAAGTTGGCATGTGTGATGTTGCTCGGGCTCCAGGGCCTCCTGAGCATCTGTTGACTCCGGGTGATGGGGATTAAGTGAAATCTGATAAACCTGTGGAGGGCAGGAGCCGCTTTGTCTTGAGTTTCTTCTCTGCTTGGCTGTTATTGTCATTGAAACGTCCTCACAGCTGCCATTTTACACACCCACAGCTATTTTCTCTTTCGTGCTCCCCCTCCCATCCTCTGCTTGAGTCTGTTTTACAGCTGACAGGTACATGTCCCAACAAATACCCAAGTCTGAGTGATAGTTTCCCTGAGGACGTTAGGTTGAGGTTTGCAGACGTGCTTTACGATTTCAATACTGAGAAAAACAGGTCTTTGTTTTTCTCACAGCAAGATAAAATAAATGACCTACTTAACCCTAAACCATTTCTTGAGTAGTACATTTTCAATTAAACAGTTTTAGTTGTACATTGTAAATATATTGTATTCTTTCCATGTGGGTTATATCTATCTGTCTGTATATCTATCTAGTTCTTTTGCCAAATTTTGTGGGTAAAATGTAAGTTAATGGTTCAAGTATCCCATTCAAGATAAATCAATCAGGTGAACATATTTTTTCTATAAACATTTTCATCAGCCCTAACTCAAAAGAAAGATCTATTTTTACTTTTGGAAATGAATTCTATTTAAATTTCTAGCTTTTTTAATCTGAATAACTTTGTGAAATGGCAGACGTCAGAAAAGTAATCCTGTTCAAATAGTTCTTTAGGTAGTTATCTGTCATTATAACATCT
Organism: Gymnocypris eckloni scoliostomus; assembly: GCA_027564155.1. Classification (NCBI taxonomy): domain Eukaryota; kingdom Metazoa; phylum Chordata; class Actinopteri; order Cypriniformes; family Cyprinidae; genus Gymnocypris; species Gymnocypris eckloni. The sequence goes on along the minus strand of CM050432.1, from coordinate 13,936,290 downwards.
TAACCTGTTTTAAAGAAATGTGTCACTGGGATGTCATATTTAGTGTGTCAGTGATGGACACTGTATGACATGCATTGTTTTGTTTTTTCTAGTTTTAGATTATTTTAGCACCCACCTTTCTAGAACCCCCACACACACACACAGACACACACACACACACACATATGTGCAAGACATCTCTTTAAATAGCTTGTGAGGGGGATGTGATGGGGTCGAGAGCGGAGAAAGTTTTTTTTCTTCTGTATCGCTTTTGATTGTGTAAAAGCGGCTCCCATTTACTGAAAACAGATCAGAGGCTTAATCTCTAAACCTGCAACCACAGCAGAACCTCAAGCAAAGAGTCAACACATCCAACCTACAGCACAGACTGTCTTAGTCTTATAGTAAACCCAGTTTTATCATGTCCATTTACACCCTCAGGTCAAGCTGACCGCAGAAATGCATCGATGTCGGACTATGAATGACTTTTTGTCCCTGATTAATAAATAATCCGACTGCATAGGTTCACATTTGCTGATAGCAGTCTTTTTTATCTGCTGTATTTAATGTATCACTTGTGATACTTTGAGTTCAGCGATTCTGAAAGGAGGATATTTTCCTTTCTGTAATAAGTTATCATTTTACTATCAACTCAGATGATGTTCCATCTCTAAACAGTGTAGAAAATAAAGTAGTGTTTTTATAGCAAGTTGTAAAACGGGTATTAGTTGTTTGTATGTGTACGTGTGTATCTTGTGCATGTGTGATGGGTTTCTGCATTATCTGAAAAGGCAACAGCTGCTGAGCTGGTTATAGAATGACTCACTGTTGGCTGTCTGTCATGTTTCACTCACACACACACACACACACACACACACCCTTTTAAGTCCTCAGGAGCTGTGTCATCTCTTTGCCTATTCGTAGCCTGGGACATGCCTGAGATCAGTGCGGACAGAGCAGACTGTAGCTGCTTGCACTAATATATCACTTTTTTGTGGTGATGGTTAAGTGTGACATTTTGTGTTTTTAGATGTGAGATGGATCCTAATTATCTAGCTAAATACATATTAAAATCTATACTTTAAAAAAAAAATCAATCTCTGGACTGATATGAGAATTTGAATGGCCATAGGAAGCTCTTTCATGTCTGTGTATAGTAAATACGTGTGTGTGTGTGTGTGTGTGTGTGTGTATATATGAAATTTCGCATACTTTTCATCTCTTTCATATCTCTAGGCATTTGAGTATAATGCTTCATCTTGTATTTTGAGTATTATTTTATAATTTATTCAAGAAATATGATGATTATTATTATTATTAATAATAATAATAATAACAATGAAATATTAAAATTTTATTTCAACCTGGGATGACATGAAACGTGTTCTTTCATAGCTCTGGACACATTGACAAGCTAGGACATATCGCGTTTGTAATCACAGACGAATCGGCTTCGATTATGAATGCAATATTGCGTATCTTGTCAGTGAACTACAGCTCTGTGTATTAACTGCCGCTCCATCTGAAAACAGCTGATGGAGATTTACTGCCAATCACAGAACCGGCTTTAATGTCGAGATGCGCATGTTAATGTTAATCGAATTCGATTAATTGCACAGCCTTATACTGTAGCATAGAACGCTCTTTATGAATTCAGTGACCGGAGAGAGATTACAGTGTGTTCAGGCTAATGTTAAAACAATCAGACCTGCCACCGGATGTGACTCACAGGGTGGTGAATTTGTGCTTCAGCAGAGACGAAAACCTGGAAGACATCCATATGAGCTCCTGAACGTGTTCTCACACACACACACACACAGAGACTCCCGAAGAAACACCTAGTACTTGGCAAAACAACACGGACACACACACACCGGACAGGCTTGACAAGCTTGTATCCTTTCTGAGATGGTATTGGGGTGTGTGATATTTTGTGATTACAGCGGAGATTAAAATAACTCCCACAGCATATGGACGAAGCAGCTGAAGCGGTTCAAGCCTAAACCCGTAACATTCCTCCCACAGCCAGACTGTGTTCCATGACTTCAGAAAGCTGGATCAGCCCTGCTCAGCTACGCCTCATTTAAGACAAAACCGCTTGAGTACAGGCCAGAATACTGCTGTGATGTTCCTCAAACCCTCTGCCACCCGGTCTATGCGCTTTACACAAATTATATTGTCATATTTTCATTTGAATGCACTTACAGATCCCCAGGTCTGGTGTAGGTGGTATATTTTTCTTAAAGAAGATCTGCTGACTGATAAATCTATTGAGGAGATTGTTGATCTTGTCAGCAAAAATGTTTAACAAATAGGTTTATTTTTATTGCAATCAGTAAAGACAGGATGAAAATATGCATCATGACGATAATTCAATGTTTTTTTAATTAAAACATACGGTTAACAACAAATGAGTAGAACAAATAAAATAGTTCTAAACTATACCATACATTAACAAATATATGTATGTGTACTCATGCGCGCAAACACAAACACAATGTGTGTGTGTGTGTGTGTGTGTGTGTGTGTGTGTATTATATATGTGTGTATTATTTGTGTTAAAACTGGATGCCAATTCAGTCCAATTTAGTAATAGTTAGTATTTTTAGTAACAGTAACATTTTAGTATTGATATGGCATGGCCAAATACAACATTTAAAGGAGTTCTTTGTCTAAAGACAAATGGTTTTAAAACGAGTGGGATGCTAAGCCCAGTATATGTGTCTCAGCAAATTTACACTATCTTGTTCCTGAGTATCTGATGTAGCCGGGGGCTTATGAGGATATTCTGGAACGGGCCCCTCTTCTCTCTCGCCTCTAAAAATAAAGTCATACCAGCCTGGCGACTAGGAGAGATATGGACAGATACGGAGTGAGAGGAGCACAGATTAACACCCCTATTAATAGAGCCAAGGTCTGGAAGGTTGCTCAAGCTCAGTTCAGGGTTTATCTAGGGCCAATGCAAATTAGAAAATTGATTATTTGTTCCCGAATGTCATTTCCTGGTTGCTAGTGTTTCAAAAATGTGTTTTCAGAGCCTGTGGAAATGAATGGGAAGCGTGTGAAGGTCTTTGAGTCGGTTAAAAGGGGTTGGATTTCCAGTGGAATGTACTGCGTGTGGATGCTGAGGCCAAACCACTCAGTTGGGGGTTTTCACTTCCAACCGTTAAAATGAGCACTCCCATACTTCCTGGATTAGAACTAGAGGAAAGAGAGGGAGATGAGTCATAGAGGGTTTTATTTGGACCCATAGTTATATACCTGAAGGACATTTCCCCTTTTTTCCATCAGCACTTTATTCATAAGCCACGCTGAAAATCTTTTCCGTCCCTGAGGTTTATTGGCTTTCTTTTTTATGACTTTGCATGCTCTGACATACCGGTAGAACCGCATTGAACTTTTGTGTTGGCAGTAGTTTTTTCAGTTTTAACAAACACTTAAATACAATGATCTATTAATGTCAATATCTGATTTTTGAACATGAGGAGACTCTAAATGAAATGTTTTGTAAATGAATAAGTGTGGATCGAAGTGTGTAAACTAGTACTGGTCTTTTTATTTCAAGTCCGTTTCTAGTTTGAACCGGGACTGAGTGTCAGAGACTCAACCCAAACACCACACTCCTACTCAGTCCAATGAAAATCATTCACGGCATGTGTAATGTGTGTAGAATGTGTCTGTGTGATGGGTGGGGGTACAGTGTGGTTAATGAAAAATGTCTTTGCGTTATGCTAGAATGTTGCCATAGTGTAATGTTATTACATTTATGAATTATTATTATTTTCTGCTGGTGTTCAAAAGTTTGGGATCAGTAAGATGTCTTTTATGCTCATCAATGCTACATGATATTAATCAAAAATACAGTAATGGTTTTCCATTTTAATATTCTGATCTAGCAATGTTGAATGTTTAATATAGTTTTTAGAACACATTACTTTTTTCAGGATTTGGGGTAAAAAAAAGTTTTAAATATATTTAATACATTTTAAAGTATATTTAATTAGAAAACTATTATTTTAAATTGCAATAATGTTTCACAATTTTACTGTTTTCTGTATTTTTTAATCAAACAAATGCAGCCTTCATGAGGATAAAATACTTCTTAAAACATAACAAATATTACTGACAAATACATGTAATTATTAAATAAATTATGTAATTAGAAATTAGAAAGCTGACCTGTGTTAACTGTCGTTTAGATAACTAAGAGTTCTATCTGCGTCCTTGTAAGTATGTTTCTGTTCTTCCACCCTTCTATTCTCAGTCTTCACCTCTATCCTCGCTCATGTTTAATCACTCTATCAGCTGCGTCAAGGGGAAAGATTGCGTCAGTTCTAACGGATGAAGGCAATATTCTCTAAAGAGAGGTCAAGAGTGAGGGATGGAGAAATAACAGGGTAATAAAACATGGTCTCGGTCAAGTGAATCCACAGCATGTCTTTTTAGTGGTGTTGTCTTACATAGTCCATCTCAATCACCTTGAGAAAAGTGAGAAAGGAGCTCAAACTCAACATGTCACGTGTCTGCTTTCCTTCTGTTCTCTTTCACTGTCATTATTCTTGTCTGTGTGGAATCTGTATTCTGGTAATGGATCAGTAATTGTTAATAGGGGGTATCACTGTTACCTTTGATGCACTATGGGCTATGGAGGACTAAGTATAGCACTGTTCTGGTTTCAGCGTTAACTTTTAGAGTCAGTACCCCACTGTCAAAATCCTACCTAAAAGAAACCGGGAAAGTTGATCTCAGTCCTGCAAAATGCATGAAATCCTCTCAACCCTTCGAGTCCCTGGACTTGTGGGTGGAGAGAGGACAGACATAGTGATGTTGTGATTCATCGCCGCCACTAAAATTTGTATTATTTTCAGTCACGCTGGATTTTTCCAGTGCCGTTGAATGGCGACTAGGCCTGCTATGCTCTGCTTGGCTGCCAGGCTTACCCGAGGCTTCGATTCTGTCGACAATTGATTATTAACCGTTTCATGGATTTTATTTTTTTAATTGTGGTTTAAATATAGCCTATGGAAGATAATGAACCTGGTTTCTGCCATGGAGAAAAAGTATATAAAAAACATTAATAATTGTAACTTTTTATCTCACAATAAAGGCATTGTTTCTTGCAATTCTGAATGCAAAATTGCATGACAGAAATGTATAATCATTTTTCAACTCAATTTTGAGTTTACATTTAAGAATACTGAGCTTACATCTTGCAATTTTGACTTTGTCTAAATTCAGAGTTTACATCTTGTAATTCAGTTTTTGTAATAAAAATAAAAAGTTAATTGCGACTTTTTAATCTCAGTTCTGATTTTTTTTTTTCTCACAATTGTGATTTTTTCTTCTCACAACTCTGTTGTGAGTTAACATCTTACAATTCGGACTTTTTACTTAGAATTGACAGTTTATATTTCACAATTGTGAAGTTATATTTTGCAAGTCAGAATTGTGAGGAAAAAGTTTGAATTGTGAGATGTAAACTCACTATTGATCCGCGGGGAGTTTGATTGACAGGCGATCTGACAATAATGCCAGGACAATAATCCATAATGCCATTTTTGTCTGACAAACAAACCAGACAGGAGAGTAGATTAACGTCAGTGAACCTGGGTTTGTAATATGGTGTATTGACATCTTTCTGCAGTTGAAACTACATACCTTCTGATGTTGATTTGTTTATTTGACACTATAACTAGTAAATATTTTTGTTAGATAGTTAGGCTTCCATAATTTGTGGGTTCATTTGAGCCAGTCTAATTGGTAGCCTAATGCTACTTTTTTTTGTTTTCAATTTTAAAAAATGAAGTAGCTTCTATAAAATGTGTCTTCTAAATACTGCCAACTAAACAATGACTTGCACATATTGTTTGACATTGGCGTCTAAGAGATTTGCAAAGATGACCAGACCTGAGACCCAAAGATCTCAGAATAGTTATTTGCTAAATACTGACATTAGCTGCTCTTGGACCAACCAAGATGTCAGTGTAATTAAACGATAGGTGTGCAGGGCAGGTTGAGCCTTGAGTCAGCACATGGTAGTTCAGAAGTGATTTGCCTTTGGCCAACAGAATTAGGTCAGAGTGTTCTTTGTAGTCCTTTTGAAACACCTTTCAGCGGTTTATTCCCACTGGTAAGTAAATACATAGCCACATAAAAACACCCTAACCTGCTGTTCTGCTAATGCCAAGGTTTCACTCAGGGACGAAAACAAACCGTGGAAATGTACGGGTCTACAACCCAATTATACAGTCTACCATAATTTTATTTTGCTCTTTTTGAAGCTAATACAAATTGTTTTGACAACCTTTTTTTAGTTATTTTCTGTCTTTGCCAGCAGTGTTTAAAAGCCAGTCGTTTTATGCAAATAGTGCCAAAAAAATGCTTTTCCTGTATGTATATACTGTATATGAGGAGTTCAGATATAAAAGCCTCTAAGTGCCGTCTAAAATTTTCTTCTAAAATTAATATTTTTTCTCAGGCTCCTATGTTTATGTCCAGTTGTTTCACTTTAATGGCAATGAAAAAATAAAGTATTAATTGGCATTAAAATGAAATTACTGAGCCTACGCATAGGAGCCTGATAAATATGCTCATTTTTAAAGAAAACTTCCAACGGTAATTTTGCATCTGAACTCTTCATATATATATATATATATAGTGTTTAGACCGTAATAAACTATCAGAGCTTGTTTTCGCCTCAAGTGGGCCTTTCTCTCTCTCTCTCTCTCTCTCGTTTAAAAATTGTGAACATGTTGATGTGATTAATCTTTTTGTTAAATAAAGATGCTTGAAAATTCAAAAATTATCTTTCTTATCTTATCTTATCTAACATACTTCCTTAAAATACACCTAGTGTTTGGTCAGAAAACGTGTGGTTGTGTGGGATGCACATGTGTGAGTTTATAAAGACACTATACACTAAGCATCGGGTCTTCCCCTTGAGGAGAGTGGGAAATTCCAAATATCACAGCACAGAGAGTACTACGGAATGCAGAAGTACATCTCTTAAATGACCGCGTGGGTCGTTATTATACGTAAGCTATGCATATCAGTGTTGTACACGAGAAGCGACTGCAATGTTGTGGTTCGGGGGAAAGGGTTAAAAGCCAACATCCAGCCCTTTTTTCACATGCTCTGTTTATTTCTAGAGTTGTGACGCAATGAGCCCACTCCCTGTGCATACGTCACCTCGTGTGAGCGTCGTGATTGGCTCGTCGTTGTTGCTGTTGCTGCTGTTAGCTGCGGAGGCATTACATAAGCGCTGCCCGCTTTCGTTACGGTCTACTCTGCTGGAGGACAGCGACGGAGGAGGCTGGAGCCCGCCTCTATGTGCTTTTTTTGACAAAACAAGCCAAGTCACCGCACTGTACCGTCCTGGAACACGTAGTAACGTTACTCTCCGAGTTTTCCCCGCCTCGACAAATAAATGCTCAGCATAGGCATCAGAGAAATAAAACACGCGAAAAACAAGGATCATTTTGCAAACGGAAACAAAAGCGCATTGGTCATACAGCGCACAGAGTCTCTCAATGCATACCCTCTGTGCCCTAGGAACGATGAAGCCAGAAATAAACGCCGCCGTCGGGTTTCTGTCGAGATTCATGCGGATTAAAGGACATGTGAACGACAGCTCCAGACATTCAGCCAGAATCTACAAGACATCCTGGCAGGTAAATATCAGCCTTTACAGACGAATATGAATGTTATTATATCTACTTTCTATGTATGTGTCTCGTTTGTTTGTGAAAAGTGTGGAAAAACATCGATCTCTTTGTGTATGAGCTAATTTACGTGCTTGGCCACATAGGCGGAAGCGCGCGGACGCTTTGCGCACGAACATAAACAGCTAAAAACATCGACTCAACCGAAAGATATACATTTATAGATGTGTGTATACATGGAAAATATACTTGATTTCGTAATTAATAGTTAAGTTTACTGACGAGTTATTTATAGTAAATGAAAAAATCGGTTTCATGTGGCAAGCATTACATACATAAAACTATAGTGTTTTTGGGTCAAAATTACATGGTTTTAATGACTAGAAAGCTATTCTATGAGAGACTGCTATTCATTGACAATTACTCCAGTAGAGACGTAAGTATTCAGTTATTATATTAGTAACATACTAGACACGTTGTTCTGTTTTAAATAAACTGGTTGTTAGTTATTTTGTCTTGTGTTCCAAGTGTTGTACTACCTTTTTCAGTACTACTGTTACTGGTTAATAGTAAAATTGAAAAAAGGTAATTCATATTAAATTACTTGGTAGTAATAATACTAAAAAAAAACTTTATATTTAGATACTAGTTAGTTTTAAGGAATACATGTTAAAATGGCGTGCCATATGCTGTAGGCAGTAAATTACGTAATGCACAGCAAGTCTGAAGATATCAGATTTGGGGTTGATGTCTCATCTCTTTGCATACTGGTAGTAGTGCATATGATGCACAATGTTTCCGTGTTTCATTATAATAAATGTGTAAGTACACAGCCTACTAAAAATGACCGCAACAATTTGAATAGACAATAGAATAGCATTTCAGCTGATTTGCATTCAAATGCATTTCAGTTAACAATACTTTTAATTGGATCACAGGCTTTTACACTTCATGCTAGTTTTCCTAAGCAAATATTTAATCATATGAAAGAAAAAAGGCAACGACAGAAGTGTAGTCCTTTAATCATTATTATTGTCAAATGTATGATAATAAATAACGTATTCTTTTAATGTTATCTTGTTTTACTCCAACCACCCATTGTTTTCCTTTTTTTTTGAGCAAACCAGGATTTTGTTGTTAGACCCTTTGTTAGGATTCAGAAAACAATAAATTAGAATAAAAATGTGTGTTTAAGCAGTTGAATAACAATCAAACATAAAATGTCACTAGCAATAATAATATAATGTTAATACAAGTCTATTTACGTTATACGCAAATACAAGTGTTTGGAGTCGAGATGATACAATCTAAATGGTCAGAAAACATTATTACATCCTTGTTTTGTTTGTTGAGAACAGGCAGTCATTAAATGCTGTTTGTAAACAAATGTAGTCGAGGCCCCAGTCAGACAAAATGGCCGTCGGTGGAGGAAGGGAGGATGTGTGGCTGCTGGTTTCACGTCACGTGTTACTGTTGCAGTGGACTTGTTTAGTTTTTCTCTTTCCTTCCCTTCCTGGAGTTTTCAACCCAACATATGTCCACACAATGGAACAAAGACTCCTCACAATCCCCATTGGGTAGAACAAGTGGGTTAGTTCCTTCTGCACACAGTTAAAATGTGCGTTTGTGAGAGGATTGCCAGATTGAAAACACAGGTGTTGTGTAAGATTGATCTGAAAATCTGCTTCCTGTTCTCTAATCACATCACTAAATACACGTTCGTCACAGCTTTGTCCTAATTCTCAATCTCACAGCAGGCCTCGTTTCACAAATAACACTTCCTAATAAAGCCACCACGGTGTTATTTGGACGTTGACAAGCAACATTTTCACTTCTTTAAACATTTAGATGCGTAGTACGAGCATTGTTGCGGTCCAGAGTTGTGGGTGGGTTGATCTGCATTGCTCATCATTGTATACTAGGCTTTCAGGAGAATGGGCTGTCACGTCACACTACAGGTGGCCTGCGGGGGCCTGGCCTATTTTAGAGCCGCACAAAGAGGCTTGAGACCCATCCCTTCATCTCCTGTTCTCCACCTGTCACCCAATACACGGAGCCAGAAGGGAACGAAAACGCAATTGCAAGAAGTTGTTTTCTTTTTGGAAAACAAGTCTTTTGTGTAGGGTGTAACTTGGCACTTTTAAAAGTCATGATTTTGTTTAGCAAATGAATTAGCTGGAAATACACGGACACAAATGACTACTAGCGAAAGCAAAGCTGATCCATTTGTAGCTGTAATATTTAATCAAATCGGTTTGTATGAAAGAGACGCTTTGTCTTTAAGAGGATGGTCCCTCCCCCTCCAGTTGCTCTGCCAGGACTTTACCCTTTTGCTCTCGTTGTGTTTGAAGACTTTGTGACTCTCGGGCCAAAAGGGGATTTTGCGATCAAATGGTTCTCTCTCTCCGTCACGTAGGCCTCTGACACAGATGGTTAATGGTTGTTCATCTGTGTTCTACCAATGATCGTTTCACACTGTGAAAACCATCCTCGCCCCCTGTAATACCAGGCCGAATTATCCACATTTTTTCTTTTTAAAAGTGATTAATTTATTTTGGTTAGTGAATGTGTTGGAAGTTAAGTATTAGTTAGTAAGTCCTTACCTGAATTGCATCTATGTTCCCTTTTATTGTTAGAATAAGACCAACAAAATAAAACAGTTTATGATGGATTCTGAAATATTATTGTAATTTTTATACAAAGTGCTGCATCTGAATGTTTTCAAACTATAAATGGACATTCTGGAACTTAAGCTAAAAAAAGAAAACTAACCATAACCATCGTCCTAGTGTAGTTAAGGATGAATATAATTAAGAATGACATAAATTTAAATATTTGTTATTTTAAATAATTCCTGAATATTATCAGCTGATAATGGAAATTAAAAATGCATGTTCCACATAATTTTGCATCTAGCAATTGCTTAAAATTAAAATGGCGTTCTTTAATTCAACTAATAATATACTACATTTTATAAATATAACTAAACATTACAAACATAAATAAAAAAATATATATATATATATAATTCAACATTAACAATTTTAAAATGTTTATTTTGATTCTGAGACAAACTAATACAGATTTTTTCTACATTGGCTATAATACAAAAAATGATACCAAATTATTAGTCAGAGTTAAAAAAAATTTGCAAGTTCCACTTTAATATTTCATATAAAATATAGAAGTCAACAGTGTTCTTCAATAGCTTCTTTTTAACCGATCTTAAATTAATGTCTTTTAATGTACGCATTACAATTAATTGTTATAATTGAAAACGATTGATTTCAATTAAATTGTTCGAATGGTTGTTTTCAGAAAATAAATCAAAATGGAATTTGCATAGATACTAACACAGAATTGTAATACTAGCCATGATTTATCATCCAGAAATGTAATATCTGTGCATCCGTTACGGAGTTGAAAAAAATGTGCAGGTTTAACAGAAAAAAATCTTAAACAACATTTCAATCTAATAAATGAGTTTATTATTATATGTAATGTCTGTTCATTTTTTGTTTACCAGTGCTTTTTATTTATTACTTCATATATGCAAGATTACGAAACCTCCTCCTCCATCTCTCTCTTACAGAGCAATACAAGCACCACTGGTTCCCAGACCGTCCCAACAAAGGTTCTGGGTATCGCTGCATACGCATCAACCACAAGATGGACCCTCTGGTTGGACAGGCTGGCCAGCGCATCGGCCTGAGCATCCAGCAAGCTCTACTTGCTGCTTCCCAGTGAGCTCACATTGTGGGTTGACCCATTTGAAGTGTCCTACCGCATCGGAGAGGACGGCTCGATCTGTGTGCTCTACGAGTCCCTTCCCAGCACCAACGGAAACCCCAGCGCCACCACTGGAAACAGCATCTCCGCCTCAGTCGCCCAGGTGTCCCCGATGGTGGAAAGTCACATCAGCTGCAAGGAGGAACTACTGGTTTTGGGCCGCACCAGCCCCGCAAAATCCTACATGATGACTGTGTCCAGCTAAATGAGTCACAGAAGTAATTTTCTAAAATAAAAAAAAGAGAGAAAGGAGAAGGAAAAAAAATCGTCCAGGTGATGGAAACCTCGTAGGTTTAACTTTCACTCGTTTGGTTGTCTGTTCTGTTATTGTGTTGGATCTACCAGAGGCTTGATCCTGGGGCAGCTAATGAAGACCTGAATCATCGCCTGGCCCCCCCAGCTCACTCCTACGGCGGCTGTCCTGGGGCGGCTTTTTCCACCATCGTCTGCCGATGTTGACTTTGCACTTTTGCTTTCATGGTTTATGTTATAGCATAAACTCCTTCTAAAATGTTAAGGAATTACTCTTAAATCCTGTTTTTTCATTTCACTGTTCGCTGTCGAGCTGAAGCCCAAACCCACCGGCAGCCATGCCAGACCCGAGTAGCCGCTACGAGCCTCTTTTTTGCTAAAAAAAATTACTTTTTTTGGACCACAAAGCAGTACTTTTGTGTCTTTTCTCGGTGTCTGGTACGCACTCGGGGTTTCTTTGGGCTTCAGGTCGATGTGAACTTGCTCTGCCGCTGTGGAATACCTGTGTCATACCGTTACCCACGCTAGCCGTTGATGGCATTGTGATGCAAAGGTTCTCATGCTTGTAGCTTTTTCTAGGGGCTCCCTCCTGGATGAATGTAATTTCTAACAAAAAAATACTCAACTTAACAAAAAATTAGATTTATTTAAGCCCCTCGTCATACCAAAATGTAGCAAAGTTTGTTTTTGTATTTGTTGATTTGGAACAGATGTGGTCTTTACTTTCTGCCTGGTTTAGAAAGGACGTTGAATGCACTTTGACATTTTAGACTGTGTGGGATGGCGTTTCGATTCGACCCAGCTGCATTCCATCGCGTACCACCTCGTTCAGTTGTTGTAATTCGCTTTCTCTGGTTGCAATATTCCTGAAGGCACTTCAATACTGGTTAGTTCTCTCTAACCGTTTTTATCCTTGCGAATGACTAATTGAGGCTGTTAGAGATTAGTTCTCCGTCTCTAGGACTCCATTTAATGCCAGTACATGGCAAGAAAAAACAGACCGGCATAAAACATCAGACCAATGTTTCCCATCTTATCACAGAATCGCAGGGCCAGTGATGCTCGCTTGTTACAGAGGGTCTCCCGACGCACTTTCCAGCCAGTCGTCACCGGTCTCAGTCTTAACTAGGAGTGCGCCGTCAAAACATATCACCTCCCTCCCTAGGCCTGGCGAAGGAGGGGGTAGGACCCTCAAATCAGGGCAGCTACAATCCTCTCCAGCCCCCTTCTCGCAGCCTGGAGGAGAGTTTTTATGCCAGCACATAAACCGAGCGCACTCCAAAACCTACTGAGCCTTACGTGCAGGGCTGAGTCGGGAAGGGAAGAGACATGCGGTGTGCTCCTGGTTCTGGCCAATTCTGTTTACATTGGCGCAAATGGGCGGAAATAAGCAGGCTTGCGTGCGAAGGACTGGTTTTGCCTTAGCCGCTAACCTGCTGAGACAAGGTGCTGATGATCAGTCCTATGAGTGCTAATACTTTTAACCCTAGAGGGTTGTCGATGCACTGCCGTCCCTTTCTATGTTGTTTTGGTCCGTTTTAAGAGGCGGAAATCCGTTTTTAAATCAATTTGACATTTTAAGTATGGGTCGAACCTCAATATTTGGACGCACTTCGCCATCCCACCCTTCTGAATGCTTTGAACTCTGACAGGCGGCCTCGTTCGCCTGATGGTTTTAATAGTAAAGCTTTTTAACCTCATTCTGGTGATCGTAACCAAATTGGAACAGACAAATCGAGTGCTTTTTAGATCTGCAGCTTTTAAACTACTTTACCCCTCCTCCACCGAAAGAACATCAGCAAACCATTTCCACTCTCCGTTTCAGTTCGGTAAGCGTTTGCGCACAAGTTTTAAGTATCGTCGTGAGTCTAAACTCAAGTCTACTTGGAGGCAAGAGCACATGAAATGCACTAATAGGTTAAACATTGAAGTTATGTGACTTTGAGACCGACATGTCTCGATTGGAATGTATTGCCAAGCTCAGGCCACAGACATTCATTGAAACCCTTATGGATGTGCAGGTTAAAATGTGAAAAACAGAAGGGAATGATTCGGTTGGTCATTTCAGAAGGGATTCACGTTATTGCCACTTTCACATCTGAGGTGGTTCCATATTTGTAGAATGTATTGTTATTGTACAACATATGGTAGAGTAAGTACATAACCATACATATGGGAAGTGCCAATAATTGATATTTTGCTGTGTGTAGACCTGTTCCTTTTTGTATTTCATATTTTAACATGAATTCCTCTTTCATAAGTGAAGCCATTTGTGTTAGGAGTGTTGGAGAGGACCAAAGTTGTTTTGGTAAAAATATATATATATATATATATATATCAGTTTCCATGCTCTGTGTTGATAGACGTTCCTTGTTTTTTTCCTCTTATCTTTTCTTTCTTTTTTTTAATTTAAAACAAAAAACAGAAAAAGAAAAAATTCTGAGCAACCCAAGATAAAGCTGTCTGTATCTTGTGATTTTTCTCGTCTGTACATCTCTTGTGTTCATTCTTTTCCTCATTCTTGGGTATGTTGTGATGAACTGCTGTAAATTTGTACAGTTCATGTAAATTGATTGTGCGGAAGTTGTACAGATTTCTATATTTTGGAAGAAACGTTTTTTTTTCTCTGTAATAAAAGATTTCCTATCTTGGCAATGTTTCCCGTGGAACTGGTCTTATTCTTTGTCAAAACATGCTCATAATCGCATTTCATTTGGCAATTCTTTGTGCTTTTATTGGTAGATATTTACGATAACAGCACTGGGATAGTTTTGTATAATATATGTTGATATATGCCATTCCAGTTCCACCAGTTTTAGACAAAATATGCCGGAGATAAGTTAGTAACAGCCCTGATGTTACTGACCTGCTTTTCATTTTTTTCTTGCGTTAGGACAAAGAAAGGAAGTGTGTATGGACATGATTCTAGCTTGTAAAATATTAGACATTAACCTGCTGGAAGTTAATTATAAATGCCCACCATTACATATTAAACACATTAACAGTCAGAAACCACCCAACTTTAACTAGCATGAGCATTTAAAGTGGCAGACGATATAACTGCAACTTGTGTGTTGGTGTGGATTCTAATATAATGGTTATCTTTCTAATGATTAATAAGTCTAATAGTTATCTTTTTTTCGGTGTGAACAGGCCTTTAGCTCAAGGGGTCAACATTTAGCTAGTTAGCACTTAGCCCCTGCTTATAAAGGTATAGGTGCTGTAACTACACTATCATTACCAAAAGCAAGCTTATATGACTATTCTCTTGTTTAGCATATTGCTAATAATTCAATATAGTACAGATGTTTTAGCAGTGCCAAACATAGGATTTTAGTGTTGGATATTTTTCCCTGCCAACTGCATTTTGACATAATAGCTCAGAATAGCTGTTAGTACAGTGTGTCCTTGTCGTGTTAATTAGCTTATTAGCATAATTTTCCTGCAGTTATGGAGTTACTGAATACATGACATTTATGGGTCATGTGAAATCCCTCAGTTTAAACTGAGGAACGTTGAGAAAAGTAAAAAAAATAAAATTCAGGGATGTTGTGCTAGCTAAGTAGCTAGCACTAAAATAAATGGGAATGCTAATGCTTAGCTTTCTCCGAGCTTACTTTTTCCCAATAATTTTCTTCTAACATAAAGCTGGAAAATTACATAAATAAGGTTGCTTATATCGATTAAATCTTTCTTTTGTGTTTGGGAAGGGACAACATGCAGGTTTGGAAAGATCATTGTCTCTAGCAAGAGCAAAAGATCAATCACAAGGCATTGTGGGTACTGTGTCAAAACGCTGACTCCATAAAAAACAAATGAAGTGGGTGCATTGACTTGGCACAGTCCCCAAGCTTCTGTTTTCACAAGTTGCTTGGTAGCGCTCTGAATTGGAGGGTATTTCGAGTCAATGGACAAAGACTGAGATGGGGGTTGGGAGAAGATGAGTATAACAAAAGGGGAGCATAAAAAGACCTGGATGACTGTTCGTGTGACCTATAGTTGTCTGAACACTTGGAAAGCAGCAAGAGTGTTTTTGAAGTGGGACATAAATTCTTTGGGTGCGGTTGTCGTGTGACTCAAACAGGTCCAATACATCTATTTACCTACCGATCTTTCCAAAAGTTGCCTAGCTTGTTTCATACTCTGATTAAGTCCTTCTGTCCAAAACGCTCTAGCTAGTTTTACAAGGTAGTATGTATGCAGTAAACATCACAAACCTACGGAAAACAAGTCATTAGATGATAGAATTCACAGTAAAAACATATCTGTGGATTTGCTGTGTGTGTGTGTGTGTGTGTGTGTGTGTGTGTGTGTTTCTCACACTGTGTGGGCTCAGTTTGTTCCGCTTTCTTCTCACATCTGCCTTTCGGCACTCAACCACCCTCTCGTTCTTCATCTGCAGCGTAGGGCCACAACAAAAGAGGACCTGAGTGAAAGCAGCTGGAAGGAAACTGCAGTCTCTCTGTCACTGTGGGAGAGACTCACCTGGTTGCTTTTCTCTCTCACTCTTTCTTCTTTTATTCAGACTCTTTCTACTCCTGCCAGGTGTTCTTCACTTTCATCCCACAGAACAGACTGAATATTTTCTGGCAGAATAAGCGTATTCTTTTTATTAATTATACATAATATAAAGGCAAACACACCATAAGTATTCTTTTATTCTGTGTATAAGGCTCCAGCATCTCAGGAAAGTATTTATGTGGCATTCAAAGGCAGTGTTTCAGTCTTATATGTTTTTATATGCTTGTTTATAAAGTGAGCTTCAATAAAATTGCTGTTATCTGTTGTTTTTACACTTATCTTATCATTAGTGTTTAAGTTGTTACTGTTTGCTGAAGACAGGCATGGAGCTGATAGTGAGGGTCACCAGAGATGTCTCCTTTCCTTCTGATATGTATTCAGTTTGTCTATAAATTGTGCTATATATACACAGTAGGGTTCAATAGTGTAAGTCCACACTGAAAATCTAGGATTCAAAATTGAATTTGAACACAGAAAGTGTTTTATGATTTGGAAAGAAGCTAGTGAAGTTAATGCAGCTCAAATGCTGCGGTCATTAGCAAAAGAGAGACTAAAATACTAAGACATAAAATTAATCTTACTCATTCATGTCACTAAAATGTCTTTCAAAGTATTCTGATAACACTGTTAATGATGAAAAATAAAATAACTAAGTACACTCATTTTAACACTAAGATTGAGGTTAGTATGATTTTTATTTACGTTTTTGAAATAATTTTCTTATGCTGAATTTCATCAAATATACAGTAAACCAGTAATATTGTGAAATGTTACAATTTAAAATAGTCATTTCTACTTTAATATATTTCAAAATCTAATTTATTACAGTGACGACAAAGCTTAATTTTCATCTGAATTTTCATCTTCTGCTCAAGAAACATTATAATTATCAATATTGAAAACAGTTGTGTTACTTCATTTTTGTGGAAACCATGTTGCTCATTTTCATGGTTCTTTGCTAAAAGTATAAATTTCTTTCAAAACAACCCCCAATTTTTTGTGTTATAGAATAGCTGGGCCTCTCTCGCTGACTGTTTCTCTGTCTCTCTCTGAAGGTCTCTGGCCTGAGGTGAATGTGGTTAACTGAGGACTCAGAGAAAGAAATAGATAACCAGACACTAAAACATTACGGCAACACCAGAGACAAATATAAAGGCCAAAACTTTCTCACTCTTTCTCACACGCATGAGCAGATCTCACGGAAACATTTCCAGGTCATGTTTTTGGCTTTATTTTCCTTCAGAATCTCTGTTGATTTCTTGCCAATTTTTATATATATATATATATATATATATATTAGGTGATAGACATGATTATCGAATATTGAATATTCTATTTAATTATAGAATATCGATTAGTTGTATGTGCGATTATTTTCTAAAGGTGTAACAGGGCTTGACATTAAAGACTGTCCGAAATGGCGTGAAGGTGTGTGTGTGTCACTTACCAGATCGGGCCACTGCAGGTGGTCACTGTATCATTGCATGCGTTTTAAGCCTTGTTTGTTTAAAATGTGCGATTAAAAAGCATTTGGTGCGAAAGACAACTCCTTTCAGTACATGCGAACTGTCTATATATATACATACATATACACACACACACACACACTATGTGTGGCCCATACCAATATATTTGTAGTGCAGTGTATTGCGTGAACAATAGACCTGTTAAACAATATATTGTGAGAGGGCCGTTTGCTCGTATAACAACTCAAAATAATAAACCAAAGTTAACAAAACTTTGCGAAGTGCTTCTCCATCGCTTTCACGTCCTGTTTCCCAATGAAAGTGTGTATCCTGCATTCAAATTATTCGTGTGTTTTGCTGAAATAATAATATTCCACTGGTTGATATATTATATTTATATAAAATATTTGTGTTATTTTAAGTGTTAAATGTGAAGGAATTACAGGTTGGATGCCACACTTATTATTATTTTTTGGCAGAGTATACAGGTGTAATTTTAACTTTAACTTCGCAATGTAACATGATTTTGATCGTAATTTTGACTTTATTCTTAAAATATTATGACGTTAATTATTTAGTTATTTATTTGAAATATAAACTGATCAAACTTAGCTGGCCTGGCAGCATATTTAAAAAAAATCAAACTTGAATTTAACAAACAAAGGATGTTCCAATCATATTTCTAAATTAAATTAATAAAGAAACACAATAATGACCAATTTGCTATTAAAAACCAAAACTGAACTATTTAAATGGCTCAGCTAGAGAGAGAGAGAGGGGCTCAGACTCAGGCGGAGAATTCTGAGAATATATTCTGCTCTATATTCGTTTCCTTGTTTCAATTCAAAGTTCACCGTTCTAATTGAACAACACTCCTGTCTTCCGAGCATGTGAACATGTTCATTTAATATATTTTGTATCTATGAAATAGGTTATTGTTATGAAGACAGGCGTTAAAATTAATGTTCACATAATAAGTGCCGTCATTCAGGCGGTTCACAATATGTTTTAAGCGTAATATGTTTTAAGAATATTCTGTTTAGCGCAATATATTTTACGCCTAATATTCATTGATGGATTAATCAGATTTAAGATTTTCTTTTTTAATAATATGAATGTTCATGTTCATTTTTAAAATAGAAATGTCCTAACCTTATGAGCAGTTGATAATCGAGGACTGTTCCGTTAATAAATGAAACATTCGGTTATGTTATATTAATCTGTTTCAGCAATCATACTTTACAACCATTAATTTTCTTGGGTTAAGATATATTCTCTAATTAACTAAACAGTTTGTTATCATACAGATTGAAAGCCTGGATGGTCTCTCTCTCGGTGTGTGTGTATGTGTGTGTATTGTGTGTGTGGGTGGGCGGGTACATGTGTGGAGGTGGATTTTCGAATATATATAATACCCAGCGATTATCGAATATTACATTTGCAAAATGCCCATCCTAATATATATATATAATTGGCAGAAATATATATTCTGAAGGAAAATAAAGAATATATATATATACACACACACACACACACTACATATATATATATATATATATATATACACATATATATATATATACATACACAACACACACACACACACATATACATATATATATATATATATATGTGTGTGTATATGTATATATATTGAGGTGGGCATAATTAATTTTTTAATCTAGATTAATCTAGATTAATTTTGGAATTAATCTAGATTAATCTAGACAAATATGGCTCATTGAATTCTGCGAAGGCATTCAGAATATATGTGCTACCCAAATGTGACTAAAAAGTAATCTTTAGAGCGGGTTTTCTCAAGCCAGGTGGCGCTGATAACCAGGCTCATCTCCTGTTTCCAAAATGCATCACAAACTTTAATCTCTTCCGTCAATCCAGAATAAAAATGGAGGAAAATCCGTTCCACTCCCGGAAGAATGACTCCCATTTCCACTTTTGTTGTTTTTTTTTTTTTCTTGATAACTGTCAATTACAGTAAAAATATAGTACAGATCATGCGTGCCCACCTTATTAGTTGAATAAAAACCAAATGTCGTGTTTTTGTTATTATATTGAACTGAAAGCCATCTTTTATGCACAGTGTTGCACGAGATTAAATTTCATGTAAATCATCCATGCTAACACACAGCCTTCTATTTTATTTTGACATTTCACTCTCTATAGATTATTTTTCTATGTACTGTATTTTAATATATATTGAGGTTTGAGTTTCTCGCTCAAGTTCACATGAGACCTAAAGCGCATCCTGTTTGCTTAAAAGCAACGTTTCGTTGTTATTCTGAGTGCACACAAATAACGTAGAGTCTTTACAGATTCGAAAGATGTATTAGGCTACTTTTATCTGTATGACCAAAAATGACGAGATTTTAAGAGCAAGTGGCGCACGGAGCCTGTCTTGCAAAAAGCAGCCTTCACAAACACTTCAATAGCGCACATTTCTCTGGGTTAACATCATATTAGGCCATGTAAGTTGCTACTACATACATCTTTCAGATGAAAAGCCATATTTGAGGTTGATGAATGATGAATGCGTTTGGATCAAAGCTAGGGGTGACTAAGGGCTGAAACATTCTGAAATGTTTTCAGAAAAGCCCGAATGTTTTATGACCATGCCCTAAAACATCATCATCACTGAGTTTTTCATGCGCATTAAAATGATGAACCGCAGTTTACTCCCGTCAGGAACCGCCCACGGGCTCGTACTTCTGACTGACATATACACTTGATAATAAACTTCATATAAACTGGCCAATCACGATATGAAGTAATAGCAGATCTTGGATCTTTGAGAGCCCCGGATATCCACTCACCCTAGAATCGCCTCTGGTTTGGATGTCCTGCTCGATTGTATTACCACATAGACCAGCCGTTAACAATCTGTATCACGGACTGCGAGCCTCTAGTTCAAGACTCGTTCGCCCCCTACAGTGCAATTCTGCTAGGTTACATCCGCTAAAATATCAGTGAAAGTCATCATAGCTTGCGTAGTATAGACCAGCTCCCAAGCAACTTTGAGAATAGATTAGCGGCGATATTTTTTTTATCGCCGATAAGAATCTCACGTTAACACGTTAACGCCGATGTAACCCACCACTAATTTATATATATATATATATATATATATATATAATAAATATGTGTATATATATGAATGGATAATTTAATATTATTAAATATCAATATTTTTAATTTCAGTCAGAATAAGGATAGTATGCAAATGTAAAATTGCTTAAAATAATTTTATCAATCTATTTTTTGCTTTGTTGTACTGAAAATAATTTTTTGTGCATTATGATAATTATATTCTGATTGAAAATGTGCATAATTTTCATTAAAATAATATAAAAATGCAAACCGTATTAATGGCCCTAAAATAGGTTTCATTTTCTTTAAGCAAAATATATTTTCATTTATTTTCTTTTGAGTTTAGGGTGAAATATGACCTGGATATGTTCTTGACAGATTTCATGTGATTCACCCATTTAGATTGTTTTTAACAGTACTGTAAATTTCTGCTATTATTTTGTCTCTGGCTCAAAACTGGCATGATGTTCTTGTACCGATCAGAGTCTAAATAATTTATCGTGTGTGGATTTGTTAATACTTTGGCCTGGTGTGGAACGAGGAGTTAGGAAGGCCAAACCCTTGGTAAACATCCTCTGACTGTTCGACTCAGCCAAGCCTATTCTTTTGAATTTGTCTGTCAAACTGTTTTGATGTACTCTGGAACTAATTAGAAACTTGATCAGTTTAACATATCAGATGGGGAAAGGTGATAAAGAATGAGCATGGCTGTAAGCTTAGCACGTGGCAAATTTAAAGCCCTCCGATCGCAAACAACTGCACATGTTTGTATTGTCTGAGAACACGCGAACGCGCTTCAGCTGTTTCCTGTTTTCTGTTGAAAAGCACACCGCAAACCTGTGACAGCTGAGAACGAGAGAAAAAGAGAGAGCGACCACAATGGAAGATGTGCTGTGCTGCAACCTAGCAGCATTGTGTGAAACATCTTTGTGTTAAGGCTGAACCTTATCACAACAAAACTGCACGTGCATTTACACTTATTTTTGTGTTTTATAACCGATGTCCACTTTGTTATTGAGCAAGATGAATAGTCTTATGAGAGCTCGATTTGTATCTCAATAGTTCCTTGCTGAAAGCCAGGGATGGTTTGTTTTGTGTTTGACAGCACTAAATATTTCATTTTATTGCAAAATGCGCAACACTCTTCCTCTGTGGTTATATCTCGAGCAAAAATAGTGTTGTTGTGTAAGCAAGCACACCATTTGGTTCCCCTAAACGTTAGCTTTCAGATCCAGACTGCTTATTTTTTTTTGAGCCATGCAGCCTTGACCCAGAAAAGCAGCTCACTGTTATCAATGAGTAACATGGGGCATTTGTTCATGCCTCCGAGACCGATTAGTAACTCATTTACTCAGATGGTTCAATTAATTCACAGTGCAAGTGCAGCGCGGCCTCACATAAACAACATTTGCGCAGAGCTGTAATGGATCCCAGTATAGTCTTGCTGTTTGTCATCTCAAACCTTACAGGAATAACACAAACAAATGTGCAGGAAAGGTGCTAGATGCTATGAAGTGTGAACCGAAAAACATGTAGGCTGTACGGCATATGTTTGTGAGAGCTTTGTTGCAAATGTGCATAAACCACATCTATTACCGAACCTCCGTGGATCATAACATGTATAGACGCCTGGGCAGCTGTGATCGTAATAGCTGCCATAGTGACAGGACTGATTGCTGTACTGTGCAGTGAAGAACACATTACATGCGTGGGATAGTGAGACATTCAGGGCTTATAAGCTGCTACAAAGCAGCACCAATGACGCCAGCAGGTTCAATATTTTAAAATATGTTTATGAGGTTTCATATCATTGGCCTGTATGTACAGTGGAGTCCGTAAGTCTGAGACCACATAAAAATCTGTGATATAATATGGTATATAAACCCCGTTGCCTTCTTGATGCTTAAATAAATGTCATGTGGTGCGACTCAAAGATATTTAGTAAATAATTAGTGTTATTTTTAAGTTGAAAATCAGCTGAAATGACGAATATTAAAAATACTATTCTAACTGAATCAGTTTAATGCTTATCAATAATTGAAAAACTTTTATCTACCAGATCAAAGTCATGTTGTGCAACCAAATAAAATGGGAAATAATTTAATAGAAAGTGAGTGTTTGTCAAGGTGAGTGAATCTCTTAAAATATCAGTATTTTTTTGGCTTGTTCATGATTTAAAATGTCATGTGGTATGACTTGCCAAATACTTAAGATATTTGTTAAATAATTTACGGTATTGGTAAAACACTTTTTACTTTAAAATATATTTTAAAACTTTGTTAAAAATAATGATTAAGACGTGTGTGCACAGGTGTAGGAAAAGTTTATTATTTTTGATGGATACACCACTTGACATTTTTTGTCAGTGCATTTAAAATTGGTTTTAAATGGTATAAAAGTTTTACCAATATTGAAAGAATCCAAAAATGTTGCCTCATTTTCTAAATATTTGCCTCTCTCATATTGTGGACACTTTTATTTGACTTTAACCCTAATATAATTTAGAACATACAATTTTATATTAATAAACAAGCATTTTTATTTGTGATCTCAGACTTTTGGGCCTCAATATATGTCCAAGTGGCACAGTACAGTGTTTTAGTTTTGGTTCTGATATGATTTGAGTGGAAAAAGTGGGCGAAGACTGCAATGTGCGTGTGCGGTGCAGTACATGATACACACCGAATGTGTTTGCTTTCAGTCAGGCTTCATATCTATAGTCTTGAATATGCAGTCACATGAATATACGACTATACATTTGGAGACACTCATCACGCAATGCTTCATACCGTCTTGCTCTTCCTGGCCTAGTTTTCCTAGCCAATGAAATGCCTTCTGCTACTGACAGACCCCTGTAAATCTGCCTCTCTCTCACACCCGCATTCCATCTCCTCTTTCATGGCAAAGCTGTTGTTTTTCTGCTCTCCTTCTGGCGACTCCTGCAGCCGTGCTTATTTTTATGGTGGTTATATTCAGTTTTCTCTCATTTATGGAGACCATGTCTGAGATTTTAGAGGGGTGGATACTCTGGAGCATTTCAGCGAGGTGTGTGTGTGTGTTAACCCGCCTTTTAGTGCGGAGATCAAGTGCTTATCTGTCTGCAAACAACTTATGCTTACAGACACACATGTGTGTATATACATACACTGTGTATTTCACACACACATATGCTGTATATTTAAAAATAAAGCTAATATTCACACAACTAAAGTTATTTAGCAGAATTATCATCATTGGTTGTGTAGCAGATTGTGTCTTAAATGACAGCAGTCATTTCAAAACAAAAGCTGCACAATTTATATAATTGGTTAATTTTATGAATTTGAAATGGCCATACCTGACAGGAAGTTGAACTGGAATTACAGGAAGTTAACAGAAATTCAGCATGGTCACACAACAGATACAGAGCGATTTCAATAGAATGTCATGTGGTGTGCCCTCATCAAAACATAAAAGATAGTTATGAAATAATAATTCATGATATTAAAAAATAAGTACGGAGACTAATAAGTCTATTAAAATATCAGAACAGGTCGACTCGCCAAAGACATAAAAGACATTTATGAAATAAACATTTTATGATATTTGCAATAAAATAAAATAAAATACAAATTACTTTATTATAATACCTTAATATTTAATAACGAATTAATAATACTAGATACTTAATATAAAAATAATACTTAATACTAATTGAAAATTAAATAAATAATACAAAATAGAAAATGATTTCATAGAGAAGACCCCTGCAGAATATTAGATAATTTGACCTTTTGAAGGCTAATTCATGTTGTATAATGTCAAGTGGTGTGACTTGCCAAAACCTCATTTTATATATATATATAATCCTTGCAAAATGTATTTAAAAGCTTTATTGGAAATAATGAATAAATAACTTGCGTGAATTCATGTATTTTGGGTTGGTTACTGCATAAGTACTTTACAGTAAGCTTTAATTCTTTAACATTAGTTAATGCGTAGGAATCCTCAACTAGCAATGCACATTTATTAATCCATCGCAGTGCTAATTTATAAATATACTATAGCTTGATTAGTTTAGGCTTATTCATGAATTTATATACATTTACATTTATTTACAACTTGAAAAGTGTGAGCATTAACCAGAGCATTAACCAAAAACATTAAATGCTTTAAAAGTATTGTTTATTGTTATTTCATCTTAGCCATTGCTTTAGCTAATGCTAACAGAATCAACATTATTGTAAATATACGTGTGCTGGACGTGGAGTTACGCCAGCAGAAAGTCTGTGCCCGGGGCTTGTCGCCTGCGCATGTACACGTCAGTCTCGCACCCCTCGCCCTTGTTTTCATGTAGAAAGCAGGAATGTGCTCTCTCACCCTTTGAGATTGTGAAAGAGGCATTGTGACATTCACTGCAACAATCCCTGTGTGACTCACAATCAGGGGCTTCTGTTGCCATGGTGTTGCCACGGCTTTTCTGAAAGCCCAAAGAACTTCTAGTGAGTCACAAATGAGAAACTGAGCTGAAGTGTGTCTCCAGTGACCACAAGCTGGGGTTAAAGTTAGTGTACTATGACAAATAGTATCTAAAATATTGTTCAAAACCCATATATATAAATTACGAAACTTTATGTAAAAAATTAATAAAAAAGTGTCCCGCATTTTTAATGTCACTACCGAAAGAATGTATGTCCATTGGCTGAGACTGATCTTAACTACACCCCTAAATTTATGATCAGGAAATATTCTGTGCCCACTCTCACATAGCTACAAGGTGCAAGTAGATAGGTCTCTTCATTTTAAGGTAAATTGTTTTCAAAAGTCAGAAAATCTGTGTGTAACTTTAAGGAATGTCACTTAACGTCAATTAAGCACAATATTTGGAGAGTTATTCCATAACATTTAGTTTTTATGTGTACCACTGTTGCAGAACTGTGCTAGCTAAACATGTGCTGATTAGCATCTTTGAGCTAGAGTCAAAAGTATCTAAAATTGTCACTACCGAAACATTTGGGGGAGTTTCGGTGATAAACAGTCATCATTCTTTCTGTAGTGAGACAAAGAGAAATGCATATTTGGAGGAAATAAACACATTTTTAGTAAAGTTAAGCAATTTTTTGTGTGTTTTAGTATGCAAGTTAAAATTCTGTAATGTGATGTGTTTGCTACCAAAGCATCGCAGCGAGGCTCAGAATCACTTTCCAGAACATTCTCGTTCACCGTTCCTGGCCGGTGGAATGATCTTCCCACCCCCATCCGTAACGCTGGATCCCTGTCAATCTTCAAGCAACAACTGAAAACTCATCTCTTTCAACTCTACTTGACTTCATCCTAAAAAAATTTAAACAAAAAAAAATTTCTTTATCTTTTCTCTCCTTCCCTTGCTAGCTTGTATTTATTTGAACAATGCCTGAGACTTGGTAATAATCGCTTTATGTATTCCCCAATTGTAAATCGCTTTGGATATAAACGTCTGCAAAATTACTAAATGTAAATATTACTGTCACTACTGAAACATGGGATGTTTTGTCGAAAATAAAGTATACTGAATTATCAACTAAGATGTAATGATTCAATTCAAACTAATGAATCCTTAAATTTGAAATCAGTATGATCAAAAATAAATACCATTTACTCACCATAAAAGCATCATGAATTCCATGCAGTTCATGTATTATCAGTCAGTAGTGACTAAATTATGGTCTCACACAAAGCTATTGCATGTCTGTGGAAGACTTCTACATAATGTAGTAGTTATATGGACTACGTTTATGGTGCTTTAGTATTTTTGTCCTATCTAACAACCCATGATTACTATGAACTCCCATCAGATGGAAAACAAATGATCTAGATTTGGAGCTGTTGGGAGGATGCAGTTTTATTTTGAGATTTTCAGTGCTTGAGATCCCACTGTGGTCTAAAGCAATCAATATAGTGCTTTTCTTCTATTTTTAGATCTGTCCTTGTGGTTCCCAGGCTCATCACCTAAGAAACATCAATTGTGTCTCATCAGATTTATGGAGCTCCTGACCTCCTGAGCCTCATATATGGTGGCCTGCGAGGGGTTTTGTTCATAGTGGTAGAGAAACTGATCAGAGAAATTCAGTCTATAATACTGATCTGGAGACCTTTGATTCACCAGCACTATACAGTATGAGAAATAGGAGGTAAATGCCAGACAATGGCCAAGCATGGTATATTTAAGCATTGCTTTCAGTCAATAGTATAATGTCATTTTGAATTCTAGACAGTTTATTAAAGATTTTATTTGATTAAGGAAGCAATGATAGAAATGCATGATTTTCACTCATATCTTAGCTAAACAATCCTAATAGAAGTAATTTTGGGCCCCATAAACCCAAACATCTGTTTATTTTTTGTCATATTAACAGGAATATCCTTGTTCATGTCTGACCTTGAATCTAATGCTGGTTAAAAAGCAATAAGTCGTTCAACAGTTGATTTTGCATTAGGTATTACTTAACAGGCTTTGCTCTTTCAAAGAAAATATCACACAACCAATACTGAGATATTGTAAACAGTCACTGAGATTACTGAGCACGGGGTGCAGAGAATTAGCCAAGAAATGCATGGATACTGATGCCGTTTTAGTGCTGTTACCACAGCAACAGGCCAAAGCCACTTCCTTGTGATAATCTTATAATCAGCTCTCAGGTGTAATGAGAATGTCCCCATGATATGAGCCACAAAGACTAGTTACTGCTCATGCACCCAAGATCCAGGCACGTTTGCAGGGAAAGATATGAGAGAGAACATCTAACATATGCTGCCCAGTCTATCAGCATGTCTCAGATTCCCCATATGCAGCCTATGGAGAAAAATGTGTGCTTTTTATTGTGCATATGTGCCTGTCCGGTTTTGCTGACATTGTGAAGACCAGACATTCCCAATCTTGAATAACTAAAAGAAAAGCAATGTTTATCCTACTCGTTTGATAAAACTAGAAGGCTCCATGTACCATTGATGCCATGTTTCATTCTTTCTTTGTTCATTCATTCATTACAATTATTTGTTTAGGAGAAAAAAAAAAACATCAGCAATCAGCTAGTTATTTCTTACCAGTTTGGCTTTATCTATAATGGATTCATGGAGTCATTATTTTGTGAATTATCAATTTTATTTAGTTGCATTGCATTCATCAAGAACATGTAACATCCTTGGAACCTTTCCATTCCACAAAAGGTTCCTTGATAGTCGAAAAAGATTCTTTGGATTAAAATGTTCCCTTTATTAAAAAAGATTATTTTAGGAAATGATCACTGAAAGGTACTTTGAGGAACCAAAAGTGGTTCTTCCAAGGCATCGGTGTAAAACTCCCTTTAGGAAACTGTTATATACTGTAACAAAGCAGAGTAGAAACTGGATGCACATTGAGATAACTGTCAACCAACAAACAGAATGATGTAAATGTTATATATTGTGTGAAATGTTCCTGGTTCTCATTTCGGAAATCTGGTCATCTGAAACCAAGAAAGTGCAAATGCATTTACCAGAACTTTAAACATCCTTAAAATCAACTTCCACTTTCTTTCTATGTTTTTTGGTGTTATTTTATGGGTTTGCAAAGGTAAGGGATAAGTAGTGAAGTCAGTTTGTGCAAAACATTTCTGTTACTTTCACTTTTACCTATTGAAAAAATTCCCTCCACAATGACTGCCCGCCACTTGGTCCTTTTTTAACTTTCCCTTGATTCTCGGCACAGGGAAGCACGGGGATTTTTCTCCATGGCCCATAGTGATAATAACAGCACCTCCCTGTTCTCCTATTGGCTGAGCATCTCAAAATGATTAACAGCAGAACTCCCCTGGATTCCTGGTCTAAAGGACCTTATTTAGAACAGCCTGACACATGACATGCCCAGACATGCCTCGTATCTGATGAAACACCCTGGCATGGGGAGAAACTAGTACTACTCACATGTGACTCACTATGCATTCAAATCTGTAAATCATACTCAAGTGCAATTTTTACAATAATGCATTAATTATTTAGAATATTTTTTGTGTCTAATTTGCAAGAAGCCTCTTGTGCTCACCAAAGCTGCATTTATTTGGTTAGAAATGCCATAAAACTATCATTATTGTGAAATATTATTACAATTTAGAATAACTTTTCTGTTTGCATATACTGTAAAAAGTCATTTATTCCTGTGATAGCAAAGCTGAAGTTTCAGCATCATAACGCCATTCTTCAGTGTCACATGATATTTCAGAAATCATTCTAATATGCTTCTTTGCTGCTCAGGAAACTTCCTGACCACAAACCTTTAAACCGTAGTAAACAACATCTCAAGAAGGCTCTGTGAAGAGACGCTCAACCCTGAAACAAAATCCCTCATCAGAATGGCAGAACCCTCAAGAGCTTCGCTCATTCAGCCTTCTTTCAGGCTGGGGTTTAAAATAGTTGCATTTGCGTCATCTCAAGTGTGAAATATAACAGCCACACAGAGGTCAGAGTACATGGAGAGTGATTATTATATTATGAGAGATGAGGCAACGCTGCCTTGGCTTTCAGTGGCTGTCATTAGCAGGCTAAGTGCATTAGATCAGTAAATGGTGAAATGGTGTTCTGGCTCTTTGCCTCCATCTGCTCACTTTCTCCATACCTCACCCGAGGTGTTACTCTCATCAGTGCTAGAGAGCAGGCACCCCATTAAGTAAAAAAGAAAAGAAAAAGTGTAATCTTTTGATATAAAAAAACACCAGCAACAAAGTTTTCAAGCATTGTTACATTTTAATTTGCATTACTTTGAGGTAACTACGGGCTACAGATGATAGCTAGTTTTTATCTGTTTAACTGTAACCTTAACATATTTGAACATGCTAACGTTTACCCTTATCAGTGACCCAGCAAACAGGTCGAGGTTAACAGATAGTTTACTTTCCTGACATTAGTGGAGCTGCATACTGCAACATTTGTTCACAACATATTTAATGATCTTATGCGTCCTGCACTTCGATACTTTGTACTTCGATGTTTACATGCAACCAAATAACTGTTATTAATCAGACTGATGATCAATTGAACTGAATAGCCTTCATGTAAACCCCACCATCAATCCAACTGAGCTTTATATCTGAATTACATTTTGAATGGATTGGAAGGAGTGTGGTTGACCTGAAATAATCTTATCAATAGGGAAAGAATCTGAATATATTTACAATCATATTGAAAAATAGGTTATGCTGATGATGTTTGTTTATATATGTTTTATGAATATTTTTTTCTGTTTTATTATGAACTGGTTAGTGCAGTTGACAGAATGTTTACTAAATATTTGCTAAAAACCCTGGACCACAAAACCAGTCATAAGGGTCAATTATTTGACATTGTTTGGAAAGGATAATATTTGGCCATGATAAAACTATTTGAAAATCTGGAGTCTGAGGATGCAAAAAATCTAAATACTGAGAAAACTGCCTTTAAATTAGTCCAAAATATCTTCATGACCTTTACTTAATATCCTAATGACTTAAGTAAAAATACTCGTGCGACCTGTGACTGGTTTTGCAAAAACTACAATTACACTCATGGTGGCTCCAGTGAAATTATGTGACTTTCTCTGATTCTGAACGCAGCAAATGGGTTTTGTTTAGAATACATGTGAACAAATATATGAAACAGATTGAAAGGTGTAGGGATTATATTAACAGAACTTTCAAAATTGGAAATTAGATTGGATTTATTCCGATTAATGAAATTCATACATTACAAGCATTAGCTCGTTGGCTACTTGGAAAACAAAAAATGTTTTTATAACATTTCAAAGTTGCATGTTATTTTCAGTCAAGTATCTAGTGTAGAAACCACACCTAAAAATAAAAATGATGTGAGAATACCTTTAAAGGGATAGTCGTCCTAATAATACATATTCTGTCATCATGTCATCTCACCCTCATGTTGTTCCAAACCTGACCTCACATAGGGAACACAAAAGAAGAAACGATGAAGAATGTTGATAACTAAACTGTTTTGTTCCCATTGACTTTTATCAACATTCTTCATAATAACATTTTTTTGTGTTCAGCAGAAGAAATAAATGCATACAGGTTTGGCACATTTGGAACGAGAGTAAATGATGACAGAATTTACATTTTCTGAGGCCTATCACTTTAAGTACCTATAAAACATCGATAAAACACGATTAACAACAAACACAAAGCCAAACCAAACTTGCTGAGTTGTCGGATGTCATACTCGGGCTGTAGAATAATGTTCAAACAAAAAGCTTGCAAATAGATTTAGTTCAATGCAGTTTACCATACCTGTGAAACATTTCCCTTAAGTAAACCGTGTTTATTCATATTATTTTAACTTCATTAAACGCTTTTTCAAAGTTGCTTAAATGTTATGGTGTAAAGCTTGCCACAGCTATGCCATAACAGTGTTTCTGGATTGTTGTAAAAGTGCTTATGTTAAAATGGCGTTAAAAGTCTAGTTGACCCAATAATGAAAATTCTGTCATTAATTACTCATCTTCATGTGGTTCTAAATCTATAAGACCTTTGTTCATCTTTGAAACACATAGATAATTTTGATGAAATCCGAGAGATTGCGTAGACAGCAACGGAACTGAAACGTTCAAGGCCCAGAAAGGTTGTAAGGACATTGTTAAAATATCAGTGGATGGAGTTATGAGAATACTCTTTGTGCTATCTATGGAGGCTCAGAAAGCTCTTGGAGTTCATCAAAAATATCATAATTTGTGTTCCAAGGCGAACTAAGGTCTTGCGGGTTTGAAACGACATGAGGGTGAGTAATTAATGACACAATTCTCTTATTTGGGTGAACTATCCTTTTAAGTATTTTAAGTATGTAAGATAAAAACATCAAAACCTTTTACAACGTAAAACGAAGATCAAGTTCAACAAACAGGACTGTGTTTGCTCAGGTCGGCGTCACTGCAGAGATGGCGTGAACAGGACAGGAGGAGAATGTAGAGGTTAACATATGCTAATGCTGAGCTAATGGAAAGTTTCTGTGGCCTGTGCAAAAAGAGGGGAAAAGCAAACAACAACAATCTCTTTAGGAAAAAAAAGAGTCATTTTGGCCTGTTGCTGTGGCGACCACCCCTAGAGCTCTGTGCACACATACAAACGTGGGCAAATTCTAGCATTCACCACTTCTCCCCTGCCCAGCCAGACAGCAACAAAGCCCAAGCCTGTCCACTGCCCCCCGGCCCACCAGAGCTCTTTTGTGTGAGCAGGCCAGTCTTTTTACCCGACGCTCACGGTGTGTTTCTCTATGTGTAGACAGCTCATGTTTCCAGGGAATGCGTCTGTGTGCAGGACCCGAGGGCGGCTGGAATGATGCCCGATTGAGAGTGTTTGCTAGAGCTTTTTTCGCTGCTTGTGTGTGTTTGTCAGCCATTGTTTACTTATCTATCTTTTTGTTCAAGGATGATTAGATTTAGAAACGGAACATACAGAAAAGGCCATCCTGCATACATTTAAACCCTGCAGAATTGTATCACCATCCATCTGTTTTCTGTCTGTCGTCGCCTCTATGAAAACTGAGGCTCTGTCACACAGCATGCTTGACTTGGCAATTTCTGCATGAGTGCATACGAAACTAATCTTATACTCTTAATTATGTCTAAAGCTGCCAAATTACATCGTACATGTCCTATATGGAACGTTGGTTCCCTCTGCGACTATTTCAATAACGCCTCCTGTCTGCAGTTATTTTTAGTTAAGAATACAATTATAGCTCCATACTTGAATGGGAAAGACCGAAATGTCCAGAAGTGTTTGGTAAGATACATTTTTATAAAATAGAATTTGGCAGTCTGACAATATCACTCAAATGACAATTTCTTTTCGCTAGTCTAGCTAATGTGCAGGTGAATTCTAGAGTAAACAGACTCTATCAACAATGATTTCTCTTTTAGTGGAAAGGCGAATCTTGCATTCCTACAGTTGCCTTATTGAGTGTTTCCTCCAACTTATTGCATACAACCATTTCAAAGTATGGGGTTAGTATTTTTTTTGTATAGATCCTTTATTCAGCAAAGATGCTTTAAACTGATTAAAAGTTATAGTAAAGACTTTCCCATGTCAAATAAATGTAATTATATTATTATTATATCATGTTGTTATTATCAACATATTATGATGATAATATCCTCTACAAAAATATTAACTTGCGCAACCAATTTCACCAAATCAGCATATTGTAATGATTTCTAAAAGATCATGTGACACTGAAGACTGGAGTAATTTTAGATTGAAATTCAGCTTCGCATCACAGGAATAATTACATTTTAAAATATATTATAATAGAAGACAGTTATTTTAAATTGTAATAATATTACAGTTTTTACTGTATTTTGGATCATAAGAACATATTTCCAGAACTTTGTGGAAAGTATGTGAGAGAAATCTGACAAAACTTCCCTTTGGGGACATTTGGGAACACCCTTAATTGGAAACATAAATCATACATAAAGTAAATAGCTTTGTTTTTGTTGTTATTGTTTAATAAAATTGCTTTCTGAATAAGGTTAGGGTGTAAGTTTGGGTTAGTTCATAATTAACTATATTAAAACTATGCATTTCCTTATTTGACGTGTGAATGTGTGTTGATCTACTAGTTGTAAAGAACAAACTGTCTGCTCCCTGACTGTGATGGTGTGTGTTTGTGAATGTCACACACAGACTGAAAGGTACAGTATGTTTGAATATGACATCAATGGAATGTGTGTAAAAGCATATAGTAGCCATCACTCCTCTGCATTTGTAAAATGACTGTCCTGACGCAACACGTGTTGTGTTTTGTACATCTGTGTATCTAAAAATACTGAAAGTTATGTGTGGAGGTTAGTTTTAGCGGGTGGAAAATATCCCTTCAGATTAAAACAACAGAAGTCGGTGAATGGAACTAGCGTGCAGCTAATGCAAACAGCTAAAACTGTGTACAAAACTGGGCAGTCTAGTCATTTGTGTGTGTTTGCCGCAGTTTATTGATCTAGATGTTTTATCAGCGTGTTGCCAAACCAACTAGATAATCAGGTGTGTAGAAACAACAGCAGGTGACTGCAGAAAGTCACGCGCTACAGGAGTTTACACTTGAATCTCAGCCAAATCATCATATCATATTACAAACGGACAACATATGTGCCTGGGCGTTTCATCTCGCACAAACACATGCTTCAATCACCTTCATATGTCCTTAACGCTCACATATGTGAACCACGCGCGTTAGAAATGCACTGCATGAATAACACATACAATATACACAGCACCATAATTTATTGCCTTTCTGTCCTTAAAATGAGACGGATGTTTAATAATTCATAGACAGTCAGAATATGGTTGAACCCTGAATTGTAATGAATTACATTGTGCTGCATATACATTAAGGCTCACATATAGAAGTGAAGGTCAATGTGATTTCTCAGTCTTCATCCATTTCTATTATGCCAGCGTTTGTGTGTGTGTGATGCATGAGAACTGTGATTGAATGATATTCATGCATGTGGGAGTGTGATGGATGAGTTTGTGTACTAGCACACATGTTTCTCTGTGTGATTTGTGCTGTGTGAGTGTTTGATTGATATGT
Organism: Gymnocypris eckloni scoliostomus; assembly: GCA_027564155.1. Lineage (NCBI taxonomy): Eukaryota > Metazoa > Chordata > Actinopteri > Cypriniformes > Cyprinidae > Gymnocypris > Gymnocypris eckloni. The sequence goes on along the minus strand of CM050432.1, from coordinate 13,901,954 downwards.
GGGTGTGTTGGTTTGTTATTTGTGTAGTAATTGCTGTGAACCTTCAGGAAGCTGTGCTGATGGTAAAATAGATTTTGGTAAATGGATTTCGCAACTGTAGTTCAGGAAAAGCGTGTTTAAATAATTCCAGCAATTACCATAATGAGTTTCCCCTTCAGCTCAATTACAATGAATTGTGATTTCACGTCTGTGTTCATTACAATCGCATGAAAATATCAACAAGAATATTATTCACATCTTCACACCATCATTTGATGATGTTGCCTAAATGATGACAGTTTTTTGTAGCTGTCTTTTTGAGAGCAAAGCAAAACATGAAATTACTGTTTGAGGACCTTTTCATAGAAACGTAGTAACAGTTACCTATTATAAAATATATTTACTAAAATAATTTTGATCAAATGCATTCATCTGTTGGGTAAATATGTCACTGGCAGACATTTTGTAAAGCCCTGTTCTCCCTTTGCATGTCTGTGTGTGTGTGTGTGTGTGTGTGTGTGTGTATCCAACAGACAGTAATTAAAGCAATTACAATGACCCACAACTCACAACAACAGTGTCATCTGGGTCTCAGTCATTAATGAGAATGCGGCACACAACTGCTCACACAGATGGAAACAGGATAAATACTTACCTGTCATTGCATCAGATTCCTCATTGATACAGATCTGCCTGCACTGCTTCCTAAAAACAGCAGCAAATGCAACCCATGCCTAGCAGTAGTGTGTACTGAGCCTGTAACGTTTTGTATGTTGCATTTCACCGCATTCATTTATTCACAACTGCATACTAGTAAGTACTTTGGGTCTGTGATGAGTTGATGGTTTTATATATTGAATATACGGAGTGCTTTTAAAGCACAACTGTAACAGTGTAGCATTTACTCTATTATTTATGGCAGTTATTATAGACTCCCATCTCTGCACGCTACATACTTGGCTTGGCAGATTGCAGCCTGCTCTGGAATTGTCATAGTGTAGGTGATTTAAACTGAGATGCTGAGCATATTAAATGTTGTTTTGCTCATCTTCTGGCTTCATGAAGGATGTATAAGTTGTATGTTAGTCTGGGTCACTTTTGCTAGTCTGTGAATGTATAGCGTTGAGTGTTTCCCCCCCCCAGTCATTTGAATTATTAACTCTGAGATCGGAAGAAATATTCTAACTTTTAAATAAATGAAACGACTAATACATTTAGAACTTGTTTTTGTATATAAGATCAGAGTACAGTGTTATTTTTTGTTAGGTTTTTCATGTTTTAAAAACTATAATTATGAGTTATTGTCATTTCTCCCACTATCTCTCGAATCTTGATCCCCTTTGGGGAATGGGAACGGGATGGGATTGTTTATGGATGTGTGCATATCCAGACAGATGTGGTAGGGGAAGCCACATAAAACACATTACTTATGGTCGTGGTAAAACCAGGCTAACAGTCAGATGTAATCTCTAGAGTCTGCTTTAGACAGACATACTCAGACCATCAGTAAGGGAGAGTGGGTAAACTGTGCCACGTTGTCCTCTAGGCAAAACAAAATAGATGAAATGTATTTACCTAATTATAATTCAGGGTGTCTCCTGTACTCATTTATAATGTTACCACAGAAATAAGACTTTATTATTATCATTATTAACAACAATAGCAATAATACAATTGAAAACATTATATTTTTAATAAATAATAACAATAATACGACAATTAATTAATTAATTAATTAACAATTAATCTGCCATTAACAATAATAATCTCTGTCTGTGGTTCCCTCTTAAAAAACCACCATTGTGCCCATACAAGAAAAATAAAATCACATGCTTGAATGACTGAGGCCCGTTGCTCTGACACCCATCTTCAGCAAGTGTTTTGAGAAGCTTGTCAGAGACTACATCTGCTCTGTGCTGCCTGCTTCACTGGACCCACTACAATTTGCATAAGTATTCCACAGACGATGCCTATTTCACCTGCACCCTGCTCTCTCCCACCTGGAAAATAAGAACACCTATGTGAGGATGTTGTGATTATAGTTCGGCATTTAACACCATAGCCTAACACATGTATGAAGCTCAGACTGGGACTGAACAGATCTCTGTGCAGCTGGATCCTGGACTTCCTGACAGGCAGAAGTCAGGTGGTCAGAATGGGCAACAACACATCATCTCCCTGATCCTCAACACTGGTGCACCGTGTTGCGCCTCAGCCCACTCCTGTACTCCTGTACACACACCGACTGTACAGCAACACACAGCTCCAATCGTCAAATTTGCTGATGACACATGCGGTGATAGCCTGATCACCAACAACGGCCTGACCTACAGAGAGGTGAGTACCCTGACAAAATGGTGTCAGGAGAACCACCTCTCTCAAGGAGATCTGAGCCAGGTGGATTAGAGACAGAGCAGAGAACACACACCCATCACCATCGACAAGACACCTGTGGAGCGGGTGACCAGCTTTAAGTTCCTCGGCTCACATCACCGAGGATCTCACACAGATGCAGTGCTGAAGAAGGCACATCAGCGCCTCTTCTTCCTGAGGCGACTGAGGAAGTTTGGAACGAGCCCCAGAATCCTCAGATCCTTCTACACCTGCACTGTGGAGAGCATCCTGACCGGCTGTATCACCGCCTGGTTTGGAAACAGCACCGCTGGCAACCGCAGGGCTCTGCAAAGGGCGTGAACTGTCCGCCACATTGTTGGAGGTGAGCTTCCTCCTCCAGGATATCTACACCAGGTGGTGTACAAGGAAAGCCCGGAGGATTATCGTCCCACAGACTGCTCTCTCTCTGCTGCCCTCAGGGCGACGTTTCCGCAGCATCCGATCCCGACTAGCCGACTGAGGGACAGCTTTTCCCTCAGGCTATCAGGCTAATGAACAGTCAGACCCACCCTACAACACACTCCCACTCACACAACATGCCATGCACTGCACTTTAACACAGTTCTACTGACTACACGCATCTGCTATCACTGGACACCATACAATGCACATCCACGACACTGCATATGCATAATCTGTTGCACCTTTGCACATCTATCTGCTGCTCAACCAATCTGCTGTTAATTTATAATCTGTTGCACCTTCACATTATTACTATGTATAGACTACATAATGTATAGATAGTGTACATAATGTAGATGTGCACATTGGTGTATAATGTGTAGTTGATAATTATATGTCTTTATAGTACACTATGTGTACTGAGTATATGTATGTGTATTTTGCACATTGTCTTCTGTACAGTCTGTAAATATGTACTGTCCATATGTAAATTGTAGGTTTTTTTTGTTTTGTTTTTTTGCACTGTCTGGAGCACGCTCATAAGAATTTCACTCACCAAGGCACTTGTGCTGTGGTGATGTGACAATAAAAGTGATTTGATTTGATTAATAGCATCCTCATTATTAGTATTACAAAATATGATATATTATTTACAAATAAATACTATATTTATATATGATTTAATATTATGGCTATGATGTTTTTATTAGGTATTATTATTAACAGCCTGTTTTATATCCAAAACCCAAACCAAAAAAGAAAGAGAAACGTGCTTTTTTCTGTTTAAAAAAGAGAAACTTTTCATATTCTTTCTAAATCACAGGCAACTGTTTCTAAATATATAGTCACATTAAACAATTAGCCACAGTTTACATGATTAGGTCAGCAACACATCCTACTTCACTCTCCATTCCCTCTTTTTTCTTCGCCATCTATGCTCTAATAAACCCGAACACTCCTTTATAATGAATAAGTCATGTGTGTGGATCATTATATTACAATTTGCTGTGATTTAGTTGAAAAGGCTGTTGTTTGCTCGGTCATCTCCACGCTTGTGAAGCGCCTGTACGTTCGGCTGTGTTTACTGTAATTGTTGGGGATATCCTGTGTTTCTGAGCTCTCCCCTGAATGATGGGATGACTGCAGATACCACCTGTGTTTCACGCACATACACACACCTTTATACAGCAAACACCTTTATGCACCGTTTGACGTCAGTTCCAGTCTCTGTTCATCTCGTCTCCTCCCCTCCTCTATGCTCATACGCTCTGATGCACTTTTGAAAAGCTCCCCTTGTGCAAAGGCTTGATCTGATTCTTTGTGAGGAGGATGTCTTTTATCTGAGCCACACATGGGCGCGTGCACAAAAGCAGCAGAAATGCCATAGACACACTGTTTATACTGACGCCCCCTTTGCATTTCACACACACATCATGATGGGGACTTTCCATCGACTATTTTCCATTGTTATTTTTATACTCCGATAAGACATTTTCTATCCCTTACACTTAAATCTAACCTCATTGAAACATTTACACATTTTTATATTCTTAGATTATTTAGTGTATTGAGTATTTCCTTGTGAGGGCTAGTGTCATTTGACCATACAATGAAAGTCAATTGGGTACAGTAGTGTTTTTGTTTCTTACGGACTTGTATTGTAGGATAGAAAGAGTTAAATGTTCTTCAAAATATCTTCTTTAGAATCCAACAGAAAAACAGTTTGTCTTTGTTTTTTGTTTTTGTCTTTAAACAGTTTTAACTTTTAACTTAAACAGTTAAAACTTTCTTTAAAATATAATCTTATGTGTTCCACAGGGGAACGAAACTGTCTTAACAGGATGAGTAAATGTTGGCAAAACTTTCATTTTTGAGTGAACTGGCCCTTTAAGACCAACTTTGGATGATGTATCTTCATGCAATTTTAACTTATTTATATGCTCTCTTTGTTTGATTTTCCCATGAATGCACTTAAATGACATGTTTACAGAAAGAAACAACGTTTGGTTGTTTTGGTACTGTACTTGTGTGCATAATTCAGAAGAAATTTGTATTCTTGTGTAACTTTCCATTGACTTCAGTTATTTTAATACTGAGCTATTGGGCTAAGAGTTATTTTCTATCCCTTACATCTAATTATAGCCCTCACAGAAACATTTTTGAAATGTTTTAGTGCTGTCAATCGATAAAAAAACTAACTTAAAAATGAATTGCACATTTTTCTCAAATTAATCGCGATTAATCCCATCTAAAATTAAAGTTTTCAAATATAATTTTATATTGCAATAATTTCACACTCAATCTTCAAATAAAATGTAAAATGTACAAACAACATAAAGACAGTATATGTTTTATATTTCTTTAATGGCATCTTTTTTACGATTGAAGGCCAGCATCACTTATATCAATATGTCTCTATAAAATATTCCCCCTAATATTTAACCATTTACTGTAGCCATTCAGCATTACAGTATAGTTGAGAACTATCAATTTTAACATTTATTAGACTTTACTAATTTAAGTGAACTTAAAATAATCTTCACATGAACCCATAATAAATGCCATATTTAGCTACCTGTGCCCTTCAGCAGAAATATACATAAAATGAATAGTTTTCAAAGCGGCACCTTTGTGCGGTATCTGTTATGCGCCTGCTTGACTCTCGCTTGGCCTCAAACGCGTCTCCGCTTTGATGTGGTCATAAAGACGTTCTGCATCTAAATAAAGCAATCCTTTTCAAGAAAAAAGAGACAGAGGCAGCAGTTGTGAATGGGGGGGCCAACCCTAGCCCCGCCCCTGCGTTAAATATATTTAACGCGTTAATCTGAAAAAAAAGATCTCCTGTGTTAACGTGCTAATTTATACACCACTAGAATTGTTATATTGTCATTTACAAATAATTTAATGTTTAATTAAACCGTTTCTTCATGGGGACCATATTTCAGTGTTTATACAATGAGTCATAGGCTCCAGTGTTGTTTTGGACCCCACTGTCTTTCATTATGGACAAAACGTTCAGTTTTGAACAAAAATGTGAAAACATTTCTTAAAATATCGGTCTAAATATCTTACAAAAACAGTCTTACAGGACAAGTAAATGAAGGCAAAAGTTTCATTTTTGGGCGAACTGAACAACTTTGGATGAAGTGTTATCATGCCATTTTCAATACTATTGATGACAATATTGTCATTTATAAATGTTCATTAAACCTTTTCTTCATGGGGTTTGGACCCCACTGGTTTTCATTATATGGACAAAATCAGCTAAAACATTCTTTAAAACATTCAAGAAAAACAGCCTTTTTTGAGTGAACTGTCCCATTAAAACTACCTTAGGATGATGCATTTTGATGATTCCGCTTTGTTTGTTTGACTTCCCCATGAATGCACTTGTGCTACACATTTAGAGAAACAGGAGCAAAATGTGGTTGTTTTGACGTGTTTGCGCAGTTGCGTACTTGTGTGTGTAATTCTGAGGAGATTTGTATTTGGAGATTGTGAGGGCCGTATCTGATTGCTAGTTTCCGTTAGCTGCCTGATCCTAGACTCCCCACTCAGCTAATCTCTCATCAGTACAAAGAAGCACTCTTGACAAAGCTAAATGTGCTGCGTTTAGCATCAACAACAACAGTACATCATGATAAATTGTACGTTTCCATGTGAATTACCCTAGCAGGACTTGTAACTGGAGGGTTAAACTAATGCGTCTGCAGTCACAGACCCTACTGTAACTACCGTTCATTCGTATCTTATCAAAATGGACGATTGCTAAATAACGCTGTGTATCTTCCTTTTTCCATTCCCTCCCACCTAAGTGGCTCTATTTCAAAGGCTGTTTGTTGGGGCAGAGGGCTTGGCGTCTATGGAGAGTGTTTTGTATTAATCCCCAGCACTAAAATCAATGTGTTTTGATGAGAGGGTGAGCATTAGCGAATGCTAATGTATGCAGCAAGTCACAGTAAACGCTTGCTGCCATGGTTACTGCGAGGGCGTCTGAAGGTTGTGGCTGGCTCTCCCATCGAAGGTAGCGATGAATGTGGTCACGGTAACATCAGGTGATCGGACCACCTGGAGGAAGACAGACAGATTGAGAGAGACAGAGGCTGCTGGGATTGCTTTAACTCTTGCTGCAGAGTGTAGGATGTATTCTGTGCAGGTTATACAGTGTTTTGGTGTCTAAGCAGTTTTTGCTAAAATGAGAAGTATTGTTAACGTTAACTAAAACTAACACTGTTAAAAATATTTTTGGGTATGCAGCTGAAATGAAATATAAAATTAGATGAAAAACTTAAACTTGAAATGAAAGTAAGAAATAACTTGGATTAAATGAGCTGAAGTACTACAATTACTATTACTATAAACAAAAGCTAATAGAAGTGAAAAAAGCACTTCACAAAAGTTCTAAAAACGAACATAAAATGAAATCAATTTTATTAAACAGTTAATTAAAACAGACTCCAAGACAGTCTTACAGGGTGAGTACATGGTTAGAATTTTTGGGTGAGCTGTCCCTTTAAGACCATATATGGATGATGTATGATTGATTTTAAGTCAATGTACTTTCTTTGTCTGACTTTGACTCCCAATGTTTGAATATAAATATTAGATGAAAAACTTAACAAAAAAAAAAGAATTGTAAATGCTGCCTTAAAAAAAAACAAGTACTAAAATTAAAATAAAATAAATGAAAGCTAAAAAAATATATATAAATATAAATACAAATAAATACAAACAAAACAAAACTACTCAAATGAAAATTAATATATTTGAAAATATGAAAATAAAAGCTAATTAAAAATATGAATAAATTATATAATAGCATATAAATGCATACATGACCTTCCATTTCCAATTATAATTTCACTTACTCCAATTTTAAATGGCACTTTCTTGACCCATTATTTTATCTGGGTGTCAAATATTGAAAAAAAAACAATTCAATTGCAAAATAGCTCCTCAATCTATGAATTAAACATGCAATGTGATGAGGTCATGTGATGATGCAGCACACTTTTATATACTACATAAAGATAACACTGTCTAAAGAAAGAGAGACCGATAGATGGAGGATGAGTGCAGATGGATTCAGTACGCTTCTCTGCACATTGTCCCAGAAGGCTGAACAGAAGCCGAGCAGCCTGTTCAGGACATACACTGAACATCACCCAAAACACAGGCCCAATGGACTCATTCACCCACCCACCCACACACACACACACACACACGCACGCACGCACGCACACACACACACACACTAAATACTGAATTAATAAATATATGAAATGGCATGCATTGTGCAACAATAAACATTTCAAAAAGTATTGTTACATAGTTGTCACATTTTATTCTATGATTTTCTGTGCATATGCAAACGGAGCCCAAATATGATGTTCATCTGCATATACTCTCAAAGAAGAGCACTTTGTGTGTCTATGAGTGCTTGTATTAATGAACACATATAGAGTGTCCTTTAGTACATGCATAGATGGTGTATCTGTTCCAAACCAGTACCCGTCCTGCCATTTCTGAAGCACAACCTCATAAGATAACAATGCATGTGATTTGTTAAGCCGATTTAAAGCTGGTTCTGTTCACTAAAGGCCCTTGTGTCCTTGGCTTATACTGGTTAATTAAACCAATGTAAATTATGTAGACAGAGCAGAAGGCGAATTTTCTGTCTCTGGTCTTTCTGCAGTATTTGGAGGCTTTGATGTTCTGTAATTCAGTCTGTCGATCGTTTTAAATAGCTGTCTGTCCCAATAGACTAGGGTTTCCATTGAGAATAAAAGCAAGTGGGGGTGTCAAAGGGAAATGAGAATATTCTTGTGTTAGTCTCAGCTTCTTTGGTTTTAGTGAGAATTTTGAGGAGTATGGATTTAACTATGATATATTTGTGGCTATTGGTTATGTCACAGTGTTTACTTTTTCAAGAAAATCAACATATGAACTATTTACTTATTGAGTATTTAAAAACACCCTGAAGTTAAAATGTGTATTTTGTGGTCTATTTTTAGAACATTTGTATGCTAGTGTTCTCTTAAAATCTTAAAAACAAAATTAAAATGTTCTCCAGGGAAAACTATAAATAAATATTGATGACATATCTTGCACTACACTGTTTTTTTGTCAGTGCTCCATCAAAGATGCTCTTTAGAATAACACTCCACCCCAATATGACCTGTAATGACTATCAAGTAGCAAGACTTTTTAGGTCTTTAAACACATTCTTTCATTCTTAATTTCCATTGCTTGCTTTTGTTGTATACATTCCCTGTTATCCCCCACTAATATCTGTCAGTGTTCAGTGAGTAAGTGATTGTTTACAAGTTACTGAACTTGTGCGTCTGCACCAAATCTAGGTCACTGACTGCAGAGACTCCATCTTTTCTGCCCGTCTGACACCCTCTTTCTTCTGTTGGGGGAAGGCAGAGGTTACAATGGGTCTGTTTGAGCTAGCATGTGGAAATCTAGCGTGTGGAAATGCTTTTTGCCATGTCTTTATGGGGTCGGAAATCTTAGTGACCTCTTCATGCCCCAGCACCCAATTAAGAAGCATCCGAGACATTTCGAGAGTCCTTTTGTAGTGTGTGTAATGTAAGTGTGAATTCAACACGTTTATAGTGCAGTGTGTTTGAACTGATGCTCTTTTCTCACAGGGCGACGGCTGTTCACAATCAGAAAAACGAACCGAATCTTCTTATCTTATACAAACACAACCTTCTCGTCGTGCGTTCAGTGACATTCTCATTGTGTTCTTTGTTTGTACATACTCGTCTTTGTGCTTGGGTGGAGGGGCTGATTAGTTCATGAAATGAAACTTGGCAAAAATAACAATGTTTGGGCATACTATATGCGCATGGATGAGTTGGGTATATTTGTGTTGTTTTATGTGTTATGTATTTGTGATTTAAGCCATAGTGTGTGGGTTAATAAATAAAAATGCATAATTATCACCCTATGTGTAAAAAATCCCCTTCGTTATTGTGTGTTATGTGAACAGTATTGCCCCCTGCTCTGTTTACACAAAGCCTCGCATCGTTCCTAGAGTTCCTGTAATAGTTAGCGGCTAATGCTAATCTCATGTTCTTGCGCTTTAACGAGAGGACATTTAAGGAATTAAGGCTTAGATTTAATTACATGATAGGTCGAGAGTGTTGAAGAGGCCGAGGTGAGAGAAAATGATAAATGAGACCTCTAATATCTCAATTTTGTCTAAAAAGCAATGTGATTAAAGAGACAGTAAATACTTTTATTCTCAGAAAAGTGAAACAATAGTTTATCACGATCATGAACATAATTTGCTAGTGTACTTTTGTTGTTAGTTTGTGTCCGGCGGTATTGGTGGTGGATTGATAGAAAGCATTTGATTGGACAAAAATTCAATGTAGTTCTTGTTTTTCTCAGTCATCAGTGTTGTTTGATCCGAAAAAGACTTCATTTTGAATGTAAAAAAGTTAATTTTGTCAGCTATATACTAGAATATACATTTAATTTAAAGCTAATAGAGATGGACTTAAAGTCACAAAACTCCAGTTTATATTTCATCAAGTCAAGTCAAGTCAAGTCACCTTTATTTATATAGCGCCTTTAACAATACAAATTGTAACAAAGCACGTCAGGTTTTTAAAATTTCAATTTGGAGAACAGCAGCTGTAAGAAAGGACAGTCTTTGGCAAGCACACTCTTTGATTCTTTTTCAAATGGAAAAATCTCTTAGCTTGGCTCGTCCTTTGGTGTGCTTGATTCACAGTCAGTGTATGGTTAGTTTGACAGCAAGAATGTGGGGAATGGAGGATTAGTGGATGAAGATAGAAGAAACTGGACTGAGATTGTTCGGAGAAGCAGGAACTGGTTTGCGTGGGTAATAATAATAATAAAAAAATATATATATACGTGTGTGTGTGTGTGTGTGTGTGTATATATATATATATATATATATATATATATTTATTTATTAGCAAATAATGTATTAATATTACTTTTCATTAAAATAATATATTGTTTTTGCAAATTATACACTTCAAATTAAATTAATATATTTAATTATAATTATAATTGTTATTATTATTATTAACCTTTTGCAGATTTTTTATGTATATTCAAATACATTAAATATTTTTAATTAAACTAATACAATTTACTAATGAAAAATTCTATGTCACTTTATCTTTTACGTAATCTCTTATAGTGTTGTTTTGTAATTGTTTCACTATTTTAATTTAGCTGAACATTCTATAATATTCAATTTAATGACTAATTGTGAATATATATTCAATACATGACAACATTAATATTTTATTTTATGTATTTAACTGTAGTTTTTTCATGGTAATGATTGTGCACATGTTTTTTGAAGTAGGCTTTAAGATTTGTACCTACTCGGAAACTGACTTTGAATAAACCTATAGGAAAATTGTGACACACATCCCCAGTAGTAATATACAAATATCCTCTATATTTCATATGCTGTTGTTCTCTGGAATTGTCTTGCAGGAAATTCTGTGACTTTGTTCATACAAAACAAGCTGGGGTGAAGTAGAAATCCAAACCCCCAGAAAGCCCAAAGGGGAATCACTGTAATTTGAGATCAGGACTATTGAGTATAGGACATTCTGTGGGGGAGGAATTAGTGTCCACGGATTAGATGAAGTTTTCTGACAACCATAAATAATCCAGTATCATTTCACACCACCCCACCTTCTCCTTCTCCTTCAACACACTCACATAAAGGTAATTCACAAGGCAAACATGCCCAAAGAGCAAATAATCTTATCTAGAGATCTAGGGCAAGTTAGAGGCACTTTCTCAAACATGTTGTGGACCCACATCATTGTCCCAAACAGGTCTGACCTGAAGGAAGAGACCCAAAGCTTAATCCCTTTAACCCTTTGCATTGTTCTGCTTTGAGTTTGACAAAAACAATGCATCACATGCTCATGGTACTCTTTAAGAATGTTGTTTGAGTTAAGATGAGATTTTACCCTGAATGACAGTTCATAGTGTTTCATGTTTAGGTGGTTTTGAGAGGGTGATGGTGTCCGTTTATCAGCCTGTCTGTTAAACGCTCCACTGATTGGATGTGAATGAAAACCCTTCTATGGGTTGTCCTCTTTTTACAGGGCCTGGACTGGCTGGGACAGACACAGCTGTTGATTAGCAAGGTCAGAACATGATAGCAGGTTATTTCAGACAGTTGGCCTCATCTTATCTGTCAAGGCTGAGGATCCTGATTTCACAAGACAATTGTTTTCAGTTTTTATTTGTTCTTTCGTCAACAATGAGGGTAGTTTTTCTGTTCCAGACAGTAGGCAACAGTGCTATTTTAGTATAATTTAACATTTTGAATTTGGTTTTATTTTTATATTATATTATAATCTTAATTTTATTTTAAAGTTTCAATAATTGTATCGGCATTTATTTATTTAATAAAAAAATAAGGTTTACATTTTACATATTTTAATTAATTAATTGTATTTAATTTACATTTTTAAATAGTTAACAATAACAACACCCAACGTGATTTTTATGCCTAGTTTTATTCAAATAAAGTAGCATAAAATGTGTATTTGGCAGTCCCAGAATGCATTGCAACAAACTCAAATCCAAGATGGTGAAGAAAGTAAGATCATTTTTTATTATAAATACATTTCATATGAAGAAGTATCTATAAATAGTTCAGTTTAAATATAGATGGACTATTTTACACCGTCACTGCTTAAAAAAAACTAACTTAAACCACCTTAAGCTGTCTGCTCTTAGGTGGTGTAGGTTGGTTATAAATGGATGGTTATATAGTTGGTTTAAAGTCTCCCAGTGTTTGGCTGGTTTATCTGAGTGTGCAGCTGGTCTCCAAGTCTGACCAAAAACCCTCTAAAACCCACCAACAGACCAGATGAGGAGACCAGCTAAGATCAACAAGCCAGCATAGGCTGGTTTAAAATGTTTCTTCAACAAAGGTTAGTGTGTGCTGTTTGTTTTTATTGTGTTGTTAGCTTAGCAACATGCTAACATCATCCTCCATTGGAAAGTTCTGAGTTGTTGCCTGTGTAAAGTGTTTCAAATCAGTCACTTATGAAGTATCTTGATGAACAGGATGTAGGCAGCGAGGCAGATCACTAGGCTTTGAAACAGAGTTGCTGTGTTTATTCCAGTTCTATTTTAAAGTTCATTGTTGTACTAATCACAGTATTTTGGCACATCTGGTCGCCGCAATCTGAATAGGATTCAGATTGAGAAACTGTTGTGGGTTATGTAAAGATTAATACGAATATAAGTGATGAAATTCTTGCTCCTTGGTTAATCACAGCACACAATTTAAACAAATAATATTGTATAAGGACAAGTAGCATGCTCTCTCTAAGAAACAGTCCTCAGGGTTTGACCTTAATAGCCCTGGTTCTAGTCATGAGGAACTGATAAATCCTTCTTAGCTGGATGCTTGGCCTTTTGATTACACAACAGTGCAAAGTGACTTTTATACAAAGGAGTGTTAAACATCTAAAGCCACATTAGCACTGTTTCCTTCAAGTAAGTAGGGGTTAAATAATCAGGTTTAATATATCAGAACATGGCCTTGCTTGACAAAATGTAGGCAGCTAACAAAATGTTAACTTAACCATTGTTTTGATATCCGGAAGCAGAATTGTTACAATACATATGTATGAATATTAATATTAAACATTAAAATTGATTTAAAATATTAAAATTATATTATGAATGTTGATATGCCAAATATTTTACACAATGGATATACTGTGTGTGTGTGTGTATTAGAACTAATTACTAGTATGATTCATGTATTTATTATAATACTAATAATAATAATAATACTAGTAGTATAATATTAGGATTACATTTTATTTAATTCTTATGTAGAAAATGAATAGTAAGACTATAACTAAGATATTATATCTTATAATTATATCATGTAATTAAGATATATATATATATATAATATTCAGATTTAGTTACTATGTGGGGCTATATATTTTTTATTAATGTATATATTTTTTTTTTTAGATGGAGAGGTCAGTTCTTGTAATTTAACTGTGATGGCGAAACTGTTGTAAACTGAAATGTTCTCAGGAAAACGGATAACACAATTGCGAAACACATGGAATGAATTCAATCAACTGGGACCAACCACAGAATTGCACACAAGCTTTATTACCACAAATCTGTTCACAAACCTCTAATATAGACAACAGTTCTCAGTATTTATGAGAAATCAAACATATAAACATATCCTTATCTAGCTCAAGCCCTCTTTTTCCCAAGAACGTCATTGTGTAATTGTGCAATTGTAAAAAAATATCAGGCTTTCTCTGACCCATGTGATGCGTTAAACATGGATGGCAGTCCAGCTGCTGTGGCAACCGGTTCAATGCAGTTATGCAAGAGATGGGACGTAGGATGGCAGAGCTCATGTTATGAATTTACTGCCGTTTAGAGGTTGTCAGACAAATCAAAAAGCCTTTTCTGCTCCCGTTCTGAAGTTACATCACCATTCAAGAACAAAAAAGAAATGAGGCCAGTGAACTTTTTAAAGCCATAATCTTTCATTTTTATCATTTCATATAGATGCATACTATCTAATCAGTCATTTTCTTGGCCTGTATGAGTGTTTTGCTTGTGTGCGCAGCTGTGGGTGGTTGTGGGAGAGCAATCGCATCAGCAAGGACAGAGTCAGATGCTTGGGTTTAGATAGCAAGAGCGTCTCTTTACTGCAGAATGTTACGTCACCTGCTTAAATCGCAGTCTAACGCGACCCATTTAAGAGATTGAGGCATTGTGAATACAGTGTGCCATTATTTCTGTTTTCGGTGCAGCCATAACCGCTGAAAGGTCAAAAATATATTCAGCCCGATGCCGTGTGCTCTGTGTATATGTCATGCTGACCTAATGTGGAGTTGAGCAAAGTGTGTTTGTGTAACTGCCTCACCTCGGCTCACCTCATACACATCCTGGGCTGAGTTGTGTAACAAGCCTGGCACTGGTTGCCTTTCACTGACATGAAAATATACATGCATATATGGGTGGAGAAGGGACTCGCCTGTCTATAACGAAGAAATTGCATAATCATAGTTTTTAGTACACCTTACACAACTAAATTAATTTTGACTTAAGTAAATCTGTTTTGATTTAGGAACGTTATTTGTACATGAAAACAAGACCAAATTACACAATAACACTTCCTCCAGTAAAAGAAGTCCCTTGTTGTCTTCTCACATCAAAATCCACCAGCTGGAGTAGTGACTTGACTTGATTTCTTACACAAGTTGATTACTTGTGGATTATTGTGATTTTTATCAGCTGTTTGAAATCTCATCCTGACGGCACCCATTCACTGCAGAGGATCCATTGGTGAGCAAGTGATGTAATGCTAAATTTCTCCAAATGTGTTTCAAGGAAGAAAAACTCATCTACACATTAGATGGCCTCAGGGTGAGTACATTTGTACCCCACTGACTTTCATTGTATGTACAAAAACAATAATATCTATATTTTTTCATATTTATATTCTTATTAAAGGAAATAAAATCCAACAGGTTGGAAAAGACATGACATAATTTACAATTTGGGGTGAACTGCTGTATACTTTTTCATTCTTACCCTGCACAATAGATGCCTCAGGGACAATGTCGTTTCTGGTCCCCCTTATTTTTGATGCATTCAGCACACAGTAATCTGTTTGTGTTTTTCCTTGAACTGAATAATTTAGACAAACGCTGTGACCTCGGGGCTGAGGGACAGGATGTTCTGAACAAGTTCATGTTAATTCTGCATTAATGAAGGGCTTTAGAGGCCAAACACACACACATGGACACGTACAAGGACACACTCACAAACTCAAACATGCTGAAACTCATATGCATGGACACACGTTTACACTTACGCAGATATACTCGCTTATGCAAAATCTGTGGTAAAACAATCCATGGGTTTTCATTTACTCACTGGCTAAAAATGGACTTCGGGGTCTTATGAAATCATGAGCAGTTTCCCAAGACTTTTGATGCTAATGAAAAATAAAGCCTAAGTAGAACACATTTGTGTTAATTAAAGGCACAATCATAGTCCAACAGAACTGCAACTTAATAAAGGCTTTTTGTGTGTGTGTGTGTGGTCACACCTGCTCTTTCATGTTCCAGGGAGTGTATGACATGTTGAAAATCAGGTAGATCTCTGTTCTTAAGGTTTGTACATGTAGAGGCATGTAACGTGTTGCCTCTGTGACATATCACTTTTTCCATCTGAAGAGAATAAGTTATATCAAGGTGTAGCCAATATATACTGGGTTTTATTATCGCAACATTAAAGGAGCAGCACAGTATCATTCTCTTTAAATTTTCATTAAGTCCTTGAAAAGTATATTTGTACAATATCCTTTTATTAAATAGCCTATATATTTGTGTCTGTATAGCCTATTGCATTCTTGACCATTAAGAATGTTTATTATTTTGTGCATTCTACATGACTTATTTAAACAATCAATTAAATCCTTTTTAATATAAAATGTAATTTTACAATTACAGTCATGTGTCCTTGTGAAGATTTGTTCAGTAAATATTAAAACCATTGTTGCAGATGGTGCCCCAACTAGAAATGGATATTAAACAAACAAACAAACAAATAGGGAATAAAAAAATAAAGCATCATATTTAATTGGTGAAAGGACTCGCTGATCAAAGCGCATATCAACGTGCACCATTATTTTTGTTGTTTTATTGCTTTCTTAAACAGCCGTAAGCTGTGTTTTTAATACAGCGTGTAACTTAAAAATAGTCATTTTCAAGAACCTGTGTTCAGTTGAGCTCCTTAACTGTTTGAAAGGAGGAACGCGTGTTTTGTGCACGTTTCATCATCATGGACCTATCTTTAAATATGCAGAAGTGCGACTGATATGCGACCGCTAGAGGAAAATTTTTAATCAATATTATACGTGAATTAAAACGATCAGTGTCTGTCGATTCAGCACACAAAACTATTGTATTACTTCAGAAGACTCTTAATATAGCGAATACGTTTTATGGACTAGTTGAGCCTGGTCTCATGAAAATGTATGGCCTATAATAGTATGCCAAATACAAACAGAATTTGTTTTACTTTGGCATGAATATGATATGCACACGTTTGTTGTAATATATGATATAATGATGATCGGAGTTTGCTTGCATGAGATACGCAATTTGTTGGCGTGCATATGATGCGCAGTTTTCACGAAATATGATTTGCCCCACAACCCTAATTCTACCCATTGAATATCATATGCACGTCAATTTCTGAATAAAAATAGTTTGTCAAATGGAAACATAAACTTGTGCTATCGATACGCACTTTCATGAGATCGGGTTGAGAATTTTATACAGAATTAATTGAGCATTTTGTTTCATTTTGTAACTTATCAATTTGTTTTTTCATCCACTTTCACTGAATGAAGTGACCAAGGTATCCAGTCTTTTATATTTCACCTTCTCATGGATGAAGGAAATTGTGGAAGGACATAATAATAACAGGTTTTTATTTTTAGATAAGCAATTCCTTTGACTATCTAATGTCTGCCTACTTGATGTACTGGACTGACAAACACACTTCAGTCAACTAGCTGTTCATTACTCATACAGTGATTAGATGCTTTTACATATTTATAAGCTTTCTGTACATTTGTGTGATGAGAATTTAGGTCAGTTGGTAATGCTCAGCTGGTGTGTGAGATGTTTTGTTTTGTGTGTTATGTTTATATTTAACAACCCAGACACATCAGAACCCCCCCCCCCAAATCCTCCAAAAGTATGTTGCCCGATACACAGCAGATTACGGGTGTGACACTGGCTGATAGCACCATCTGTGTTGTAATTGAATGTCTCATTACAGAGGACAGTATATGACCTCCACTAAATACTATAAGCTAATAGTGGAACCTGTAACCTCTGACAATAATCGCTTAAAAGCCTGCAAACAGGAGTGCAATGATAATAGAAAGCAGTTAATGGGTAATGGCTAATGCTAATGAATTAGTGTTATTTTGTTGACTCCTGTTTATATGGATGTGTGTTCTGTGGTGCACAAAAAGGGGAGATCATTCAGATGCTCAGAGGTTGCACTTTCATACCTGACAAGAGTGCGGAGTTGTGCTGCATTTAAATATCTGCACTTCAGACGATTTCTCCTAACATTACTTGGGTTAATTAAAAGAATATTTAATGTAAATCTCAAGATTTGCTGAAAATGTACTCACCCTCAGGCCATCCAAGATATACATGAGTTTGTTTCTTTACTGGAACAGATTTGTAGAAATGTATTATTGCATTACATCACTTGCTCATCAATGGATCTTCTGCAGTGAATGGGTGCCGTCGCAATCTAATAGCTGATAAATACATAATAATCCACAACATAACTTCATTAGATCAATGGCTTGTGTTAACTAACGCATCAAGATGCTTCAAACTGTGGTTTCCGACTAAAGGAGACCTATATCTATAATATTGTTTTATGTTTATTCATCAATTTGGAAGGAGGAAGCATTATTATGGATTATGGACTTGTATTTTGGACTGAAGGGATGTTTTAAAGATAAAATGCCTTAATGGTGGATTTGTTTCTCACAAATATGCAGCTTTTTACCTCACAGTGTTAACTGGTGGCATGGAGTCGTGTGGATTACCTGTAGATTATTTGTATGTTTTTATCAGCTCTTTTTTAACTCTTATTCTGACGGCACCCATTCACTACAGAAGATCCATGGGTGAGCAAGTGATGCTAAATTTCAGATAAAATGAGACCATGTCATGTGAATAACTGTAATTTTATCCAATTTTTTTTTATTTCTAACATGATATTCTTTATAATGATTATATGTATTTAAAAGACAAATATTGTATTTTTCAAAAATACTGTTTTTCAAAAATATTTTTTAGAGATTTTTCAGTATTCCGTTCAGAACATGAAGCAAAAACACACATAATAGTCCTCACTTACATAATCCATGTGCTCATTGAACTATAACCAGGTATTTTGTAATTAGAAAGGACTGCATTGGTCTGTAATGAGTGTTTCCAGTTAGTGGCTACTACAATCAGTAAGCAGGAAAATAACTGCTTGTGATTTCTTCCAGTAAGTGTAAGTCAGTATGGGTGAGAGAGACACACACACTAAGCATATGGAAACTTTCTGGCAAGTATTTTATGATACTTGCCAGTGTATTTTGTTGGATGATCAATAATCTAGCTGTGTTTGACTGCTTCTTTTTGTGTTGATTCTTTCCTTATGTCAGACGTGGTGTGTAGCTGGGACTTTATTTAAGTTGCTGGATGATAAAAGAGCTAATGAAGGATGTGGGAGGCCGGAGCCACATAAAGGAAGCAGAATATTTCAAACAGATGCCAACGACACACACACACTTTAATCTAATGAGCTACATTCATTTCTTTACAATGTGCAGTAGGAGGAGATGAATGGGTAGGAGAAGTTAGTTTGTGTAGTTTTATTTCTTTGGTTGAGCAATCTTGCATCTGGTTGAGCGTGTGTGTTATGATGTGTTGTGTGTAAACTTTGGATGACGCCCACACACTAAAACGTGCTCTTGCACCCACAGGAAGACTGTGTGTGGGTCTGGTTTTGCCTAAATTGAAGGGACCAAATGTCTACATAAATAAAATAAAACCTGATATCACCGGTACTGTGGGGACCACACAAGGAAAATGGTTTAATAAATGGTTAGCAAAGTTTTGTGTGAGAGTTAGGTTTAATAGTAGATAAAAAATATTTATAATATTACAGACCATTACCTCTGTATAAAAATAATAGAAGTCCCCACCACGACAGATAAACAAATAGTATGTCCGGGTATGGATTGAGTTTAGGACAAAGTTGTTTTTGAGTTAAATGGTGAGCTACAGTAAAATTAAATATTATATATATATTTGGATAGCTCAGAAAATGTGTGTGTGTCAAAGGACAGAAGGAAGAAGGTTTCCAGACAATCCAATTTAATCCACCCAAAAGACTGGATTACTACTGTGTCAGTGCATAAACACAGACACACATATACTCAGTGCATTATAAAATTACACTGGCTTTATATTTTGACCCAAACTGGCACAGCTCACAGGAGATTTGAGGGTCTGATCTTCACTTTACCACAATATGATGAGAAGGGACAGCCTGCGCTCTCTTCATTTTAAGTGTATTGTCTGGGCTTCCTGGAGCAGAACAGACATGGTCCCTTATTTTCTGTTAAACAAACAACCAACAACCAATGCAGCTGCACATGCAGCTTTACATTCGAGCATATAGAAGCAATCTTACATTTACATTTATCAGACGCTTTTATCCAAAGCAACTTACTGTGCATTCGGGCTATAAATGTTTTTCCAGTACGTTTGTTCTCTGGGAATTGAACCCACTACCTTTTGCGCTGCTAACGCAATGCTCTACCACTGAGCCACAGGAACATCTTCCTTCTTAGGACTATCTGATCTGAGTCCGCTTGTTTGGATTGTTCATGTAGAGGAGCCAGATCAAAATGATTCACCTATTTGAATCTCTGTGCACGAGTCAAGAACAGCAACAGCTGCTGGTCAGCACTTAACATAATAATCTGGCCGCATCTTTTTTTATTATTTTATATCTACATTTTCCATTGGTGCAAGCAAACAAGCCAAGGCACTACACATTAATCAACATGTCAGCCGGTGGTTCGATCCGAGACAGGTTGACATGGAAACACAGTGACTTATCTAGATTGAGCGAGACACTCGTCTAATTTAAACACCCTTCAGGAAGGGGAGAAAACAGCCTTTGTTAGGGGAGAAACCAATTTGACAGTGTTGTTATTGAAAATCTCTCAACAGGTCAGATTTGACAGTTATTTATAGTTTGTATCCAGGGTGAAAGACAGCTGGTGGTTGAGAGAATAAGTTTGGTTCAGATAGGTATCGGTAAAGGCTTTAATATGTGTACATTTCAAGCTGTGTGAAAGGGCCCTTTGTTTACTTGCTGAATACTGTGCCGTATACACCTCATAAAAAGATTTCCAATAAAGGAAATAAAAATGTCATGTGGTTTAACCATCAAGAGAAAATAATAACATTTTCCTTACACCTTGAAAACATGCGAGTGTACACATCTTTATAAATATTACATCATTTATACCTGAACTAACCGTGGTTTACAATGAAAAGGTCCGATTATCTGAAATGTACAATAGACCACATGACTGTTGGTTGCAACAAATGATTTTGATATTTTTTTCAAAATATTAAAATCAGTGAAACTGTTTGTTAACATTATAGAAGAAATAATCGAAAAAGATTGTCAAATTACTTCACTTTTTAAGAATTTCTTTATTTCAATGAGGCTCTTTCCTTCAATATGATATCAGGACATTTGATATCAGCTTGTTAATGTCAGTTCAGCCTGACATTTTGTTTGAAAATCATTATATGTATGCATGGCAACATTAATTTTACATGACTTAATAGATAACAAGAGCACTGACCCTGATATTACTTTTGGTTCAATCATATTGGAAGTAGTTCACACATAAACTAGACACTGAAAAGGTTAACATTGATCTTTCCAAACCCTCCGAAATCAGTTTTGTCTGCTCTTGCACGATGTCTATTCAGCCTGACCTAAAAACTTATCATCATCATCATCCGAGCGAGAGAGACACAAGCTTATAAAATGAACATCTGTCTACGGCAGACATGCTCCTGTAAGCCGTACCCAGACGTATTGTTTTCAAAGTTTGCATGGGAAGCTTCTAAAATGAACCCTTGGGAAGGGACATCTAAAGGGAGGAAGCGTGAAGGTAGCTGGCTTTTGGAAATGTGCGTTTCAAGCTCTATTAAAATGCAAATGTGATCTCTGAACTTCTGCATATCAACTTTTGTGAAACACATCACGGCAACTTAAGAAAGATGAATCGTCTTTGGGGAAACTCAGTTTGACAACTCGAAACCTCTCTCTCTCTCTCTCAGCGCCTCTCCTCAGTTTGAGAGAAGTGCACTTTCACACAGTGTTAAGCATCTGTTTTTTTTCCGTACTCAAGGGACTGCATGATTGGTTAAAAGAGCCACTATGCAGCCAATGAGAGGTCTGTTGTCACGCAGGCTTGGTTGTCTTTGGCGTCACCTATCAGCCCCCCACAGCCAACATCCTGCCCCCCGAAACACACATACACAAACACAAGTGTGCCAGTGAGCGCTGTCATGACATAATAGCATGTCTCGCCAACCTGTCCCCCCTGCTGATACACACTAGGTTTAAGCCTAGATCTCACCACGAGACGAATCAGCATGTCTCTAGAAGTCTGCCACATGTCTTTCCTCTAATGCGCTCATGGGTGGCCCTTTACCCTGCTTCTCTAGAAAAACACAGTTCAGAGTTTGGGGTGTATAAAATGTTTTGATTTTGTAAAAGTATATTTTTTATAATGTTAGTTACTGGTTGGGTTTTCAAACCTTTCATGGTGATATAATGCTGAAGTATATACAGCCTTAGGCTATAGTTAAAATGACACATTTATAATTTTAAAATTAAAAATATTTATATTGATTTATATATGCGAGTTTATATCACACAATTCTGTGTATGTAGACTGTCTGTGTACACACACACACACACACACACACACACACACAGAGAGAGAGAGAAAGAATTGTGAAGTATAAACCTACTGTTGCGATTTATATATATTTATATTAATCACATCCAAAATAAATGTTTGTTTACATGTGTGTATACTGTGTATATTTATGTGTATATATATAAATACTTACAGTATATATTTTGAAAATGTTTACATGTATTTCTTTTTTATGTAAATATTTATATGAATATAATTAATACTATTTATAAATATTTTAAATGTATAAACAACATGTTTTTAATATATACATGCATTTATATATACATAATGAATACATATACACAGTACACACACATAATGTACACTTTTATTTTGGATGTGATTAATCGTTTGACAGCACTAATATAATACATGTATACGTTTAAACAGTTCATTCACAGTTATGGCTTTATAAATCAAGATAAACTCACAATTGTGGAAGAATGGCAAGATTTAAAGAAATTTAAAATCGAGATTAAAAAGTCACAATGGTCTTTTTTAGTATATATTTTCTTTTCTGTTGTGGAAACAAAAAAGAAAGAAACAGAATTGTGAGATGTTAACTCTAATTGCGATGTAAACTCTCTAAGAAAAAAAGGCCAGGATTGTGAGATTATAAAGTCAAAATATTGTTTTCTGTGTTGGAAACAAAAAACAAATTGCGGAACGTGAACTCAAAATTCTGAGAAAATATCAGAATTGTGAGATGTTAACTCGTAAAGTCAAAATTAAGTCAGTTAAAACTTACAAATTGTTTGAGTTATAAATTCAGATTTGTGACTTTATTTATTCATCCCGTGGTAGAAACAAGCTTCCATAACTTCTGCTGTAGCTCTTAAATCAAATATGTTGCCATTAGATCCATCGTGAAATAGTCAAATTAGTATGCTGTAAAGAAATTGTTCTTTACAATATCACATCTGTTTTAAATGTGCATTTTTTTTATCAGTGCAATCTGGGATTGTGTGCATGTGTGCTTGATTGATCAGGAAATGCAGCATTGATACAAGCGTCATGAAGCATATGGTGCTACTGTCAGCTGAGGTCAAGTAAGATGCACACACATACACACAAAAGCACACACTCTGTGCATATGGTTATCTGAATATTCATGCAGTAGGCTATAGCCAAACCTAAAATCACTTGACAGGCTTTTAAACAACACTCTAGAAATCTGTTTTCCTTTATCTTTGTATTATCATCAGAAGATCACCAGCTATCTTAGTCTCCAGCGTCCTACATATGTGCACAAATCAATACGATGCCTATATGCGTCTGTCTGTGTGTGCTTTTAATAATCCTCACAGATAGAGAGCTCCATTATATAGATTGTTCTGACTTTCACATCTGCCCCATTCTTACATATTAAAGTGGAGTCAAGCATGCAACTTCCCGTCATCCAACTCTGACCTTAATGGTCGTCTGATTTGATTTGAGGTCATTTAGGCCAGATATATTTCATGAACATATCTATAGCTGAATCCTTCAGTGTGTGCAGCCCCTGAAAATGTACACTGCAGAAAGTCTTGTATTACTATAAATATGAACTAAAATCATCTATAAAAATACATTTTAAAATATAGTGTAAAAACATCTAAACATCCTAAACTAAGATCAGTTTACTTTTTTAGAGGTACCAAAATAAATACAATAAAATATGTAATGCGATATATACAAATATAAAACACACTCCTTTAAGTATTCCCAAATGTTCCCAAAAACAGTTTTCTGATCTTTCAGTTTGAATATTTTTAGAGGTTGAGTTATACATTTCCCTTTCATCAACAACATGATGCATTTATCTCATTTTTGCTTTCAACACGTCTCCCCTCTTTTGTTATTGCTCTCAGTGCTTTCCAAAGACTTCCAGCTCCTCTCTACACGTCGAACGATCCACATGTCCAAAGAAAACATGAAGAGGGCAGGAATAAGCTGGGATATTCTAGGCAGGGTTAAGACAACAGAACAGGGGCCTGTCAGGGGCCCGCTTCAAGCCTCATAGATCTCATGAAAGAGGGATGTAGTCGTGAAAATATTTGGATGTTCTATGCGAGTGAAAAAAAAGTCTATATTTGTACATGTGTGACTGGTAGCTTGTGGTCTGTTTCTGAAAATCCAGGAATAATAAGAAACTGAAGTCTCAAAACCGAGTCGTCCCACTGCTACTTTACATATCTTTTGGTAATCGGCTCTGGGATGTGAGACTGAGCCAGTATTAGCAGTGAGCTGTGATTAAACATAGGCTTTTCTATCAGAGACGTGGGCATCAGACAGATAGTCCCATAGTTCATGACATCAGAGCGACAGACGGTTGGAAAATTGATAAGGTTTTATGTGTATAAAGATAAGACAAGCATAAAGTTCAGTCGCTCTGTACTGTATGAGCGGGACACACACAAATTGATCGCTGTCTGCGACCTATGACCTTTCAAATCCCTGACCCCCAGCAGACAGATGGGTCTGTGGTTGAGGGGAGGAGAGATCCTATTCTCAGTCAATGTCATTGTGTTCTCACTCTGGCTCTCCTTTCTCGGTTTTCCTTTCTGTTTTCAGTATAAGCATCATTAGTTTCAGCAGAAACTTGACTATTTCTTTTGAAAATAATACCACATTCCAGTCAGGCTGTTTGTGAAACCAGAAAGCACGTCCTTGGTGGTTAAATTACTCTGTGAGAGACCCAGGTGTTCCTCAGCGTAAGGTCAATACCACTAAGCTTCATACACACAAGGTTGACAGGATCCGGAATGGGAATCATGGTGTCTTTATGGGCTTTCTGACCTCAGACGTTGTTTTTCCAACACTTTATGTTCAATGAACAGTTGTGATATGTTTGTTCATAGTGTTATAAGCACAAAGTGCACCTTGAATTAGAAAAATCATAATCAGATTTTTCCCCAAATCATAAAGTCTGTGCATTCAGCTGTGTGGCAAATGTTTGCAGCAAAACTTAGGTATATTTTAGGATTTATTAATTTGGCTGTTCATGTCAAAACTTAAGTATGCTTTGGGCTTATGCGTTCGGCTGTACGTATACACTTAAGTGTTTTGTAAGTATTTGGCTGCACATGTATGCTAAATGCTCGCTTCAGAACTGAAATATATGTTGGCTGTACACATGCGCTATGCATTCGCATCAAAATTGAAGTGAACTTTGGGCATGTGCATTTGGCTATACCCTAAGTGTTCACGTCAAAACTCAAGTATTCTTTGCTCTTAAGCATTTGGCTATTTGCTAAGCATTTGAGTCACAAATTAAGTAAACTTTGGACTTGTGCATTTGGTTGTATGCATACGCTAAGCAATAACATCAAGACTGACAAACTTTGGGCTTGTGCATTTGGCTCTATGTATACGCTAAGGGTTGTCAACTGTATTATATTTGGGTTTATGTGTTTGGCTGTACACCATACTCTAAACGTTTGTCAAAACTAAATAATATTTTAGGCTTTTGTCTGTACACATTCTATGCATTTGCATCAAAACTTAATTATATTTTGGGTTTATGCATTTGGCTGAAGGCGTACACTAAGTGTTTGCGTCAAAATCAAAGTATGGACTTTTAGTTCACCTAAAAATGAAAAGTACCCAATGATTTACTCACCATCAAGCCATCCTAGCTGTACATGACTTCCTTCTTTCAGATAAATACCATCGGAGTTCTTTAAAAAAAAATCCTGGCACCTCCAAGCTTTATAATGGTAATGATTGATGGAGGATAATTTGAAGCTCCAGAAAGTGCTGGGCTCTGGGCGGTTTATAAAGTTTACAGTTTATAAAGTTTTAAATATGGATATTGTTCTCACACAAATGTATCATTTCACTTTTTAAGGCCTTTATTCACCCCTGAGCCATGTGGAAGTACTTTTTATGAAGGATTGATGCACTTTATTTAGTTTTAAAATCTCTTTTGGGTGAACTATCCCTTTAAGTGTTTGTCTGTATGGATACACTAAACGTTTGCATCAAAACTGAGGTATACTTTAGGCGTATGGAGTTGGCTGTATGCTAATGCTACACCTTCGTGTCAAAACTGAAGTATACGTTGGGCTTATGTGTTTGGCTGTATGCATACACCGAGTATTCGTGTCAAGTATACATTGAGCTTTAGTGAATTCCCCTACATGAGTCTAAATGATTGGTTAACCTTCAGTGTACATATTTAATAGCAACTGTAGTAGAAACGTCCTTGCAGTGCTGGTTTGGTTATCGAGTGGATTCATGCATGTGTTTATGTAGTCTGTACACACTCACACACAAAGTCCAATCAATTAGTCCATCTGAAGGCCAAAACATTTGCTTTTGTTTCAGGTCTAAATTGGAAAATTAGCCATGAGGTTCCTTGAGGTTTCTCTCTTTGACTTCATCGCTGTTCGGCTCAAGTACAGACTGTCAGCTTTAATTTTAGGATATTTGCATTCACAAACAAGCCGTGTTGAAATTACCGTCCTTTGAGCAAATGTGATTGGACAGCTGGCCGTTCAGCTGTCTCCTGACCAGGTGTGCGTCATTACAGCTTTAGCACGTGCACAAAAGAGAGCTAACAAGAGGTTTAGTGTTGAGTCTAGACGTGTCTTCGGTGTCTTTCAACAAATGTGAAGGGTTTACCATTGACACCATATTAGATAAGGAGCAATAATGGTATAAGGCCTGAAACTGCAGCTTTCAGATCACATTTAGGCCTAATATAATAATTGTATTTGAAATAATTACCTTTTTTTATACTCCCACCCTGTTGCCATTTTCCAAAAGGTTGTCTGTCTGGGACAAGCTGCCCCAGTTTATTTCCTCACCCCAGCAGATAGTAAGACTAACATTATCCTTTCTTTTCTCATGTCTCATTCTGTCCATCTAGATCTCAGAATGATAGTAGTGACACCAAAGATAAAGAATCACATTTTCAGTGTCCTATTGTTGTGTGTATTTACGTGCGCTGATGCCAGTAGCACTTTATAAACAAGTAGCTGGACGAGTTTATTGGAGAAAACAATCTGCTTCTATATACACTTTCTGACCTAAATTCTTACATAACACAAAGAGAGAGGTCCATCTGGGTGAACATTTGAAATGTTAAACGGTCCTCTAATGTCCCCTGGTGGTTCATTTTCAAACTTCACCTATATAAAAAGAGCCTACACTTAAGGGCGAAAATGCTTTTTAATACTAATATTTAAAAAAGACCTAATTCAATTATTTATGTTTATATATTTTAATATAGTGTATATTTAAAAAAGTTCTCACTTTGGTGATGTGTATATATTGAAGTGCATACGATGTATTTTCTAATGTAGTCTAATCCTCATAAAAATAGCATGCAGACTGCTGTTTTCATTGAAATCTATGATCTATAAGACACAAGTTGTTCTTCACTCTGTCCCACTGTTGTGCTGACCATTCATTTAGGGCCACTTGGAGCATTGGATTTGAATGAATGTGGATTATTTACAAGTTACATCACCAGCGTGATGTTATGGTGTCTTCTATCTTTCTTGTAGGCTACAGATTGATGATACTTTAAGAGAGCCCAGTGACAGGTCTAACTAGAAACACAATTCCACTGAAGAAAAATGCTAGATTTCAAGATTCGGGCATAGTGAAAACAGATTTAACAAATGTAAAAGACATTTGTCAGGCTGTGAGGGACTACATGGTTGGTCATTTATTTAGTTAGCTAGAAATACTTGTCTTTATGGCAGTGATTTAGAGTAGGGGTTTTCAAACTGGGGGCTCCAAGGGGCTTTAAGCGGGTGCTCGAGGGTCCATGGAAAATGTCAGCTGGAGAAAAAGTTGAAAAATGAAACAATAATACTGTGAAAATGGCCAATTTGTATTGTTAAGTATTATACAGATAATTTAGATTTATGAATTTATTTGAAGTAAAAAAAATGGTTCCGATTATTTTTTTTTTGGGTTAGTACAGTGCCAAATAATGCCAATTATTACATTTTTAAACACCATGTCTTGACAATATCTCAACATATTTTTTACATAAATGAATCTTAAAATATACATGTTTCTTCATATTGTGACATTAAGGTGCCCAAAAGTTTTAAAACTAAAAAAAATCTAGACGAATTTGAGTCAGAATACACTAGTACTGACATGACCTGTTAAGTTTTTATGCGGACACCGTGAAACTCTCTGCCCAAATATCTGATTCCCTGCCAGCTCACGCATTCCTCTCCTGCTGCTTGGTGTTGACAGCGAACATCTTATTTGAATCATCTTTCTATTTCCTCACACTGATTAAAGTTGCACCTGGAGTCAGAATTAGGCAGTGGCTTGCAAAAATCCCTCAGAAAAGGGAAGAAAGTTCTAAGAAAAGGTTTTACATGTG
Organism: Gymnocypris eckloni scoliostomus; assembly: GCA_027564155.1. Lineage (NCBI taxonomy): Eukaryota > Metazoa > Chordata > Actinopteri > Cypriniformes > Cyprinidae > Gymnocypris > Gymnocypris eckloni. The sequence goes on along the minus strand of CM050432.1, from coordinate 13,873,209 downwards.
AAATTCACGATTAGCGATGGAACAAAATGGCTTTTACAATGACAGATTCTTGAACATTTGAATTCTCAGTCTTGAATATAACTTTCTTCATCCAAACATTTTGTCCCAGTTCACACAGCTCTATGTGATTTAAATACGAATCTGTTGTAAGGTCAAAGGCCACAGACCCTTTTAGGGAAACACTTGTCATTGTGGTGCCAGTGAGTCGGCACTAGTATTTGTGAAAGTAAAGCAAATAGTGTCTATCCTAAAGTGAATCCTGACCTTTGACCTTTCTATATCCACTATGTCTATCTCCGTTCCCCTGAATTGATTTTTCTGGATCTAGTGTGTGTGTGAGAAATTCCCGTAATGGTAAGTGTCTTTGAAGAGAGCTATTATTCAAGAGTTTATCAATTTTCTGAGTGTGTATGTGGAATTTGCATTAGGGAGAAGCAGAGTCTTTAAATGGGTCCATTAGTCCGGATGCGCATCCATTTGTTTGTGTATGTGTGTCAGTCTCAGTGGTCTAGAGACAGTCTATGCAACACAGGAAGCTAGCATGTTTTCCATATCTGCAGAGTACAAGGACTTAAACATCTGAAGCACGCCACATACTCACCTTGAATACACTCCAGGTAAGCTGTGCCTGGCGGGCCGATCTCATTAAAAAATCTCAAGATCTGGTTTTATTGCTCACACGATCAGTTATGGCTTGTAAATGGAAACCAGGTTCAGATGCTTCCTGGCACCTTTTATTGTGGTTGTCAGCCATTTAGAAAATAATGAGTATTTTATTTCAGTCTTTCCGTGAGCTTGTTTGATAGCCACAGAATTTTACGGCAGACAAATTCATTTTTAACAATCTGCTTTTCAGGTTAATTAGATAATTGTTTTCTTCTCTTTAGCCATTTTAGCCAAAAATGAAGCCCCTCATGCTGCTGTTTTGGATTATCGCTGTGCCTTTACACACGTTTGTGCTTCAGATGAGTAAGTGTTCTTTAAATTTAATTTATGAATTGATTTATGATTAAATTATTGCTTTTACTTAATATTTTTACGTTTGTTTTTTAAAGTTAAGTACAGAATGTTTAAGATGAAATAATAAACACATTGTTCAATTCATAAGTAAATGTATTTGTATTATGGAACAAGTGTAATTTGTCTTTAATGTCCCTAACTCACAGTGCAGTCATTTAATGTATTACAGTTATCAAATATCTTAAAAGCAAATTAATCATCAGTTATGAGGGAGATTTTGTTCATTAAGTTCACAAAGGTTTATTACCTCTTATAGGTGTAAATGTTACCGTCAAGCAGAATGTATCGGCAGAAGGTGAGCTTTGGCCAGAGCGGAGACTTGATCATTTGATGGAGGCTCTTGACACTGAAGAGGAGAAAATAAGTGATGAAGAAATCACAATGCAAGAGGCGGAAGAAGAAACAGGCACAGTTGAAGAACATGGTAAGAAGAAAACAAAAAGGGTGGAACAAACAAGAGAAACTGAAGTAAAAAGCAAAGTAGTAGTAGAAAAAGACGAGCACCAAGGACAGAATCTGGATGAGCACAACGTGTCAGATGTAATCTTAACCAAACCCATCCTTACTGCACAGAATACCAGCCATTCACAAGACATTGAGGGTGAGGAACATCTACCTCCAACTGTCAATCAGAATGCCACTCCTCCTACCATGGTCACCGCCTCCCAACCTGTCCTGAACTTGCATACAAAACCAGTTACTGTACCTTCCTCGTTCCTCTATTCTTCACAAGGACCAGCAGCAATTACTGAAACCTTGCACACTGTGAATTCAACTGCTGAAGTGACCGGAGCCACCTTACTAGTAAATGAAAGCAGCACGAATGATGATCTCAGAGTGGAGCTCCATGTGATGAACAGCTCTAAAGTCCACCCACTGGAGGAAGTGAGTGTTGATGCCACAGCAATGGCAGCTAGGGCAGGACCCACTGCAAAGGCCCCTACATTTAAGGTCATATCAAAACAGAAACCTAAAGACAATATGACACTAAAAGCAAAGAAAAACAAGGTCCTCAAAGTAAAGGCAAAGAAGACCAAAGTTACGAAAAAAGCAAAGAAAGTGAAAAAGTTCAAACGAGAGAGAAAATTGAAACCAACAACACCTCCGTATTTTCCCTATTTTGAAGATCACTACTGCCCCTCAGAATGTTCCTGCTATGGGAGGTATGTGTCTACTAAATCTTAAACCAACATGCTTAAAGTTATAGTTCACCCAAAAAAGAAAATTTGTAAGACCTTTGTTCATCTTCAGAACACAAATTAAGATATTTTTGATGAAATCCAAGAGCTTTCTTACCCTTCATAGACAGCATCGCAATTGACACGTTCAAGGCCCAGAAAGGTAGTAAGGACATCGTTAATAAAATAAAGTCGTTATTTTTGTTTTCGTTGTGTACAAAAACCACTGATGTCAAATGGACTTATTCTAGCAACATCTTTACAACCTTTCTGGGCCTTGAACGTGTCAGTTGCGCTGCTGCCTATGCAGAGTCAGAAAGCTCTCGAATTTCATCAAAAATATCTTAATCTGTGTTCCGAAAGTAAACAAAGGTCTTATGGGTTTGGAAGGACAGAATTATAATTTTTGGCGAACTATGCCTTTAAGAATTGTCTTGATGCATCTAAGTATTGCACTGGAAAACGTTATTTAGTAATTTGACATGATCTCTTCTTTTCCAGGGTTGTGCAGTGTTCCGACAAAGATCTTGACAAAATACCTTACGGAATTCCTTACAACTCCCGCTATATTCTCTTAATGAACAACCACATCGATAGCATTCAATTGAAGTTGCTCTCTGAGTATGACTCCATGGAGTTCCTGGTGTTAAGCAACAACCATTTAACAGACGAGAAGATCGAGGGTTCCTTTGAAGGGATCAAGAGTCTTAAGAGACTATACATCGAGCGGAACCTTCTCAAAAGTATCCCAGATGACCTGCCTGTTACTTTAGAGGAGCTACGGCTGGATGGGAACCAGGTAAATGTGATGTCCAATGCAGCTTTCGGACGCTGCCCAAACCTGCTGATCCTCAGCCTGAGCAACAACAGCCTGGAGAACAAATCATCCACTATCCCTCCAGGAGTTCTTCTACCATTGGGCAAACTTCGGACACTTACACTTTCCTACAATCAGCTTGCTTCTGTTCCCCTGCAGCTTCCCTCAGTCTTCGAGAACTTTATCTCAGAGGAAACCGCATTCAACGCCTCCAAGGTGACATGTTCTGGGGTAAAGCAGAGCTGCAGGTCCTGGATCTAAGTGTAAATAGATTGACTGATAAAGGTCTTGGGAAGGCAGCACTACTGAATGCCAGTCGCCTCGAGAGTTTAAATCTAGAGGGCAACTTACTGAAGCAGGTTCCTCTCCATCTATCCCGCAGCATAAAGACCCTTAACTTGGAGGGAAACTCAATATCTAGCATTGGCAAGGATGCCTTTATCTCAATGCCTCATTTGGAGCACCTAGGCTTAGCAAGAAACAAGATCACTAAAGTGGCCCTTGGTGCCTTCCGGGTTCTTCCACTTCTGCATCAGCTAGACATGAGTCACAACACCTTACAACAGGTACCAAGGCAGCTCCCATTATGGCTCCACTCTGCAACATTTCGCACAACAAGATCCGTGTAATTCCTAGTGATGCTTTCTGTTGGGGTCGAAACAATGAGTCTACTCTCAGCCGCCTAGTCAGGGTTCACCTGGAATATAACTTGATAGATCTGGGACACCTGGACACGTTGGCCTTTCGTTGCCTCAGAGGGTTTCAGGTGGTGCAATTTTACTAAGCTGAACCAATTGGGAATTCCTGTAAATGGTCAACATATGGTTCGAAGTGAAATTTACAGGTCTCAGCTTGGTTTTTCTTTCTTGTCTGGACTGAAGACCTAGAGCACGCAGCTTCCGTTGCAATGATCGAGAAAATTGTTGAACTTTCAGTTCGCAGTTAGTGATGAGGAAACTGCATTAACTGCAAAAGTGTCATATAAGTCAAAATATGTGTCCAAAATAGGATTTTGAAGTTTTAACTGTGTGTAAATGCATTGCTCCTGAGGACACAATTTGAGTCCTAATGTCCCTTTTCTCATATCTTCCTTCTTGTTTTGAACTGAGTTTATTAAAATTCAAAATATAACAGGATTTCATTGTCTGAGGCCTGGGTTACTTGACCTCCATAGGATGTGTTGATGTTTTATGACTGTTACATCACTGAAATGTGACTAGTTGCTAAAAACCAGAGAGAACAAGGCTGTTTTGCTTGGACGAATCCCATGACAGTTGTTTTGAGATTGCATTGTTTTTATTTGATGTTATATAATTTTAATTCATCAATTAAGTGTTTTACTTTTTAAAATAAAACATCCATTTTCTTAACCTGTCAGTCCATCTCTTTCTTCAGCCAGTGTTATATCAGCTCTGGTTTGCCATGACCTCTCAGCTCATTTCAAGCTTTATCAGCTTTCAACAAGAAAATTCATGACAAGTGTATAAAATATTGTAAATATGTTTTCATTATTCATACAGTGAAAACATTTTTCTGAAAATGTCTTATGTTTTCTTGGTAAATGCTTGGCAGGTTTTGGTGCTTGGCTGCAGTTATTCTTGCCAGATTTGAAGTGAAGAAAAAGCGCATTATTCAGAATTTGGCTGAGGTGAGCTTGGCTGTTTTTCTCTCTCACACATGGGACTTACATAGTCTGTCTACGCCAGTTACAGCAATTCCAATGTGTGTGTTTTTCCACTGCAAACAAACATGTTTGGAAGAAAGTTGAGTGTTTCCCTGCTCATGTTTATTCAGTCCAGAATTAAGGAGAAGTCTACCTTGTGAGAGACTCTTGTACTTGGTTGTATTCACCACTAGGTGGCATAAGAGTATATTTAAAAAATGCTTTGCCCAGACATAACTTTACATCATGCTTTTAAAATATTTATCATGGTTATTCTAAAATAAGTGGCAAATACGTTAACAGGATCTATTAGGAACTATTATGCACAAATAGATTTATCTTCGGCACTTTGACATGTGCATTATTTATAACTGCTATTTGAAATCTCCCCAATCTTGAATATTTGCTTTTTGTCTCAAATGTCTGCTCTTGTTTAATTGCTTCTGACCTGTTGAAAGCAGATGCAAATGATGTGCCTGCTCTAGGATATGACCAAATTTGACAGGGTGCTGCCAAAGTCTTGAGGTCTTTACATTCAATTAAGTAAGACTGTTTAAGCAAACTGTATGAGTGTGTAAGCGGAGAATGAGTCAGGGAATACAACGAAAGAGGGGAAGGGGTGACAAAGTGAGAGAGAAATGAGATGGAAAGAAAGCAAATAGCAGCTTCATGTGTAGGGTTGGTAAATTCCATCTGTCTAATAATGCAGGAAAGCTACGTGGCACTGGGAGACAGCTGAGAGAGAGAGAGAGAGAGAGAGAGGAAGACAGAAAAAAAAGAAGGATTTTAGGACGGTGAAGGACTCTTCCAGAACCTCCCTACAGTCCAGCTGGACCCTGACCCCTGTAATTTATCTTTTTGTCCTTTTCTATTTTTTTATTACTTTTTTAATTTTTTCTGTTCAATTGATCTTTCTAGAACCAGTGCAATGTGAACGTATTTTACACTGTACAAATGCGAGGGTGAGTAAGCAGTGACACATTTGACACAATGTCCACCAAGCAAGGAGAAATGAGGTAGAAGTAAAGCTGATACCTATAAGTATTTGTCATGATTTTTGCTATCATTTGAAATTAGCATATAAAGAAGTATTTCTATATCATTTGAAATGGAAAGTGCAATAGAAATGACTTTTAAAAAAGTTGTCTACTGACACATTATCTGCAATTTATATTTCAAATAAAATTATCAACATAATTTTTAAAAGAAAAATGTTATGTGCAATCCCATTCCAAAGTCAAAATATGCATATTATTTAGATATTCACCAGCCAAGGAAAGGTTTAATATTCAGTATATTGTAATTTAGCTAAACAATATTCAACCTTCTCTGTAAAAGTGACTGTAACAATTACAACAGGTTTTGTTTTGGTGTTTTATTGCAATATTAGTACACTGACTTTCTTTATATATTTTAATAATAAAAAAAGCTTTTATACTTTTTGCATGTGCATCTGTCAATCACAGGATATATATATATGGTACGGCTTCCTGTTATTGACAGATGCACATGCGAAAAGTATAAAAGCTCTTTTATATATAAATATATATTCATTTATTTGTTTATTTTTCAGATATATGGTGATGAGACACAAATTGAATGAATCAAGGCATCATAATTTTCCACTTTTCCTAAAGTTTTTTCAAGGAACATTTATTCATAAACATTTCTTTGGAATATCGCGCTCTTTCCATATCTCAGGTAACTTATTGAATTGTTAAAATACAGTGTTAAATCTGACAATCCCTAACACAAATGGTGCCATTATTCCAGTCCATATGAGCTAAGTAGGAGGCATAGAAACAAACTATTAGGTTAAGGAACAAACAACAAGACAATAATGGGACTGGCCTTGCAGACATTTCATAAACCAGGGTAGGTCACTGACTGTTGCATTGCCTGAGGTCAACATTTAGTTACTTCAAGTAGATAGTTGATAGTTCAACACAGTAAATTAAAGGCAATGCGGAAAATTGTGAGCAGCAGCGTAACCGCAAAAGCCTGCCTGCTCTTCTAAGGCTAATGCTAACATCTGTGATTCCGTTAGGATTCAGTCTAGCCTGTGGCGTTTAATGAACAGAAGGCCTGAACTTAGTTACCATTGAAGAATGTCTGCAAACACAAAGCCAGGAAATGAAACCCCACCCTGAAAAAAAGGAAAATGAATAAATGGATAGAGACAAAGCGTCTGCCCAGGTCAACAAACAGAAAATCAGGTCAACAAGGATCTGGAGGACCTGTGTTCGAGAGGACATGGGTCACATGGAAATGGGGAGTCTGGGATACCTAAATGAGCAAAAACACTTGATTTGATCACTTGTTCTGTTATTTTGTGGTGGACTGAGCTTCTAACTTCCAATTATCTTTTCTATTATTCCACACTTACATTTCTGCAAAACTGCAGCACTGTTAACATATTTGGCCTTTGGATGATAAATTGCTTGGGTTTGTCCTCATTTTGAAGTAAATGACCGTGTTGGAATCAGATAATGGTTTGCTTGGTCACACTTTATATTAGGTGGCCTTAACTACTATGTACTTACATTTAAATTAATCATTTGATACAATACACTTATTGTGTACCAACATGTTCTTACATTGTACTTATATTTTTAAAAATACCTATATGTAGTTTCATCTGTAATTACACTGTTGACCCATCCCTTAAACCTACCCATACCACCAAACCTGTCCCTATACCCATATCCCACCTCAATGGCAGCAAACTTGTGTTGCTATACAATATGAACACAGTAAATACATTGTACTTATTTTTTTTATGTAAGTACATAGTAGTTATGGTCACCTAATATAAAGTGTGATAGTTTGTTATAATTAACAAGAAAAAAAGTCTACTTTCACAGTTAATCTGGAACAAAACTCAACTGTTAAGTTTATCCAATTTCATGTTTAAAGTGATCTGGTCTCTCGAAAAGCAAAAGATAACTGTACCATGATATAAAATGACTCCTCAAACATAATCTCGATATTTCATAAAGAAGAATGATTTTACAAATGTGTAGCCTGACCCTGGAGGATAAAGGGACACTTGACAAGTGTTCAAAGCTGAGCGACTCTGCTATTACTATAACTGAAGTGAGGTGGCGCTTGAGTCAGTGGAGAGAAGAAGGAGAGAGGCAGACAGAAGAGGAGGAGGAGAGAGAAAGGGGAGGTGGCAACCGAGCAAGAAAGAGTTGAAGACTGAACCATGGGAGCCAGACGGACCTCTACCCACACTTATATATATATATATATATATATGGACATGGGTATGCATTTGCATTTACAGCCCCTGATCTCTCTCACCATCACTTTTTCCCTCTGTTCCCTCGATTTCATTTAATCCTTAATACAAACATTTTGGTGTGGACACAGTGTGTGCAAACCTGCAATTCTCATTTACACACGTGCAGGCTCCACAAGAGGACTGTTGTATTTACTGTTTTTCAGATTAGCGAATCATGGTGTTTCTGCTTTTTCTGTCCTGGAAAGCTCCATGCAAGCACATGTGGTCTAGCCACGCCTCCTTCCTTCTGCACAGTGTCTGTGTGTAGGATACAGGATCCTGTATTGTTCATATCCGGTTATTTATACATTTTTCAAAGATTCTCGCAGAACAGATATTTTGAGCATTTAAACGGTGTAATTAAAGATCTCGTTGTTTAGACAATAAACAATAGCTGCTGGAAATGTATAATTTTGTATCTAATGTTTTATTATATATCCTTAGATACAGCGCAAGGATATTTTCCAGCCTGAGGAACATTCTCAAAGTCAAGAGCCATAAACAATGGGTCATATGACTGCCGGTGTTGAAGCTAAAGGTCAAAGGTCAGTATGCTCGTTTTACACCAGCCCTGGTTTTATCCCTAAATGTTATCTGTGGTGCCGGGACCCCTGAGCATTCAGGTGTGCTCTTTAGGGTCTTTATAAGAATTGCAGTCCCTGCAGTGTATTCAATTGTTTTTCTAAAAGATGCCACTTTGAAGAAGAAAGGAAGAAAACCAAGAAAAGGTACTTTATATCAAACTGAGCTGGAAAGGGTTTTGTCTCACCCTTTTGTAATTTTCGTCCCACTTCCTTGTTTAGATATTCTCCCCTGTCATCAACTTTCAAAGAAATCATATAGAGAGTATTGAACACGCAAGACATAAAGTAATTTGTGGTGTTTGATAAGGTATAAGCATCACTAAAGCCGTTACATTTACAATTCAAGTCAATTCTTGATCTTAAAGGGATAGTTCACCCAAAAATGAAAATTACCCCAATGGTTTACTCACCCTCAAGCTATTCTACAAATACAATATAAGTTGTATTAAAAAATGTCTGGCTCTTCCGAGCTTTATAATGGCAGTGAATGGGGTTTAAGATTTTTGAAGTCCAAAAACTGTGTTCATACATCATAAAAAGCTCCGGTGGTTAATAAAGGCCTTCTGAAGTGAAGCAATGCATTTGTGTGTAGCGTAAGAATATGCTAGTCTCTCAAGAACCAAGTTTTATTAAAAGCAAAGGAAAACCAGTCTCCTTTTGGTTTATATTGAAATCCTTCAATTTTGTTCTTCTAATTCGTGACCAGTGTTTTTGTTTTGTTCTTTTCTGTGTTTGTCATCGCGTTCACCCACATCTTACGTCATCCTCTGGAACGCCACTCTCTCGTGAGCTTGCGTACTATAGTTAGCAGAAGCTAGAGAGGTTTGTAAAGTTTTAAATATGTATCATTTTCTTACAAAATCCATCGATTCACTTCAGAAGGCCTTTGTTCACCCCTAAGAACCATAAGGAGTACTACTCTTCATGATGAATGGACACAGCTTTTTGGCCTTCAAAATCATAAACGTCGTTATAAAGCTTGGAAGCGCTAGGAAATGTTTATTATTACTCTGATTTTATTCGCCTGAAAGAGGAAAGTCATATATACCTTGGATGGCTTTTCAAGGGTGAGTAATTTTCATTTTTGGGGTGAACTGTCCCTTTAAGTAAACTTTGACAAATTATGTGTAATGGATTATGAACTATACATCCAATTGTATGGCTTACTGAGCAGTATTTTTACTTTTCAAGCAAAGTTTTTGATTGACAGTAATTTTTTGACATAGGACAGTCAATGAATGACCTAGCAGCAATGACTTGGCAATCACCCAAAACATCCTTGAAACAGCATAGCAGTGTGCTAACAATCACTCTGAACATCTTAGCATTGAGGTGGTGAGTTTTGCAAGAGCAATAACTACTCACGTTTTCTTCAGGAAATGTAAAAATCGACTTATAAAATAGCCTTGCGTAATTCCTGTTTTTCCTTTCCCTCTCTTCTGCTCGATTCGTCCCTGACTCGACAAAACGTCTATTGTAGAACACAATGTTTCCTCCTCGAGCAGACATTACCTAAGCACTCTGAAGTTGTTGCTTGTCCTATTTTCCTGTCATATTTTCCTTCTAATACTGTCTCGTACATGTCAACGGGAACTAGGACGGTAGCTTCATGAGCTGAGGGGGAAATGTTTGTGAAAACGCTCTTATGATTTACCGTTTCTCACTAGGAAGCTGGTTAAGCGTTCATGACGCAGCTTTTTCTAGGCCTGGAGACACTCAGTAATGTGATCTCCAGCTGTGGCAGACCAGTTTGTAAACTTTACTGTGCTGTTTGCTTGCGAGGAGGTTTACCGCAGGTTAAGTATTCATATCTCTCTACGCAACATTCAGCTTTTCAATATGCGCCAAGAAATCAGAGACTTCATAAACACAGACTCGTCAGCGGTGATGAGTTTAAAGCACTTTTTAATGGTGCATCTCAAAGTCTATTACAACACCTAATGAAGTTTTCAATAGCTGCACGAATGTCTGTTTGGGCAAGTATGAGGCCTTCAGAAGAAAGCAGGATGTGTTCAAGGAGATAATTGTTGTTTTAATGTGTTTTCTGCATCACATCGAGGCTGCCTGGAGGGCTCTTCAGTGATTGTGTGTGTGTGTGTGTGTGTGTAGACTCCGGTTATGCACAGGCTTTGATATACCATCTGGCATTTAAAGGTGATTTTTAGCAGACTCATCATTTTTCACCTAGCCTTCAAACCTCTCAGCATGATCCGTCTTGAAACTTTGACTCACCCTTTTGTTTTTCAGCAATTGAAAAATTCTATAGCCTAAGGTGCAGAGTAATGCACAGCATAAAATAATGGAATATACCATGCAAAAGTTTGGGATTGGAACGATTTTATTAACATTATTTGAAAGAATTAGGCTCACCAAGGCTGCATTTAGTTGATACAAAATACAGTAAAACAGTAATATTATATAATTATTATTCCTGTGAGGCAAAGCTGATTTTTCTACATCATTACTCCAGTCTTCAGCATCACATACTTCTTTATAAATCATTCTAAAATGCTGATTTGCTGTTCAAAAACATTTATTTTACTGTTGATGTAGAAAGGTTAAACAGCAGCATTATAATGTAATGCATCCTTGCTGGAATAGAAGTATTCATTTATTTTAAATGAAAATAATGGTATTTATATATAGCAAACAGGGTGTGCTGTTGCCATTAAGCTGATGGGATGCTTAAGAGCTGCTTATGCATGCAGTGTGAAATCAGTGCTTATTATTGAGCTCCAAGGAAGCCACATCTGTTTACTATTATCACTCATTAGGAACATGTGAACTCATGAAGCTCAAGTTGATCAGTTAATGGATCAAGTCTCTGTATTAAAACATAGTGAACTGAACCTTGAGTTAATTATTTACTCTCTTAGTGCTGCTGTTGAACACTAAATGCATTTTTAATACATTTGTATTTTTTTTACAAATCTAAAAATCATTACAACATTATACATTTACATGAGATTTGTCTAATCTTTTGAATGGTGGTGTCATGTTTCCACAAAAATCTCAAGCACCAAACACTTCAGCATTGATAATAATGAGAAATGATTCCTGATCAACAAATCAGCACATTAGAATGATTTCTGAAGGATCATGTGACACTGAAGACTGGAGTCTGCTGAAAATTCATCAAGAATAAATTACATTTTACAATATTCAAATAGAAAGTCGTGATTTTGAATTGTTTTCACAATTTTTTTGTCAATTAATGCAGACTTGGTGAACTTAAGGATTTATTTTAAAAACTTTAATGAAATTTGAAAAACTACTTTTGACAAGTAGTGCGCATACAATATATAATAAACATTTATTTGTATTAACCACATTAAAGCATTAGTTCACTTTCAAATTAAAATGTCCTTATAATTTACTCACCCCATGTCATCCAAGCTGTTTATGTATTTCTTCAGTCGAAAATAAATTAAGGTTTTTGATGAAAACATTCCAGGATTTGTATCCATACAGTTAGTTTCAATGGACTCCAAATGGTTGAAGGTCAAAATGTCATTTTCAGTGCAGCTTCAAAGGGCTATAAACAATACCAGACGATGAATAAGTGTCTTATCTAGTGAAACGACTGGTCATTTAAAAAAATTACATAAATGTATATGCTTTATAAACACACAAATGCTCACCTGGTCTGCAATGCGCGTCCCAGACTTGGGATGTTGAAAAGGTCACGCTTGACGTAGGCGGAAGTACCGAGTCCGTGTTTAAGTTGAACGTGCAAATACTAGTAAAATATTTGTCCTTTTGTCGGATTTATTATGTTGAATTTTTGGTTAATAATATTGTGATTTTGGCCAATTACTTCATTCATAAATGTAGATTCTTTAATAACCCTCCCACTTTATTACTTTCCCAGCAAGATTTAATAAACTTCTTCAAATCCTTGAAGATCATGCGTTCTGAAAAAGCCCTTAAACTGTGTGGCCTTTTGAGGATTGAGCCACTTGAATTGTATTAATCATTTTTCTGTATTTATTCGTTTTTCTTTCTTGGTTTTCCTGTTATGTTTATTTTGTTTGTCTGTATTTTTTATGCTGCTATTTGTACTTTTTGTTATTGTATTAAGAATTTTTTTGACTGTTGTTAATTGGTGTTTTGTAATGTTCAAGCAATAAAAAATAAATAAACGTGCAAATACTAAGCCAAACGCCGTTTCCAAAAAAGGGAGTTACAACTCAACGAGTTTACAAGATAAACCACCGATGTCGGACGATTTTGAACTTGGAGAAGATGAGACGGAGCCCACGTCAAGCATGACCTTTTCAACGTCATTACGTATTACGTGAAGTCTGGGACACACATCGCAGACCAGGTGAGCATTTGTGTGTTTATAAAGCATATACATTTATTTTATTTTTTTAAATGACCAATCGTTTTGCTAGATAAGACACTTATTCATCGTCTGGTATCGTTTATAGCCCTTTGAAGCTGCACTGAAACTGACATTTTGACCTTCAACCATTTGGAGTCCATTGAAACTAACTGTATGGATGCAAATCCTGGAATGTTTTCATCAAAAACCTTAAATCTATTTTCGACTGAAGAAACGATTGCATAAACATCTTGGATGACATGGGGTGAGTAAATTATAAGGACATCTTAATTTGAAAATGAACTAATCCTTTAATATCAAGATAAAATGCTGATGAAGAATTATTGTTTTTTTTGTTTTTGCAGCACAGAGCAGTCATTCGTTTCAGATGGAGAAATGAACAGAAGCAGATGTGCTGTGTGTTGATATGAGATCAGCCTCGGGAAACAGAGCCAAGCGGAGATGAGAGGAGAGCCAGGAGCACACTTAGGTAAGCAGGCACTCGGTCACGCCAGACACGCCGCTGGAGTCGTAGTAGGTAAGCAGAGCAGAGTACACACACTGATCAGTCGAGATGTGCGCTACACTGCCAGCGTGAATCGAGCTGAACACACACATGCGAGCACACGCTCTCGCATACACAGACCGAAACTGATAAAGGGTGATGTACAACAGAATCAGTCAGCAACTTCGACTTTGCAACACAGCCAAATATAAAGGGACCCAAAGTGTCACGAACACATACAATACCAAAATAGTCATTATTATTGCAGATACGTTACTTTATTAGCACTCACTATAGCTACTTTCGCTAATACTTTGAGTTAGGGATTTGAACAGACCCATAGAAACAGTGCAACCAGTGACAAGACTTGAATTGTTGTGGTGAGTTTTGCATTTAGCAAACGCAGCTTTAAAAATGTAAAAATCTAGTTTTATTGCAGTAAGAATTGATCTCTGCTTCTCAGACTTTATTTTTTTCCCTTATTCTCTGTGTGAGTATGGATAACTCATTCTCTATAAAACTTTTTAGTGGTAGCAGAAAGCAAGCCACAGGCACTTGATCTCAGTTATGAAAATGTGAAGCATTCAGCACAGAATATATGCGAACTGTAGAGCAAACACACATACGTCCAAAAGAAACAGACTGGGCTGCTATTATACTCTCTGGAGGATGATGGGAAATCAGCCCCACTGGACACAGCAAGGAAGCCATGTGAGAGGATTCAGTGATTTCAGGATTTCCTTCATCTCACACAGACTGTGTTCAATGAAAGCAGATTAATGGGTGACTAATGTAGGGGTGTGTGATATTGACAAGAAAATATCTTGATGGGTGGTAATGATAATTAGCAGACTCCCAAAACCCCTATTCTTCATAACTTCATAATACAATGAATCTTGCAATATTTGCCTCTTTAAAGTGATTTCCGGGCATTTTACATTTTTTAAGCTGAGCCTTATTATGTGTATACTGACACTGGTAAGAATTAATGCAAATGCTAGTATCCTTAAATGGAGAATTCAAAAATAATTTTGATTCTGATTAACTAATTTAGAATAAGAAACTGTAGATGTTTAGTGTTACCAGTCAAATGTATCAACACAATCTGTTTATACACTACAAAAGTGGCACAGAAACTACATCTAAAGCAGCATTTAGATGTGTGTACAATCCATTTTCAGTTGCATACATTTTTCGAGATGAATGCAGCTTGCAGTTAATTTCAATGTTAGCATGTTGCTAAGCTAACAAGTAGAGTCTAATATGCATAAAAATACATTAACCAACATGCAAATGTTGAAAATCATAGTGCACAATCAATTTGAGTAAAGCTTGTCGATAGCATTTTGTTAAGCTAACAAGCAGACTCTAATAAGCATAAACATACTTGAACTAAGACACAAATCTTAGAAAACATAACACATAATCAATTTGAGTAAAGCTTGTCGATAGCATTTTAAGCTAACAAGGGCACTCGGAGCATAAAAATACGCACAATTGATTTGAGTAAAGCTTGTAGATAGCATTTTGGTAAGATGAGTATAATAACAACAACAAAACTAAAATGTTGGGTAAATGTTTTAATTGAACTATTGTATTTAGTAATGGATTAAATGTATGTATTTTTTATTTTATATCTTTGCATGAGTTATAAATAATTATAATCACCTCATCTGTCATTTGGCATTTATTTTGTTTAATCATAGAACAATGGAGTATAGACTTGACTTGTCAACCAATTAATATTTTCCAAAAATAATATATGAACATAATTAAGATTTTGAAACCGACTTCGGTAGTCGGTAGTTCACTACATTTTGGAGTGAAACAGCAGTCAAATGTATAATCTTTTCTAAAAGCTGATTTTAGACGAAACAGGCACCCATAATAGAGAAAAAGCAGAGAATGTCTCATTGTTTTCTCTTCCTATCAAATGCACAAACACAGAATGAGATAAAAACAGGCGCAGTGATGGCCAGGCGCCGAGGCCTGACATATACAAAGGAAGTGTTTCGTCTGGCAGTCAGTGTTACCAGGCATTCACAGAGAGAAGCTGAATGCTCCACATTGCTCATTCAGAAGAGAGTTGAAGAAAGATGGCTGACCTTCTATTCAGCCCAACTATTTGTGTCAGTCATTCGGCTGGCTAACTGAGCTTACAAGCACGGCGGCCGTCACGGTGGGTGGGGGGATAAATACTCTCATGATTTTGTTGGAAATGTATTTTTTATCTGTGCAAGTTAGAAATGGGAGTTTCTTGTGCGATTATAATTGTTTGGTGAAACTGCTATTTTAGTTTCTCTTCAAATTGGTTTGTTGCTGTGTGATAAGGCATGTGTTTGAAAGACCAGGGTAAGGATAAAAACCCAAAGAATAATGGTTCAAGATGTCTGGGACCGAGGAGGGGGTTTTGACCGTTTATTCAAACTTTAGACAGGAAGGCTGAGCCAAGGCTTTGATAAAATCAACAGGATCACTGAGGTCTGGCAACAATAAGCCAATGGGAACGTTCTTTTGCGGCAGACGCAAAGAGAAAAAGCAATGACACGACAAGCAATCACTTTAAAACACAGTATTTGGAGAAACATAGTTACCATAAGGAAATATTTACTTGTGCTTTCTAAAGACGTGATTAAGTTTGCATCAAGCCAGGAGGAGCAGTATGTTTTCTTCTCTTTTTAGTCTTTGTGTGGACTCTGAATCTTTTTCCCCTCCACTGGCCCTTTCCTGACCAGCCAGACTCTAAATCTCCCCTGAATTTGTACATTCCTCTGGTATTGCCTAATACATTTTCTTGTCAGGGTGTGTGTGCATAGTATCGTAGACTAGAGTGTGTGTATAGTGGATGTTGTTTGGGGTATGGGTGTGTTTTTGTGTCATTTGTGTGCGTTTGGGGTGGAAGCATCTGTTTATCTTGTTATCACTGACATTTTTTCGGTGATGCGCTGCAGACGTTTGGCTCTCAGGGGTTTCTTAAAAACTTCCATCTTTCAGCTGCGAAGGAGAAAAGGCTTGTTTTTCCTGCATTTCTCTGATCTGATATGAATGAATTAGCTGGTGCTGATCTGTTAAAACAGTGATAACGGGTCACTATGTTGTTACCTGAAAGAAAAAACATATTTAAAATTAGTAGGCTATTTATTATTACCTCAGTCCTTAAAACAACATACATTTAATTAAGAAGAAACATAAAATGGCATATTAATTTAATATTATCCTAATTAGCAAGTGCTAACTATTTCAACCAGTCAAAAATGGTCACTATGTTGTTACCTGAAAAAAGTCATTTTATTTGTTCTTTCGTCCTTAAAACAATACATAAAAATGATGCATTTAACACTATGTAAGATATACATTTTAAATGTTTTGTTTTTCATACGCCTTACTAACTTTGTGATTAAAAAAAGTAAAAAGCAAATCAAAATCAATTTTCCATTGAATAATAAATAATTCGATATAATTTCTTAAAGCAAGTCTAAACATATCTGAAAATATATCTTTACAACTAAATTGATCTTGTTTCAAGAATTTGTAGATGTTTTTGTAGAATATTTTTTTTTTGCAAGAACAGAGGCAGTTTCTTTTCATTTTAATTAAACTACTGCAGACATTCCAGGCTGCGCTTGCAAGCTTGACGAGACTGGTAAAGACATCACATTTTTTACCGTCTGTCAAGATTTTTCCATACAACTTTTTCTCACAAATGCACTCGAATGCAAACTCACGCTTACGAGTCTGTGTTCCTCAGATAACATGTTTGAGTCTTATTAGTTCTAGTCATTTGATTTTCTCACACACTCAAAACATTTAGACGTAATTCACCCCATGTTGGACAATTTCCTCCAGCATTTGTCTCCAGCGTTTGAGCCTCACAATCCAGCCCACCTCTGACAAATCAAACAGCTTGTGTAATGTAAGACCAATGAAATCCAAGTTAACATCATTTCCAGTTCACTTTAGTTCATCCAGGTGAGCGAGGGGTACTGTATTACTATTAATATTCCCATAATTAATAAACAGATGAATAAATAATAGACTGTTTAAAAATTTAAACAACAGTTTGAAACCAAAAGTGTATTTATAAAACTATGTAAAATGTTCTGGAACAGGATAAGCTGCAGCATTGTCGCTCTGTATTGTGTTATTATCCATAAACTATGTGATTATTAGCCTATATTTATCTCATTGTGCTTCTGTCAAGCAATTTAGCATTTCATTAGATTAGCTCGACAAGGCCAAAGGCGACCAGAAGCACTGTGAATAAGAATTATTTAGATCGTCCCAGGCAAGGATAATAGTAGCTGAAAAAAGTAATAAAAGTGACATTATATGTGACAGAAGAATAATTCAGTCTGTTTAAATCCTGCACAAATCCAACAACAGACCATTTCTGCTTTTCACAAAATTAATTAATTTAGCATCTATTCACTGAAGCAACGCAGTGATCCTTTCTTCATCAGTTTGTTTTAAATGGCTTTGTGAAGGGTTTTTGAAGCTGCATGCTGTCTTTGGTTCAGGTCTGTTGGTTCTTTAGTTGGGGACTGTTGAGTTTATTAGGGTTTGTGTGGGGTTCTGCTGGGTTTGGCCCATTTGACACTCATTTTATGGCTCTTTTGGGCTCTGGTCGTCTTGTGACTGAGTTTCCAGCAGTAAAAGCTGTTTGGTGTCTGATGGAAGCTATAAATCAAAACCAGACTGAACCAGAAAAACTGACACAGGATCAGCCCACTAGAAGAAAAACAGTCTGAGTTTGACTCCACCACCAACATGCCAGATTTAAGAAATGAATTGCATGAAATTGTAGTTTAATAACCGAGGATCGAGTTTAGTGGTTAGCTACATTTGAAATGTAGAAGGCGATCTGGTCTGTCGTCTGTCACATCTTGACCCTCTTGAGTTTTATTACAACACATCTACACTAATCAAGATGCCAAAGAGATTACACACATCCTGGAACACACAATGTTACTTTAGTTATACAAATCCAATTGTACAGAGATGAAGACATCTTGCGAATAAACAAAGCTTTGAGTTCTTGATAAATGGATAGGATAAGTAAAGATATTAAACTTGTAATAATCATGTAAATAATAACACGCATCTGAAAGAGTGTGTGTAGACCGGAGGTAAGAGGACACACTCACACAGCTGTGTTTTCTCTTAAGACCTTGATTCAGATGTGAGGTCTGTGTGGGTTTCTTTGGTAATTGTGGTTGGTGATGCAGAGATTAGTTCAGAGCAGCTTTTAATGACAGCATTCATCAGTTTCACAAAATCAGACCAGTTTAAATAAAATAAACACAATTTGTAACCATTTGACATTTTGGTGAATTAGTTAATAATCCCAATTAACTCATTTGTATGTCTTTATACAATCTGTTTTCTTCCCAGTGACGGTTTTGTGGGTGGATTGTTATGCATTGTTAAAATCATAGGAAATAGTGGCTAAAATATAAGAAAGTTACTAAATTTGATCAATGCATAATTCACATATTAATTTGTATTATTTTATTAAACTGTTATTGTTTTGATATATTTTTATTATTTTAGAATAAACTATTAACAACCTGATTAAATGTTTGTGTATGAATTACTTTACATTTTATAATTTTGTAATGAATACATTAATTGAATCATTCAATTAATAATAAATTATATATAAACACACATACACACGTGATTGAATATCACGAAAATATGGAAAATAACCGAGTCAGTTGTATAGAACTCTCTTGAAGTGATCATAGATTATGTTAAGCTCTTGATGCAGTAGTGATATTTTACAGTAGTGTCATTCAGTTGAATGAAAATCCACATTTCTGACAATATAACAAAATGATGAGAAACAGGGTGAACTTTTACATTATTATATAAAAAAAGAGTTCATGTGTTCCTCATCAGTGCAACTGAACCCTAAACCAAGACTTTCCATTGAGTGCTTTTAACTAATGACATTGTTCGGTTTGTTTACTTCAGTGGTTTATTAAATGATTGGACTATATGCGGTGCGTCAGTGACTAACACTGCTGGGAAATATCTGGGTGTGATTGTTGAGGATTGGAGAAACAGATATATCCACACATGCTCCACAATATACAGACTCACTGTGGACACGTGTAAATAATATTTGCACCATTTTTATTGCAGGTCCACACCCTTGTAAATATTTTTTGCCTCGCAAAGTCTATAGTAGTTTAATATCTTTTTTCTTTTTGTGATGTTTTTCTCCTCATCTTGTCCCAGCTGTCCAGCGGTTCCAGAGGCAGTAGAGGTTCGGGTTTCTCCATGCTGCTCCGTCGTGGTTTGGTCCGCACTCTGCCAGCAGGTTCTGATGATTCTAACAGACTCGGAGCTCCCTTTTCAGCTGCATGCATCACGTCTCTCGTCTGGAGGCTGATCTGCAGATCCGTATCTATGCCAAGCATAAGGCAGACAGAACCGCCCGCTTCAGTCTTGCCACTCTTTTGAACCAGTTCTGAGATTAAATCCAGATTGCTTGCAAAAGTTGAGTCATCGGCCCCGATTCCACTTTGCATTGTGTAACTAAACGCTGAATGGCGTGGGATCTCACACAGCTCACTTTTATAACAATGATTCAAAGCTTTTGTCAGGTCAGGATGTCTACAGGACATTTTTAATGTGAGTACATGGTTTTCACATGTCCAATTAATGAGTAGCTGATATGATATAGGCTACTTTTTGGAAAGATGCAGTGTGACATGCATTTATGGCATCTGAAATTGTTTTAAAATGTTATTTTAAGATTATATCATATATTTAGTTTTCATGAGCTCATATTATTATAGACTGCTATACACGGAATATAGTACTTTTTAAAATACAGCAGAACGACCATATATACACTTATACTTTCTCCAGATACATTTTCTAAACTAATTAAGACCATATATAACACATAATATATTATTATGAAAAATAATATGTATCAAAGTTTTTTTCTGTATTTATGACATCATAGAAATGTAGATTATACAAAAAAAATTATACTTTAATAAATACAGCATAACCTTTATAAATTAATTTGTGAAGGGTTTAAAATATATACAGGTGCATCTCAAAAAATTTGAATATCGTGAACTTATTTCAAAAAGTGCAACTTTCTGATATTTTAGATTCATTACATGTAAAGTAAAACACTTCAAACGTTTTTTGTTAATTTTATGATTAGAGCTCACAGCTAATGAAAGTCAAAAATCAGTATGTCAAAATATTAGAATATTTATATTTGAGTTTCAATAAATGACCATCCATACAGTATTAAATTCTGGGTATCTCTTGTTCTTTGAAACCAAAATAATGGGAACACTGCTGACTTGGCAATGGTCCAGAAGATGATCATTGACACCCTCCACAAAGGGTCATTACTGAAAGGGTGACTGTTCAAGGAGTGCTTTATCAAAGCATATTAAATGCAAAGTTGACTGGAAGGAAGAAATTGGGAAGGAAAATGTGCACAAGCAAAGGGCACGATCCCAAGCTTGAGAATACTGTCAAGCGAAGCTGATTTAAACACTTGGGAGAGCTTCACAAGGAGTGAACTGAAGCTGGAGTGCATCAAGAGTCATCACGCTCAGACATCTTCAGGAAAAGGGCTACCAAGCCACTTCTGAAACAGAAACATCGTCAGAAGCATCTTACCTGGGCTAAGGAGAAAATAACTGGACTGTTGCTCAGTGGCCCAAAGTCCTCTTTTCAGATGAAAGTTCATTTTGCTTTTCATTTGGAAATCAAGGTCCCAGAGTCTGGAGGAAGAGTGGAGAGGCACAGAATCCATGTTGCTTGAAGTCCAGTGTGAAGTTTTCACAGTCACTGATGATTTGGGGTGCCGTGACATCTGCTGATGTTGGTCCATTGTGTTTTATCAAGTCCAAAGTCAATGCAGCCGTCTACCAGGAGATTTTAGAGCACTTTATGCTTCCTTCTGTTGACAAGTTTTATGGAGATGCTGATTTCATTTTCCAGCAGGACTTTAGTACCTGCCCACACTGCCAAAACCACTTCCAAGTGCTTTGCTGACCATGATATTACTGTGTGCTTGATTGGCCAGCCAACATGCCTGACCTGAACCCCATCTGGAATCTATAGGATATTTTCAAGAGAAAGATGAGAAACAGTCGATCCAACAATCCAGACGAGCTGAAGGCTCAATAGTGCCTCATCAGTGCCACAGGCTGATCGCTTCCATGCCACACCTCACTGATGCTGGAGTTTGTGCTAAAGGAGCCCGACCAAGTATTGAGTGCATAAATGAACATACTTTAAACAACGTGAACGTTTCTGTTTTGCAAATCCTTTTTTTGATTGATCTTAGGAAATATTCTAATATTTTGAGATACTGATTTTTTACTTTCATAAGCTGTAAGCTCTAATCATCAAAATTAAAACAAAAAAACTTGAAATGTTTTACTTCACATGTTATGAATCTAGAATATATGAAAGTTTCACTTTTTGTAATAAGTTACAAAAAATAATGAACTTTTTCACAATATTCTACTTTTTTTTAGATGCACCTGTATAGTTCATCTATATAATACACACACAGACAGTGGTGCTTGAAAGTGTGTGAACTCTTTAGTGAACGACTCCAAAGGTCATCAGATTTTCACACAAGTCCTGAAAGTAGACAAAGAGAATCCAATAAATCCAACAATCAAACTAATGAGCCTAAAGAATGTGAATCTTTGCTTCCAGTATCTGGTGTGACACACTTGTGCAGCAATAGCTAAACATTTCTTGTAACTGCTGATCAGTCCTGCACAACATCTTGTAGAAATTTTATCCCATTCCTCAGTACAGAAGACCTCTTTTGGTGGGTTTCCTGCTATGAACTTTTTGCTTTATGTCCTTCCACAATATTTCAGTTGGATTAAGGTCCGAACTTTGACTCATCCATTTCATACCTTAACTTTCGAATTGTTCTTCTTTAGCCAATCTTTGGTAGAATGACTTGTGTGCTTGGGGTTGTTGTCTTACTGTATGACCCCTTTTCTCTTGAGATTCAATTCTTGGACAGATGTCCTAAAATGTCCTTTTAGAATTTGCTGATTATTCAAAATGAATTGTTCTATCAATCATGGCAAGCCGTCTTGGCCCAGATGCAGCAAAACAGGCCCAATCCATGATACTATCAACACCGTTTCACAGATGGATGAAGTTCTTCTCCTTTCTCCAAACATAACGCTTCTCATTTAAACCAAAAATGTATATTTAAGTGTCTTCTGTCCAATAAACCTTTCTCCAATAGTCCTCTTGTTTGTCCACATAATCTTTATCAAACTGCAGATGGGCAGCAATGTTCTTTTTGGAGAGCATTGGCTTTCGTATTGCAACTCTACCATGCACACCATGGTTTCTCAGTGTTCTCTTGATGTTGGACTCATGCACTTTAACATTACCTCACAACCTCACAGACTATTACACATCTTGTTTTTTAGAGTGATCTTTGTTGGTGGACCACTTCTGGGAGTATAACAGTGGTACTGTATATACTACATTGTCATGGACACATTTGTTAAACTGTCTTTAGAGATGTCATTGTTTTTCCTAGCATGAGTTAATAACTTCCTTTTTTTTTTCTCAAAGGTTTTCTTTGTTCCACATGATTCACTTCCACAAACATGATCAGACTTTGATGTATCCCTGTTCTTTGTATAAAACAGGGCAGACACTGACATCTGATTAAAAACACCTCTGAACAGATGGACTCTAATTCCGTCTTTAAATTTGCTGCTAATCCAAGAGATTCACATATTTTAGCCACTAACAGGTATTGAATCGTTTTCCTAAAGAAAGAAATAACAAAGTATATATGTTTTTTGTCTCGATTGTTTGATTGGGTTCTCTTGTTAACTCTTAGGACTTGTGTGAAAAGCTGATGATTTTTGGGTCCTATTCATTCACAAATATAGAAAATTCTAAAGGGTTCACAAACTTTCAAGCACCACTATATATACTACATTGTCATGGACACATTTGTTAACTACGTCTTGTGTGGCATGTGTTTTTTTCCTAGCATAGTTAATAACTTCCTCTCTTCCTTTTGACTTTCAGTGTAATAGTTTCCACATTAGCGTTTATAGCTTGTGTATGCAGGCACACAGCTAAACAGACATTGACACCAGCAGGCGCCCTTGTGTCAACTATCCTTTAGGGAGCACTGGTGGTGTCAAATAGAAACTCATGCAACCGCTGGAGCCTGCTTTGATCCCATTGGTCCATTTTGGAAATGACTGAGTGGGAAAAGAAATCAGATTTGAAGAGGAACATAGGAACATCAAGTGAGAGTCATCATATGTACTAGAAATTCATAGTCATTCGTTCCAGTTTTGCCAGCAAAAAACTTCCCGTCAGTTAACGTGTTTAAGAGCTGCGGTTCTCAACTGATGAGTTGTGACCCAAGTCAGAAAGTTGTGTTCTGATTGAAAAAAAAAAAGAAACGATGCTAAACAGCCCTCATAACATGCAACTAGCAACTGTATAATCACGTATACTTAGTATAGCAACAAAAACCAGAAACATGTGTAAAGAAAGTGTCTAAACATAATTTTGGTGCAAATTCATGTGTCAGCTGCTCAAATTAAGCAAATATGAACAAGTTGCGTGACATCTTTATACTCAAAAACCTATACTCAACAAAACTACTCAAAGTAAAAAAAAAAAACATAAAATCCAGACTATATGAGATGCAGATTCAAGTGTGGTGAGCGAGAGAAAAAGAGCGTGAAGGACAGAATGTGAAGAGGGCAAATAGGAGGGTGTGGGTCACACAAGTGTGTCTGAGTTTTATGTGGACGTTTGCCTGTGGTCTCAGGTTTACTGGCCAGATCATCTGACTCTGAGCTCAGCCCAGAGCAGATGGCCGGAGAGGATGACGAACAGGTCATCGTCTGATCCTCCACTGATCTGACGCAATATCATCCTCTCCAGCTTTCCGCTAAATGAGCACACAGTGTCTCCAAGTCTCCTTGTAGCTGACACATGGCTCAGGGGTCAGTGAGTAGTTTTGAAACCATAAGTTCAGGTTTGGAAATGTTTTAATCCATAAAACTGATACTGTGAAAGAGTCATAGGGGATTTTATGATGAGCATCCAGCAGTATCCTACCAAACAATCCTTTGTTATGAATTATTACATGAGTAATAGTGACCCAATAACTTGAAACAATTAGCATGTCCAATGATTTTTATGAAAATGTGCAGTTAGATAATACTTCCAATAAAACAGTGGAGCGCATCCATATCCTGTATTACTACGATAATGTGGCTGATTTCAATTTATGTATGATTTATCAGCATGATTTCATTAGTAAATCTATACTAAAGTTTTACCACAAATGGTATGTCTAGCATATATGCATTTGTTGTATGTTTAATAGACACTGAGATGTATATTTATACTTATGTATACTTAGGGGTTCATATAATTTTGACTTCATGTATTTAATATGTTGATTTTTTTATTAAATTTTAAATGTAATTACGTCTGAAATATTTATTAAATATTAATTTACTTTTACCATTACTGAATAACAGTTTTTCCTGTTATTTTCTAATGCTTTATTATACATAGATAAAAAGTAAAACACATTAAGAAGTAATTAGGATTGTTATAATAGATAATGTATCATTAGATGCACTTCATATAACACATTCCTCTCCTAAATGTTCATTTTTAGCAGTAAAAACATGATTCATTGACACCGTTGAATTACATGTTATTTGTACTTGAATTATATCCAGTTTGAGGTGAGATTTTCAAAAGCTTTTCAAATAACACGTAATGCAGGACCTCCAGCGTGTGATACAATCAGTGTGAATGAGGCTTGAGACTGAAATCCTAATCACCCCTGTCCAAATGCACAGCTTATCTTTTCCGTCTCCAAAAAGTGTGCCAGAAAATCCCAAAAGCCCAATCTGATTTAGGAGGATTGAATCGTACCAGTTCAACCCAGTCTTTCAATTTAGACAGAAAAGAAGAGAAAGTCAGCCAAATATAGAATAACCGAAATAAAGAAAGATCGAGAGAGAAGAAAAACTGGGTCCTGATTTCAGTAACTAGCTGAACTCAAGCCAGCTCCTCCCTCCCCATTTTGGGTACCTCCATTTGCACATGCAATGCTCTTCCATGCCTGTTACTCCGTACAAATAAACAAGCCTAATACGGATTTGGAAATGCTGTATGTGTGTGTGCAGCTGAGGTTACGGGTCACCGAATAAGTTTCTTGTTTCAAAAGAAACAAAAGTGTATGGTGGGTGGAAAGGAGGGGAATGTTTCCACCACGCAAAAAGAGCAGCATGAAGTCCGCCGAAAGACTAAGAGAGGGAGGGAGCCGAGCAGCTTTTTTCGTACCCAGAATTCCTTATCTTTACCAGATGACACTGTATGGGAACTTGCCAATGCCTGTATAGTCGCAGCCTCTCGTCTCCTAACTTTTTTCCCCCTCGTTTTTCTTGTTCCAACTGCATTTGGACCGCTCCAGACCGGGGGAAGTTCTTCTCCAATTGTCCAATTTGAAAAGGACGAAGAAATCAACCCCTCCCTCTCTTCTTTTCTTCCCTCCCTCCCTCCACTCGTCCTCTCTCTCTCTCTCCCGCTCTGTCCTTCTCTCCATCCCCTCCCCCCGTGACAGAGCACACCTGCCTGATCTTGGCTGCAGGCGTCCACACAGCGATCAGCCCTCGGCCTGCCGCACTGCATTTCGGCTCCAGCCCTCTCTGGATTTGTGGATCTTCGTCTGCAACTCTACAAGCTCTTGTACGTGCAGGTAAGATCAGCTCACTCTAAGCTTTTCTTCTTCTGAGTGATGAAAAGCAGGGATTTTGATTTAGAGAACAGACTGACTGTCTCAACACAGATGAAATGTGGGTATAACCCTTCGGGAATCTGCGGTTTGGTGGTTTCTGCAGTTAATTAGGGCTTGGAGTAGAAATTAGGGCTTGATTCTGGCATATCCAAGA
Source organism: Gymnocypris eckloni scoliostomus (assembly GCA_027564155.1). Taxonomy (NCBI): domain Eukaryota; kingdom Metazoa; phylum Chordata; class Actinopteri; order Cypriniformes; family Cyprinidae; genus Gymnocypris; species Gymnocypris eckloni. Next base: position 13,846,852 of record CM050432.1, on the reverse strand, counting down.
TGAGTTAATTCAAGAAAATGAATGCAAAGAGAGAATACATGAATGTGTCTGATACAAATGCATTTATTTTAAGCCTCCTGTGTTTAATAGCTTTGCATGTGGATAAAGTTTGCATTCTGATGAGAATATTTCAAGCCAGAAAAGTGTATGTTCATGCAACTGATCGCAGAGGTGATTTTCTTTGTTGTTCAGTTTGAGAGGACAAGACCTTTTCTGAATTTTCCAAATTGTGACAAGTATCCTTGCTCTTTGAAACCCCTCCACACAAACTCACTGTTGTGAAAAGCCATTAACTTTTCGAGTGCCCTTATTCTCTCTGCTCCTGAGTTTTCCATCCCAGTTTTTCTTCCTTTTGTGTGTGCCACTTGGCATTTAGAAAGAGTTCATGTAAGGCTTGAAAACACTAGAGGATTTCTCTCCTCGGATAGACCTGTCTGGAGAGACATTTCGTCCTCTGGCCTCGATCTGCATCTGCTTGCCTCCACTCTCTCAAAGTCACATTCTAAACTCTTTATCCATGGCGTGGAAGCCAAAGTGCCTTGAGCCTTATCAGCTGAAGAATGAAAGCACTCTGAAGGAGAAAAGAGAGTGATGGCGAGAGTGAGGGCGTGGGACTGATGTCTCATTTATCCTTTAATGATATAGCTTCCTTCCAATCGCAGGCAAGTCTGACAAGGCGCTTCCTGGTAATCCCACCACAAAATTCCCAGCAAACTCAAAACATTCAGTGGAGGGGGGCGAGGAAGAGGCAGCCAAGGGTTTAAGACACATTCAACAGGCTTTTTAGTTGGGTTAATTGGTTCATGTATTTCTCTTTTTGGGGGGTTGGAGTTGAGGTTCGATTTGGGGTTGGATTTTTGGCCTCTTTTGCATGGTTTATAACTTTCACTAATTGCGAACAGAACTCACGAACACAGTTTGTACCATGACAGGAAACTCTCGTCCTTCTCTTCCTCCCTTCAAAGGCAGTGTCCTCGGGCCATGCAGTAAGTATTCTTTGGAAGCCAAAGGTCTCCATTTGGCTCCAACTATTTGATGTCAGAAAGAGAGAGCCATTAAATGGTAGCCATGCTGGTCTCTGCCTGTTTTTGCCTCTATTTATTAGCCTTTTAACCCTTTGAGGAAAAGACACTGGAGCTTTGGACCAAAATTCAAAGCAGTTGCTTGACAGATGGGCAGTTGCCTTGGAAAAATGAAGTGAGAGGATGAGTGTAAGAGTGCTTGAATGTAAATGTGAGCAACTAGGATTGTCTTAGATACATTATAGTCATGGTCATGGGCTCAAATCATCATTCATTCATTTTTAGGCCAAAATAATCAGCCGGCCTTCAGCATATAATTGCTTATTCAACATCTGAATAACTTCTTGTGGCTTTCGGGAGGTCCTTTTGAAGACAACCATGTTTGATGGGTTTCTGTGAGAGTCTAATTGTGCTCTGGCAGTGGTTTTGGAGTTTGGTTTAGTGGTCTGGAACCAGCCTGACCACACAGGGCAGAGTGGTTGAAGTCCTTGTGTAGTCCAGGAGTGCATTTTTTTTAGCTCAATATTAAGTCCACATTTTTTAGGCTTTTGCACATTGGGTATTATATTTTTTTACTTTTGTTTTGACACATGACTCATTGGAATGAGCAGAGAGCTACATTTCTGTAATATTCTCTCAGTGTTTGGGGAATTCTGGATATTATAAAGCTTTCAGTGGAGGAATGTTTTCGTAAATAAAAGGCCGGTTTCGGGGTGCAACGATAAGACTGATCTATGTGTATGTTTTAAAATGAAGGGGGCACACATGTTTTAAATGTCCTGTAGCCTGTAAATACTTTTCTGTGAGTCATTGCTGAAAGGAGCAACAGGTCAATGAATGTGTGTGCGTTTGAACAGAGAAGAAAATGGGATGAGTATAGAGCTGAATTCTGTTTTAAATATGCAATTTACACTATTTTAAGTAGTGTTTATTTCCAAATGCCATAACATTTCTTGTTTTAAGCATAAACTCAATTGTTGCTTTTTTTTCAGAAAGCAAGACTTATTTCCTTTTAAGTAAATAAATACGTTAACACTTTATTTTAGGGTCTCTAAACTAGTTGCTAATTGGCATGCATGACCTCATCTTCCGTCACAATATCCCATAAATCACTTATAGTGCTTTGAATAAGTCAACCTTTCTCAGAAATAATGCAGTCTTAATAAAACAGTACAAAACCATAATTACTGAACAAACTAATATCACACTTCTGTAACATAAGCCACCTGTGGTGCATCAGTTTTGAGATTCAATTCAAAATTAGTGTATGTGTATAATATATTAGATATTTATGTTAGGTGTGGTGACATTCGCCACTAATTATATTAGTGATAGTTATAAGGTGTTTTATCAAAACAGGTCCCCATGCATTCCGGTTCTTAAATGCATCTTGTTTCAAGGACATTTGCAACAAAACAAGATTTGGTTGATTGAGGGAGAAAAAGCTAGAAGTGTCAACCCTCTCTTTTTCTCTGCAGAGACTAATCAGACCTTCTGTGACACAACCCAGACCCAAGATCCTGAAAGACAAGAAGGGAGAGTGAAAAGAAAGGTATAAATGCTTGGAGAAAGATAGGAAAAGTGGACATTTTCCTGGCTCCTCTTAATCATTACAAGCCCTCATTTATAAGACCAGAAACCGGCTAGAGCTGATTTTGGGTTCTGTGAAACACTTCAGTTGGATCAGATTTGTGCGTGACACGTAGACAGAGAGAAATCAAAGACGAAGGCCTGTAAAAACCCGGCAGAAGCTAGTAGTTATGCCCAGAACTGTGTCTGTGAAAAACTGAATTAAACTCCGTTCTGATAATCATTGTCACATTGAGATATATGGCACTGGTCCATTAGTTCCTGCTGAGAGGAACACAGCATCCTTCCTGTTGAGCTGCTTTCCAACTGCTTTCCCTTTGATATGATATTGATATTTTGTAATAATGAATAAAACATCATGTGCATATATGTAATTTTGTAAAAAACGAAATATTAGAAATCCCAGAGAATAAACGGTTACACAATGATGCAGATGACATTGAACATGTTTAAGTAATCATATTGGTTGAATAAATGAATCAAACTATTGATTGTATAAATTCAGCATTCAATGAATCTTAAAGGATTCATAAATATTTGTTATATAATAAATATAATAAAATATAAATAATTTATAATTCAGTGTCTATGCAAACACACAAACAATGTTTGTGTGCTAGAACCAAACTTGACCTAGAACCAACACCTCCCATTAAAACATACTGAATTTTCATCATTTGTGATTTGTTTGGGTGGTTTTAGTTCAAATCTAAAAGCATAATGCTGCAATTCCTTATAAGTTATTAGTTTAATTATTCAAATGCAAATTTTTACTCCTGTTTTATGTTTGGTGATTGTGAACTTTGTACCCTGCCTGTTTTTTCCCAACAAAGCCATGACACCATCAATCTGTCTTGTCTGTTTGCCTGGCTCTCGTAGCAGCCTGTGGTTTGTTGACAGGACGCAACTCAAATGCAGCAACAGCCTCCCGTGATCCCCCTGCAAACAGAATCGCTCATGGTGACAGCCTGTAATGCTCAGAGGGCTTTTCATACTGCTGACCAGCTCCTGAAGCTCCAAACTCCTACTGTGGGTTCATTCCTGCTGGGAATACATATAGAAATGCGGCTCAACAGATAGAGCGCAAGGTCATGGGTTCAATTCCCAGGAACGCACAAGCATAAAGCTACATTGAATGCTCTGTAAATCTACCAAATACTTAAATGTCAAGGGCAAAGTGATACTTCAGTGTGTTTGCTCAAAGCGTCTCATTGCCCACTGGGTCAAAGGTAATTAATGGTGTCTGACGTGATGTATCCAGGGCTGAAAACGTAGTATTAAATTAAATAGCATGTCTAAATTGAGGTTGGCAAGTTGTTGTTTTGAAATGCCGTTGAATAAAACTACAATTTTCTCATTGTTTTCTTGAAACATGGATACTGGTTGAGCTAAAGAAACCTTAGGAAATTGTTTCAACATGCTCTCCCGTGATGCAAATCAACAGTGACGAGAATTCAGAGGTTGAAGGTCACTTGCCGGTTTTCTGTTTTCTTCTGAGACTTCTTAGTCTTTTGAGAGAAACTGTTATATCTACACTTTCTGTGCTTGTAGATAATTGCGATTGTCCAGCTGAAGTCTTTTTACGGTTCCTCAATGGAGTATATCACAAAGTTCAAGTTATATAGATCTGCACTGAGATTGAATGTATATATCATTGTCGTATTTTGCTTGAGAAATTAAGAAAAGCTCTTTTCCAGAAGTTTGTCAAGGTCAAGCTCTGGGTTTCCAGAGTTTAACAACAGAGGCACAGTGGTTATTTGCTGTCCATGTGACGTGGCCGCCCGGAGGATGTGAACGACTGTAATTATGCTGTATGTTGATTACATGGACCTGAGATGACCCTGAAAAGACGAACTGAGCTCTGGGAGTTTCTGTACCTACTTTTCAATTTCCTCGTCGTTCAGGGACGTCCAGCTGCTCCTCAGACATATGTTTATGTATGGGCTCGTGGACAGCTTTGTCCACTCTATCTGAGAGAGAAGATAGTTATTTTTTCTGAAGGAGGGCAGGAATGAGTTTGGTTATGGAGTATAGTTTGGAGTTTAAATGCATTTAGTCATATCAGTCTAACAGCATGAAAAGCTGCAGCAAGAGTAACCAGAGACCTGTAAAATCTAATATACGCCTAAAATTGGCCCTTGACCCTTGACCTCTATGTAGTATCACCCACATTGCTCAGTCACATTCATGCGCTCTACATCTGTCGTTTGACTTTGAACCTTTACCATCACAGGTCCTAAAATGCCACCCAGCATATCGCCCCTCACCTTTAACCCCTTCTCTTCTCCATTTTACCCTCCAGGCCTCCATCAGCAACATGAAATCGGCCTGTCTCTCCCTGCTTTTGGTGTCCGTATGCTGGGCTCTGCCCTTCCGTCAGTCTGGCTTCTTGGACTTCATGATGGAGGACGAGCCGGGCTCAGGCTCTCCCATGCCTCCAGAACGTAAAACACCTGTGCTGACGCCTCCTCTATGGTACCCGATGGATCTGATGGACCTTTCTGCCCCTTCCGGTGCCAGTGCCATCTGCGAGTGTCCCAGTGTTCTGATCTAGGTAAGTACTTCATGACACTTGACTAGACTACTTGATGAAAGCTGTATAGGCCTATTTAACACTTTTTTTAAAAGAATCACTGTCAGTGTTTCTGGCTGGATGTGACATTGATCAATAACAATAACAAACTTTATGGCATTTGCCAGTCAACTGTCCGAATAAAACCACAGACTGGTAACATTTTGTTAGATATCCATCTGATAGCCTACATATTGTTTATAAAACTAGGAAATACTTTTTCTGGCAAGCTGTAATTTAAAGGTGCAGTATTGACAGCTAGCAGTTGAAATGAGTCCAATTTCTAAATATTAGAGATATTAGAGACTGTTGTTTCTCCCTCCCCGTCCTCCTCAGACTTGATGCTCATGCGAATTGCCAGATTAAGGACACCTAACAGAAACAAGCGCAATTGACTCTTTGCAGAGAACTTGATTGACAGGCGATCTGACCAATCATATCTCTGAATCTACTGTTTTGTCGGATAAACAAACCAGACAGGAGAGTAGATTAATGACATTTTCGTTTTTTTTCATCATGCTACATGCTTGCTACAGATGCGAAAATGCAGAAAATCAAACCCAATCCGAATTATTTTATGATGGACGAAAGTTTGGAGGCAGTGTATAAGCGTGAATTGACACGACGTGAGGTTGTATTTATTTTTTAACATGCTAAAATTTCAGACAAAAAAAAAATTTGGATTCCGTGCGGACTCAGTGCGCAAAGACCTTTTAAACTTAAAAATGGTGTCTATTTATGTCTTTCCACTGTTGAAATAAAATAGCTTCTAATGTTCATGCATGTTTATTTTGTGCTTTTACTAGTAAATATGAAAAGATGATCGGTTCATCTTGAAGCACTACATCTGTCACGACACTTTAAAGAATGACAAAACTGTATTTATTGTTTGAATGTCTGGCTTCCATGGCTGCAATATGCTGCCCAAAACTCCTATTTGTTGACTGTATGACCTGCAAAACCTTCAAATTTTGAGCTTGTAAAAATTGTTTTAAACTTTCAGAAAAGAGAAAAGATTGTCAAGCCAACATCAAAGTTTGTCTTCATCATTTTTTCATGCTGGTTAATATGTTTCATTGTTTTCCTTTCCAATTTCCATAGTTTACACCTGATGTCAATTATTTCATGACATAGAACTATCCAAGGCCAAGAAGCCATGAACAAAACCTCTCTCTTTGTTTGATCTGCCCATTGTTGAGTCATCACTGACATCACTAATGTCACTGTTTTAAAGCCACTTTAAATGTTTTCATATCCCGTTAACTGCCCTCACTTCCGTAGATGACTTGGCACTAACCTCCAGACGGCTGCCTCATTTTCCTAATTGAATCCCCAGGCGTGTGTTTGTTCATAAGTGAAAAAGTCAAGTCTGTTCTTTTATAAGGTTACTTCTAAAAGATTACAGCTTCTCTTGTAAAACTGCCCTGTCTGCTGGGTCACTGTGATCCACACAGAAAAGAACATTATAAACCACACATGGTTGACTGATCCTTCTTAATTGTTCTGCCATTATCCCTGATGTTTCACTAAGTTTACTTTCTTTGTCATAAGGTCCCCTTTATTACCCTTCAAAACATTCTTAGCATCAGATCCTCCAATAAATATGTGAATGTGGTTATGTTAGCCACACTTTAGTGTATGGACCAATTCTCACTATTAACTATTTGCTTATTAGCATGCCTATTATTAACATATTGGCTGTTTATTAGTACTTATAAAGCACATATTCTACATGAACATATTCTACATCCCTAATCCTACCAATACCTAAACTTAACAACTACCTTTCTAACTATTAATAAGCAGCAAATTAGGAGTTTATCGAGTAAGAAGTTGTAGTTAATAGTTTGTGAATTGTGAGTTATATTAAAATAAAGTTTGACCGTTATGTTTATGTTAGCGACAACAATACAGTACAATATTGTATTTGTAAACCAAACAGAAACATTACTATACATGGATATCACAGATAGATTAATTCTTAAATAATAATTGCCTACAGGGTTTTGATTAAGTCAGAGGATCATATTAAAACTGGAAATGATTGTAATATTTACATAGAGTGAACAAGGGTTAATAAAGCATTTCCCAGCATGCTTTATCCTGTATTGTAGTGTAACTAAATTGCTGTAACATATTTTCTCAGTGAGCCTAGCTTTTTAATAAACAGGAAATTTAGAGGTCTGTTTGATGGACAGAATGTCTGTTTGGAAAGAAATACTGTTGACCAGGCAAAACAGCGGTTCTCCGTAATTCTTTCGCAATGTTAACACTCAGCCCCAGTTAAAGTGGACAGGGAAAGAACGAGAAAGAAAATGGGGCCGAGAACAAGGACAAATAAGAGAAGAGTGAATATTTGAGGCCTCCAGCACTCATCTGCTCCGCAGGACATTTGGCGCGAAACAGATCTGGGAAAGAATGGAGTAAGGGGGGTGGGGGGGATAGTTAGGTGTGCCGACAGGCCTGCTCTCCATTTAACTTCACCTCTTTTCAGTGAAATATGTGACCCAGTTTATAGAGCTCTGCAGCTGCAGGGAAAACCGTCTGGAAATAGCGCCAGAACCCAAGAACAACTAATGGCAAATATGAATTTGTTTGTCTAGGAAAGTTTGATTAAGGGCCCGCTTGTGTTTTTACTTCCACAACTGGCTGTTGTTGAAAACTCTGTTCTTCTAAAGTAGAAAACTCAGAAGAGAAGACCAGGAGACTTCGGATTCGATCGTCAGCAGAATTTCTTTATTCTATGACATGTGTTGTTATCTGCAGTCATCGAAGATCTCATCTTAAGTCATTTTACAGGGTATCTTATAGGTATTTTTGGAGGAGGGATTCTTAGAGGTGGAGACAAACATCAAACAAAGCAAACATCTGAGGAGGCGTTAGTTAATTACAGGAACCTTCCGTGGTCCAATAAACCTAACAAAGGTTGAATCTCTCAGTAGTCTAACTCCTTGATCTTACCATTACAAAAGGCACAGCTGTCCCAAGCCCAAATGGTCAGGAAACAATCTCAAGCACCTTTGCCTTGCCCGACACCTCTTAGTCAGGACGTGAATTCAAATCAAACATAGAATAACATTTGTGATCCTTCAATCCCCTCTTTGAGAGTTCTAATAACTCTCACAAAATACAAATTTAGACACTTAAAAGTTAATTCTTGTAACTTGTAATCGTTAAAAGTTAATTCTTGTAACTTGTAATCTGTTACAGGCACATAGTACATGTTCTGTGTTGCTTATATGTAATTGCATGCTGACACAGAAACAAAACATGCAATTAGGGTCCGTGAAGATTTTACGGGTAATAGTCTTTTCTGGTTGGAACTGTCATTTCCTTGTGAGAGGCGGGCGTCATTTGCTGACAGAAACACTTGATACTGTGGATGCATAGATAGTACGCAAGTAGGAGAAACAACAGCAGAATTGCTATTTCCTTGATCCACAGCCAGGGTTTACCTAACAAGTTTCCGAACCATGAAGAATTATCTTCAGTCATCTGGCGTAATTTTTCTGAAAGACCAAGAATGTCTTGTTGGATTTTGTTCAAGTTCTCTGTTGGATCCATTAACCCGGTGCAGCATTCAGGACCGATAATGGTACAGGCTCCCCTTGTGTTGCAAGAATGTAATCCAAGGCCACTCTGTTCTGTAAGATCATCATCTTGTGCGAGGCAAGAGTGTCCTTGATGTTGCCCAGGGCCAAAACCGTATCATTGGCCAATTTCTGTACAGAATCCGACAGGCTTCTGACTTGATCGAGCCTGCATGACACCATACGATGGGATTAATGCTCCAAGAGTTCTTGACCACCACGTTTGTACACAAGTGAGTCCTGGAATGCAGCCATCTTTGTTGGTAGAAGCTGAATTTTGTAGATGTGGAGAACTTGAGGTGGAGTGTGTATTTTCTCTGATGGCTGGTAGGACATAAACCAGGGTGCACCTGCCATTGAATTGGCTGGGTAGGATGCTGTAGACAGAAGTCCCACATAACCACAAAGTGCCAGTCGGTGGAGGAATCATACACCACTGATTTATGGCAAAAGTTTCGGTAGGGATGGGTTCCCGTAGAGACACTCTTTTAATTCATTCTCCTCTTTCGTATCTGATGTAGTAACGTACACATCGAATTCGGTTCTTCTTTCAATCACAAAGCTGCAACGTTCACGAGAATTTCACCCAGTGTAGTCGATGCTGGAGCATGATTTTCCATGCACCAATAGAACATCCTTGGCATGAGTAGATCTGTCATGATGGGAGTAGCTGAAGTTAGGTTGCAGGATGGTAGTCCAGGAATGCAACACGACGAAGCTGGAGGAATTGTTACGTTGTGACATGTATCCTTGTTGTGTAATCCACTGGTATGATGATCGAATAAGGTACACGTGTCACATTTGGAGATAGGGTGTGCCACCCATGGGATTCCTGCTCCTACTGAAGGTGCGTGCGGCATGCAAACATTCTTTCCAGCAAACAAGGCATTTCTTGACATATTCATCAGCTCTGAATATGTTGTTTCTGGGGTCTACACTTTGCGTGATGTCCATGATGGTTAATAATCGAAAATCTTGATCATGTTGATGGATGACTGAAGTTCCCGTATGTGAGTCTCTCGTTGTGTATTTTTTTCTTTTTCTTGTGTGATAGTTGGCTCGTGATGGGTCTAGTTGTTTTCTAGAGGTTGTGGCTTTATCCAGGTGAGAAGGGTGGTGCATATGGATCTCAGGACAGCCATCAAATGGTATCTGCACAGAGGAAGAAAGAAACACAAACAAGAGAGAACTAACGGCACAGAGCAGTATTTGTAGAGTCTGCATACATTAGGGTTGTATCCTCTGTTCAAAATATAGTCTGCTATGGTTGTTCCTTCTTTCCCTATTTCTTAATTCCTGCGACACCTAAAGAACAGTGAGGAAAGGATGGACTAATGGAGGGGAAAGGCCTATGAGGAAATCTTCACCTCAGGGTTGGCCCCCGAAGCCTGTTGCTTTCGGTTCTTCCCTGGGCTCCTCACTGGTTCTTGTGTCTGCCCTATCCTATCCCTGCAGGGGGAGGAACAACCTTAATATGTGACACATGAGTCCAAGTTTTCCTTCCTGACACAATACTGCAGCTGCTGTAATCAACATCACTTGATGTGGTCCGTACCACTTAGGCTCTAATGGCTTGTTTTTGAATGTCTTTATCATGACCCATTGACCTGGGACGATTGTGTGTCCCCCTTCTGGTGGAGTCTGCCAACACGACTCAACTCTCTCTTTGGCACTCTGCACTGCCTTTGTGAGGTTTTCACAGTAGCGATCAGGGCATCAGAAGCAATGTGCACATCAGCATTTCTAAGATCAATCACACCTGGCATCTGCATTGGGCGTCCAGTAATAATCTCATGAGGGCTCAGTCCTACTGATCTGTTAGGTGATGCTCTCATACTACACAGTACTGCGGGCAGTGCTTCAACCCATGGTACTCCTTCCTGATGCATTTTGCTTAGCCTGGTTTTGATTGTTCTGTTTGATCGTTCAACCTGTCCTGATGCTTGTGGCCTATAGGGGCAGTGAAGGTTCCACTTAATCTTCAACATTCTAGACACTTCCTTGACTACCTGTCCTGTGAAGTGGGTACCTTGATCTGAGTCAATGCAATCTGGTAATCCCCATCTGGGAATGAAATCAGTGACAAGACATTTAGCAGTATGTGCAGCTGTAGCACGCCCTGTTGGATAAGCTTCTACCCATCTTGAGAACTTGTCTATTACTACCAAAGCGTCAGTTTTCCTTTACAAGGGGCAACGATATGTAATCAACTTGCAGGTGACGAAATGGCCCTGGTGGAGCTGGGGTATGTGCTGCTGGTGTAATGGTTGCTGGTACATCATTATTTTTCTGACATGTAACACATCTCTTGACTGTTTCAGTGGCTGCGTTTCTGAATTTTGGATTCCACCATTGATTTGAGAACCTGTGATTCATCGTTGCTGGACCACTATGACCCAAACTGTGTATTTGTTGAGCCAAATATGGCAACAGTGATTCGGGAGCAACATACTTTCCCCTTTGGTCCAGCAGCCGGATGAATCCACAGTGGCTCCTTTGTCTAACCATGTCCATGCTTCATATAGAGGAACGTCTTTATACAGATCAACGATTGATTCAGGAGGTAGAATTATCTTCTGTGCTGTACTACCTGAACACACTTGTACAGTTGCATAGAAACAAGCCTGTTTAGCCGCTACATCAGCAAGAGCATTACCTTTAGCTTCCGTAGTATTAGTTGTGAGATGTGCTTTCACTTTGATCACTGCTAATTTCTTTGGGAGTTTCATGGCAAACATTAAATCTTTCACTAATCCAGCATGCTTAATGGGGATCCAGCAGAAGTTAGAAATTTTCTGGTTTGCCAAATGACACCAAAATCATGAATTACCCCAAAAGCATACCTGGAATCTGTGTAGATATTTGCAACCGATCCTGAAGCTAGCGTGCATGCTCTAGTTAAGGCTACTAGTTCTGCAGCTTGAGCTGAAAAATGATCTGGAAGGCGACCTGAAGCAACTACTTCAGTGGTGGAAGTTACTGCATATCCTGCTCGTCTGTTACCTTCAATAACTTGAGCTGAACCATCAACAAACAACTCCAATTCTGCATTCTCTATGGGAGTTTCTGCTATTTCACTTGTCGCTGCATATGTAAGCGTAACACAATCATGAGTCATTTCGCCTTCATCCTCTAACACAAATTCAGTCATTGCAGACATCATACATGAGGATGGGTTCGTGACTGGTGCACGCTGTATAACAATATTCGGGCTGTGAGAGTTGCTAACCAATTTCCCCAACGGGAGGAGGTGACAGAAGTGACTTTTGCTTGATTCATTAGTGCGGACACTGCGTGTGGGCATTTTACGTTTACAGTCTGACCTAACACCATTCCTGATGAAGCCTGAAGCGCTAGATGAACTGCCTGTACTGCTCTGAGGCATGGGCCCATACCTTGAGCGACTATGTCAAGTTTACCGAATAGTAATGAATTGGGCGTAAGCTGCCCCCATGATCTTGCATTAGACATGCAGTCATAAAGCCTAAGTGTTCATGGACATAAAGCACAAAGGGTCTATCAGATTGGGCAATTCCTAATGCTGGTGCTTGACATAGTGCTCTTTTCAAATCATTAAAAGCTTTGAGATGAAGTTCTTCCATACAAACAGTATCTGAATCTTTACCATGGCCTTTCAACAAATCATAGAGAGGCTGAGCCATCGAGGCATAGTCTTCAATCCAAGGTCTACAATAACCTGTTGTTCCTAAAAATGAGCGGAGTGTTTTAATGGTATTAGGCGGAGGTATGGCTTTGACTGAAGCCGCTCGATCCTGTGTAATGGATCTATTTCCTGCACCAATTGTTTGACCCAGAAATGTGACTTGCTTTTTAGCAACTTGAGCTTTGTGAAAGCTGCATTTGTGTCCTTTTTTATGCAAATAGTCCAACAATGATGCCAATTCAGTTTGATGTACCTCATGATCTGTTGAGGCAATCAAAATATCATCAACATATTGGATCATAGTGGACTGTTTTACCGGACATTCTGGGTCACACAAATCACGTCTGACAGCCTGATGATATATGGTTGGGGAGTTTTGAAATCCCTGTGGCAATCGTGTCCACTGGTATTGTTCATAGTCAACTGTGAAAGCTAACCATGGCTGGCTGTCAGAGTGCAACGGTACAGAAAAGAATCCATTAGACATATCAATTACTGAAAAATCTTACAATTTAATGGTAAGCCATTACAAATTGTAGATGGATCTGCCACTAGGGGGGTGATTTTTTCAATATGTTTATTGGCTACTCTGTAGTCTATTGTAAGTCTCCATGTCCCATTAGATTTCTTGATGGGCCATATGGGTGAATTACATGGACTGTTGGTTTTAACTAGCACTCCTTGCGTCAGCAAATTTTCTACAATAAGTTTGATTCCCTGTATAGCTTCCTTATTAATCGGATATTGTTTGGTGACCGGAGGTGGAGTTCCTGTCAATTTAACTGGTTCTACACCTGTCAACAACCCACAATCATCCTTGTCTTTAGCCCAAATTGGATGATTCTGTAAGAAAACATACTGGAGGGGTTGCATTATTGGTAGAAATCTGTGCTGAGGAAATTTTTATGCTAGTAGATTCTGAGGACATGTCTAAAGTTAGATTTATTTGTCTCAGAAGATCCATGCCTAAAATGGCACCTGTATTTAATGGAGCGCATAGCAATTTTGTAGTCAGAGTTTTTGGGCCAAATTGTACCTCTATGGGCGGAGTTTCATACAAAACAGAATCTTCACCTATTACACCAGTTAAACAAAGTTTGGTTTTCTTGTATGGGATGTTTAAACCTTGTGCCAATTTTGTAGGAATTACTGTAATTTCTGCACCTGTATCAAGCAAAAATCAATCTCTTTCTCTTTTATGCTACCTTTCACAAAATTCTTTGGTCATTGTGTTGGATTACAGGGGAAAGGTAGCTACTCACAGCCCCAATAATTAGTTTTTTTCCTGGTCTTGTTGTGCTCTTAGAAGAGCCTGAACTAGCTGACCTAGAGTTTCAGTGGTCACTGGCGGAACTACTTCAGGGTTGTGTGCAGGCTGAGAAGGAGCAGAATTATGCATAGCATTTCTTTTCCTATCTTGCAACTTCTTCCTACACTCTTTCTCCCAATGTCCTAATTTTGCACAGTATTTGCATTTGCTTTCTCTTTTAGACCATCTATTGTCTTGTTTCGTTGTGTTAAACGTAGCTGCTGCTACTCTTACTTTTGCCTTGACATCAGCATCTCTTTCCCATGTAGCTAACCTGTCTAGGTTACTTCTGAGAGTTCTGTTAGACCAAGTTAGATCTAAGAATGGTAAAGCTTTTCTGTATTCGGCTACAAGGCCATCTGACCATATACGAACCAGGGGTCCCTTGTCATCTAGCACACTTTCAGGGTCATCAACAATTCCACTGTAAATTACAGCTGACTGACAAAATCTCTCAGTATATTCACTCACAGTTTCTTCTTTCCTTTGCACACAGGTAGTAATTCTAGACCAATCTATTTTGGGTCCTAAGATATTCTTTAGGATTTTCAAAATACCTTCTCTTAAATCACCCTTACTGGCATTTCGCAGTTCAGAAGTGACAGCAGATTCAAAACTGTTGAATTCAGATTCAGTTAGTATTTGTGACATCAGCTGCGTGACTTCTGTCAACGACATGTCATAAAGACGCATTTTACTGATCAATGTTCTTCTAAATTCAGAAAAATGTGTGCGTGCTGCTGGTAAACTTTGAGATAGTCTCTCTATATCTTTAGGACCTAAAGCTTTGGCAACAGTTTGTATTTGCACCACAGAAGAATTGGGAGGAACACTATCAGTTTCCTCAATCCCTGAGATCTCCTCCTCGCACCACACACATTGAAGGAATTTACAGGCACATCAGTTACTGATTGGAGAGCTACATCTGTTTCAAAAACGCTTGTAAATCAGGGTAAATGTTATCAGGCTGACTTACTTCCACATCAGTTTTGCCTCTTTCTTGAGGTTCAATTTCTTGGTCAAAGTGTATATTCTAGCACGGAGTTCATTGTTCTGTTTCTCTAGCTCTGAGTTACGCTGAGACTGTTGTGTGGCTAGCGTTACACTGAATTCCTGTGACAACAGATAATGCCTTTCACATTGTTCTTACGAATACTTGCTCCTAGTACCTTTTACACTCATCTACTGACCAAGTCTTGTCTGGATGAATCTCATATTTCATGCTTAGTTCTTGTCTAACTTTTTCAGTGACTATTAGGTCCATTTTTTCCTAACAGTGTTTTGAATTCACTATCTGACCACAGAGGAGTCGCAAGACCACTCTTTTCTGTGGTTGGAATCAGCCTAGCATTCATTCTAACCATTTTGTAAGTTTCTTCGGTACCACACAAACAAAACAAACACTTCTCTGATTAACAGAGGGTACACTTGTTTTTTTTAGCACGTAAATGCCAAAAACCTTCCTGCCTGAAACAACAGAGGATAAACCAAAATTAGCACGTAAATGCCAAAATCTTCCCTGCCTGAAAGAACAGAGGATAAAATTTCATCTCTAAAAGCAGAACTTTAGAGGATAAACTCTTCCCTGTCTGAAAACAGAGGATAAACGTCCCTGCCTACAAGAACAGAGGATACTTTTATCTCTAAAATCAAAAAACTTTAGAGGATAAACTCATCTCTAAAAATAAAAATTTTTAGAGGATAAACTCTTCCCTGCCTGAAACAGAGGATACACGTCCTGCCTACAAGAACAGAGGATAAAACAAAATTATTAGCATGAAATGCTAACCTTCCCTGCCTGAAACAGAGGATAACTTTTAGTTAAACAAACCCTACAGATGTATGTTAACTCTTCTCTGACACAGAGGATACACTGGTCTTAGGTTCTTTTGGAATAGAGACAGCACACTCACCACAACCCTTTTGGTTGAGAGAAAAATTCAGTCTGGGAATCCTTGTTCAGCTTGAAGTTTCGCTGGATTCCAAAAGATGCAGATCTTTGTTTTAGCTTGAAGTTTTTCAGGTGAGGAAGCTGGAACTCTATCCGGGACACGGCAGCATCTGTTGAAAACTCTGTTCTTCTAAAGTAGAAAACTCAGAAGAGAAGACCAGGAGACTTGATTCGATCGTCAGCAGAATTTCTTTATTCTATGACATGTGTTGTTATCTGCAGTCATCGAAGATCTCATCTTAAGTCATTTTACAGGGTATCTTATAGGTATTTTTGGAGGAGGGATTCTTAGAGGTGGAGACAAACATCAAACAAAGCAAACATCTGAGGGAGGCGTTAGTTAATTACAGGAACCTTCCGTGGTCCAATAAACCTAACAAAGGTTGAATCTCTCAGTAGTCTAACTCCTTGATCTTACCATTACAAAAGGCACAGCTGTCCCAAGCCCAAATGGTCAGGAAACAATCTCAAGCACCTTTGCCTTGCCCGACACCTCTTAGTCAGGACGTGAATTCAAATCAAACATAGAATAACATTTGTGATCCTTCACTGTACATGTGAGAAACTCCCTCTTTTAGGTACCAGTTGATATGAGGTTAGCATTTTTGTGTTACAAGTGAGATAAGTGTAAAATATCACACTTTTTTAGTGTTATGGACCACAGTGTAGTGTGATTTCCATTGTGAAAATATTGTGGATTAAACAGCATCCCACGTTTTTACCAGTAAAAGAAGTATAGGAATGAGTTTAGCATCTATGAGTCTGTTAATAAGGGTTTTGTGTTTTTCTCCACTCTTGATTTTGATTCAATTGCTGATTTCAGTGGCTAAATAGTATTTCTAACCACAGAGGACAATTTGATTTTGAATAGTTTAATGTTTGTTCTATAAGAGTTGCCAATGGACTGCTCATTATGATTCGCCATTTGGGTTAAAATTCTAATTTACAGGTGCATCTCAGAAAATTAGAATATGGTGAAAAAGTTCATTTTTTCTTGTAACTTATTTCAAAAAGTGAAACTTTCTTATATTTTATTTTCATTACATGTAAAGTAAAACACTTCAAACGTTTTTGTTTTAATTTTGATGATTAGAGCTTACTAATTTTTAACTTTCATTAGCTGTATCTCAAAATATTAGAATATTTCCTAAGATCAATAAAAAAAAAAAGATTTGCAAAACAGAAAAGTTCAAGTTCTTTAAAGTATGTTCATTTATGCACTCAATACTTGCTCGGGGCTCCTTTAGCACAAACTCCAGCATCAGTGAGGTGTGGCATGGAAGCGATCAGCCTGTGGCACTGATGAGGCACTATTGAGCCTTCAGCTCGTCTGGATTGTTGGATCCACTGTTTCTCATCTTTCTCTTGAAAATATCATATAGATTCCAGATGGGGTTCAGGTCAGGCATGTTGGCTGGCCAATCAAGCACAGTAATATCATGGTCAGCTAAGCACTTGGCAGTGGTTTTGGCTCTGTAGGCAGGTGCTAAAGTCCTGCTGGAAAATGAAATCAGCATCTCCATAAAACTTGTCAGCAGAAGGAAGCATAAAGCGCTCTAAAATCTCCTGGTAGACGGCTGCATTGACTTTGGACTCGATAAAGCACAATGGACCAACACCAGCAGATGTCACGGCAGCCCAAATCATCACTGACTGTGAAATTTCACACTGGACTTCAAGCAACATTGGATTCTGTGACTCTCCACTCTTCCTCCAGACTCTGGGACCTTGATTTCCAAATAAAAAGCAAAATTTACTTTCATTTGAAAAGAGGACTTTGGGCCACTGAGCAACAGTCCAGTTATTTTTCTTCTTAGCCCAGGTAAGATGCTTCTGACGATGTTTCTGTTTCAGAAGTGGTTTGGTAGCCCTTTTCCTGAAGATGTCTGAGCGTGATGACTCTTGATGCACTCCAGCTTCAGTTCACTCCTTGTGAAGCTCTCCCAAGTGTTTAAATCAGCTTTGCTTGATAGTATTCTCAAGCTTGGGATCGTGCCTGTTGCTTGTGCACATTTCCCTACCCAATTTCTTCCTTCCAGTCAACTTTGCATTTAATATGCTTTGATACAGCACTCCTTGAACAGCCACCCCTTTCAGTAATGACCCTTTGTGACTTACCCTCTTTATGGAGGATGTCAATGATCGTCTTCTGGACCATTGTCAAGTCAGCAGTGTTCCCCATTATTTGGTTTCAAAGAACAAGAGATACCCACAATTTATACTGTATGGATGGTCATTTATTGAAACTCAATGTAAATATTCTAATATTTTGAGATACTGATTTTTGACTTTCATTAGCTGTAAGCTCTAATCATCAAAATCTAAACAAAAAACTTTTGAAGTGTATTACTTTACATTGAAATAAGTTACAATAAAAAATTAACTTTATATTCAAATTTTCTGAGATGCACTTGTATTTACTCAAACAACTGAAATTTTCTTTGAGTTATTAGAGCTTTTTGGATAACATGCTGATAATATAGCCTGTAGTAAAACACATTTGAACCTAAAGTGATTGCTGTGATTTGGGCCGAAACATGTAGCCACTAGAAAATGAGACTAAACAGCCAAACGAATGGAACATATGTGAGACATCTCCGCAGTAGTGATACGTCCAACTGTGATCTCTGTGTCCTCTATCCTGTGTTTATATAATTAACAGGGACATATTCTTAAACCGTTTATACACATGCAGTGATGAGGAAACTCACCGCAAAACAAAACCAAACGATGTTTGTGTGAGGTTCTGCCTAAAAAGCTTTTAGAGTTGCTAGAGCAGATTTATGTGTATGCATGTGTCATGTGTGTTTACCTCATTTTTCCTATGTTGTTCTTATGTTTGAAGCAACACTGTGATACACAGTGGCCCCAAAAAGCTTTTGGACATTTAAAATATAAAATAATAATTTGTTATGGATGCTAATGTTTCTGAGCAAACTTTGTGAACTGTTTCGCTTAGAAAAACATTTCAAACAAAGTGTGTTTGGGCTGTTTTTATACAAAATATGTGCCACTTGGTTGGATATTTTCATTATATCTTGCAAAGACATTCATACATTTGGAAGAGTCTAAATACTTTATTTTAAAGACCAATTCTCTCCATTAACTAACTATTAACTACTCGTAATTTGCTGTAGTTGTTAAGGTAGCTGTTAAGTTTATGTATGAGGTCTAAATAAGGTCATGCAGAATAAAGCATACATCTGTGCTTTATAAGTACTAATAAATATGCTTGTAATATACATGCCAATAACCAACTAGTTAATAGTGAGAACTGGTCCTTAAAATAAAGTGTTACCATACGTTTTGGTTTTCGCTGTATATTCTATTCATGTAACCGGGTCTGCAGCACATTAAATGAAAGCTGTGTCACACTGTCGTCCAATGTTGGCAAAATCTAATTCCCCTTGTGTGGAAATCTTATGTCAGCTTTTTCAGTTGACAGCATCGCACAACTTTTATAATCCTTCCAAGAAAAACTGTGAGATATCTGGCAAAGGAGTGGCCTATGATTAAGTTTCAGAACTGTTTCGAAACACTAAAACTTGCGTGAACCATCATCATAACTCTTCACTGTGTTGCACTTTGGAAATGGATTGGTCCGGTGTCCAACTGCACATTCAGACTTTTTTCAATCAATGGAGTCCTTATGAAACCCTCCTGGTTTTGTAACGAGTTGATTCATTGTTCATTTTGATGCTGTTTTTAATGTTTTAAGTGCTTTATAGTTGTACTTAATCGACTGGACTGCTCAGGCCCTGTAGCTCGTGATTTTTTTATTACATATTTATATTTTATAACTCAGATTATGAGATGAATAAAGATGAAGAGAAATTAAGGTAACGCTTTATTTTAAGGTGTCATAATACATAGTAATTACCTAATTAATTATTTAGTAGTAGTTGTACTTACATTAAACAAAATGTACTTACCATGTAACTAAGTTATGGAACAGCCTGCAATTACAGTTTGTAATTATGTAGATGTAATAGGAAGCTATTGTTACACATATGTAACAGACAGAGTCTGTTATACTGCTACTTGTACACTTAAGTACAATCTTGATACACTTTATTTTAAGTAGCCTATGCCTGTGTCACATTCTGTCATTTTAATGTAATTAGAAATGTATTGCATGTATTTTAGCTGAGGTGCAAACTAAGGTGCAGCTGGATAAGGTGTACAGTATAGATGCATATGAAGTACACTTAAGTACAATCTTGATACACTTTATTTTAAGTAGCCTATGCCTGTCACATTCTGTCATTTTAATGTTAGTGTAACAGTAGCTGCCCATTGCATCTACATAATTACAAACTGTATGTCATTTTTGTTCATGAATTACAACGGCTACTACTAAGTACTTAATTAGGTAATTACTGTATTATGGACATCTTAAAATAAAGTGTTACGGAAATGAATTAAGTGATGATATTATATATAAGATATTTACAGTTAAATCAGTTTTTGTCCCTGTTTAGGTTTTTTTATAATTTTTTCTAGTTACGTATGTAGAATAGTAGATAATAAAAGTTAATAGAAACATTTCTATAAAATATTTTGTCTATACAATGATGGCTGGAGCTCATCCAAAACCAAGACCACTCCAAAGTTCACATTCATTCTGCAGTTTATTTTGTTTTAAATGTTTTCTTAATTCTATTTAGTACCACCATTTACACTCTTCAAAGATTTTTCATTTTGTTCGTATCTGGGTGTGTTGTATTGGTGTTGGACCAGAATCCATATGTCTACAGCTGATTTGATTTCAAACTAGATTCTAGCCATAAAAAGCCCATCAGCTCATATCCCATTTCATCAGTGTCATTTTTCTTACTGCTTGTGGTTTTGTGTCTCTCAGGTTTTAAGAACGTTCCAGAAAAAATTCCACTTGATACCACTCTCCTGGATTTGCAGAACAACAAGATCTCAGAGATCAGAGAAAACGACTTCAAAGGCCTGAAGAGTCTCCAAGTGAGATATTCAATTACTTACTCTTTCCCTTGTTCTCTCTCCTTTTCTCTCTCTCTTTCATTAATGGCCTAAATTGGATCGTAGAAGCAATGACATTCCTCAATCCCCTTTTAAATCCAAGTAACCCTCACGGAACAAAGCCTATTTCACTTTGATAAATGCATTTTTGGGATCAATTGTCTGCTTGCTGCTGATAATTGGAAGTGAGAGCGAGATGTTTTTGCTATGACCTCGAAAGCGTCAATTCAACGCAGAGAACATAAAGTCCAAAAGTCCATATCAAAACCACTAGCGAGCCTCATTTCACATAAAAGTTATTATTTTCCTAAAAACAAATGCTTGAGCAACACTGAAAAACTCAGCAGCGCTGTTTGTCTGCCAAATGTGGAATTGGGTGCTAGAACTATGTGTTGCAACCACAGCGATCTTTGAAGACAAATATCTCAATATACTATTGTTCGAAAACACTGCAAAAAATTATCTGGAGATCTTCAAAAACACATTACAAAACAGAGCTTCAGGCTAAATCCATAATCCGGAGTGTGAAATCCACAGTGTTTCCAATCCATCATCTCCAGAAAACAGCTCTCAGTGTGAGAAATGTATCATTCCCAGGTGCACAAGTGTAATGATTCACTTTTGGAGCGGATCCATTGTCCAGCCTCCTGAACTTCAATAAATATGCAGCCACCCGTCGAGGGCCCTTTGCTGTTTCTCGCTTTCCAAGCTCAACATCCACATGGCGCCTGGATCTAAATGCAATCAGAACATAAAAATTGGGATTTTTATGCACTGGAATGTAGTATAGCAAGTAGCTAGTGAACTTTTTATGACTGAATGTCAGGGGTGGAAAGAATATTACAGATTTGAATACAAACACTGAAACAACTGTAGATTGACTAACTTTGTGCATTTATAAACACTAATAACTAAAGAATTATACCGATAGTTAGCATCTTCCATAAAGTTCCTTAAGGAATGTCTTTTTTTTTAGACACTCATCCTGATCAACAACAAGATCACCATCATTCATGCCAAGGCCTTTTCTTCTCTGATCAATTTGGAGAGACTCTACCTGTCCAAGAATCTCCTGAAGGATGTTCCTGCTAACATGCCGAAAAGCCTGCAGGAGCTGCGCATTCACGAGAACCAGATTAACAAGATAAAGAAATCCTCCTTTGCCGGCATGGCCAATGTCATTGTCATGGGTAGGAATTTTTGTCAGTCATTATTGGAAAACTATATGTGGAATTGTTTGTTTTGGGTTAGCACATATTAGGTTAGCTGCATTATTACATATTTATTTATTTATTTAATCCTGAACTCAAAGAAATAACATATGTATACATATAATTAATCATGTGTTTTATAAATAGTATATACTATGTAATATACAATATAAAATAATATAATATACCATGTATCAAAAAGTAAAACAAAAAATGGTTATTTCATTTTAGCTAGTGTAGTTTTGTGTATATTGTTTACATTGAATTGTTTATATTACAGTTTACACTTGTTTGTTTTTTATTTCAGTTAAATGAAAATGTTTTTTGTTTTAGATTTAGTTTTAGTCTACACATTTGAGTTTTTGTGGTAACACTTTACTATAGAGATTAATTCTCACTATTAACTAGTTGCTTATTAGCATGCCTATTATTGACATATTGGCTGTTTATTAGTACTTATAAAGCACATATTCTGCATGACCATATTCTACATCCCTAATCCTACCAATACCTAAACTTAACAACTACATTATTAACTATTAATAAGCAGCAAATTAGGAGTTTATTGAGGGACCTTAAAATAAAGTGTGAATGATTTTGTTTTTTGTTAATGATAATAACACTTTGTGTGTTTAAAAAATAAAGGCTCAGCCTGAGTCACAATAATTTTGATTTGATTATTTCATTTATTTATTCCATTTTATTTCATTTTATCCTGCACTCAAAGAAAACAGTACATTAATTATCCCCATGAAATCAGCAGTGTAACATTATTGTAAAATGAACCAGTGCATAATTTGACTCTGTCCTATTCCAGAGCTGGGATCTAACCCTCTGAGTAGCTCTGGAGTTGATAATGGTGCCTTTACTGATCTGAAGAGGGTTTCTTACATTCGGATTGCTGACACCAACATCACCTCCATTCCCAAAGGTACAGAATCATCCCTATTGTGAAGAATGACGGAGGCCTGTTTCACTTCAGTGAATTGTATCAATACAATATCATTGTGTTTTCATTAATCTGTCTCAAAAAATGTCAGGTCTGCCCAGCTCTCTTTTTGAACTTCACCTGGATGGAAACAAGATCACCAAAGTGACCGCAGACAATCTGAAGGGCCTCAAGAACCTGTCCAAGTAAATGCATCTTTCTTGTTAATATAGTAGTAATTTGTTATTCAAACAAAAATTTGATTTTCTTTCATGGCAGACTTGAGTCTAAACAGAAACAGCTACATATGTCTCTGTATAGCTGAAAACCTCAGCAAGATCTGACTCAGAAGGGAACGAGTTTCATACAAAGGAAATAATCATTCATTAGGTTTGTTTTGAATTTGCATGAGAACGACCCTGAGAGACTCCATGACATCATGGCATGGATCAGTTTGCTTTGGATCGCACTGAGAAATTAGAACATTCATATTACTGAGATTTTCCAGCATACATGCTGAGACTGAATCACAGCCGAGATGTTATAAAGGAGTATTGACTCAAATACAGACTGCTTTATGAGAACACTGGAAGATTGTTTGCTGTTGGGCTCAATATTCTGATTATATTTAATGAGGGAAATTAATTATATATGTAGAAGTGCATCTTTATTCAGCAAAACAGCACCGATAATGTAGGTTTATTATATAATATTCTATAATTATATATATATAAGTTTTATTCTTTTTTATTTTCAATTTGTTGTTACTTTAATGTTACTTAATGTTTTTAAGAGTTTTCTAGTATAAGGTCATTCAATTGTATCTTTTTTTTGTATTTCAAGGCTTATTTATTTATTTTTATTTATTTATTTATAAATAAACCACATTGGCAGTCTTAAAATACTTGCATTTATTTATTTTGAGAAATGTATACTTTTATTTAGCAAGCATTCATTAAATTGATCAAAAGTGAAAGTACTGATACAAATATTGTCACAAAATATTTCTGTTCCAAATTAATCCTGTTCCTTTTGAATTTTCAGCAATGAAAATAAAATAAGCAGCACAATTGTTTTCAACATTGATACTAATAAGAAATGT
Source organism: Gymnocypris eckloni scoliostomus (assembly GCA_027564155.1). Classification (NCBI taxonomy): domain Eukaryota; kingdom Metazoa; phylum Chordata; class Actinopteri; order Cypriniformes; family Cyprinidae; genus Gymnocypris; species Gymnocypris eckloni. Next base: position 13,822,921 of record CM050432.1, on the reverse strand, counting down.
TTCTTGCTGCAAATCAGCATATTAGAATGATTTCTGATCATGTAACACTGAAGACTGGAGTAATGACTGCTGATAATTCAGCTTTATTATCCCAGTAATAAATTACATTTTAAAATATATTCAAATAGAAAAAGTTATTTTAAATGGTAATAATATTTCAAATAGATATTTCAATAAATACAACCTTGGTGAGCATAAGAGACATCTTTCAAAAACATAAAGGACCCCATAGCTTTGTGTGATAGTGTACCATGCATAAAAAAAATATATATATACTTTTTTTTAAACACAAAAAGAAAGGGAAAGAATAAAACTAAAATTGATTTGTGGCTATTTTTATTTTAGTTTAGTTGGTTCAGAAAACTTCACTTTTCAGTTTTTGTCAATGCTAATAATACGGTGTGTGTTCTCAGGCTGGGTCTGAGCCACAATGAGATCAGCGTGGTGGAGAACGGCTCTCTGGCCAACATGCCTCACCTGAGGGAACTTCACCTGGACAATAACATGCTGACTTCAGTCCCGTCCGGCCTGCCAGAACACAAATACATTCAGGTGAGAGATCTCACACTAGTTAACACACCATATCCACACATCTTTAAGTCACACGTCATCACGCTCTCGTTCCATTGATTCCAGGTGATCTACCTTCATACCAACAAGATTGCTGCTGTGGGAACAGAGGACTTCTGCCCACCCGGCTATAATACAAAGAAGGCCATGTACTCGGGCATCAGTCTGTTCAGTAATCCAGTGCCTTATTGGGAGGTCCAGCCCATCACCTTCCGCTGCGTCTTCGACCGCTCGGCCATTCAACTGGGCAACTACAGAAAGAAATAGAGCGTCCAATCAGACGGCTTAGTTACTGTTTTCATCCCGCCCCTTCCTGTCTGACCTAATCCTTTCAAGCACATAACTTAGTCTGAATGGCATATCTCAGTTAACTCCAAATAAACTATAATTCCATTTTCAACATGCAAATTATTGGACAGATATTCAAATAAACAAATGCATATCAGTCTTGTATTAAACGTAGATATTGTGTAAGTGCAGAGGAGAACAGAAAATGTATGATTTTGAAAATAAAATAAAGAAAGTTAAGCCATGACCACTTAGAATATCCAATAGAGCACATCACCCAGATAATGAAATTATCGTTTCGAAGGTCACTTTGGATCTTCTGGACTTAAGCCATGTTCTTCTATGTTCTTCGCTGGCCTGCAGAGCGGGCAGCAAGGGGTTAACACATGTCAGCCAGTGCCATTAACAAGAGCTTGTATGCTAGAATGTATTCAGTTATTACTTTCCGTGTAGCGCTAGTTCAGATTGTGCTGTTAAAAGTCTAAAACAGTCATGTTGTTTCTCTCGTAATCAATTGAAGTGGGAGAACACCGGAAAAGATTCTCTTCGTCTCAATTCAGATGCTTAGGTAGCATTTGTGTTCATTAGTTTCCTCAGATCCCGTCTGCTCTACCCTGGTGAACATAGCGCTTCGAGATGTAGAATAAACTGTTGTCATTACGACGAACGCGACTCCTGAACCTATACGCATGCTTTTTCTTCTCTTATGTGCGAGCTTGTATGTTTCTCACTTATATTTTCGTGTTTGTTGATCGTGTGTGTTCCAGTCTGGGAGGATCGGGAGGGAGACGGTGAACATGGACACCTCCTGCTTTCATGAGAGTCATGAATGTCTCTGTATAGACGCTGTATATAAATGCTGTATAAAGAACCCTATCAATGCTTTGAAGCATAACCACTTACAGTAGTTTGGACTTTAATATATCGGCAATAAAGGTAATCCCTTTTCTCTCTATCTCTTTCTCTCTGGCCATTGAGGGCTCTGACACCTCTTCACTGTCTTTGAACCAAATAAACAGTCAAATCTCTCACCGTGCTTTCTGGGAACTTTCACTGGGTGGTTTACCGGGTTTGTTCGGGCACTGGGTTGGTTTTCAGGTAAATGAAACCGAATGAGGTCTCAAAATAACACACAGGACATACTTTCTATGATGGATGCTACAGTCGCGGAAGGCCTTCAAGAGCTACGGTAAAAATGTCACGTTTGGGTGCTAGTTCTGTGTCAAACAAAACTGTGTTTGTGTCATTGAGATGAATTATACAACCATTGCTTGGGTTGAAACTCTAAGAACAAAATGTTAAAGCACTTTTAGGGAAAGTCAATCCAAGGAACAAAGGTTTTAAGAGCCTTTCATGTGGCTGTTTTATTGTGTCCGAACGCACACGCACAAAAGTTTTTGTTCACAATAAGACAAAATAATTTAATTTCCTTTAATTCTTCTCAGTTTTCTGTTTTGAATTGAAATATTATTCTTTCTCTGGATTTTGTTTCTCTGATACAGAAATAGCAGGGTTTAAAAATAATAGTTGCAATCGAGTCACCACTGCAGACAAATGCGGTTTCCTGGTCGACCATAAACCAACTTTATGAAAATTCAAAAAGTCATGGTCATGAGTCTGTTTAAACACGGGGATTAGCTTTTAGGATGTTAGGTAATAGTAGCTTTCGTGGAGATGAAACACATATTATATAATTTCCTAATAACAAAGTCTCTAGGCAATATATGCGTATGAATCAGGCACTTTAAAAGAAGGAATAGAAATGGTAAAAATATAAGTGAAGATTATTTTTGGCTTAGGTAAACTCGAAACTTATGAAATAGCTAGACATCGATCATTAACTAACAAGCATACTTTTATACATTCTAATTTTCAAATCTAAATGTTGGGATCATTTTAATGATCATTTAAGAAGTGTTGTAAATGTATTATAACATATGTGTTTTTGTTATTGTTATTCAATTTCATAATATATCCAGCAGGTTCTCTCTCTTTTCTCTCTGGTGTCCTCTTGTGGATTACTTTGTGCTGCACTGTTTTGAGTTCTCTCTCAGTTCATACACATTGTACCTATGAGCTTTAATAATTAAGCTCCTTCTCAAGAACCCAAAAGTGTGTGTGTGTGTGTGTGTGTGTGTGTGTGTGTGTGTGTGTGTGTGTGTGTGTGTGTGTGAGAGAGAGAGATGGAGGGGACACAGTGTGGGATTGTGTATGTGTAAATATATGAATGTGTGTCAGAGAGCTAAGTGTGTGAAAGGTGGTATATTTAACAACTGTGGCAGTTTAAAGCATCTCTTCTTACTTGATGGAAAAAGCTAATATCATATCACTGCACTGGGAAAGAGCTTTAAAGGTAAAGCTTACAGAGTAGAGCAGAGTTGGGAATACAATTAATTTAAAAAACGTTTAAATTTTTACATTAATTTAAAACGGCAGTTTCATCAAATTTTCCAAATGGCATGTTTATTTATGTTGTGAGATTTAGGAAGTAAAAATATCACCCACAATCATATATATCTCCACAGTTTTATGTGAAAGCCTGTTTCCTACTTTAAAACATATTTAAATATTTAAGCAAACAAATAAAAAGATGATTGCGAAATTAAGTTTAAATGACAAATAAAGGCACTTTATTAACATATAAATGTTATAAAAGCAGTAAAAAAATAAACAAGTTTTGTTATTATTAACTAAAAGAAAATAAGGTTAACTGAAAAAAGCTGAAATAAAACAAGTCTTTGATGAAACTTTGAACTTAAATGACAATTACATTTTTTTTAAGTTGATATATGCACACAACAAAATTACTAATATTTAACGTAGAAATCAAACGAAAACATAAAATACAAGTTAAATGCGTCTGCTAAATGTAAATGTTAACTCAAAATATTATAATAGTATACAAATAATATAAAATAACCCTAATACAAATTCAGATTGTGAGATATGAATTTGAAATAACTGATCAAAAACTGTGTTGTTATATAGCTGAAATAAAATATAAATATTAGACCGAAATACCTAAATACATTTGCAGAAGTGCTAAAATTCCAAAAATTGAAATAAGTATGAATATTTAAAATGAAGAGCTGAATAATAAGTGACAAAAGCACAATTTAGTAACATTTCAAAATATAATAAAAGCCCATTCTAAATATTAATACATTTTATATAAAAATATTACATATTATGATTAAAATAATAAATAATATACTAATATTATGTAAATAAGGCAAAAAAATCCCCAGTTAAAAGTCTCATTGTGAAATATATATATATATATTATTGCTGTCAAACAATTAATTGTGATTAATCACATCCAAAATATGTTTTTGTTTACATAATGTGTGTATATTGTGTATATTTATTATGTATATATAAATACACACACATATATTTAAGAAAAATATGTTGTAAAGTAAATGTATTTATACACAATGTAAATTATATAAATAAATACATGTAAGTATTTTCAAATTATATACCGTATGTATGTGTATTTATATACATAATACATGTACACCGACACACACACATGTTATATTGCATAAACAAAAACTTTTACTTTGGATGCGGTTAAACAGGATTGATCATTTTGCACTAATTACTATACAAATATGTATATAATTAATCAGGCTCAGTTAGTTTAATCTACTAACTGCACCAAAATGAAGCCATAATTCCTGCTTTATGGAGTAATGCAAATTCAAAACCCATTCTAGCACTTTAACACATTCCTGTCACAATAAGAATTGATGCGTTGTGCTTCATGACATGACAAGTGACATCTTTCTCAGACTGAGACACGTTTATGCCTCAGATAGGACAGTGCTGAAGAGTGAGCTTTGATCAGCGGCCATCACAAATATATAGAGAATATTCAATATCTCTAAGGTGAAGTGCTGTTTGTGACTTAAGTGTTGGATAGCCATGATAGCATCATCTCAAATATTAAAGAGTTAAGGGTTTAACATCAATACCGGTTAATAGAAGTATTAAATAGTTCATGAAGCCGACTGGTTGTTTGTGAGCTCACTGTTTTGCTACTCTGTGTTTTACAGTAAACATAAGCCGTATTGAAAAGTTTTGTGGTGTTTTTCGTTTGCTTTCTTTAGTCAGCTCTCTCTGTCTTTTTAAAAACCAATGTAAAATATGTGTGACTAAATCAGTTTATTGCTGACAAAGACATGCATCGTAATGGGAACCATATGAGGTATTCCTCAGATAGAATGACTAACAGAAAACAAGATGAAACTCGTTTTATGCAAGAGAAAACAGGTTATTATAACTGTAGCAGCTGACAGTATCAGGTTTGGCCAGTAAAAGTTATTTTGAAGTGTCAGATCAAGTAGAAATAGCAACTTAAGCTAAAGAGAGGAAACGTTATAGAGCTGTTGAACAAGATCAGGAGAATCCGCTTTTTGATTGATTTATAAAACATGTTTCAATATACTCAGTTGGATTACAATATAATCCTTGTCTACAAACATATTTGTCTGTCTCAAAAGCATCCAGGCCAGGAAAAAACGAAGGTCAGAAATGACGAAACTTGACTGGAAATGTCTGGTTCGTCAGAAACCGACGGAGTTGTGGACTTTGTGCGTAGTTTTGAAGACCGAGGGAATGTATTCACTAACGTCACGGTAAACTCAAGTAGGTGAGATGAAGACAGCAAATGAAAGAAATCCTCAAGCAGACGGATTTCTAATTTGGTAAATGCTGGACCTTTTTGTGGAACTGGTGTGGAGAATATTTCCAGTGATCTTCAGGATGCTGAGGTTTTCATTTTCCATGTGTGTCAATGTCCAGACAGGAAAGACAACAGAATACTCTTACAAAATACTTAATGTCATCACGCAAAGTTGAGCTGGAAATAATCAAGCTTGAGAAGACACAGGCTTTATGGTCAAATAAAACATTTATGGTCAATAACAGCAACAATAACAAAACGGCCAGCTGCGGTTAACAGAATATTACTGAAAGAAGAAGAAACATAGAGACAATATTAAAGGTTGTTCGCTGTATATTTTGTAGTTAATAACTGTGTATTTCTTTAATTATAGTATAATTTACCAAACTATTTAATATCTGTTTGTTACTGTAAAATACACAGATAATAATGTTCCTGAACCAAGCAGATGGTTGCTCGAGCACAACAAATATCAGTCGTACTGTTTTTATCCACTTTTAACTGTAATATTTAGTATGTCCACCTTTTTCATCAGCAGCACATCTCTCTGGCATATTTCCTGAGAGCTTCAACACTAATGTTATCTCATGCCTTCTGCAACTCAAGCCAAAGGCTTTCCTTTACATGTTCAATAGATCTATCCAGTTTATTTTCCAACTCGCCCCACTTTTGCTCGATGGGGTTGAGGTCCGGACTTTGATGGGGCCAGTGCATCATTTTCAATGTTCCAGCAGATTCAGGTACCCATCACAGGTAGTTCCGAAAATAGTTCATTTTAATGACTAGTTCAACAAAAACAACTGAAACCTCTTAAATATTCCAAGTGTTCTAATCATTTTGGCCACCACTGTACATAACAAAAGTTAGAAAAAGTAACCTACAGTGCTTTACAAAAACACAGTATTTTACAGTAAAACTACATTATCTTTTATCTTTATCTTATTTTTTTATCTTTATGATCAACTTGTCATTTTTACATTATACAGTAGAATTACTATTAACTACACTGAACAAATTTATAAACACAACACTTTTGTTTTTGCCTCCATTTTTCATGAGCTGAACTCAAAGATCTAAGACTTTTTCTATGTACACAAAAGGCCTATTTCTCTCAAATATTGTTCACAAATCTGTCTAAATCTGTGTTAGTGAGCATTTCTCTTCTGCCGAGATAATCAATTTTTATTGAGGCCAGCCTAAGGCACACCTGTGCAATAATCATGGTGTCTAATCAGCATACTTGATATGCCAGACCTGTGAAATGGATGGATTATCTCGGCAAAGGAGAAGTGTTCACTAACACAGATTTAGACAGATTTGTGAACAATATTTGAGAGAAATAAGCCTTTTTTGTACATAGAAAAAGTTTTAGATCTTTAAGTTCAGCTCATGAAAAATGGGGGCAAAAACAAAAGTGTTTATAATTTTGGTCAGTGTAAATCTAAACGCATAAAAATGTCGTTATTCGAAATCAAATAAACTAACCAAAATAAAATGCATTTATATATATATATAAGTTGGTAACACTTTACTTAAAGCCTTTATGTATAATGCATTTGAATGGGTTATTAAAGGGTATAATGCATTATAATTATTCATAATGTGCGTTGTAATATATTATATCTTGCCATAAATAATTACAACCGAATTTAAAATGCATAGTATAACAATGAATTGATAAGTGTTATAATGTATTAACTGTGGTTACAATTATTCATAAGCTTGTACAATGCATTATATGGTGCATTATAAGGCATAATTAATGCATAAAAACTACTTTCATAATGCATTATACATAAAGGCTTTAAGTAAAGTGTTACCTTATATTTTCATAGGCAGCTTTTCTCATATTCAATTAGTTTCATTTTTAACTTGGTGTACTAAATAACTCAATCTAAAGAGAATTTTTTTTTTATAAAAACTAGATAGATATTTACTGAATTAATAAATAAATACATGATGAAAAAAGACTAAATTAAAACTAGCTAACTAACAAATAAAAACGTATTTAAAAAGATTCAACTTTACCTGAAATTAAAATGAAAACAGAAAATATAGAAATACAAACTAATTCAAAATATTAATAAAAACTATATTGCATAAATTGTATCCCAGTGATACTAAAATCAACCAAAGTTAATTACCATCCGTTAAGGCTAGTGAAATGAGCAAGTAAAGTGTAATAAATGACCTGCCACAAAACTATGTCTAAGAGTGTGTTTGCCATATGCGGTAAACAATGCATTGTATCATCTAAAAAAGTGCTTCTGCAGCCGATTTTTATCATTCAGTTTGCAGATGTACAATTTTACAGGATTTGGGGGCAACTGCAAACTTCAGTTAGAGCTGCACAGGTTTGCCCTGACCTGCCCCTGCTGCATAACTTCATCCATAATATCCCGACTTGAGCTCAGCACCATGTGCTTGCCCTACAGGCCTGACAGATGAGTGGAGTGAGTGAGGGGTGAGCAATGGGTGATAAGGTCATAGTGCTGTCGGTATGGGACAGGTATGAGCACTGCAGCAGTCAGATCCAGAGCAGTTTAAGACCAGCCAGCGGCATCAGATCTGTGGCCTAGCAAGCGCACATGCCACAACAAGCCGTGGTGCTCGAGTATGTAACTAGTGTTTGAATCTGACTGTCTCTCAAATTAATTCACCCAATTAAAAAACAAACAAACATGGTGATGTTTAAAGGATTTATTTGTTTACATTTATTATTATTTTTCTTAATGATTATATTTCTTTGTAATAAATTTTTAGTTTATCTATTTTGAATCAACACTGTGAACCTGAAATTTAAATTATAATCATTGACCCTACATGATTTATTTAGTTTTGTATTGTTTTGTTTCAACACTCTCATTGAACCTGACATTTAAATTATGATCATTGACTTTTCCTGATTAATTAAACTTTGTTTAGAATCAACACACTCCGTAAGGAGTTGGGGATGGAGGAGGGTAATTAGCTATTGAGCAATGCAAAAACTGCTGATAATACTGAGAGACCATATATATGGATGCTTAGATAGGTGTCGTCTTCCTATAGGTATGGAGATCAGCTGAGAGTCAGCTGATGCGAGCTTGACTAACGTAACCTGCCAGCACTACTGCTGTGCTTGATATTAATTATTATTTATTATTACATTTTTTTACATTTGGTGTGCAGATTTTATCTTCATATTCTTTACTGATTTTCCAGTAGTGATCAAAGGCAGTAGCTCCTCTGATACAAACGAGGCTTACAGAACCGACCTCTCATCTGGTTTTCTGGCTTTACTGCATTCCTAAGAGCCGATGTATGCTATTAAAACTCAACTGTCCTGCAAGCAGCACCATCCTTCCTTGGTCTCTCATGACATACAGCCCACCACCGTGTGTAAGCTTCCCATCACACAAGTCCATGACCACAGCCAGACAGAAGCCGTCTGGATTTTATGAGGCTTAACATTAAAGATGGCACACCGTTTGATGATATACAATCTACCAGCTGTTAAGAATTGGATACACTCTCCGTTCAGCTAGTCAACACGGTTATGTAAGTCTGGTTTGGCACACTACCGTCTTATTTGGTCAATTTTTCCAAGTCTTATTTACAGCCCAGTAGTCTAATAGCAGGCATCTGCCATCTCAAGTAGCCAATTTTTTTTTTTTTGGGGGGGGGTTCCAAATAGTTTCATTAACCTTTGTTTTGTTAAGAATATTTATTTTTATGAAGAATGCTTAGCATTGGTTATGACCAGGTTATGATAAATTGGTGTTTATAGGCTTGCTTGTGTCTCACACACAATAGATTAATTGTTTGTGGGATTGTTCGGAAATGATGGGATGGAAAAGTGTGTGCGTGTGTGTGGTGACTATACAGGTATATATATTTTGCAAACCCTACCCAGTGAGTCTTTATTCCTTTCTGTGTCCCATGAAGAACTACATGTCCCAAACTGCTTTGCTATACCTGAACCTTGTTAGAATCCATATGTTTCTCAGGGAACAACTGCTGACATCTACACACTAGAACCGCCTGACTGCTGTTTTCTATCAATCTTGGGCGACTAAGGTCTGGCTTGAGTGTCTCTCTCTTTTTCTCCCCTCTCTCTCTCTCTCTCTCTCTCACTCTCTGCTTTCTCCCTCCCTTACTCTTTCTCTCCAGAGTCCTCGGGCCAGACACAACTCTACCTGAAGTCGTGCACAGAGAGAGAAGCAGGAAGGTAAGGATATCTAGCATCTGTGGTTATAATGCTCGCTTTTGTTCTGTCTGGATGAGATTATTAGAAATCTGCTTGGCAAGATTTATGGGGCGGACTGAAGAAAAAAATGCATTATCATATTGCAGATATTTGGCTTGGTGATGTTTGAGAAGCTTCCATGCATGCATTTTATTCAAAACACTGTGTTAAGTTGTTATAAATATAATTTTTTCCATAAATTATTCATTATTAAAAATTCATGAGCAGATAGAATTATGATGCATGCATGAATCTTTAAAGAGAGATTATGCAGTATTTTCCTTTAATTATTCACAAATACTGTTGCAAAATTGCATGCATGACATAATTTAATATTTTTAACTTTCATTAAGTATTAATTGATTAGTCAATTACACAAGTACTCTTGCATAATTCGTCATTTGCAAAGCAATAATTCTTCGGCATAGCATGCAAAGACAAAGCGATCTATAGGTATGAGGTAAGGTTAAAGTAACTTGAGATAAACTTGGATCTGCACATAAGCAATGTGGGTCTAATTTGCAAAGGGAGGAACGGCTGTCTGGGACTATTTGCATTCTTGAGGATGAAGTCATCGATTTCCATTAGAAGAATGTCTCTGGGTTTTGTTTATGTCTGATGTTGACCAGAGAAAGTTCTGTTATTCTTAAACATATTTTTCACATTTTAATATTGCCACTTATGCATGTAACCCCTACCACCTTCTCTTCTCTTCTCTTCTCTTCTCTTCTCTTCTCTTCTCTTCTCTTCTCTTCTCTTCTCTTCTCTTCTCTTCTCTTCTCTTCTCTTCTCTTCTCTTCCAGGTTTGATTCGACTGAGTTGTGCAGACATGTTTGCTCTTGTCTTCCTGTTGGCTGGACTGTTATGTCAGAGTTTGGGTCAATACGATGACTATGAAGAATACTACGTCCCCTCTGCACCACTGGAGGGAGTATCATCTTCTATTTGTTCGCAGGAGTGCGAATGTCCCCTCCACTTCCCCACAGCCATGTACTGCAACGATCGCAACTTGAAGTTCATCCCTATCGTGCCAACCGGCATCAAATACCTCTACCTACAGAATAACTTAATTGAGGAGATCAAGACTGGCGTATTCGATAACGCCACCGACCTTCGCTGGATCGTACTGGACAACAACAACATCACCAGCGACAAGATCCAGACTGGTACCATTGGAAAACTGAGCAAACTGGAGAAGCTCCTCTTCAGTAATAACAAGCTGACCAAACCCCCTGGTCCTCTTTCGAAGTCTCTGGACGAGTTGAAGTTGATCAACAACCAGCTGAGTTCGTTTCCTGCTAACACCTTGTCTGGGATGGAAAACCTGACCACCATCCACCTGTCCAAGAACAAGCTGACCACCGAGAGCATCACAGGTGCCTTCAAAGGCCTGAAGTCCCTCGTTCTGCTGGATGTGAGCGAGAACAAGCTCAAAAAACTTCCCTCGGGAGTTCCACCTTCGCTTTTGATGCTCTACGCCGATAATAACGAAATCGACAGCATCCCTGGCGGCTACATAGCCAAGCTCCCAGCCATGCAGTACCTGCGTGTCTCTCACAACAAGCTGGTGGACTCTGGAATCCCTGCAGGTGTGTTCAACGTGTCTTCTCTCCTTGAGCTAGACCTGTCTTTTAACAAGCTGAAGTCCATCCCGGAGATCAACGAATCGCTCGAGCACCTGTACCTGCAAGTTAACGAGATAAACAGTAAGTCTTACTCCGTTTCAATCTGTTCAAGCTACAGATTTTGTATGGTTTTTACTTCATTTACACGTTTGTTTCTACAGAGTTTGACCTGACGAATATCTGCAAGTTCAGCTCTCCAGTCAACTACTCTCGACTGAGGACCCTGCGCTTGGATGGAAACAACATCACACACAGCAGTATGCCAGATGACACGTCTAACTGCCTACGCCAGGCCTCAGAGATCATCTTTGATTAGAGTCACATCTCAACAGTAGTTTATCAAACAAATGAAGGCTATTGCTCTTATTAGACACTCTGATTGACTTATGCACATCTTTATTCATGATCCTGGCAACACATCTGGTTACATGCCATATTTTCTCTCTAAAATGTTGATGAACACATCTGTAGGAAAAAAATGGGCAGCAGTAGTCTGGTATCTTGAAAATCTGGCACATAAAATATCAGTCTTGTATGGTACTGTATAAAGAGTAGTAGTTGAATTAGACAAGATATTCCCATCTAAAGAGAGACATATTTGTGCAAACTGTGAATAGCCCAGTGTGCACTCTATAAGAAGCTGCACTATATGTCATCTAACCGCATGTTAAATACCTTATCATTCAAAATTATAATCATGTTATTAATAAGCCTGCCGGTAAGGAAATTAGATTGTTTGTACAAGTTATGGAACATAACTATCTAGTTGTATATAAAATGGCTAAATGTGCAGCAATGTTGAAGGATATCAAGAATTCAACTGAAATTGAAATGCACGCAAAACTGGAAAAAAATGCTGGACACTGAGTGGATTTGCTGAGGTTTAGCTAACTGCTAAATACATCTAAAGGTGTTTTGTTTATTATTTAACTGAGGAATTTCAGTGCCAGAATGTTGTATTAATTACAAACTAGTATTAGCTTGAATTTCTGAACTCTGCCAACATTTATACCATATTTTATCTGCATGCAATTCATCTTATTTTGTAAAAGCGATTGTTTTCAATTCTATGGTAAACAACATTTACATTTTTTTATGTATTCAATACATAATTTCACATCATCACAATGTTAGTCAAATTATTGAACCGTATGATTATAGTAACTTTGGCAGACTGTTGTAAAAGTTGTAAGTTCCTTGATTTATTGTTTTATTTTGTTAAAAACAAATACCAAAGCAGTTTGTTCATCTTTATTTGAATAAACCAGATTTCTTACACGTGTGGAGGGATACTGATGGTATTAATCCTTATAATGAGCTCACATGTAGAAATTGAATAATTAATATCCTTAATTGTCCTCATTTGTAAGTCGCTTTGGATAAAAGCATCTGCTAAATGAATACATGTAAATGTAATATTACACACATTATTCAAATACTATAATACATTTAGCCAAAACTGTTACCTGCTAAATATAAATAATTTCCTCTCCATTTTATCATCAGTTCTTTGAAGCACCTTCACAGGAAATATTCAGTATACATCAGAAGTCTCATGATTCATAAACATAAGGGCATCAATCTTTACTACACTGAAATTAAACCCCAAATAGTTCCCTTTACACACTGGCGAGCTACTCCATGTTTATTATTTTCATCTCGGCTGTTGATCTTCCAGCTTGACTCATGTGGATTTCCATTTCTCAGTCCTGCTGTCTGGGATGGAAAGAAACTTGTGGTATGAATGTGTTCTCCATCTTCCTTCTTTCTGGCCTCGCAGCCAAACTTCTGGATGGACAAAGGTCTATGAGTTGTGCTCTGTTTGAAGCAGAGACATGATGGCAGAACTGCTTCCTGTGGGAAACGTGTTCTCTTGATGCCTCTAGCTGAAGTACTATGGATATAAATATAGTGATTGTAAGATGAAAAGGTGTTTGAATGGAAGAGCTTGTATAAGGTGTTATTTTTGTGCCGCATCCGATGGCGGTGCAATGTAAGAAACTTTATACTGCTGCCAAAGGTAAGAATATATCAAAACATCTTATAATGATTGTGATTTAGTAAGGATTATTAAAGTAGTTTTAACAATAAATCCCAGTCTGTAATTACATTTTACAAACCATGTACTGAATTTGACAATAAACTAGATGAAGTGTGCGGTCGTGTGGAATAAATAGTCCATGGCCAACTACATCTGCAAAGTTGACATATTGCTTTGACTATATGTTCTTGTCATGTGATGTAGCCCTACTAGCAAAAACCACAAAAATATGTACTTGTGTTAAACAAGTACAATTCAGCGCTGCAGAACAAACTTCCTGGTACTTACAACACTTACACCTGAAAAGAGCCACTCTAGCTCTAGTTTGACACTTTTTTAATTCAACTATTTGTCTCGTGGGATAGCTAACCATTCACTGGCTGCACATTTCAGCTCAATGGTTTGGCGGATGCAGAAGTTAATCCGGGTTCACCTACTGTATCATGAATACTAAGCAGTCTGACATCCTTCCCATTTGGCATACTGTTTTTGTATACCGTGTAGCTGGGTTGTTCGCATATTCAGATGCAGAGCCCGTATTTGAGTTAACTGCAAACATTCATTCCCTTCTACATCTCAGAACATACCTTGGATGAATCATAAAATAGCCCAACAGTTGGTCTGTTCTTTCCCGTTACCTCTTCCAAGCATCTGCTCCAATCTCTATCCCAAGCCACACCTTTATGACAGGCACGTCAAAAGTTGCATTTAACGTAACTACAGATCTTTCTGCACAAGTCTGAGCGAGCACTAAAAATGAGTGCTTACAGAACGAGTTGCAGGCAGACAACCCAGCATTCCAGAGAAATAGAGGGTCTGGGGTGACCATGTGATAGTTAGACAAAAAGACACTGGGAGTTATTTCGTCCGTGTGTTAGAAACAGATGATGGATAGGCAGTTCTGGCTTCTTGTTTGAAATATCTTTACCACTTTATAGCAGCCTGGGCTCTATAAGGGTTCACCACAAGGAACAAATACACACTCAACATTTTATTTTATGTTGATGACCAGATGTTAATGATGAAATGTAGTTTTCGGTCTCCTCACCCACAGTCTTTCGAAACCCATTTGACTTTATTCTGTGGAGCACAAAAGGAGTTCATTTATAGTATAGCATAGCATTAGAAATCAAGGCTTATCACTGTAAACCCAAATGTTGTCTTTACTTAAATAATTAAGTAATCTTGACTAAATGTTGCTTACATTTTTACAATTTGGCCCCATATATCAAAAACCTATGTATGTGTAACTATTTAATCTACAAAGTATGTACACTTAATGTTAAATGTTGTCAACTCAAAATCCTTATTTCAAGATCTTGGCATCTTCACTTACCAGTTTGACTTAATTTAATACAAACATTATTGAGACTTAACAAAGGTTTAGATGTTAATGTGTTAGTGAAAAGTAAAAGTTTAGTAAAGTTTAGCAACAAATACGAGAGAAAATCTGATCAGATGATAGTCATCATGTGGTGCACTGTAAAAAAGCTAATAGTTAATAAAGTTAATAAAACTCAATCTGCTGAAGCTGGCTGTCTTAAACATTTAAGTTTTCTCAACTTTATATTTTTTTACAGTGTGGTCTTATTCACCAATCTCATTAAGAGGCGAACACCTACAGAGTATAATTACACATGAAATGTACAAGTTAAGTCAACTTAATTATGTTTGTACAATATATGAAAAACAAATCAAATTAACTTAAACATTTAAGAAGAATGTAAAAGAAGACTAAGCTAAGTGAAATTAAACATGCAAGTTTTAGGACACCCATTACTCAATTCAGTTGAGGGAACGAGTTTACTCATTCTGTTGAATTGAGTCAATTTACTAGGGTTTTCAGTGTTTCTGGTGCTTGGCAGACCCTGCTCTCTTCACTTTCATTGCATGGATGATAGCAGGGTTAAATACATTGATTGTTGGTTGGATAGAGGCAGATCTGAATGTGAGCTTGCAGGCGATTGTAAGGAAGGGACAGGGTTGGAGAAGTCTGACAGAGATAAGTCTCTTTTTGTTGGAAGACTAAGTTATGACATTTTTATATATGGTGAATTTCCATTGCTTTGTTTTGTGTTGACAAAGAATGTCATCTGAAACAACATGATGACATTTTTATTTTCAAATGAATTATTCCATAAGTGCATTGCTAGGACACTGTAATGTTGCTGTGGCAAAAGTGAATGTTGCCATGTCTTATGTTTTGTGTGAGTGTGCTTGTCAGTTGAGCAATTGAGGTCTTGCTAGAAAACCACAGTCTGTTATTCAGCGTCTACTAGACTCTGGAGAGACTTAGTGGGGGAAAGAGATCATTCTGATGTTTCTTAGCTCGTCCTCCTACAGCTGATCTCTTGAGAGAGGACACAAGAGTTTCCTGTTGTTGTTTAGAATAGGACCATTGTGCTGCACTGTCATGTTATGTGTGAGAACACAAAAACGCAAAGGCTTTCAAAGGTTCCCTGAGGGGATAAAATCTGTTTATTTGATTTATGTGATATTGTCAGAACATTATAAACTTGATTTGTGTGGCTCTGCACAGAGAAATGTGGGGAATTTTTCTTTGAAGTCTACATGGAATGAAAATTTACCCAATCTATCTAAATGCATCTTAATGTTTTTAATGGTTTAATTAAAATGTCATAATTTCTCATGTTTCAGTGAAATGACAGACTCCTCTTAGACTTCTCCAATCTTTTAGTCCGCCAAAACCCCCCAAAGTTTTACAATTGACTGCAAGCTCTCATTCAGATCTGGCACCCATCAGATCTGCCACTCCAATCAACATTTATGGGTTCCGCCATAATTTTTTGTGATTGAATCATTCAGACTGGTTTTGTGAACCGGTTCATGAATGATTAGATAAGACTATGCTGGTATAAATACTACTTTTGTGGATCTCTTTGGGCATGGCCAAACATCTGGAGATCAGGCAGTGCATGTGTTCTTTGTAAAGTGAGATTGTGTGAGATTTGTTGGTCCCATACTTAAAGGTCAGTTTACCCAAAAATGAAAATTCTGTCATTATTTACATGCTTGCATCATGGTACTTTTGTGAACACGCATTGACTGACACAGAAGAGAAGAAATTGTTGAATAATGTAATTATTTTTGTTTTCTTTGTGCACAAAAAGTATTCTCGTAGCTTCATAAATGTACGATTGAACCGCTTATGTCACATTGACTATTTTAACAATGTCCTTACTACCTTTCTGGGCCTTGAACTTGTCAGTTGTGTTGTTGTCTATGCAGGGTCAGAAAGCTCTCAGATTTAAAAAATAATAATAAAAAAAGGTTTGGAGCGATATGAGGGTGAGTAATTAATGACATAATTTTTGGATGAACTATTCCTTTAAGAACAGAAATCATTAATCATATATTATTCCAGACAATATCATCCTTTCAACAAGATAAATATTTGCACCTTTTCAATTGTGCAATGGGACTTTAATCAGTACCCTACCCAAATCAAAGACCTTCTATATCCCACTTTCCTCTTCTCCATCTTGAAATGTCTACAATAGGATCCAGATGTTGAAACAGATCTTGCCTGGTTACTACCCACTGCCTTTTCATTCATTGTGAAGCTATGTTCAACTTAAGGAGAGAAGAGGGACCTTGTGGTATATGGTAAGAGTGCAGGATTAACTCTCTAACATCAAAGTACCTTTCACCAGTTTTTGCATTCCAGCTTAATTCTACCTTTCAGGGTTTGGAACGAGTCTCCATCAGTACAAAATGACAGCCAGATGATGTGCATTACCTGAGAGGGCGGCCTAGTTTAACAGGGTGTAAAAAGTCCCTCAAAGTCGTGAGGGATGGAGATGAGATATGTCCATTGAAAAGAAAGAGTTAAATATCTAGAAGCCCCCTACAACCGTTTGGAGGGTGTCATATTTGACAGGGGAATCTGCACTACAAACAATAGTAATCTAATAAGGCTGTGTCTTCTGATGCATGTCCGGGCAAGAAATAAAGGGGAAGAAACTGCAGACTGGACTCATGCTGGAGAGGAGAGCAGGCTGACCAAGAGATTGACTGCAACCCCAAAACCAGAACCAGACACTTCGCCTCCACCTGCACAAACCAAAATCAGCTCTATGACTGAGATGAGAAGGTAATATTTTTCATTTCTTTGAAGTTTATGTGGTGGTGGGTGTAGGGGTTTCATGAGTATTGAGTATTGAGATATTTTAAACACAATTTCATTTGTATTTTCCATATACTTTCTAATTTACTTTGTATAAGATATTTTCTATTTTAATTGTAATTTGAAAAAAACATTGAATCGTAATAGCTAGCAGCGGGATCATGAACTTGAAATGTATATGCATTACGTATGCACTGGTATCTAATTATTAACTTGTGTGATATAACACAAAAGTGCCAAAAAGTAACAGTGTTAGACATTCATCATGATAGCACCATATCTATATTCATCATATAGATCAAAATACTATGGTATGACCATAATGCCTCTGTTATATGGTACCAGAAGTTTTTTTTACTTTTCTTAGATTTTGCTTGTGTAAGCAGTGGAGGAGATGTGTTATAATGTGTAATTAATTATTTCAACTTTAAATTGTTTATCTTTTTGTAAAGCTAACTTTAACACTCTAAATGTACATTCTACTGAAGATAGAACTAATGCAGCTTTTTGATGTTGGCTAAAACAATTAGACAATACAGAATATTTCATTAGAGGTTTCTGTTCAAATCAAGTTTCTTAGAAGCATAAAGATGTGAAATTGGACGGTGTACATTTGGACGGCACACTTGCCATGGAGCTAGAGCCAAATGTGGAACTGTGTGTAATTAACATAACTGCCTGAGACACAATGCCCCAAACAGGAAATTAAACCTCTTTGAGAGCATGTGTTTTCTTTTAGGTGAAGCATAAAAATTGTGTTGACTGTTGTCATTTCTCAGTCATAGTTTTTCCCCATTTATGGCGGATCTTGTCCTTGTTGCATTTCATTTTGATGATCAACTTCTGTTCTTTTCCATTCAAAGATGCTGGTATATTAAGTATTTTGCTATTAAAGATATTAATTAACCACAAACACCAGTCTCACACTGCAAAAAAATGGCTTATCTTAGTATTTTTGTCTTGTTTTTAGTTAAGAAAAGATATCTAAAAATTCTAATTATCTAGTAAAAGTATCTTGATTTAAGAATTATTAGATATTTTGACTGGAAACAAGACAAAAGTAAGATAAGCCATTTTTTGCAGTGCAGTCTCAGTTTACCAGTCTCAGAAATAAACAAAAAGTGAAGGTGCCTAGTGAGGTTTCATGAAGATACCCTCAAACACATAACAGTTAGCATTAGCACTTACCTCTGAGCAGTTTGGACTATTCTGATCAGAACCAAAAATGTGACTATTTAATTCCTGACTTGCTACTCTCACGCAGTCCACCTACCTTAAGACTGGGTGAGTAGAAAATCCAGTCTGAATTTGTAAGCCATGTCTAGTCTCATATGTGCAGACATTAGAAAAGCTGGCACTGGCTATGATCTTTGGCTTTTGTCGCAGACTCAATAGGATTACAAGGTTTAGTCTTGTGTGATCTTGGTCTCAGAGACTTATAGAATAGCAAGTCTTTAATATTTTCCCCTGTTGACACTATTAGATGTATATACATATTGCATAGTTTGTTTGCATGTATTGAAGCCATCATTGGAATAAACAGATATCCAAGATACAGAGAATTTTAATAGGCTTAAACCTCCTAGATACTAATTGCTGCCCTGAAAATGACCTCTTGTCATGTCCTGTATTTCGGAGCCTAATGCACTTAGTTGCCGATTTAGTGTTGTAGACATTGACACAGACGCATTCTGCATTTAGAGCTCTTTTAAATTCCTGTGAATAATAGCTTTTGAATTCTGTAATTGGATTAGTTTGGTCTTTGAATGCTCTGCCCTTTAGACCAGTGGTTCTAACGTAGTGCAGCACAATCCTTGACACGAGATGCTGGATAATAGACTGGATTACAAAGGGTCATAGGAGGAGCCCATTACCGGGGATTACAATGACAGAGTAAGTAGTTGTTGTCATTAGTGGAATTGAGAGCAAGTAATGACACAACAAGATCAATGCTTGGCACTCAAACAAAGACACCATATGTGGCTACCTGTGCCGACTTCAAATCAGCCTCTAAATCCAGACTAGTGCTCCAGTGGGGACAGAAATTTCCAATACAACAAACTAATTACAAATTAAGCTCAGATGAGCTTTATTTGTCACATACACAATTATACAGAGTGTAATGAGTTCTCTGCATTTAACCCATCCAAGTGGAGCAGTGGGCAGCCGACATTGGGCGCAGCGCCCGGGGAGCAGTTTGGGGTTCGGTGCCTTGCTCAAGGGTCTCACCTCAGTCGTGGACACTTCCTGCCGGAGCCGGGATTCAAACCCACAACCTTGGGTTACCTCAGGTTTCAAGTCCAACGCTCTAAACATTAGGCCACGACTGCCCAATAGGGTCTGGCTGCAGACTTGCATTCTCACGCTCAGACACTTGCACTTCCGCGAGTGATGTTACTTACAGTCTTTTTTATTTAGTTCTATTTATTGATTTTTTTTTTTGAATCTCTCAACATTTTACAACAGTAGCCAGGTGGTGAAGACAAGAAAAAAGAAACTAAAATACAATGTCACTTGGAATCGCTGCTTGCACTTTCTGCTACTATGATGTCACTTGCATTCGACATGAATCATGTACGTTGCCAACGGAGACAAGACGCTGTGGTGGTTAAACGATTAAAACTAATTTAATATCATAACATACAAGGTCCTGCAAGTCATCTGTAGGAGAAAAATACAAGACCCGCAAATCCGTGGCTACAGAACAGCAGTACACGATTCGTGTCGAATGCAAGTGACGTCATAGTAGCGGAAAGTGCAAGCAGCGATTGCAAGTGACATTGTATTTTAGTTTATTTTTTCTTATCTTCACCACCTGGCTACTGATTCAATTATCAATAAATAGAACTAAATAAAAAGACCATTTTGCAACTGTAAGCATCTCCAAAAATAAAGCAGATAAATTTAATTTTACCAGTCAAGCAGAGATGAAATGCAAAGATAGATAGATGGATATATCGTCCCCTACCCCTTCGTCTTACCCCTAGCCCTTGTCCCTCGAACCCGAGTGGTAAGCACTAGGGGTGAAAACATACCCCTATGAAATGAGACGCCACTTGGTTAATGTTACGTCATCATACATCGTCGCTAGCTGGCTGCTACGTCACCAGAGGTGACGAGTGTTGATCACAAACTTGCCATCTGCAAGGGTGTGTTTGTCAATTTGAGTTTTAGTGATGTTTTAGTCAGTCAGAAATGCGGGACTGTTGTGCAAATCAGCAATGTAATGTTAGCGTGGAAAAATAACGATTTTTAAAAACATTTCAATTAAGAACATGGTTGCAAATATATATGTACAGGACTGTGTAGAGCACAAAACAAGACTGTCGTCATTTTTAAATCAATTATTTAAGCCGAAAATACTTATATTTATGGGACTCTCTGGATGATCTGGTCGCAGTGTGTTCTGGGTACCCCTTGGTTGCAAGTAAGTTTGTGAAAATGCTTGGTTTTAAGGGGTATCTACCCCTTCCCCTTAACCCTACCCCTCGATCAAAATGAGAATTGGGACAGCCCTTACTCTCACGTGAACGCGCAAAATTAAGGGTAAGGGGTGAGGGGAAGGGGTAAGACAGAGAATTGGGATTCACCCAACTCTGATTCATCAACTTAGTGGTTTGATCGAGACATTTGTTTACTCAAAGACAGGTGTTGTTTTGAGGGGCAATGAAGAAAAGGATGAAGCATGGTATATAGGCCTGTATTAGCCTAATTAAAACTGGGCCAAGGCCCATGTCTTCTTCCAACACACTGGTTTAAGCATTATCCGTCCCCACAGGATTATGACTCTTGATCTCAAGAGGCTATGATTGGCTAAGGTTGTGTCCAGTGTGTCTGTCTGTGAAGGGATCATGAGATGCCATTGACACTACAAATAGGGGCACGAAAGGGCAAAGTAGCTTGGAGTTGAGACATCTGTACCCACAGCACAAGATACAGTAACAGAGCCCCAAGAAGTCAAAGGTAAGACTCTAGCACAGCGGTTCTCAATTCCAGTCCTCGCGCACCCATCCAAGAAGATTACTACTTAGAAGACGAAGACACGAGGAATGATAATCTTAACTAGAGGATGTTCCTAATTTTTTGTCAATGAGTTTATCCACTTAGAGAGAAACTGGGGTAATGTAGGGTGGATCTATGGACATTCTTAGTATGGGGGACAAACATTCTTCCAGGCCATATGACAAGTCTTTATCTCTAAGAGTTATATGGTTTCATTGTTGTTGACAGCTGTTTTTGTTCATTCTTCTCTGTTTCTATCCTTTTTCAGGTCAAACCTAACCATGGAGTGGCTCATGATTGCATTTGTAGCCCTACTTCTGGCCGGCCATGTCCGCTCTGAAGAAATTCCATATGAGCACCTTATGGCTCAGCTCCAGGCATGTCCTAAAGAGTGCCACTGCCCTCCAAGTTTCCCTAATGCCGTTTACTGTGACAATAAGGGTCTGAAACGCATACCTGTCATCCCTCCCTACACATGGTACCTGTACCTCCAGAACAACCTGATTGATGTCCTGTCAGCTGACGCCTGCGCAATGCCACACAACTAAGGTGGATCAACCTGAATCGTAACAAAATCACAAGCGAGGGCCTGGAGGCAGATGCTCTAAAGGCTATGCCCAACCTAATGCACCTCTACATGGAAGACAATTTGCTTTCTTCCATTCCATCTCCTCTGCCTGCCAAATTAGAGCAGTTACGGCTCTCCCGAAACAGAATATCAAAGATCCCACCCAGTGTTTTCTCTGGAATGGACCATCTCACCTTACTGGATCTGCAAGGCAACAAGCTACAGGATGATGCAGTAACTGAGGTCAGTCTGAAAGGCCTCAACAACTTGATCCAGATCAATTTAGCAAAGAATCAGCTAAATGCCATGCCTCTTGGCTTACCACCCACAACCACACAGATCTTTTTGGACAGCAACAACATTGAAAAGATTCCGTCTGAATACTTCAAGGGTCTTCCCAAAGTGGTGACTCTCAGGCTCAACCGCAATAAGCTGGCTAATGGAGGTATCCCAAAGAACGTGTTTAATCTTTCCAGCATCCTGGATCTACAGCTTTCTCACAACCAGCTCACAGAGATACCCGTTTTCTCTTCTGGACTGGAGCACTTGCATCTGGATCACAATAAGATCAAGAGTAAGTTCAAGATCAAAGTTCTGAACATGCACTATTTTACATATTGACTCCCTTTGTATTTCTGGCAAAATCCTTTGGTAATTAGTTAAAGACAGGCCCCAAAATATCTCTGTTCATACTTTTGCCCGTATGGTCACACTATTGTTCTATCCAAAACATATGACTTAATTTCTACCTTTAAATAAGAAATATATTCAATACTTGCTTAGTTATCTCTAAAGACTTTATGGCGCCTTTGAAAACCTGTCTGAAACCAGTTTGCTTAAGACGCACATTCATAAGCAAAACATCTCATCAATGACTATTATTGTAATAAATTATTGACTGACCGGGCAGCAAGGAAGCCATCTTAAGGCTCTGATAAACTTAATTTTCCGCATTCCGCTCCATCTTGCATGCAGCTGTGTCCAGATCCTCCTGTTAACTTTGGATGCAAACTTTTAAACTTTGGATGCACGCCTATGGCTTTATCACTAAGATGTGTATTTTTTTTCTTTCTTTAATTTCCATAGGTGTGAATAGCTCTGACATCTGTCCACCTGGTGCACTTGATGATTACTTTGATGAGAAGGGTCCACGTCTCAGTTACCTTCGCCTTGATGGTAATGAGATCAAACCTCCTATTCCACGAGAGCTGATGATGTGTTTCCGTCTCCTCAGGGCTATTGTCATATAAAGATGCTACGCCATCTATATACTCCTGTCCATTTCACTTACCAGACCTGCAAATGTATGGAAACTAAAACAGTTGAAAAGGGTCCAAAAACGGACTATCTATTTGCAAAGTCAGAAAATAAATATTCAAAAATGTACACTGCTGAAAAGACTAGTTAAGAGTAGAATGAATTTCAATGCGGTTCCAGTTTCACATATGCTGGTCTAGTTCTGGACCAGCAAGTGAAACTAATCTGATAAAGCTTTTGACCAAGAAAGCCCTGCTATATAAGCTAGTTAAGATTGCTGATGAGGATTGCAGTATCCAAAATATGATATATTCAGACAGTCATCTATTTTGGTCTTTTAAGCAGGGTAGAAATCCACAAGACTGGTTCACATTTGCATTTTTTAAATGGTTTATCATGACTGTATTGTAAAACCATTGTGCCTTTCTTCATTTCAAACATATGAAAAACTAGCAGGCCTGCTTTGTGGGAAAACACCATTATCTGTTAAATGTTCTGTATAATGAACAGAGCTGCAAAACAATTTCCTAATTTGCAAGTAATGTAATTTCCCCATTCTGTGCAGAAGAAAAAAAACTAAAAACGAATCCATCTCAGTAAGTGTTGCACTACCCAAAAACTGTTTTACCTTACCACACCATTCTGGAGTGCTTTTGGACAGAAGAGTTGTGGTCTGATTATGGAGCCAAATTTTGGTAGTGAACTGAGTACATAGGGTGGTTTGTTTGACTGTATTGAATGCATGGTTACTCTTAGTAACAACAGCCCCAAGAGAAGGTTAATGTCCAATTGTTTCTTGTCTCTGTTTTAGCGATTGACATGTACTGACATGTAATATATTTTTAAGTAAGTTTATTTCTACTTTTTAATATCTCTTTACATCTTTGTACAATCAATATTCCAATATTCAATCAATATTTAGTGTGACTTTATTATTGAGAGAAGTAGCCACTTTAGGACAGAAAGATGAACTGAGACCTACTGTTTTAATAATGAATGTAGAAATGTAGCTTCAATTTAGCAGTTGGCAATGGTACTACCAGTACCATTCTTCTAGACTGATTTTAAAATGTATTTTTCTCTAGAGTATGCAAATAATGTAAATATTCTGTTTCAACGCACAAATGTGATTTTTATTTTCAAGTTTTCATTTACCACTGCAAACTGTGAGAACCATTAGGATTGTCAGAGGGAAAATATAAAATGAGATTAACCCAATAATAACATTGCAACTTTTGATTTTTTGATTTTTTGATTAAACTGGTTTTAATAGTCTCTGCATTGTCATTGATTCATTTGTCAAAGTAGAGTAGCCAAGCAGGTAACCTCTTTATAAAGGAATTTATATATATATATATATACACAAGCAAAGTATTCTTCTACAATAATGTAACTTGTGATTAGACTTTTGCTAAATATTTGGTTCCAGCAAAAGCAATTCCTGTCTATTAAGGTGGTTTGTTTAATATTTTCAGATGTATTGCAAAACATCTCATGAGAATGTGGCGTATGAGAAATACTGCAAGCACATCTTTATGGTCCAGGAGCTTTTGATTTACAAAAACATTTAAAACAAAACAGAACACTTCCTTTTAAATATTTATACACATCTGACAAAGAGAAAGAGCAACAGTGAGTGTACAGTACCTGGGTATCAGTTGAAACAATAGCTTCATTTATTCTTCAATGCCCAATGTATATATTTTTGGTTGCATCAGTTACGCTGACTTTAGACCTAACACACTGTGTTACATTAAGTCCTCCACCACACAGTGCAGGGCTGTAGCTTGAATTGATCGAGCAAGTAAATGGATTTCCTTGGCACGGTCTAGTAGGTTTGCATGGATATTGATGCAATGCTTGGTCCAGCTAAGGAACTTTCTGGTGCATTTGGTGTCCCTTAAAGCTCAACTATAAAAAACACATAGTAAATAATTTATTAATAATTAAATAAATAGCTGCATATTACATTTAACTAAATATGGCAGATAGTAGCACATAAAAGCGATGTGTTTGCATACCCATAAATGTCACATATAATCAAACAAAGTGAGATTAGTGGTCAGTAAAACTGCCAGGAAAATGTAAACATGTCAGTGTGACTCAAACAAAATGCTGTAAGTGTCAGATGTTATTAAAAAGTCTGAATTGTTTGACAGTCCCAGTCCTTAACAGACTAATGCTGGATTTTTATTTCATGTGAGTTTCATGTGAGTCACAGAGAAAGAGAATTAGAATTAGTATGGAAAAATAGGCCTGTAAAAACATCCCAGCGAACATGAACCAGGCACTTGTACGGCACTTCATGATAGGTTAGCAGGTTTTCTGCAGTGCATCGCTGCACAGAGGTACTGAGCACAGTTGTAGAGTTTTAGCACCAAATCCTGGCACTGAGCAGAATGGAGGCCTATTCTAACTCTCAACGTTGCACAAACAGAGGAGCCTCACAGAGGGCCCATTGTGCACCGGGGCCCAGCAGATCCCTACATGAAAGCAGAGTATCCCTCACGCTCTCCTCAGGAAAAGGAAGACAAATATCTCAGACTTAGGACTGAATAACTTATGTGTCTCTTCAGGAAACAAAAAAGGAAGATAGCTGTAAGGGATTAAAGGATTTTCCTAGTTGGAGGTCTGTCAGTGTGCAGATTGTTTGCCCGTTCAGTGTGTGTGCGTGTGAGATACAGTGTGGTATGGGGTGGGCGCTGCTGTAGATGCGACCAAAACTCGATTTCTGCCTTTTCTCAGTCTCACTTCTTAACTTCACACATACCGGACAGGTAGGGCACACGGGTCTGGGAGTGTACACGTCACACACACCCAGAAGCATCCACACACAGATACACACTCACCGTGAGTGACCCATTGCCATTGGCCAGGCCCACCAACCCTCTGCCTGTCCGAGCTGAAGAACAGGACCATTTGGGAAAGGAGGAGAAAGAGGTAAGGGTTCTACTGTATGTTCTTCTAAATGCTACTGCTGTGCTTTAGAGCAGGGACTGGACCCAAGGGCTTCTTGGGGTCCCTTCTGCATCTTAGCCATAGTGGTACTTGGCCACAGAGGCTAAGCTAAAAAACCAAAAGGCAATTCACTGACTTGAGGTTATTATTTTTTTTTTTTACAGTTTTGTCTTGTCTCGACTGGTTCCACACCATGGTCTTTATGAATATTGTAGTTCTTGTAATAATGCAAATTTGCTAAGTTAAAATAGTTCAAGTACACATGACTGACTATACTGAGGCTGTCATTGTTTTTTTTTTTTCGTTTTGTTTGTGGATTTCTGGCTTGATGATTTAATACTTCCATTCTTCATCATCCATCCTCTTCAATTGTCTTACAATAATGACAGTATTGTTGAAACTCAGGTGATTTACAACAGTTTTAAGTGGGTTAACAGGTGATCTGTGTGGTAATGATGGAAATGTATGTGTGTTCTTTACAGGTAAGTTTACTATTCCTTGGTTTGTGGGGTTTGTTTTGTGATATTTTAAAGCTTTTTTAGTTTATTTTTTAAGCTTGACCAATAAAACATGAGCAATTGCAGAAAATGTGATAAGATAGCTGTTAATACTGTTACAGACAAGAGATGTTTGGTCATTGGAAATGTGTTCAGGTCAAGGGCCATAATATAGAAACTTCCAAGTTTTCAGATTAGTTATAATGGTAATCGCCAAACAGAAGGGATTTGACAGACGTGCCTGTACTATGCGTCTAAATAAACTACAGTGTGTATATATTTATGCAATTTGACTTATTGGAATTAAATCAATTTTGCAATATTGGCAGAACCACTAAAAAAGAATAAGAAAATGTAAAATCAATGAGTATGTGGAATGCTGTCGGGTAGAGACAAAAACAACATTAGGATAGTTATTTCTACCACACATACTCACATGGGGTCTATGCACTGCAAACACTGCTGACAGTGTGTAAAAGCCAAGCTCTGTGGGCAGTATAGTCCCTCTTTCAGCATTTCCAGCTGAAACTGTCAGGCACTGGTACACTGAAGCTTTACTGTGAGACGATTTTTGTTTCATGGATACAGACTGAACTAGTTTGCGACTATAATCAATATCACCACTGTATAATCTCTATTCATGATGTGATGGCATGTGTTGATTGGCTGTCAGAAACTCACAGGGAACTGATTTGTCTAAAAATGCGTAGCATTTTGTAGCATATGTGCAGCTGTGCCCCAAAATAGCCTTTCATGGAGAGTTACATGGATATATGTGTGTATGAAAGAGAGAGAGATCATAACTCATTGCCATGCTGTCCACAAACCTCGGTGGAATTTCGAACTTGAGTGTAGAGTCAGACACTCATAAAGGAGCTCTGTCAGAGTTCTCCCTCTCTTTTTCTCTCCATCTCACCCCGAGGACCAGAACCTGGTCTGCCCATCAATTACACCCTGCTCTTTCTCCACTCCAGCTGGTCATTGCTTTCCTGTGAGCCTCTTATCATTCATATTTCTCAAATTAGCTCAAGTTCTAATGATGATAACTGTTGGAGATAAAAAAATAACTATGGATTTGACAACAAAATATGAGAAAGAAATGATGTACATTGTTAGTTATTAAGAACTTGTGAACTTGGGACCATGTGGAATCTAATCCCAGACTTGCAACCAGTCAACAGAATCTCCCACCAAAATCAGCACAGAAAATGGAAAAGCATCTGCAGATTTCCTCTGGGTCAGCTAATGACAATGTGAAAATAATGTTTTATTTTATATGTATGGATTTTTAATAGATCTTTTAGTGAACAGTTCCTATACAAACCATTTTTTTCTTATTGTAAAGAATATTTAATGATCTAAATGAGCCTTTTGTGCAATGAAAATGTTCCATGGATGTTAAAGTTTCTTCATGGAACCACATATAATAATAACAATAAAATGTAAACTTTTCCATAACATGCTATATTTACAAAAAAAGAAACCTTTTATAATGTCAGACCTCTCACCTGTGACCTTTCAACTTTAACGCACAAAGCAGTCATTGAGTGCATTCAAGATGGCTGCTGGGTTAGGTGGTGACTTCTTGGCTCTTGCAAGTGAGTTAAAGACTGTAGAGGTTTATATTTCACTATTACTGGCTGTCTAAACCCTGGTAATGAATACGGAGTTATCCAACCTTAACAATTTGAGTCCCATAAAAACATCTTTATGCTTATGGCCACAGAACAATGCAGAGACTGTAAATGCAAGAAAGGTAACAATAGACTATTGATTGGAATTCTGCTATTTAATTTATCTTTACTTTGATTTTTGTACCTCAAAAATAAATTAGTATGTATGTACCCAAAAAAGTAGTAACTTTTAATGGATGTGTATAAATGGTACTTGGTGAGCCAAATCTTGATTTTTAAGACTCGTGTGCATCTCGTCACAACATGTAAATGCAAGGTGTGATATATATATATTTTTAAATGATCACAAATATAAGATATTTTATAAGTTTATGTGACTTGATATATTGTGGACTGATTATGTTTATATATTCAACCAGCCATTCATGTCCTCTGTTTACTAACTCTATTGCTGCTCTTCTACATTTTAAGATCTCGCCAGACATTAATCCACCTGATTCTGTGTCTAGCAGAAAGATGGCAACGCTGAGGTTGATGTGGGGACTCCTGGTCCTGTGTGTGGTGGCAGCCTCTCCCCGCAGAAACGTCCGACAAGCAGAACTAGATAACTACGACAACAACAATGTGGATTCAGACCTGAATGTGGATAGCGATGATGTCTATGACTATTACGATGGAATTGATGAACCACAGGTGAGTCATTCAAGAATTTTCGGATGACCCCATTTTTGCAGCTTTACTTTCCATAAATAAGTATTGCATTAGAACATGAATTCTTTCATTTCAAACAAGCAAGTTAAAGTACTGTTTTCCAATTTATGTCTCCATCTAAGTGTTTCGAATCAAGCCTTATTCGTATTTGGACCTCGATTGCTGATTCCTCTCTCTGCATATTCATTAGTTTCCTCCAGTCTGTTGAGATGGCTAATGTTCAAGTATTGGACTCTGTTCTAATTTTCATGCAGGAATGTATTTCTGCAGTTTTGCTTCAGGGTGTTTGAAAACTTTTAATTTGCTCTGTCGATCCAAATGTTCCTGGGGATAATAGTATCCAGTCAGTCTTTGTTTTATGATTTCCATTTAGAAACTGGTTTTAACCCAGCTGTTGTGCTTCAGGGTCGGTCACTGAGCATGTGGGCCTGTATTTACTCATCCTCTCGGATTTCAGATCATTGTTCGGCTGTGCATACTAATATTCATCCCTTCTCAGTGAAGTGAAACTTCATAAGAACTGCCATTTTCAGTAAATTGCCTATTTATGATACAAAGCTTTCAGTGAAGTTAGTTTGTGACACTATCATTTGCATTTGCAAAGGTTAGTTTTGTTCTTGTACTTTGTTTAAAGAACTGCTCGTGGACAGATGCATACTTGTGCAGCAAAGTTCAGTGTGTCAGATTGATTTATCATTCTTTTTTTATGTAACAAATACTTTTCTTGGACATATCATCTGTATGATGGACAGGCCAGATGTTGTTGAACGTGAAATGTTCTCAGCTGAATTTTCCACTGGCACAATCTTATGGAATGAGATGCAGACACTGGCATTTTTTACTCTACTGAAATACTCTCATAATCAAGAGTTGTACAACACTAGTCATACTTGTAATTGTCAGATTTCTTCACTTGAGGGGCATTTTTTAACTGGATGCACAATAACATAATTGGTGGTAGCTCAAAGCATCTAAGCTTTCTTTCTAGTTGGTTGTCATGTCCTACATTATATTTGTAGCAGCATCCACATCGAAAATGTTTTCATTTTGAAGGAATGTTTTAGTTAAGAACATTAATTTGGAAATGTCTGGTATTATTATACTTAATGTTGCACATCTTTACATGCTTTATTGAGTTGTGCACTGTGGTTTGATAGCCAGAAGTTAAGCTGCAGGTGTGAAGAAATGTATTCAGTAAAACGATGAGATAACAACAACCAGTTCATCATCTTCTACATGGAAAAAAAGTTGGGCTAAAACTATGTTTGACTGGCACAAACCAAGATGGGTTTTAGAAGAATTACATTGAAGCCAAGAGACTTAACTTGATCCTGATGTGAATGTTATGTAGTTAAACCCACAATCAAAAGCACACTTGTAAGTTACAACACATTTTCCTTGTGTAACGCTCTTCATTTTCAACTCTTCGGGATATTATAAATGTTTCATAAAGTGTGAGAAAATTTGTCATTTCTTACCATCTGCAGTTTCTATTATTATTATTATTAAGAATTTAAGTGTTTCAGACGTGTTAAGTAGAAATGTTTCAGAATTGTAGTTTATTTTGATTTCTGGTACAACTTCTTAATGTAAATAAACTGACAACATTTATTTTAAATAACTGAGTACATGTTAAGACTCTGTTTTTGAGAAGTTACAAGTTGAAGTTGCTTGTACATGCAAGAGTGCTTGTTGGTTCCTTAGGCGCCTGCCTGTATTTGTCTGTGTAAATGCATGTGTGAACAGGAACATATAATGCATGTGCAGGTGTATTTATATTACTCTCACCAGAGTGACTGCTGAAATGTTGCTCCTGATGCCACATGAATTTTGGGCTCTAAAGTTTGGACTTATAATATACTCAATATACCTGTTCTAGAGGTTTCTGAAAAAGCATGAAGGCATATAAGCCTTTATGAATAGTTGCAATTATGCAATACAATCTACGTATGTTTGATAATGTTTATGTTTACTTTTATCTATTTTGCAAATCAGTCCCAGCATAATGAAAAAATGAAAGAAACTTTCAGTATAACCTAATTGCCCCTTTATGTAAAAGCATAAAACAACAGAAGGATACTTCCAAACAACATTTATGCAATGTGCATTACTGTATAAAAACATATTTTTGTCTACCCTTTCTGACTAAAGAATAAAATGCTGACAGGCTTGTGAGTCACAGGCCTGGTTGCTGTAGAATGGATTGTGGGGTTCCAGAAAGCTTTCATGTATCCCAGTATCTGAAATGAGTCACTAGCACTGTTTATTGCTTTTAAACATTGTTGATTCCTCTTAGCCATCCCTTTAGCCTTTGCGTGTTTGGCTAGGTTTTTGTATGAAAAGCAAACATATTATAAGTATGGTCTCTCAAAGGCGTGTTGTTTTATGGACTCTCAGCATAGATTTTGGCCATTTGCCTTCATACCTGATTGTTGAAAAAATGTATAGTGTAGTGCATTTGAATAAAATGACTATTCTATAGCTTAATAATGGTGTTTTTTGAAAAATTATTTAGTACGATAGGTTCAAGTTGACCATTGTGAGACAACTGAGAGACATCAAGCAGTTGATTCATCACTCTGGAAAGAAAATTTGCAGAAATATGTATTTTTCTGCTACCATGTATGTCTTGGTTCCACAAGGACCATTTCTGGAGAATTGCAGCTGCTTGCAGATGAGACTGTGAATGGTTTCACAGCTCCCCACTCTGGATTGTAGTGGCATAGAATACAAAAAAGCTGATAAAACTAGTCAACATTACAACATTTGCAGAGTAAAAGAAATGAAAAATTTATTTCAGGGTAGGAGCTTACACCTCCACCGTGTCCTTCCAGGATTAGTACAGAGTGAGAGAATTGTGTTCTACTTGTTTTCTGAGTCTTTTTAAACCAGAACTTTAAATTGCTTTAGCATTTTTAAACCACAATTATTTAAACCGTCGGCAGTCTGAACAGGCCTCGTTTTTAACATAACAAAAATGAGTATAACGTACTGACCTAAATTCTTCTTACAGATAGAGATTGGCATCTTGAGCCCTGATGAGGACATTGATCCTTCACACCATGCCTCATTAGAGGAAGAAGAGGAGGAGGAGGTGGAGCATGTGGAACATGAAGAACGGAGGACAGTTGAGGAGAGAGAGGACAAGGAATTACCCATAATTCCTCAGTTTATTCCAACAGGCTCTGGGGAGTCTGGGACTCTAATGGGCCCTAGTGCACAGGGAGGTCTGTACTATACATGGACAAATGCACACACTACTAATTGTCATGACCAGCCTGCCAACCATTTCATCATGCTGTCGTTCCATTTAACTGGCAATCTGATTGGTTAAATGTATTTTAATAATTCTTTAACTTGCTTTTTATGTGCATCATATTTAATTCATCACTCATAATTTTTACTGAACCAGTCCATATGGTATGGTTCTAAGTGTAATTCTAATTCTAATAACTGTTCTAACACATAACCTTGTCTTGAACAAGAGGAGGAGCTTCGTCTGATGCCCATTGACATACTTCAGATTTCTGGGGACATTTCGGGTTCTGGTGACTTGGGCTCTGGAGACTTACTCGATGACAAAGCGTCTGGTTCTGGAGAGCCTTTGGGCTCTGGAGGTTCTGGGGCCTCTGGTGACATATCAGGTTCTGTGGACTCAGAAGACCTTGGTTCTGGAGTCTCTGGGCTTTTTGGTTCAGGCATAATATTGATCTCAGGTGGAGGTCAGTACTCAGGACTTTGCTTTGCTTTAAAATAAATGCTTTAAATTTGTATCTTTAGGGGTACAACAGCTCATCACTGGGGCAGTAACCTTGTGCCTTATATCCCTTTAAATTGAGCATATTATATGTCCATTTACATATTTTAAATAGTATATCTTGAGAGGATTATTGATCACTATATTTGTTTTTCTGTGGGTGGAGTTCAATTTATGGTCTCTACCTGTTAGGCCTTAGTGGGGAGAGATTTCCTGAAGATTTTTCAAGGAATAATGATCTGTAATTCACAACCATTTAACAGTTTTGTATCAGTTAAAATTTTGATCCAGAATGGGTAACTCATCATTGCCAGCACTGCTGTTATCCCATCTACTTTTGAGGAGGCTAATTTCTTTCTTGCCACCCCACCTTGTCTCTCACAAGAGGAGGAGCTCCACTGGTCGCTTGAAACCATTCCACACGAGGCCTCTGGGGATTTTGGAGAGTCTGGAATCTCTTGGGAGTCTGGAGCTTCTGGGTTACCTGAGGTGTCAGGGGAGCTTTCAACCTCTGGGGTTCTTGATATATCTGGAGAGCCTTTGGCTTCTGGGGTACTTAAGGTATCAGTAGAGCCTGGGGCCTCTGGAGTACCTGAGATGTCAGGAGTATCTGGGGCATCTGGGGTACCTGAGCTGTCAGGAGAACCTGGGGTCTCTGGAGAACCTGAGCTGTCAGGAGAACCTGGGGTCTCTGGAGTATCTGGGGTTCCAGAGGTTTCCGAAGAGTCCGGGACCTCTGGGATGCCTGAGGCGTCTGAAGAGCCTGTGATCTCTGGGCTGCCTGAGGCATCTAGTGAGCCTGTGATCTCTGGGCTACCTGGGGCGTCTGGAGCGTTTGGAGAGTCTGGGTTCCCCGAAGAGTCTAAACAGCCTGAGGTCACTTGGGAGTCAGGAGAGTCTGGGAGCCTAGAAGAGTCTGGGGTGACAGAAGCCCCAGTTGTCACCACTGAACTATTAATACCTGATTTTAATGAAGGTCAGTACCATGATATCAATTCTTTGCACTTCTATGAAATCTGGTAGTGTTGGTTACAACTTACTAGAGTCATTTTTTAGAAGAATAGTTTAGACAAGCTTAGCAAGAGTTACGATCACTATTGAACTTACTGTTGCACCCAACAATTCTAGGCTCTAAGCATTTTCTACCAATCCCCTGATATTATTTCCTCTGGGACACCCATAAACTTCATTTAACTGCCCGACCTATGTTAAATGTGTGTTCATTTGCTTTGGTGTGCATTATAACAATAATAATCATTATAACTTCTCAGTGTCAGTATTACTCACTGTCTGTCCTGTTCCATTGTCCATGTGCTAATCTGTCTCCTAACACCTTCATGTTGTTGTGTTTAACAAGAGGAAGAGATACTCCTAACTACCCCGATCACTCCTTGAGGGGACTGGGGGGGATATAGGGTCAGGGGTACCTGATATTGACACAGATACAACAGGTTAGTATTTGAATTGTATTTAATCATTCAGGAGGCAACTGAAATGATTCCAAAACATGTATTCTCGGTAGTTCTAAGACCTGTTTAGTGTATTATCTAATGAAGTTCTGTTGCTACCAAACATACCTACATTTCACTACAAAGTTCTGTTCTGCAATGTTGTGCAGAGGTGTCCAATCCTGCTCCTGGAAGGCCACTATCACGAAGAGCTCCAACAAATCTGCCTGGAAGTTTTTTTATTCCTCTTGAGGACCTTGATTATTTCAGTTGTGTTTATTTTGGTAATGAAGCTAAAAGGAGCTTTTACAACAGAGGAACTTCTCATAGTTCCTAGAGCTATTGGCGGAAGTTCCCGCTTTTTTGTACGTTCGCACCCCAGGAACTAGGAACGTATTTAGCTGTAGGAACTCCATTTGAGGGAACTAAAACATTTCTATAGGAAACTTCTAGTGACATACATGTACGCTGACTGGCCAAATGCATATGAAATACCAGCTACCTAGCATTTTTAAAAAGCTGTGTAAAAATATTTACTCCATGAACATGGAAAACAGAAATAACAGCATTTACCTGTTGTCTGCAGCATTGTGTTCTTTTCTTAGCCTCAATGACATGTAACTGCAAGTTGTCATAGGAGATTTAGTCAGATTTTCATACTCTTTCAATTGTGTAAATTGTGCGTTTATATTTCATTTATACTATCACAAAAACAAATCCGATCATGGCATTCTCCATTCATCGGTTACTGACATTTGTAAATGCCGCGAATAAAGACGTCACTGTCGGCTGCTTCAGAGTTCCCAGTGTCGGTACGAATGCAGCCAGGAAAGAGGTCTGAGGGAGAAATTGGTTCTCTAGGAATCACTCTGCTGGCTAGTTCCTAGAACTACGCGATGCGAAATCGCCCATTGTCTGACCTAAAGTTGCCCTCCAGGAGCAGGATTGAACACCTCCACTGTACTGTATACAGCACATGTTAATGTGAAATTTTAAGTCTCTTAACGATATGATGCAAAAGTAAAAAAAACTATTTGCCTCATGTCTCCAAACAGGTGGCTGCTGGCATATGCATCAATGCAGTTTCTATTTTAATATGTATTTGTGTTTTGTCTTCTGAATGCTACCTTTTAATTTGGTGGTAAGGTATGGGTACCTGTATACTCTGCACCTGCTTGGTCGGATCTGTGTACTGTGATGACCTGAGGCTGGACCGTGTTCCTCCCCTTTCCAAAGAAACCACTCATTTCTATGCCCGCTACAACAAAATTGCTAGGATCGGCAAGTCTGACTTCGCCAACCTGAGTATGTTTCATCAAAGGGACAGTCACAGTTAAATTCAAGTCAATATGAAATTGACAAAACTCTTATCAAATCAAGCTCTGCCCTTCATTTGTTTCTAGCTGAATATCTGGTTTCATAAAAATACATCAGATTACAGAAGTAAAATGGGTTGCAAATGATAATTCCTGTTGACTTGAAGCCTAGAGTTCATATAGACAGCAGTTTGTCTAATAGCATTTCATAACCAGATCTGTAAGCTTAAGCAACATTTGATAGCGTTAGCTCAATGCTAAAATGTGAATTTGATGTTTTCATGAACTACACTGAATGGTCTTTTTGTCTTCTGATGTCATAAAGACAAATTAAAGAGGATCGATCTGACTAGCAATGGCATTTCCAGGATTGATGATGATGCTTTCTTTGGCCTTCCTGCTCTGGAGCAGTTGGTATTACGAGAGAATAACATTAGACAACTTCCTGCTCTGCCACCCTCTATGACCCTTATTGATGCCTCTCTCAACCAGCTGGGCAGCATTGGCATTCAGAGAGAAGCTTTCAAGGTAAAAAAATAAAAGCAATAATGTGAAGTTTAATAACAAATCATTAATCCCATCTTTAGCCCATTCGTTTCTAAGCTTCTAAGAGTCCACATTCTATGGGAGTTGCTGCTATTACTACATTTACATTTATCAGACACTTTTATCCAAAGCGACTTACAATTGCATTCAGGTTATACATTTTTCATCAGTATGTGTGTTCCCTGGGAATCGAACCCACAACCTTTTGCGCTGCTAACGCAATGCTCTACCACTGAGCCACAGGAACACTATTCAACACTATTACTAAATGTGTTGAATGTACCTTAAATAACTTAGTTTGACAGGATGGTCATCAGCTCATGTTTTCTGTTTCCAGGACATGCCAGGGCTAAAGTACCTTTACTTGACAGACAACAGCATAGACCACATCCCGGTTCCTTTGCCTGACAGTCTGCGCTCTCTGCACCTACAGGTACCTGTACTCCCACCTCACTAGTGCCACCTTGTGGACATATATGGCACTTGCCACCTAACTGAAAAGATTGACATTTGTGTATAGATTTTAATTTAAAGAGCTAGTTTACTTTTAAGAAGTCATCCTGGTTATCAGCATAATGCTCTTTAATGAACATTGACAAATTTTCTGGATGCTACATTGAAAACACGTTTTTTCCATTCAGAATAACAATATCCAAATGATGCATGAGGACACCTTCTGCAATCCACATGACTTGAATTACATCCGCAATGCTCTTGAGGATATTCGCCTGGACGGTAATCCCATCAACCTCAGCAGAACCCCACAGGCCTACATATGTTTGCCACGTATCCCCATTGGTGCCCTTATTTAAGCTGAGAAAACGCACACTCAAATGCACGTGTACAAAACTCACACGTATGCACATGCATCAAAACTCCTCTGTGCGTACCTCTCTCTCTCTCTCTCTCTTTTTACTTGGGGCTCAAGCAAACACTTGGATATGAATGGCTGTCTTTAAAGGAGGTTGGCATAAATACATAAACTTACACTCTCACAGGAGTTCTGGTGGACACTTCTAACTCTACGCTGCTTGTGTTTCTACCATTTTACACAGTGCATACTTTTCATAATGTAGGTGGTTTGTAATCTTATCTAGATTTATGACGTCTCAAACACACACACGTGTCTAGCCTCATAAACTATCTCTTTTAGAGAAACAGAGAACCATGCATAACTCCGAATGTTTTTTTATTTATCAAATACTAATGAACCTTTGAGGAAAACAAGAT
This sequence comes from Gymnocypris eckloni scoliostomus, assembly GCA_027564155.1. Classification (NCBI taxonomy): domain Eukaryota; kingdom Metazoa; phylum Chordata; class Actinopteri; order Cypriniformes; family Cyprinidae; genus Gymnocypris; species Gymnocypris eckloni. Next base: position 13,785,408 of record CM050432.1, on the reverse strand, counting down.
GTCATTACTTTACAAGTGCAAATATGAACAAAACCGCACAAAACCCCTCTTTTTGTGTGCTGTACTGGTTGCCTGTTTGGGGCTAGCTGCAATAGCCAGCCAAAATAGTTTGAATATGTTTGTTTTGTAAATTAAATATCAATATTCATATGGAATTTAACTATTGTTTATCATTATTAGCATGAACTAATTGAAGCTGGCGCTCAATTAATTTTTTTGAAAGGTAAATTTGACTAATGCAATAAAAAGCATTCTAACAATAAATTTGTTGTAAAGTCTGTACTGTAATATAAATATATATAAGCTGTTTTTTTTAAGAACTGCAATGTTTTGGTATATCACAATTCAAGCTGTTGTTATGACCAATGGGCTTCAAAATGAACATTTCAGAACTGTTGTATTGGCTGAGGGGTTTGAGAATGAATGGGGGAAATATTAGCTCAGCATTGTGTGTTTTGTATGGAAATAATCATACCTGAATAAAGTTTTCTGATGACCTCTCCAAAATAGAGGTGGCTTAACCTTTTCATTGTTAGCTTCAAAGGAATGAAAGCAACACTTATCGCTCTCTTAAACAAGCATAGCTATTCACATTACAAAACCAATCACAGAATTCACTTCTGGCAACAGAAAACGGTTTTACTTCAAACAGAAGGTGTACAAAAATAATGACATATACATAATGGGTCCCGTTCAGAACATTTAGTTCCATTTTAGAAGTTCTCAATGAGCTTTTCAAACAGGTTGAGGAATTTTGCCTCCTCTCTAAGGAAGCCGGTTCCATCACTAAGGGAATTGAGGTATTAGTTCCTTCTGTATTATCGTTCAGATAAGCCGTCTGTTCCGCTTTTTCCATCCCACGCTGCTGCTCTAGGATGGCACGCTCTCGTTCAAGTTTTGCCCTTTCTCTGTCGAGAATCGCTCTTTCCTTTTCCAGCTGAGCTCGGATATACTCCACAGAGGCCCTGTCTCTCTCCACAGCTGCCTTTTCTCTCTCCAGAGAGGCCCTGTCTCGGTCCAATGCTGCGAGTTCTCGTTCCACTCCTGCTCTTTCTCGATCTAAAACCATCTTTTCCCTCTCCAGGACCATCCTCTCGTATTCAATAGCGGCTTTGTCGCTCTCTAGGATGGCCCTCTCATGCTCCATCTCATCCCGGTCTCTGTCCAGGTCTGCCCTGTCTCGCCCCATCTCTTCAGACATCATATCATCCTCTTCGACGAACAGCTCGATCTCGCTTCTGTCCGGCTCACGCGTTCTCTTGCTCCTCTTGCGCGTGGTGTTGTTCGGGCGATACTCGCTGTCGTCGCCCACTGTAGAAGTGTCTAGAGTGACTTCACTTCCCGTGAGTCTACCCTCCACAGCGTCGTCCATGAGGGAGAACCACGGCCAGTTAGTGGGGTTCACCGAGACACCAGGTGGGGGATTCTTCATTTCCTGGTACACCAATACAAACAGTTTAAGTAGTGAGCAAGCAGAGTGCACAATCATGCAGATTAGGGATGTAGAGTGTAATAACACAGTATGATGTTCAACATTATGTGTAATTAATTATAATATCAATATATAATGGCATTTAATGGTGTTCAGATGTTTATAATTATTACAATAAATTACATGTGTAACCCTGGAGCACCAAACCAGGCATAAGTAGCAGGGGTATATTTGTAGCAATAGCCAACAATACACGGTATGGGTCAAAATTATCTATTTTAGTTTTATGCCAAAAATCATTAGGATATTAAGTAAAGATCATGTTCCATGAAGCTATTTTGTAAATGTCCTACTGTTAATATATCAAAACCTTAATTTTGATTAGTAATATGCATTGCTAAGAACTTCATTTGGACAACAATATTGAGATTTCTTTTGCACCCTCAGATTGCAGATTTTCAAATAGTTGTATATCAGGTAAATATTGTTCTAACAAACCATACATCAATGGAAAGCTAATTTATTCAGCTTTCAGATGATGTATAAATCTTAATTAAAAACTAAATGATCATTATGACTGGTTTTATGACTGGAGTTAATTTGTGTAACTTTAATTAATGTAATGTGTATTTATATAATACATTCATGCACCATACTTTTGAGTATATAATGAGGTATATAAATTGTATTCATTATATAGAAAGTTTACTTTATTGCATTCTGAAGTTTAATATTAAAATGTAAGCATATAATATATTCATAAAAATATTAAATACATTTTAATGCTACAATTATATATATATATATATATGAAGAGCTCTTTTCCAAAACGCGATAAACGCCAAATTGAAAAAAAATGAGTTTGTCATGCCATTTTGCTGTGTACTGAACCTATTCACTGCTCCATCAATGTTTCATGCCAAATCGCTATATTTCCTTGTTTAAAATGTACTGCAAGATGCAGTTCTTTTCCAAACCGCTATAAGCGCCGAACCTGTTTTAGCCAAAATGCGATATATCCTCTCGATTAATCAGAATTGCTCGATGCAATCCAACATGACGACGCTTTGAAGCGCTTTGTTTGTGATCAGTCTTCAAAATGAGTGCTTTAAACTCTAATAACACTTTTGAGACCTACACCTGGGGGTAGAAACGCAGACTGGACAAAGAAAATCACAAAAATAAAGGTGGTGTTTAACCGATTGACGCTAGAGGCTGTAGCCTTTGGCGTTCCTTGTTAGAGCATCCGCATCCCGCACCGGAAACCCAGGTTCGAGACCCGCCGGTGTGATGGTGCGGGCGGTTACATCAACACAAGGCTGGTGCAATCGGTTTATAGTATGAGTCCCTAATGTCATATGTTCTCTTTTTTTTAAGACATAAACCAACATTTAAAAAAAGGATGGATTTGTAGCGTTTAAAAAAAAAAAAAAAACTTTGCATTTATAATCGACTATATTGTTGTTTCATTTAACAATCATTGTTTAACATGTTCAGACTGAGCCAACAGACCATTTTAACAGGATAAATTGAATATTAAAAAAATGTATGGGTCTAGGTAAAAAAATGTCATTTTCCTGAAAACTATTAAAATGGATTTATAGCGTTTTGGAAAAGAGCTCTTCATATATATATATATATATTTATTTATTTTTTCTCACACACATTCTGGTGTTTAATATTCAAATTTCATTATATTTGTGACATTTTAATTACTGTTATTTGTAAGTATATAATACTCATGGAATTATACTTATAAAATAATTATTTATATATTCACTATATGAGTGTGTTATTGTTTATATACAGAATGCAATCATGCAAATGCATAAATGTATCTGTTATATACAATTAAATATATTAAAATGTGTAATAATTTTAATAATTTAATTATTTATATATTACAGCCTTTACAGGACACTATTGTAAGATTGAAAGGTTTGTGGAGTCCTTAGTTGAATGAGGTGTTATAAATATGGGCAATATCCAATATTTGCTTATCTGTGGGACAGAGTGGAGAATTACTGAACACTCATAAGACGGCATTAGCATACCTTATACTTCATCTTAAGATTTTCCCATTTCCTCCTGGCTTGGCTGGCAGAAATCTCCCTTTGCAGACCCAGCTCTTTCAAGATGGCCCTATGGCACAAAGAAATGCATACTTTACACACTAATTGCTGCAGGCTCTTGGCATAAACATCTGCTGTATGCTTCTTTATTGGTGCAGACTTGAATGTGTGTGTATGCATGTGTAACTGTCTGCTGGTGGTGACTGGTTTACCTATAAGCCAGAGTTGAAGAATTTCTCTTTCCAGTGAAAAGTGAGTCGTTGGTCACGCGCAACTTCACGAATCTAACGAATTCTTCATTTGACACTTGAAGCGCGCAAACACACAAATAAACACAAATGCAGATATTAATAACGGTAGGATACGTGATTTGTATAATGCAATTCAATTTATGTGGCCAGCTCAATGTTGAACTGCTAAAATAAGACCGTCAATGAAATGCATTGGGACTTTAAATGCATGCAATTAATTGCTACTCACTTTTATAAATGAATTCTGCATGATCTGTGCCATCCTTAATGTCCTCAGAGGGACTCTGTACAGTGTAAAGTTCGTGGTCCATACTTGCGTCTGTTGTCTTTGAGTCATCAAGTGTGCTACTCATGGCGCTAGTGCACAAGCGAAGGGCACTAGGAGAGAAAATGGAGGGTTTACGTTCATTTCTTCTGCTGTTTATTCACTGTGGTCCGAGTGTGCATACCGCCCCCTATTGGACCTGTAAAATCGCAATGTAATAAGTCCGGGGAAAATAGTGTATAATAGCATTAAACATTAATTTGAAAATTAGAAATGTATATATTAGCGTAAACCTTTAAAAATGTGGAATTGATATAGAAACCTGCACATTTTGCCGATAATGAACATGATATAGTTGGTTTGTTCACGTCGTATGAAGTACTTTAAACAAATATGCTTTATTATTATAGCCTACAATTTTAACGGAAGCATTCGTATTCTACCTTTACTTGTTTACAAACAATTAAATGACTTTCGAAATCGTCTCTTCGTAAAACTGTAGTTTCGCAGTAGGGGCAGTGATAATGTAGTGATGCTCGACAGTCAAATCCACATCTGTGAATAGAGAAACCTACAGAATGAACAATGGTATATAATGAAACTATTGCGTAACAATGTCGTATGTATATTCAAGAACAACACACTGTATGTGTACGCACCCTCGTGGAAAACTGCCCTGTTAAAATGTCGTGTCATGCAGTTTTATTTTGTCTTTTCTGGTAGATTTAAATACAGCCTCAGAGCAAAAGGCAATGGAAACCACTGCAGCACGTCGTGCATTGATGTAAGGGGGGCAGAGAGTGGCCTTTCTGAATCGTTATATGTGTCTAGAAGAAAAACAAGACTGCAAATTAATCCTCCAGGACTTCTAGTCGATATTGTACTTTATAATAGTACAATAGGGGAAAGCTGGGTATTATAATAATGCCCCGTGCAAACTAAAGTACCACCAATGTTTATCTATAAATTCATCCATAAGCATAATATTTCCATCACTAGGAACGCGAAAATCATCTCGTTTTGTGTCCGCTGTCGTGGTCTCAACCCCGTCTATGTCTACTCAATGAGCAGCTAGTGTCGAGACCAGATGTTGCGCGTCTGTCTCGTAATGTACCATTAGAATCGACAAAAAGCACAATATACTCACTAAGATAGGACCAGATGTGCTCTCTTTCATTTTTACATTGTCACTTGTCATGTTTACTAACTCGAGTCCCGAAACTGTTGGCCACTAAAACTGCTGGCGGTGCTATATTGTAAATGGCGGTGCAGTAATGCAAATACGCCTTCGATGCAGACAAGTCACTTTGCTCGATGAGAGAGTGTTTTTGTATGCAGGGTCAAAATAACTAACATCTCACACATTTGGGTGGTTTTCTGGTGAAAAGGCTGACGCGAGTTAAGTTTTGTTTCGCAGATAAATGTATTTTATTTTTCGTAAGTCTCTCCGATACAAAGGTGGCAGCAGAGAGCTACAGGTTCTAGCAGATGTTTTTAAACATGGACGTTGCGTTTACGTGCTGTGTGGGAGAAACACCGACATTTTGAAGCGGTCAACACGGAGATTCCGTGTGCAATAAACAGCTTTTGTTTGAGAAATGACACAAAGCGAAGATAAATACACACAATGACTTGTATTTTGGAGTTTGCTAGAAAAGGTGGATTATTCAATCTGAAACAGTTACTGACGGTCTCTGAACTAATCAGACTAACTTAATCTAATGTAAATTAACACAGAACAAATTATTTCAGTTCATGTAAAGAAGTATCACGCTTTTAAATTAAACGAGTGTTTTCACAGTTTAAGTGGAACAACTTTTAATTTTAGAACTCCTTTTTAATAATAATTATAATATATTTAATTTATATTGTGACATTTCTTTAGAATGTTAGCCTGCTTTATGAGATATCGGTCAAACATCTCCGTCTAGCACGTTTAGACAGAAAAACGGTGAAAAAGTGCCATGAAATACAAAATCGTGTTCTGAGTCTATTGGGAAATATGCAAAGTTGATGTTTGTCAAACCAAATAATTTTATTCTGTAAACAAACAATTCGTGATTTAGTAGTAGATATTGACCCTTTCAGTGTGGTGACTCACAAAATATTCAGTAGTCTAGGCGTGAAAATGCTTGCTTGTGTACCTATTGTATTTTTTATAAGCTTGTTTCTAAAGTTTCTAAGTCATGCTTGAACAGTTGCTAACGGGGCACTATGTGTTCATATCAGAGCGCCACTCAACACCACAGAAGAAGACGAGATCAAAGCTGATTCGCTGGAAGCGAAAAACGTCACTTCCGCGAGTTCCTTAAGTACGTGATACGCACGTTCATAGCCACGTTCTTCATTCGATCGTTGACGAGTAAGCAGCTGGAGCTTGTCTCATTTGCGGGGGGCTTAAAAGCTTTTTTTCTTCAGTTTTAACCGCTAGATAATTGTTTTTTTAAATCAATTGCATTTGGTTAACCAAAGACTGTTTTTTTGGAAATGTGGCTTGAAATCACGACAATGAAAGGAAACTACCACAAGGACATCAAGGCCGCGCCTGATCACAAGAAAAAGTGGTCCAAATCAAAGAGGACATTTCTGCGCGCAAAATGGGTGAAAGAGGCGAAAGGTCCGCGTTTGGTCGGCCAGGAGACCACCGCTGAGTCCGGACCGTATCGACGGTAACGTTACAGCTAACGTTAACGTTACGAGCAATCAAAGTTACGTACCATCTGTAGCCATGGCACCGAGAAACACAACGCAATATTTAATGGACTTGGTGTACGCTGAGCGATTAGATGTTTGTGACGTAAGCCATGATTTCTCAACGCAGACTAATGTCTCATCAGATGAGAGCTTTTTCTCAATGTCGGACTCTGATTACGACAGATCTTTGGACTTTCAACAGAGAGACTTCGAGAGCGTGTTCTTCAGGAATGAAATCTGACCCGTTTCCGAAACCTGACTTGATTTCGTCGGAACGAGATGACTGGGCAGCTGTCAACCCCATAGACAGTAATATGTGCGTGACAATGCCAGTGCTTTCATTGTTAGCCCTGTAAAACATGTAATCGTATCAGACAATGTTTATTGAAGCCTAGGCGTTCAACACAATGCTTTTGAGGTGCTTGTTACGAGTTGAATGTGGTTTCATTTGTCGGCTCTCCTTGTTCTCACAGCATTGCGCAGACTCCAACTCAGAGAGGCGGAACGCTCTGCGTCACGGCTGCGTGATGAACGCGTACACCACGCCCCGCCCCCAGTACCGGCCACCACCACGTGGCCTGCAGGTAAACCCGCTCCACCCTTTGTGTACGCGGTGTAAGAGCGCTGCAGTAGCGTGCTGTCACAGTGTAATTACTGAGAGATGTGCATGCATTGTTCTGCCAACGGATGCATGTGTGTTTTGGGAGACTTTTACAGGTTGCTGATCCTCCTCGGTGGATCTCAGCTGTCTGTGCAAACCCACCCAGAGCCTTGGGACAAAGCCGCATGGCTGCCTGCTCCTCGCTGCTGGGTAACCGTGGTAAATGTTTGAATGTCAATCTACACAAGTGCACTCAGAGCTTCAACTCATGTGATATTGAGATACGTTGAGTACTTTTGTAAATATTGATTGTATTATTTGTTTTGTTTTATTAAACATGATTGTCTACACTGCATTCCGATATATGGTTATTTACCAGATAGCAACCAAATACACTACATGTGCTGATATTTTTAAGGTTTATCAAGTTGGCACAAGAGAAGGCTTCACACCATATGAGCTCCTCGTTTTCATAGACCAAGAATGCTTATAGAACAGTTGTTTATAGCTGGGTACTGCAAGATGACTTGAACAATAAAATGACACCGAATGCGCTAGCAGATATTTCTTGGATTGTTTTTATACATGCTGTACTTTTGAAGTCACAATCAGTCACAGCACAATTGGGGCCCTTGTTTCTTGAGGACTGCTGCTGAAGAATGATGGAGAAGAAGATGGGTAACTTGTTCAGGTGACCACAGATAATGAATAACCGATGAAGTAGGGGTGTCTTTTTTGTGTATAAAGTATGGTAAGAATTAGCATAAATGAGAATTTGTTCCTTGAATTTATACAGTAAACGTGAACTGATCAGGCACTGATGAAATGCTCCAAATTACCAGTGTTGTTGTTAATATTTTTTTGAAGTACTATTACACTTTTTACTCTGTCATGACATTCTTGCTTGGGGAGGCTACACTGCTTAGCTGACTTAAACTGGATGTGGCTTATCAAGTTGGGGCCTGTACCATGATGGTATATGAACAAATTCAGAGTTATGGGATATGTTTTGTAGTTGACCAAAGCACTCCAATCTGGCTTTGTTGGTACCATGCAGCTGATCATCAACTTTCTCTGTTGACTCGGGCTTGATCCTGAGTTAATGGCAAAAGTGTCATTGATTCTACCACTTATTTATATATATGATCTGTATATGTTTATATTCATTTAAAATATATGCTTTACATAATTGTTAAACTAAAAGTGCTTGTGTTTAATGGAGTAATGATGATATCATATCGTATTATAATTATATAAATCATATGTATATAAATGTAATTAGCATTAAAGCCAGTCAATTTGGTTTCATTTTTTTAAGTACTTCGTGTTGATGTTTAATTTGTAGGAAGGGAAGCTGGGGGAGTGGAATTTTTGTCATTTTTCTGACATGTCACTTTGCTCACATCTGATTGGTCCAGTTTCAGTTTAAGATCTCGAAACATAACCTGCAGATTAGATGTGGAGTGCAAGTTACCATGGCACTGAACGCAGCTAAAAGCCAAGCCAATTTCATGGTACCTAAAACCCGGATTGGTGCAAACTAAACTGAAACTTACCTGGCTAGCCAGCAAATCTGGCTTCATGGTACAGGCGTACTAACAAAGTACTATTCATATACAGTGCATGAAGATGTGGAAAACCCAAAGGGATTATTTAGGGCCTCCACCTTGACAATAAAAACAAAAACCACTAATAAAATAACAAAAAGAGCTACATTACAGTAACAATATATGTAAATGACTGCAAATTGATTACAGCATGTCAAAAAAACTATTAAAATACTCCAAAAACAAACTATGGTACATTAAATGCATTTAGAAGCAATTACAAAGCATCCGTTATACATTTTTTTTGTATAATATTAAAGAGGAATGTATTTTTGCTAGATGGGATCAACTATTCCATAATTGAATACCCCTACAGTTTATACAAGTGTGAACTTTAGGAAGATAGGAAGACATACTAAATTGCTCTGGAATGTTACACTTGAATATTTTATGTACATGAAAACATATATTTGAAAATTATTCATATTTAGTAGCCATTTATTTGCCACTTGAGGCACCTCTATAGTAATTTTTTAATAAATCCTTAGGGTATAGATTTAACAATTTATATATTTGTTTTAAATTACGACTTTGATTCACTTCTATTGTAAGTGCCTCACTTTAGTTTCAATTTTGTTCTTTTTATATATATATATAAATTAAATACATGTTTTTATGAACAATATTATGCTGGTCTTTACGTTGTATTGAACCCACAAGATTCGCCTGATCATAATTATTTCAGTTTACACAAATGACAGCCAGAAAAAAAGTCTAGATCCAAAACAGCTTTGGGACGGACTGAAACATGGTTTGAATGTTTTGGAGAATCAGCAAGAACTGTGTGTCGTTGAGTCAGCATGGGATGAAATCCCCTAGCACTGTTTCAAGTGCCTTGTTAGAATTATACAAGCTAATCTAGAATCAAAACATGTTTCCTGACAAATATTCACTATTGGACAGAGCAATATATGGGTTTTAAATAGGCGCACAAAGCACTTCATCAAATGAAATGCAAACAAGCTGCGGATCAGCACATCTGCTAATTGACTCTCCTGACATGTGATTGCTTTGAGCACAGGAACACCTTGTTCCCTTCCTCACCAACAGCTCTGTTTTTGGCACAAGGCGGTTTAAAAACCATGTGGCAAATAGGTGCAATGTCCTAACTGGTTTTCACCACCAGGTGGCCCTAAAGTGCCACAGTAGAGTAAGGCCCGCCAGGGTAAAGCAGTACTCAAGGAAGGTTGACAAGAACAATGTGTTGATAATCTTAGTGCCACATTTAGATTACAGTGCATGGCATTTGTTTGTGAGGGGCATGAAGCAATGGAGGAGACCCGGGACAAACCTCTCAAATTACATAGCCCATGAGGACATACCTCTTTGTCAATGGAAGGAATGAAGAAACCCACACAAGACAAGGTCTGTCTATATTTCTCCATGTTTCTCAACTCTCTCTGGACTTTAATAGGCCAAACTTTAAGTGTCAGTCTTTTTTTTCTTCATTTTATGGTGAGTGTTTCTCACACTCCGACAGTCCTTAGTGTCAGCTCAGTTGCCCCGTCTGCCAAAAGTAATAGATGAGACAACTCGTCCCTGGCCTACTGTGTGCTGTCAATGAGATGACGGCAGAATACAAGACTTGTGTATTATGATTGATATGGAGCCCTCCAGCCAGGCCACACTGCCAGTCTATTGATTAGTCACCAGCCTGGTCTCATGAGAGGGCCTGTCCCCTTGGTCATCCATCATACAGATTTTCTCCTGTTTTAGACAGACAAGAAAAGTTGCCTGGACAAGCTTCAATTTGAAAGAGCAGGTGCACCCATTTAGAAAATAAATATTTATATATAATCTTATCTGATTTGAGTGAATAGCACACTTCATTTAGGTGAGATAAAGTCATGCTGGCCTGAGCTTCATGGGATTTTAAACTTAAATGTAAACTAAATAGGCTGTTATCTGTTATCTTTCTTGCTCTTAATGATCCCAGTCCATTACCTTTCACAAAACCTGCGGGTTTATAAAGATTTTTTTTCTTCTAAATGATGTAATCAGTTACAAAAACACTGTGATTCACTGCCTGTTTCAAAAGGCTAGTTTTTAATGGAAGTGGAGTTTACTTTATTCCATTAATGACACCTAAAGGTTCAAATTAGTCTGAAGATTGATGACTCAAGGCAAACCATTTATCAAATTGGTAATTGGGTAAAGATGGGAAGTTTATCCCACACTGAAATTGGCAAATCTGTTTGACATTCAGTTTACATCAAATCAAAGTCATATGTTTGTCATATGTCATATTTGTCCTGTCTTTTGAGGTCAAACTGGGATTCTCTAAGCAAGCCATTATATTGTTTGTTTTCCAACTTTGCATTTCTACTGTTTTGGCAGATGTTATAAGAACCAGGGAAAATATGTGTGAATCAGCTGTTTGGTGCTGGACCAACTGACCACGACTTCCGTACAAAAAGATGAAGGTAAGACCCCAGGAAGAAATGCGATCTTTCTATTTTGTACACTTAAAACAACAACAGCAACAAACTCAAATATTGCTGCTTGCGCATGCTTGTACTGCTTGTAATTAAAATGCAACACAATTTTTTTAAGTCAGTTTAATAACATCAATTTACTTTCAGCAGTTGATTTAAATTGTAAATTAATTTAATTTGAGAAATTCATGTTGAATTGATAAATAATTTAATCTGAATTGTCATTGCATGAACTGGTTGGGGCTGGATAGGGCAAGTAAATATTACAATTAGTTTAAATATTGCTTAAATAATGCTTGGTATTCATAAAATATGCATGTCTATAGACAGAGAAAGCGGCACTTTGACCTTCACAGAGACAGGAAGAGACCGGTGCCTGTGGCGTTGTGGTTGGACACACCCACGGAGTGGACTCTGTTCGGCCGAGAGAAAAGGTCACAGAAATGTCATGCACTCATGTCCTTGTAAGTTTGATCAGACTTGATAAAAGCAAACCTGCTGCTTGGTTTCTTCCTGCTGTACTTTTCAACATCCGTAATAATACCACAGCAAGCATTTGATCTATGTTGCTTTAAATGTTAGCTGTGATGACTCGGCTAACAACCGTTGTGTTAATTTTGCATTGAAATTAGTGTTTTGATTATTTCATGTGACAGATGCAACTGGAAAAGGGGAGCTCTGTTCCTCATGTTAGTTTACAGAAGGAAATAAATACAAGGGTAAACATGACAAGTATGCTTTGATATGGCTATATGATCATTTACACAATATGCACAGCAATCTGAAGTATCTATTTTGCCAGAGTCTTGCCAGATTTATGCTGAATTTGGAATGACATGTTGCCATTATAAATAGACCCACTTCATAAAGCTGTTTACAATTTTTTAATAAGGCACCAATTGTTGGAAACAAGCAATATTGTTGGAATCACTTTAATGTTTTTTTACCCCAGCTGTTGAACGCTAAACACATTGATGTTGACAGACACTCAGAATCCATCCAAGCATTTAAAGCAGCAGACAACATCATGTGCAGCACACACTTAGAATAAACAGAACACAATTGTGCGTTGGTCTGTATGCTAAAGGTGTTGTTATATAGTTCACTTTATAATTATTGTTCTTGGTGTGTAACGGGCCTTTACTGCAGTTTTTAGAGTCACATGATCTTTAAAAAAAATCTAATATGCATAATTGGTGCTCAGTTATTAATAATGGTTCTTATTATTATCAGTGTTGAAAACAGTTGTGCTGCTTTGTGGAAACCAGGAAAATAAACCAATAGTTCAAGTGAGGATAGCAAAATATACGTAAGCTGTGACATATACCCCAAAAAACTTCATAAACTGTGGACTACCAGTAAAACTGATACAAATTTGGGACCTAAAGTTATTCAGAGGCTTTGACCTGACCATGTTTTGCCGAAGTGTTTTTTCTTTAATTGCTAATGCGACCTTTTCACACTTCTTTCAAAAATCTTAATTCCAGATGTTTGAGTGGTGGGTTAGATGTATTTAGTGTCACTGATGTACCTGGAAACAGGTGTGGAGCAGGGTAAGGTGTGTAGGGAGTCAAAAGTCAATGGTTTACCAGGACCTTTCACCCCATGTTCAGAGTCTTTGAAGCCGTCTGAGATACAGGTGTGATAAATGACTCTTCTGAGATTTGGGTCAACTGACAAATTGATATTGAGTTGAATGCTTTGAGCTCAATATTTTACCTTGACCCAATTGAGGCCCTAAAGCTTGCTTGCTGTGACCATTTTAATGAATTTCTGTAGCTGAAATAGGCCACGGGTGAGTGGGGCAGGTTTTTTTAAGTGAGCGTGCGCACCTCCGGGAGCATCTCTCTCCTTCAGCCTCATCTCATTAGTCAAACTGGGCAGTTGCAGAGCTGTTGTGTGTCACATCTATTTAGGTCCCCCTAAACTCCAAAGTGGCCCCTCAACTTATCTTCCTGTATTCTCTATTTCCCCTCTCACCACCCAGGAGATAAGGTGCAGGAGTTGCGATTAGCCCCTGCCTCGTCATCATCAAGGAGGCAGGTTGCAAAGGAGGAATCGGACATTAATGCGGTCGGCTAACTGTGTCAAGGATGCAGGAGAAGCCAAACCTGGTACAGTTCACCTGTGAGAGACCTGAGAGCACAAACGCAGAGAGGAACTGACACACCACACCAACTCTTCCTTAAATTAAAGGTTATGGTTCCCCAAAAATGAAAGCTTGTCATTGTTTACTCACCGTTATTTCGGAATGCAAAAATACTTTGTATAACATTTTCATATGGATCATTTCCATACAATGACAGTTGATAGTGATCAGGCTGTCAAGCTCCAAAAACTCAACAATGGCACAATAAAAGTATTCTGTTGGCTCTATTTCTTCTGAAGTTATATGATGAAAAAGATGGCAATTGAAATAAATATTCTATTTTTAGTATACCACCATTTAAAAGTTTGGGCTCAGTATTTCTTTTAAATATATGTTAATAAAATAAATTGATATGTATTAAGCAAAGCTGCATTAAATTATTCAAAAGAGACCATGAAAACAAAGAAAATATATTATGTTTTAAATAAATACTGTTCTGTTGAACTTTCTATTCATCAAACAACCCTAAAATGTTGATAAAAATAATTTCAACATTAATAATAATAAATAAATACAAATTGAGCACTAAAACAGCATACAGCTATACTGGCGGATCATGTGACACTAAAGACTGTAATGTAAGTCTGTAGAGTAATAGCTGCTGAAAATTCAGTTTTGCCATCACAGAAATATATTAGATTGAAAATATATGTATTTTATATATTTTTTATATTTTAAAACATACAATAAAAAACTGTTATTTTAGGTTATAATAATAATGAACAATGTTACTGTTTTTACTTTATTTTTGATCAAATAATGCAACTATATTGAGCATATGAGATCTTTCAAAAATCTTATCAGACTCCAATCTTTTGAACTTTTAGTGTACCTGTAGCTGAGGTGAATCTTATCAGTGAATAATGACTAAAATATCAGTCTGTTTCTCACACGAAGCTGTTGCATGACTTTAAAAAACAAACTATATAGTGCAAAAGTCACATGGACTACTTTTATAGTGTTTTGTGTATTTTAGGAGCTTGACAGATTTGTAAAGACATGAGACTTCAGTTTTTGGTGAACTATTACTTCCACCTGTATCAGTTTCATAGCCGTAAAACCTAAATAATGTACAAAACTAATGTTTTTAAGTTTAGTTTCTGCACGCTCATTGCATGAAAGCATCTCATCACTCTCATTGATTTGTCCTTGAGTCGTGTAACCTGTCCCAAACCTGGAATGTGCATGTCATCCGATCGCATAAAGCCCTTTAGAGAGTTGGAAGAGCACAGACAATGGTCCTACTGTTCAACAAAAGACATTGCTCTGTTGATAGAGTCGGATATGCGGTACCTTCTTTGGAGTCCTTTGTGTAGTTACACCAAATTGTTCAATGAGAAGGTGAAAAGGAGAGGACCTCACTGTGTGAGTGTGCCTACAGACTAGCCGCACGAACAGTTTTCAGTGTGATTTAAACCAAAGAAGCAGCAGTTTGTGATTCAGAATTTGTTGCTGGTTTGAACAAAGTTATTGAAACAAAATAGTTTTAGAGATTTTGATCCATGAACCCACCTTGGGTTGATGCTCATCTTCTATTTAAGTCAATGACTGCATGTACCTCCTTTTAGTGCTGTTGTGTAAACCAAGACACTCGTCATACAAATATGAATCATTATTGCTAATCAGAGTGAGAATTCACACTTGAGTCTGACACCTTATAAACACACTGATGTGATCCAAACACTGGCACATTTGTCTTCCACTGCTGGTCACCTGTCTCCAGCACATAATCTTGCATGCACACTCTGCTGTTCCCTTCTTAGAAACCAGACAAAATCCACCCAAGTCTTCCCAGAATCATCCCGTCGCACACTCGGAATGAGAGAGATGCTGTCGTAGAAGGTCTAAAAACAGCACTTTGTTGAGAGACAGACAGTAGCTGGCTGTTGATCAGTTCAAACACGATGACTCTCAGTAATGCATCCATGACCTGGATCTTTGATTCGTCTCTGTACCTCAGCAAATGGAAGAGTCGTGACACATTTTGTTTGCTTTTCTCTGTTTGCTCCTGTGCAGGGAGGGAGATGTCATGAGTGAGAATGAGGCTTGTTTTATTTTGAGCTTTGGTGGAGTTTAGTGTGATGCTGTTTGTGTTTGCATCATTAGAGTTGCTTGCTCATATATGATTAAGGGATAATTCACTCAACAATGAAAATGTACTCACCCTCAGGTCATACAAGATGTAGATGAATACGTTTTTTATTGAAACAGATTTGGAGAAATGTAGCATCACTTGCTCATCAATAGATCCTCTGCAGTGAATGGGTGCCAAGTCCAAACAGCTGATAAAACAGTAATCCACACTACTCGAGTCCATCAGCTATCATCTAGTGAAGTGAAAAGCTGTGGCATTAAACTTTAAAAATCACTTATACGAGTCCGTAATCCAAAATACCACTTCCTCCAGTGAAAATGTCTGTCAAAATCCACCAATATATTTGTTTAGAACTTGGTTTGACTCTAAACACTGCTTGATTCTGTGCATATTTCTCTCCTGATTCGGACAAGATTAACCTTTTTACTTTCTGCTTTACAGGATGTTAATTTATTAACTGGAGTCGAATTATTTGTGGATTATTGTGATGATTTTATCAGCTGTTTTGACTCTCATTCTGACGGCACCCATTCACTGCAGAGGATCCATTGGTGAACAAGTTTCCAAATCTGTTCTGATAAAAATTTTTTTACATTTTGGATGACCTGAGAGTAAATTTTCAGTGTTGGGTGAACTATTCTTTCAAACAGACCCATTTCTATTCCAAGTGATCATATATTTCTTTTTGGGCCTATTGTTTTATTTATTTATTATGTGAGCTTTGTATTGCAGCATGCAGCACTTCTGTGGTTCTGTTTCCTTAGGATTAATCACTTTCTTTGCAGCATTCCTCATTTAAAAGCAACTTTGCATTAAAGGGTCAGCTAAATAAATAAATATAAATGTAAATGTCAAAAATAAATAGCCTTAGAATGGACAAACTGGCAGTGTTAGTCTAACGCTCATGTTGAAGGGAAAATCAAGTATAAATAGCCCTAACGCAGACCTCCGAGTCTCTGTATGCGGTGTGATTCTCATCTCGTTAGAGAAGTCAGCCTCTTTAACCTCTATGTAATTACCCAGTGCGCGGCTCCGGCCCACAGCACACAGGGATACGGCAAACCGCAGCCAGCGTGCGTCAGTCAGGCCTTCGTGAAAGTGCCGCTTCAGATCTCTCAGCTGATTACTCATTCCTGAACTCCTACTTAATATTATTAATTCTACATCAGAAGTTTAGTTTGGCAAGCAGAATGTTCCTTTTAACTGACGTATGGCAACCCTGAAATGATCTGCAGGCGTCCTTGTCAACTGTGCTACAGCAGTCATTTGTCAAATAAGGCAATATAAATTCCTGAATGTGTGTTTTTGTGACCTTCTACCTTTTTTCCTCTGCTTTCTGGGTTCTTGTCTTGGTGATGTGCATAAGACTTTTTTCTGTCCCTCCTTACTGTTCTCTTTCCATTCGGGGACATTGCAGAGCCTTGGGAACGGTTTCCATAGCGACCGCAACTGCAGACAAGGAGAGTGTGCTGAGACAGGGATGTGAGCGCACTGGCACTCTCGTCTCTTGTGGAGCGGTGGCCTGCCTCCTCCTCACCCCTCATTTGGAAAATGAGCTGCTATATTTGTTTTTTGTTTTTAAGTTGAGCTATTCATTAATTATTTTCTTGGTTCATTGCAGACATATTGCATCGCTGGTTGCATCAAGATCAAATAATATTACATTTAAAGATATCTTTTCTTAACCGTTTTTTCTTTGTCACCCTTTTATCATCTCCAACATGTCAAATTTAAGATTTTGTCATATTTTAGCTCAAAGAACATTTTGATCATTTTTTAAAACCCTAGATTTGTACAGATACATCAGATATTGTATATTTTATTATATATTTTTTAATAACCAATGTAGTTGAATATACATATCAACATGAATATAAATTAATCAATTTATTTATGTATGTATTAATATATTTTTGTTCATGGCTACATTTGTTATTTTAAAACGCTAGAAGGATCTGTAGAACGCTAAAAACGATTTGTACATGCTATATATTTTATGTTTTTAAATAATCAGTGTGTAATATACAGATCAGCAGTACTAAAATTACATTTTTTTATTTTGTATTATATTACTACATCATTCTGTATGTAAGCATAATATATAGAATATATAAATAAATGTTATATTTATATATAAATTATTTCCATGAGACTAAATATAGGCTAAATATCAGAACAGTCATTTTGTCTGTGCTGACTTAGAAACTGAGAATTAACACTCTTACGTGTTTTGATATTAGCAGAGAGAGTAGTATAGTGCATGAACATGTTTATTTGCCTGTGTGTCTGTCTATACAGAGGTCAAACAAGGATAAACAGGTCAGCTGCAGCGTTCATGTGATCACAGACCCAAAGCAGAAACAGAAACCGTCATCAGATGAAGTAAAGTTGGCATCAGAGAGCAATCGGTGGCAGTGGCACACCTCACTTTAACAGCTCAGAGATCTGGATTTAAGAAGACCAATGCAGCACCCTTAAGGGAGATACATATTTAAATAAGGTTAATGCAGGTCCAGGCACTCTTTGAATCTGAGGAAATGTTTCATTGCCCTTTAGAAATAAGAAAAATCATATTTTCTAGCTGCAGGAAAGAAAAGCTTTTATTCCCACCCCCACACATACATATTCCTGCCTCTGTATTAATTGGTTTGTGCCTCTTCAGCAGCCTTTGGTAGGTTGTGACATGGCAAGGCTCCGTAACTCTGAGCTGTTTCGAACGCTCTGAGTCTTTAATGTAACTCAGTTGGTTTTGATGTGGAGGAGAAGAGAAATGTAGAGATGTGTTTGTGTACTCGGATGCTGTACGCCACTGCTATTTCATCCTGTTTGCAGCAGGTGAAGTGAGGAGTAATTGGCTTGTGAGTTTTAGCAGCAGCTAAACAAGATGGAAAAGAGGTCGATGCAGAGAGAGAGAGAAAGAGAGGCAAGGACAGAACGGTTCACTCCCACCCACCTCAAAGCTGCCATTTCTCACATCACATCATTCTCACAGCTGTAAATGGCCTCCTTTGACGCTTTTCTGTCTAACCACAGTGCCATCCACAGATATATATATATATATATATATATATATGTATTTTGTTTCACACTGGTAAATTTCATTTGACGCATTCTTGAGTAGAGGAAAGACTCATAACGAGGTTCGCCAAAGAGGTTCATCTGCTGCCTTTAGTCCCCCCAAATTTATATTGTAAGATATTTAAAGTCTTTAATTGGTTGTCATTTTATTATTGTTATATAATATAATGAATACTTATTGCTTTTATTTTTATCTTATTCTGTGTATTATCTTATTAAAACAATATTTTTATTTTGACATGAAGTACTTGAGCAATGATAATTGCTTTACTACTACTACTATTATTATTTATTTTTTTAAGTTTGATGTTATTTTAAATGTATTACATTCCCTTTTCTACATTTAGATTAAACATTAACATTGTAAGAGAGACATATCCTGAGATATGTGGTAATGTCACATTGTGAATTGCAAGAAACAGATGTCATAATTGTTTAGTTATTTTTTAACTCTGAATCAAAATAGTATTACATTATGTAAATGCTATAAAAAATATTATTATTATCTCATGACCACAAAGGTCCTAAAGTTATATACTCTCTTATTCTGTGGTATGTGACTACCTCTGTTTTATTTGTAATGAATGTGAGATCCTGCCTGTCAGATTTCTATTATCTCTGCTGTGAGTGCCTCTTATGATTATTAAAATGAGAAATATGTAAATGTGCAGCAGGTGCATTCAAACACATACTCTCATTCGACCAGGCCAAGTGTTTAATCAGTGCATTCAATACTTCACTATTGGACGAGAAGCCAGAAATTCAATTGCATTTCATGGCTCCAATTTTTTTTCTGTTCCTATTTTTATTTGTAAAGGTCAGGCCTCGCAAAATTAACTAACTAGACTGCCAGCATTTGATGGTTATTTGTTTCCCAATTTGGAAGACAATTGAAATCCACTTTAAATGCGTCACTGGCTGAGGTGTTGATTTCCTGTCAAATGCTATCCCAGAAATCTAAATAATTCAGTTAATATTTCTTTGTTTTAAATATTTTTAGTTCCCGTTTAAATCATGCAATTATTTTGGACTTGTGAAAGTGTGTTAAGCCACATTAAAAAAACTGAAATATTCTGATACCATTTTGACTTCAGTTTTTGCACTGGACTTCTAAGTATGTTTAATGAAATTGATATGTTTTCTTACATAAAGCGTTCCAATTCACACCTCGAGGGATGTGTTATATTTGGCATTTGAAGGCTCTGTCCCATAGCCACGGCTCTCTGACGGCAGAGCAACATGTCTCTGAGGACATTACGCACTCTCATGACTAGGCTGGCGTTTGAGCGGCATCAAGGACACTCCATGCACTGAATAACTCTGAAGCAGGTCTCGATCTGCTCCTCTCTCCTTTTCATCACGTTCCAGCCTCCAGGGGGCATCTTTTACCCTTAATGTCCTCGGCTAACAGGTGTCCCATCTGCCCTAAAAATACAATACGCCTGTTGCGTGCAGGAAAATCTTAGATCAGAGCCACCGGGGTCTCACATTTCCACCCCGCTGCTTTCCATTGCACTAGTGCACTGTGAATCTGTGACTCTGAGAGATGCAATTTAATTACTTTTTGTTCGTCTTCTGTATATAAGAGAATTTTAGCCACGGGTTCCATTGATAATTTTGAATGTGGTTTACACATTCTGTTAATTTAATAGAAAATCATATGATTATAATGAGAAAACATTAGCTAAAGTCACCATCCTAAGCATGTAAATGGTTGTTTGTTTAAAATGGGAAATTTCCCCTGATTATCAAAAAGTTACATTCATATTCATTACAGTAGCCAACATCAGATCAGCGGATGGATGAAAACAACATATGTATTACAAATGTCAAAGTGCGTATTCATCATCAACTCTAAATAAAGATGCTATGTAATGTACGCACATATACCTTAATGCACTTTGAACAGTTATTGAATGTTTTTATGCTATTATGGTGTAGTAGCTACAGTATATAATACTGTTTTTGTTCGTACAGTAATTAGATGTAACGGTGATTTTGTTGACAGCATGTAATTGCAGTTAAGGTAATTTAAACACTGATTAATATTTCAACAAAATATGACACTTAATTCCTTTGGAAACTATAAGGCTAGCATAACAGTATAGAATTTGCTCTTTAAAATCAATAGATCAAGAAATCTCAATCAGGAAATAAAATGCATGCATCATAACTGATTCAGTGAAATAACACTGACTGCATATCGACTCAAAGCGTTATTTCCCAGGATTAATACTGTCACTCCAACCAAGATTGAATACATAAGCAGAGGCTTATGTCAATTTCTGCGACTAATTCCTCCTATATATTCATGTTTAATATTTCCTTCATAATTATTTATAAATATGTTTTGTTTTAAGTCGGTTACCTGTGTCAGCAGACACAACCATCTTAACGATTTCTATATATTGTATTTCCTGCCCAAAAAGACCAGAAATATTAACTGAAGTAACAATTAATTTAGGAATATGCTAAAAATGAATCCAGTGCGACTGGACTGACACGATGATTTTAGGTCAGAAAACAGAAATACGGCCACTTAAACACTTCTAGCTTCAATGCCTGCTGTCAGTGTAGAAGTCTGTGAGAAATCCAATCATTTACATAGATCTACAACAGAAGTTTGTGAATTCTCGTCATCACATCGTGCACACTCCTTGGCCTTTCTGATGCATGTTCCCTTGTCTTGTGTTTTATTGACTCTTATTTTGAAGTATTGTTTCTGTTCTGTCTTCCTGTGTTTAGTTCCTGTTTCCTTTGTTGCCTTTGTCTCCAGAGTCACCCTAATTTGTTCTCATGGTAATTCATTTAGTGTCACCTGTTTCTCATTTGCCTCTTGTAACACTGTGTATTTATAGGCCACTGTGTTTCAGTCTTTGTTTGTCGGTCGTTGTCTATACTTCTCATTGTATAGCTAACAACTAGTTGGTAACTTGTCAAGAAGATGAGGTTGGTTTAGGTAAAAAAAGTTGTGAGTTTACATTTTAAAGATAAATTCAAACCAACATGACATTAGCTGTAAAGTTGGCATATGTGTTTAAAACCCTAAAATGAACCACAAACAGCTTTTATAGCTTTCAGAGAAAGTCTGCTAATTGACTTTGTGACTGAACAGCTCTATTTCAATCCCAGTCCTCAGACACAGTGTATTGCTGTTTCTAGCCAGTCTTATCCTTCTGTTTTCCTTTGCGGCAAGAGATTGCACTTTTCTCCATGCTAGTGCTTTCACACCCTTGACTCAAATGTGAGTATGTGCAACGCCATGAGCCCCTTCATTGTGGAACATGTCTCATCCTGTATGCTTCAAGATTTTATTCGTCACACACACAATTATTCAGAATATAACCAGCATTGAAATGTAAGTCAGGTCTGCTCCATGAACAGTGCAATTATATGTAACACAAACACAAGGGAATATACATTAATATAGGTGTGAAAAAATGAAGTGAAAATATGAAGTGAAAATAAGAATAAAATGTGCAGGACCGTATACTGAAGACTTAATAAATAATAATATAAACAGGATTGTGCAAGAAGAATGTGCAAACAGGTTGTACAGGGTATATACATAGCAGCTATACGGATGGTGGAGAATAATGAATCTCTTACTGATTATTAAATGGAGTCATGTTGATGTTATTAGACCGAGTTTGAGTTTAGGAGACTGAAGTCTCTCAGTTTTTGCCATCATGCTCCTGAAGCGCTTGCCAGATGGCAGTAAACAGAAAATGATGGTTACCAGAGTGATTTGAGTCTTTGATGATTTTAGCAGCTCTGCTTTTGCAGCGTTTGAGGTAGATGTCCTGCAGAGAGGGGAGAGCAGACCCTGAGATGCACTCAGCACAACAGAGCTTTGCAGCCATGCGTCATAAAAGCATGAAACATCATCCAAGGTGAGAAGTGCTAACAGTCGGTGGTCCTCACACTCATTTAGAGTCATTCTGGGAATGCCTGACTGAAAATTCAGGTCCAGCTGGAGAGATGGAAATGGCACAGCAGTCAGGAGGCGTTAGATATCCAGGAAAGGGAGGGCAGGGGATGGAGGGATGGAGTAGTTATATCGCTCTCATTAAGCTATCTCTTCATCCTGCCCCCTAATGCTATTCTAATGAGAATCCCACCTGACCCCCTGCTGACTGCACATCAGAGTGAGACCACAGCAGACCTGCTCAAACTCTGTGTTCTTCCCAGGCGGATGTCTAAATACATATTTTGATCTATCCGGCTATTGATTCGAAATCAAGATAATGGCAAAAAAACAAACAAAAAACAATGCTTGCTAGAATGCTCTTTCTTTATATTTATATTTATGAACTGTGTATGATCTATAGCCAGTAAATCAAATTCAATTTAATACCTTCCTACAGTCAAGAGGTGTAAATAGCAAGGATTTTATTAAATAAAATTAGTCCCTGAATAGCGGAGTACATATACACTTATAATTATTTAAAAACACATAGTTTAAAGAGATTTTACTACTAATAATAATAGTATAATAATGCTGATGGCATTAAATCTCATTTTAAATGATAACGCAAGGAAAATGTGTTTGCATGATATTAAAAAATATTAGGGGTGGGTTTGTGTGAGTTTTAGAATTTAAACATGGTAAAACTTTGTGAGATTAAGATAATCGGCAAAAGATACTTATCAGGTTTTCTTTTTATTCCTTATGATCTTTAGCTGAAAATAATTAGCTCTATGACCTTCAGTAAATCAAATATCCAGGGAAATGTGTTAACTATTGTTATGAAAACAATCATGGAAAATATAAGTGAATTCTTATGCTTAGAGTTATGCTTAGCTCAGATTAATACATAACTTATATACAAATACAATTAGTCTACAGCAGTACATTTTACATAAAATTACATAAAACTAATTTTAAAATCCTTAATGTTCCAAAGGTGTGGGGACCTTTTTTAAATATAAAATGTACATGAATAAAATCCTAAGATATCATGTAGAAAATTATGGAAATTTTGATAGATTTTTTGTAGATATGACAAGACAATATTTTTTGTAGATATGCTTGTTTAGAAATTGCTAGAATTTAGTTCAATCTGTATAAAGTAGTAAAAAAAAATATTAGTCATGAATGAATTCAAAAAGCATGAGAATCCAATTAGATATTGCTGATTTATTAAGCTTTATTACTGTAAGATTGTGTTTGTAAAACACTAACTGAATAGATTCTGAGATGGAGGTATGCTTTTCACTCGCTCACACACAGATCATCTCTCTCTCATTCGCTATCCCTCCGTTCTGTCATCCCTTCTTCACAGACTCAAAGGATTATACAATGGAGCATTTCAAATCAAAATGGGATTTTCTCACTGATACTGCACACACACACACACACACACTCGACTCCCTGGACGATGACGTAATCCGGTCGTAGAGCTGGTCCAGACTGGTCAGGCCATCTTGTGCTTTGTAGTGACATGCAACTTGCTGTGCTTTCACATTCACCACATCTCCTAAATTGCTCAAAAGACACAAACACGCACATTCAAAGGCTGCAGGCAGTATTCAATTTGGGTTAAAAGGCTCCATGGATGACAAAGGTTTGTCATTGCGTGCGTTTCTCACATAAAGAGAGTACTTGGTCTCTTTGGGTTAAGTACTTCACCAATTCTGCTGCCAGCAGCGGTCCTGTGGGGTAGATCTCACCCGGGAGGATGCTTGGCACGAATACACTCACACTTGCACACTATCAGGAAAGCTCAAACAGGGCTGCAACAAGTCATTCAATTGATATAGAAAATGATCAACAACGTATTTCATTATCCGTTACTGATCATTTGACTGTTCTGCTGCTTTAAAATTGGGTTTTGATAAAGTGGAAAGCTGTCTGCATTTATATTTAAAACAAAAAGAAATTCACAATGTTCACATATTTAGACACATTTTGATTTTACAGTCTTCAGTTTACAGATTATTTGGAGGGGAACATTGTGAAAAGAAAAACATTTTCCCTATTTAGGTAGTGATATTTTTATGCATTTATTTTATTCAGTTGTCCAAATGACTGCAAAATTATCAATTAAATAAAGAAAATGATTAACAACAAATTTAAATGTATAATATTTAACATATTTTTTGCTTCATAGTGTTCAGTTTGCACATTATGTGGAAAGAACACTAGAGTATTTTCCTTATTTTTGCATTAAGATTTTAATGCACACGTTAATTACTAAATAATTGACTACTAAAATTGATTTTCCCCATTTCTCCAGGTACGTGTGTGTGTTCAGAAGTACCTGCAAATGAGTCTGCTCTGAGCTCTGTTGCCGGGTTTGTAGAGCGTGGCCAATTCAGACTGGAAGATGAGTGAGTGAACAATGTATCAAATGAATGAAAGCCACTCTGAGGCAAACTGTGTATGACAGCGGGCAATTTTGTGTGCGTTTTGGCTAGCCAGGCTCCTCAATTTTCTGCTTTGCCCTACTTTTTCACGCTAGACCTTATATTTAGTCAGCTTGGGAAAACCATTTTGTTAACTGAAGGTAAAATCAATACTGTCTCCTTCTCTGATCCCGGCTGGACGCAGACAGCAGTGGCTTGAGTAGACAAGTTTTGAATTCTCAGTCTTCTTGTATGATATAAAACCATTTGATGCCTTTGAAGCCAAGGTACAAACCTATCTCGTCTCCCCAGGCTCTGGTTTGGTCTGGCGCTGCGTCCATCTGTCCATGTGTATCAGAGGATCAACAATCAGTAACCACATGCCCAAACATATGGCAAGGTAAAGCAGCACAAGGTGGCGCTGTAACTCAGTGCCTCTCTGGGAACAAAGTGTTTATTACCCATCATGCCCCTCTTGACAAAATGTTCTCTGTATCCTATTGATAGGCTGCTAGATTGTGCTCTTCGAATGTCACACCATCTGCCTTGGCAAGTTTTAGCTTTGTGTGTGTGTGTGTGTGTGTGTGTGTGTTGTGAATATTTCATGTATGTTCTGGCTCAGTACAGGTTGGCTCCAATAATCTCTTTAATACACCAGCGGCTCTAGTTACACACAGTCACACTCAGAAATATACATGTAAACGCAAAGGCCCTTGCATGGACAAATGCACATAGTAATACACAAATGTACATACTGTTAGACATGCTTTTAAACGATGGCTCATTTGAGGAGGAGTGTTTACATTACTCAATATAAGATCCTACGCTAACATTTACACTTCCAAGGGTCAGTTTGTTAGTGACACTAAATCATGTTTAAAGTATGACTCATGTTTTCCTTAATGACACCAGTCTGCCATTCTGTCCTCATGCTCACCAAATCTAAGACTTTTTTGCAGTGAATCTTTTAAGAAAAGCAGTGGAATACAAATAGAGCTACATTACCAGCTTGAATAATTAAGATTTTTAAATGTTTTACATTTACATTTACATTTATGCATTTAGCAGACGCTTTTATCCAAAGCGACTTACATTGCATTCAAGTTACAGTTTCTACATTTGATCAGCTCTTGCTTTCCTGAACCCAAGATCTTATGCTTGCTAATGCCATGCTCTACCAGTTGAGCTACAGGAAAGCTTTTTGAAACAAGTTTGTCAAAATTACATATATTTTGAAATATTATTACTATTTAAAAGGACAAATGTCTAGTTTAATATATTTTAAAATGTAATTTATTTCTGTGTTGGCAAAGCTGAAGTTTCTGCATCATTACTCCAGTCTTCAGTGTCACATGATCCTTCAGAAATCATTCTAATATGCTGATTTGTAGTTATTATCAATTATCATTGGTACTCAATTATTAATAATGGTTATTATTATTAATGTTAAACCGTTCTTGCTGCTTATTATTTCTGTGGAAGTCATTATGCATTCATTCAGGGTTGTTTAATGAACCTAAAATTCAAAAGCACACCATTTATTTGAAATACAATTATTTTGGTTGCATTGTAATTGTTTTTACTGCCACTTTTGAGGAATTTAATGTGTCCTTATGGAATTAAAAAACATTTAAAAATCTTTCTTACTACAAACTTTTGGATGGTATTGTGACAGTTTCCACATAAATATTAGGCAGTGCAACTTTTTTCAATATTGCTAATAATAAGAATTGTTTATTGACCACTAAATCAGCATATTTCAACACCTTCATGTCATTCCAAACCTTTATGAATGTTTTTCTTCAGTGGAATACAAAACAATAAAAATGTTTCGTTGTTTAATCAAAATGAATTAAGCCCAGTGTTTTTGGACACATTCAACATATCATCTTTTGTGTTCCACAGAATAGTTATTTTGGGATTTAAAAATGACAAAGGCATTTTTTTTTTTTTTTGAATAACTTGCCCCAAAGACGTCCATTGTGTCTTTTACCTAGAATGACCGAGTCAACATGATGCACCAATTTATCTAATCTCCCTTTCATTTGTCCAAATAAATGATCTCCCATCTTCTTAGGCCTTCACCATTTGATACATCGTATGCACTTCTATAAGCTCATGTCCCCTACTAAGCTTGATTATTGAAGAAACAGGCTTCTGAATAAGGGCCTTCTATCTGACTAGCATGATGTCTCTCCTTCATTTCACCACCTGAGACACTGTCGTATTGGTGCAGTTTTGCACCGCAGGCACTGGACACGTTGATGGTCATATTTAAGTGAGTGATCGTTTAATATGAATGTGTGTTATTGAGCAGAATGCATGCAAGCGCACGAAGATGAGCTCTGTACTAGGATTTGGATATAAAGTAAATCTAGTGTCCCATACTCTGCATGCATAGTAAAGTTGCTGAATGGCCGTTTGAAACCTATTTTCCTTCCATTATGTGACTTTATTATATCCATCAGAAATTTGATTTGTAAAATGAATTAGATTGTAAAAAGTGGGCATTATTTGGGTTTGCTAAAACAATCCCAATACACTACCATTCAAAATATTTTTTAACCTTGATTTAGTCAGGATGCATTAAACTGATCAAAAGTTATAGTGAAAGCATTTATAATGTTACCACATAATTTTTTTTATTGGATTAAATTATCATGGTTTCCACAAATATATTAAGCATCACAACTGTTCTCGCTCATAGTTGAACTCAACGCTGCGTTGAACGCATCGGGAATGCCCACTGCGTGACCGATGTCTGAACCCATATAGAATCACTCCAATTAATTTTTTTATTTGATTTGGACTTGAACTGTCATGTTTTCACTGATTGATGTACCTGGCCTGCTCTTCTTCTGCTGGTCTGTGTGCCCTTTAGTTAATTACATCAAATTAGACCTACTTCCTGTGTCACCTGTGTTCTGTACAGAGTCACAGCTCTGCTCTACTAAGAGACATGCGATTAACCCGTAGTATCCTTGCCTTCACTGAGCAACGTCCACGAATCGACAACTGCCCCGTGCACCTCCATTGTTCCCTTGAACTTCTCATTTGGTCTGTGTCATCCTGTACTCACAAGCCACAAAACGGTCTGATTGATGCGCTCACGTCTGTGGATGTTATTTCAGAAGATGATTTCCTATGCAATAGGGTAGCCTGTGTTTTAAATAGTAAGGCTATTTCATCATTCCCATCTCTCTCACCAGCTCCAGTAACAAAAAGTTATTGCACTTAACATGATGAAAATGTCAGGTCATGTTATACAGAGCAAACCTAACATATGATCTGTTCTGTGTGCTCATATTGCAAGTACACATGGACGAATGTTTTTTCTTTTCCAACTCGTGTTCCATAATCCGGTTCCTATCATCAACACACATTTATAGTTTTTCTGTCCATATATATCTTCATAAAGCAACGCACTTGTGCTATCTCTGTATTTCTGAAACGTGGATATCCGGATGATAGCAAAAAGGAGAAGAAAAGTTTTCCGTCTGCCACCCATCATTAGGCTCAGCCATTAGAGAGCTGGACCGATAACATCAGAGCTGCCATGTTGTGGTCAAAACACACATTAATTTAGCTGAAGTTTACTAGGTACATGTAGTATATGAATATAAACACTGGGCTATAATGAGTTGTCTTCAAAGAACAATAGATGTAGAGCCAAATCTTGTTTCTTCTTTCTTCTAGTTCAGAGCCATTTTGCTACATTAGGATTGTTTAACAAGCCGGAAGCACATTCATTAAAGAGATATTCTAGGTTAAATACATGATTAATCTAAAAACTTGTCTCTGTGTAACTAAAAGCCAGCCACAGCTTTATAATTTGCTGTGAAACCTAAACCATATCCATATCAAGAGCTGATAAAATGTAGAAACTGTAACTTGAATGCAATGTAAGTCGCTTTGGATAAAAGCGTCTGCTAAATGCATAAAATGTCAAAATGTCAAATATCCCTTTCCATTTACAACTCATTTATTGATTTTCTCTAATGTTTGTTGTTGAGCATTGCTTATGATGAAGTCTTTTTATTTCTATAAGTTGCTTTGCAGACTTGGTGAAATATTATTTCTGTTTCACTGATGCATATGTGGCATCAGTTAATAATAGAAATAGAATAGAAATATGTTTTAATGTTTAATTTTTGTCACATAGACTTCATTGTAAGTGCAGTAAAAATAACTGTCAGCTATGTTATTTTTATTCTGGTGGTATGTAGTGCCTCAAATGCTGTAAAATGGCTTAATTTGTATCTATTTTTTATATAATGTTTTTCACAATAATTACAATTTTTAATGGTTTTTAAATAAATTTATGCAAAAGTTATTATTAAAAACTAAAATAAATACAAATTAATATTTATAATAATAAGTATTATTATTTTTTGTTTTAAAAGCATTATTAATGAAAGAAAACAAACAACAAAATAAAATTAAGCCCTTTTTAATCAACATTTATTCTTTTTAGAAACAAATGATTGCATTAAAAATCAAACCCATTTAAATGCATACTAAGCCCTTCAATGGTTTGATTCTATAATGTAAAATTAAAATGATACATTCCACAAATTCCACATGTTTTTCTGTAAATAATGACAGAATCATCATTCATTCATGATAGCGCAGCTGTTTGGGTGTAATATGTGATGCCTGATCATCCAATCTTCTGTGTGGCATGAACATAGTGGAATATTCCAACCTCCAAGGAGCACAAAGGCAAAAAGAGGGATTTTCATACACTCATTGTACATCTATTTTTACTGTTATCATGAAGGTTGGGGGGTCTCCCTTCTGCCCTGTCATTGCATGGTAGAACCCCCTCATGCCCCTTTTCTACGTGAGTCAGAGCTAAGTTTGGATGTTGCTAAGTCCCACTTGGAAACTGAATTCCTGTCTTTGTCCCTGAGAGCAGGATGTCTCACATATGACATTTGGAAGGAGAGTGAAGCAGGCAGAGGGGGCAATGTTCAGTGTGTAATGCAGTCTGGCAGCTGAGAGCCACAGAAAGAAGAGAGCAGTGGTGTGAATGTGTGTGTGTGCGTGTGCACATGTACGTGGCTCATCAGACTGGGTGTTCATTCTTTTATGAATTATTCATGGCTGTCAATTTAACACGTCAATGGTCAATGATATGGAAATAATTGAATTATACAATCACTTGTATGTAGTCTGTTCAATGATTTTATTATTTATGTCTTTGAATCTTAATTTGGTGACTTTTCTCACCAAATATTAAGTTTTTTTGTTAAATAATGCATCCCATTTTAATTGTTTCATAGTTCATTCATGGACATCAAATTAATTATTTCAGTAGTTTATGAAAGTCTTTCTAGGCGTAATTTTAGGAACTGTTATTCTTCTTTCATGCAGTGTCTTTAAAATTTAATTTGGGAAGGTTTTACATCAGGTAATGATATGTGTGGAAGCTTGTTTTCATCATGTAATAATGGAATTGCGACTTAATGCCATAATTCAGATTTGTTTTTCAAAGTTCTGAGAAAAGTCAGAAGTGCGAGATTTAAACGCTAATATATATATATATATACACGTGCAGAGTTAATATGTGTGTGTGTGAAATTTGTGTGTCAGAAATTTGTGTGTTTGTGTGTGTGTCAGATTTGTCAAATATTACATCAGAATTGTAAGATGTAAACCCAGAATTGTGAGGAAAAAGTCAAAATTGTGATATATAAACTTAGAGCTGCATGGAAAAGAATTTAAATAAAAACTTAGAATTATGTTTTTAATATTTGTATCCCAAAGTGGAAATAATCTATACCATAGATATGCGATTATCTTCAACCATGGAATTAATTGGTTGTTTTTAAAAGGTTGGTTTAAGCCGTTACAGTGAACTCTTTAATAACAATGAAAACGGTGGCGAAATCTCATCTGGTAGTGGAAAGATGACGTAATGCTCATCCAACTTTAGAGATGCCTAGAGAGCAAACGTCACAACTGCGCTCAACATAAGCAGAGATATGAATATCCCTCTCACATGCCTTTCTGCATTTATCTCCAGCTTCCTCCCATTGCAAATGTGTTGAAAAGTTGTAAACCAGTCATCGAGGCACAACTCTGTGCTTAAGGATAAAAGGCACACATCCACTGGCCTACCATCTATAGAGCTGTTAAGCCTTAACGACTTTACAGTGTATGGTTTTTCAGTTTGAGCGGATGCAACCTGAAAGTACTATTCTGTGGCTTCCAAAAGAATCAGGGTCTGGATTCAACGATAATTCTTTCCAAGGAGAGAACGAGATGTTGTCGGATAAGAAAGAAATTACAGCAGTTTTAGGGGCAAGTCAGAAATTAGAAGGAGTTTGAATTGGCATTGCGCTCTGATAACATCAGTGCCGACACAGCATTCTGGGAAGCATTTTCGTAAACTCGCTCGTGTTGACCCGTTGGCAAAAATGCCGGGATAATGAATGCAGTACTATGTATATATTTGTATATTTTTACCTAAAAGTTCAATTGTAATTGACTCGCCTTCATGTCATTCCAAACTTGCATGACTTAATTTCTTCTGTGGAACACAAAAGGAGAAAATCTGAAAAATATTTTCCATGTAATGAAATTGAAATTTCAGTCTTTTTGTACTGTGAAAACCATCCTCCTGCTCTGCCAAATAATATGCTTGCATTATATTATTTACGAAAAATGACTTCAGTTTCAGTCTGTTTCTCACATAAGGCTATCATATAGTTTTTAGAAAACTTAAAATATGGCACAGAAGTCATATGAATCACTTTAATGAAATTTTTTAATGGCAGTTTGTGTTGTTTTGTATCTAGCCAAAAAAGTCCCTATTTACTTTTATTAATTGAGAAAACACTAGCCAGGATATTTGCTAAGAGATTCATCTTTTATGTTCCACGGAATAGAGAAAGGGTTTAAACACAATTCTAAATTTGCATGTGGAATGAATGTTTTGGGCATCTTTAGGTGCTCCATTTGTCCTCTGTGTCCAGTGCTTTAGCAAATTTCAAGCTGTAACCTGATTTTTAGCTGAAAGCATCAAACACACTTTCCCTTTTCTCTCCTTTTTATTCATCTCCATCACTTTCGACCTTGTTCCTCCCCACTCCCCCTCCACACGTCTGTCTTATGTAGCAGTGGGAGACTGATGTGTCCACCTGGACACCCTGGTGTGTGAGATGTCCCTATGAGAGAGAAACACACCGTCCACTCTGCTTCACTAAGTGTGTGTTTGAAGCATAGACTGTAAAAAAGATGGACGACACATCTCCGCTTCTTTACATCTCAGTATGGCTGCTGCCATCTTGAGTAAATGATGTCATTTGGAGCCCGAGTCTGCACAGTAGAGTCGTGAGGTGGAGCCACGGAATCAAACTTCCGCCCAAACTCCCACAGACCCAATCAGCCATAATGACACGGCCCGTTTTATAGCATCAAATTACTAGCTAATATCAAACTTATCACAAAAATGATATATATATTTTGAACATATTTCAGCGTGATAACTACCTTAAATGACCAAAACCATATTTCGGAAAATTGTTTTGGAAGTGTAATTTTTTTTTTTGACTGAAGTCCCATTCGTTTACATGGAGAGGGCGGGGTTTATGCCTACCAGGGGGCGATAAAAGAGCCCGCAGCTTCACTTTTAAGGACAAGTGAGACACATCCGGTTTGGAGTCAGAGGCACAATCCACGCTGCTGTGCCCACAGATGGTCACTCTACAGGAACAACATTCTGTTCTGTCTCCAATGGTGAGAAAGAGAAGGAAAAATGCAAATTTTTTCTTTGTTTTCTTTCTTGAGAGAGAGAGAGAAACAAACACACTGTCTGACCTAGGACGCATACAGTGTGGTTAACAAGCCTCATCATTATTATCTTGACAGGTTAATTTCAGTATTAAAAGGGGTCTTTTTTGTTGGACATATCCGCTTCTCAAGTTCACACATGTGTCCTAAGAGAATAACCTCAAGTGTAATTCTTCACATGAACCCACTGTAAATATCCTGTTAAAACTACAGTAAAAAAATGTAAGAAAACATGGCTGCTGCAGTTTCCGGTATTACTGGAATGCACTAAAAGACAAAATAACCAACAAATGTGACAGTAAAATGCATTAACAAAATAAAATAAAATGTAACATAAAACACCCTAATGTACATTATTGATAAACATTTTGTTTATAAATAAAATATAATCACGTCGTGTTAAACAGACATGTTACACTAACTTTTGGCAACCAGAAATTAATCACCTAGCAATATTATTATATTATATAATATTATTTTATATTCATTTTCTGTGAAGTTTATAGTATATCAGTTATATTTTTCTGCCCTGCTATCAAGTTGTCTAAACACAGTTTTAAACAATTGATTTGCGTAATTTTATTTTCTACCAATAACATAATAACACTGTGTGTATTGTAGGGACTTCTGGGAATGTCCTTTTACTGTTTTTCATTGTACATTATATGGTTGTTCATAGTTTTTACTTGTAAAACAATAAAATTACACAAACAATTTTTCTTTTACTGTATATGATAAGGTAACTTATAGTTAACCGATCAACATATTTTTACTGTATCATTTTATATGGTCACATTAGACACATTCCACTAACATTTGGCAACCAATAATCATCCAGATCTTTGTGAACTGTATTGTTAGTTTAACACGTTATACTATATTTCTTAAATTACATTTAACTTGTGTATATATATATATATATATATATATATATATATATATATATATACATAAGTACATTAAAACTTCTTAAAGTGTGGCTTAAGTGTCCAAATGCATTTTTGGGCCAGTCTGTGAACTTAAGGTTTTATTTGAAGTGTCCTCTTTTGTGTCCGTATTTCCACAAATACACAAATTGCAACAGGATGTGTCCTCAAATGCCTTTTGGTACTTACCTGAGTGATTATATACACACAGCTTGCTTGAACTCAAGAGTCTGAACTATCTTCTATCCAAGCCTTTTGAACACACCATTGCTCGCCTCGGAGGGTCTTGATTGGTTGCAGCGCATAACATCAGCAGTGGCATCATGAGCTGCCAGTCGTCATTACGTGTCTTTAGAAACATTCAAAATAGGGATGGGTGATGCCACCGGTTTACTTTTCGATTCAAAATATTGTCCAATATCCAATACGGCCAAAATGAGCTTTTTGAATGAACATGATAAGCATTATATAATGTAAAAATGATAGGTAATGTTTCCAGATAAGTTCTTGCTTCTTATATTAGGGGTCTTTGGGTCTATACAATTTTCGAGCGAGCCTGTTCTAGCAGTCCCTTCCTATTCCACTGCTTTGACCTTCCTTATATTATTTTTTTAAAGAAGTGGATTTACTTGATCTAATTATATTTGAATAAGCTTTATATCTGAGTGACATTGCCTGCCATTCGCTGAGACACAGCTCTGTATCTACCCTTTCAGCCTCATTCTCTTTGTCAGACACACAGCATTAGCCTGGTTTTCTTGCAGTGTATTTTAAGTAGGTCAAGCTTGAGGTCAAGTGATGTTGCATTTTGCTTTCAAATCATGCAGATCGCTGTTCACCTGGATAAAAGCATAACGGCATTTGTTGCCAGTGAAGAGACTGAATTTTATATTGAATGATTTAAATTAAATGTGATTCCTTGTTTTTTATGCTTGAGGGAACATCATTGTCCCATGCATGCCCCTGTGTGTGTCATTCAGCCTGATTTTGAGGTCTCAGATTAGCCGTGTCTCAAAACAGTGAGCTGCCTTCCTGGAAAGCTTTTTAGGTTTATGGTTAACACGATGGCGTTTCTGGACCATGTTCAAATATGGCTTCCATTTTACATGATAGAGCTTTAGTTGGCATCTGCAGATGGCACGGCGGATTGTTTACCAACAGTGGTTTCTGGAAGTATTCCAGGGCCCATTTAGTAATGTCAAAGACAGAATCAGGCAGATGAGTGATGCAGTGTCATCTGAGGGCCCGAAGACCACGGGCATTCAACAAAGGTCTTCGGCCTTGTCCCTTACGCACAGAGATTTCTCCAGTTTCTCTGAATCCTTTGATGATGTTTTGCACTGTATGATGAGATTTGCAAACGCTTTGCAATTTGACATGGAGGAACATTGTTTTTAAAGTATTCCACAATCTTTTTACGCACTCTTTCACAAATTGGAGAGCATCTGCCCATCTTTACTTCTGAGAGACTCTGCCTCTCCAAAACATCCCTTTTATAGCTTAACATGTTACATACCTGATGTCAATTAACTTAATTAGTTGCTAGATTTTCTCTTTTCAAAATGTATCGCTTTTTCAGCCCTTTGTTGTTCCCGTGCCAACTTTTGTGAGACCTGTAGCAGGCATCAAATTTGGAATTTGCTCATTTAGTGGATAAAAGTGTAAAATATCTCCATTTCTGTTCTTTCTGTTCTATTGTGAATAAACTATTGGTTCAAGTTATTTGAATGTCTTTTAGTTTTGTCTTGTTATTGTCATGTTATTTTATATCTTTATTCAGTACTTACTAGTATAATTACGACAAAAATCCATATCAGTACTCTAACCATCATGTGTCTCTAACATTCAGACTATTAGTTGATCATTCGTTGACCAATTCTTAAATTTCATTCAAAAATTGGATGAAGTAAATGTATAGTTACATTTACTATTTTATTTAGAGG
This sequence comes from Gymnocypris eckloni scoliostomus, assembly GCA_027564155.1. Lineage (NCBI taxonomy): Eukaryota > Metazoa > Chordata > Actinopteri > Cypriniformes > Cyprinidae > Gymnocypris > Gymnocypris eckloni. Next base: position 13,749,715 of record CM050432.1, on the reverse strand, counting down.
TATCTGCTTAAATTTTCAAAATTTGTATTATTTATGTATTGATTTTGTTGGTTTAACAAACCAACAGTGGTAGCAATATTGTATTGTATTGTAATTTAATATCATTTTTATGTTCTGTTCATTTTCTGTAAGGTTTATAATATATATTAAATTTTATATTATTGAATATATAATTTAATAAAACATTACCCCTCTAGTATTGAATATTTGATTGTTATTGCTCCATAGAATTAAATATGCATTATTTCACCCAATAATTGTTTGTTACATTTTTTATTTGCTTAAAGACAGACACGCCAGGTGAATAGGGTAAAAAAATAATGAATGGGTTTTACCATACTTCCCCAGTTGATTGATTGGCATACATTTTTTATATTACAGGTTTTCTGAAATAGTTTTCCATCGCCTTAATGGAGTATAGATTTTCTTTTGTAGTTTTGCACACTGTGTGACTAGATTTTTGTCAAAAATCCTTTTTTGGAAGACTCCCCCCAGTACCCACGTATGACTTGCGTAGTCTTGCTTTTGTTGCATGTATGCGATGAATGAGTCTGTGAACCGGACTCGTGGCCAGTCATTAAGTGTAAACACGAGCCTCTGAAATAACACTGCAATCACTCTCTACTAAGTGCATTCTCACACTTGACAATCTCACACTCCCATGCTTCCTGGACATTTTAAATGTGCTCACTGCTGCCCGGGCAAACTCATTCTGAAGGTCTTGCTTATTAGCTGGAAATAGCTTGCCTTTCATTTTTACAATTTAATCACCTTGCATATTACCATATGCAAAGTAGATGAATAAATTCAAGTTAATAAGGTTGTATTGTTAGGGATCAGTAGGTCTTGTGAACTGGAGCAACTGCACACGTTCAGACATGTATAAATCCTAGGGTATACTGAAAAGAAAAGGCATCATAAAGCAGTGTTACATTTTTTTACACTTAATAGATAAAGCTCAATAGTTTCTCATACAGCACTTGTGGTAGCTAGGACATAGTTGCCAACTATGGTCAGCCTCATTGAGTTAATGTAATAGCCGCTCATCTCTCGTTCTACTTTCCAAACAGCCAGTGCATCTGGGAGCTGCTCTATATATTATTATTGGGCTCCATGTTTTATTATTGTGAACCCCGAGTGAGCCAATGGCAGGCCAACCAATATCCTCATGTCTGCCGCAAACTGCCCACCGTTTGTATTATCTGTGACCACTATCACATCCTGCTTTACAATGTATGTTCTCTATAATGCATTTATTATTTTATGGTGTAGTTGTCTATATACATATCCACTCATGTGGATCATGAATATGATGCATGTACTGGAATAATTTTTCTGTGTATCTTGTTCCTTATTTCTGGCAAGCAGAGTGATTGACATATATTTTATATAGTGAATAAAAACTTTATAAAAGGGTCAAAGATGAGACGTCCTATTTAGGTGGCCACATGCACAGAAAGCATATTAAATGTCAAGTGCCGCCTTGAATGTTTCAAATAACTTTTCTAATAATAAAATGTCAAAAAATATAGGTGAAATAATGTTCCATCGTCAATCAGCGTTAGCGAATATATATATATATATATATGTGTGTGTGTGTGTATATGAGTATATGTAAATAAGAAACATGCCTGTACTTATTTAAATATAAAATAAGTGTTCTTACTAAACTGTATACAATTTTAAAGGATTAAAACCTTTTTTGCTGACAAATGGGTAAAACGTGATTTGAAGGATAGCAATGATTGATAAAGATTTAATTAGTTAATTAGTTTTTAGCAATGAATAGTCTTTAATTTGTTAAATATATTTTAAATGTCATCTAATTGTTCTAAATATGCATGACAAGATTTTTTTGGTGTATAAAATCTAGTCTTGTTTCACTGAATTACATTTGTTCTTTTCTTGCTTTGTTTTTTGTTTTGTTTTTGCAATAATGTCATTATTTTTTGCTCAGAAAAATACATATTTAAACCGGACACATTCTAATGTGTGAACCATTTTTTTTATGCTGTATTAAACTTGTATTGTTTTGGTAATTGAAAACTGCCTTTTTTTCTTTGAACCATCAAACAACATTGTTTAAAAAATGTGTAAATACATATAAATGTTATAATTTATAACAGTAAAAGTGTTTTGTATATATTGAGCATATTGACTGTATAATATACAATGAATTTGCTTTATATATATATATATATATATACTAAATAACAATATAAGGCATTTATGACTCACTAGTGTAAAAGCTTTTCACACCAACTCCCCAAATGATGCGAGACGTTTCAGTGGAAGCGAGACCATGCTCCGTTTAATTATATTCCATCATCTTTTCAAGCCTCACTGGCAGACCAGCTCTCCGTGACTCTGGCGTTTCACAGCGATATCATATTCAGTGTCATGTTTCACATAATCTGGCATAAGATTAAATAGTTTGTCACGCTACATGCAAATAAGTTATGACAGCACCATTTGTGTCTCTTAGAAGAGTCAAACTCTTTGATTTCACGGAGCAATTTTGTGAACGTATGAGCTTTTATATTGCAAGAAATTGGATGAAGTATATGCCTGGGTCTTACAGTTGCCTTTTAGTGTAGTGTTGTGTCTCTGCTTTAATTTTCTACATTTGTATTCATGTGTTTTGTTTTATATGACTATTCATTATTGCAATGTTTATTATATTTAATTATTATTTTGAATATAAAAATAAGAAAAATATATATTTACATAAAAAATACATGTTATTTTATTTTGAGTGTGTGTGTGTGTGTGTGTGCTAATCAATTAAATTGTGTTTAAAATATATTTTTAGTATAAAATTTAACTAATAAACCAATACAAATATGAAAATTACAAAGTAAAAAGAAAAAACTTAATTCTAGTTACAGATCATTATAGTCGTTATTTATAAAATAGCTATGAAATATTGACAATTTATTTAAAAAATTCACATTTATTAATTAATAAGGAAATAAAAAGATGGAATTATGCTTAAAATATTATTTTAGTGCGTGTATATGTATGTGTGTGTATGATAACCAAAGATAAGATCAAATGAAATGTTCATATTCATGTTGTCAAGCAAGCAATTGAAGTTAGGTAATCGCTCATCTAACATCTAATGGTCCTCACAGCAATAAATATAGGAATTATGCCTCTAATGCTTTACAAGAGCGTAATGGGACACCACAGTGTACCATATTTGTGGAAAATGTCATGCCTCTTCCTTTCTCCTTCACAGAGCCTGAGCCAGAGAAAAGAGGCATAGAACGTCTGGCATCTCGACAGATGGCACTGCCATGTTGAGAGAAGTGCCCCCAATCCGGCCGTGGCTCAGAAAACTAATTATGCGCGTGTCAGAGAGGAGCTAAGCAGCAGTGCTGTGGCATTTAGACATCACAGGCGTGTACAATAGCCCCGTTTATCCTCTCCGCTTCAGCGAAGAGATCATTCTGCAATTAAAACGTTACTCATTAAATTGGAAACATTTTAATTGTTAAGACTTTTCAATTTGCCAAACCTGTTCTTTGTGTTTGGTGTGATTTCAGCACCGTTGACGGACCACACCTGGGGAGGAGGGCTCTGTAAAACAAAATGATAAAGGAAAGAGATTTGATGAATAACTTAAAAAGCAACAGGGGACAGAGTGGCAGGGGCAAGGTTATGGAGATTACCTGAAATTCATTTCTAATGTGTTTGTGCTGTGGATTTTAATGCGTGAATGCCAAATGTAGTGTCTCGTATGGTCGTGTGGTGATTACAGAATGCAATTAGAGTGGATAAAGGCAGGTGATGGCAGATTAATTATCCTCTAACTAAATCAGTGTGGCGGCAGCATGCAGGGAGACAATGAAAGAGAGAAGCTGACACACATCAGCTACATAATTATTTTCATCCAGTTCCCACACATATTATTGTATTATCCCACAGATATATATATATATATTTTTTTTTTTTGTCAAAAACGGCTATATTTTATATATTAATGTGTAGAAAGCCAAGGGCAATTTTATACATGATATTTAGCTATAGATAGATAGATAGATAGATAGATAGATAGATAGATAGATAGTAAAGTAATTCAGTAAATGTGAATCAAGTATTAAGCCAAAAAATATTTATTAAAATGTATTTAAAAATCCACATTCATGTGAATAAGAAAATCAAAAATAAGATGACATTCAAAAATAAATATTATTTTGTCAAGTAATTCAGTAAACCAGTAAATGTTTTATTTGTTTGTTTGCTTTATTTAAATAAGAAGATTGCATTTTTATGTTCAAAATAATATTATTTTGTCAATTAATTTGAGTAATGAACAAAACAATATTATTTATAAAAAATGATGTAAAAATTCACATGTATTAATATATCATGTATTAAATAAGAAAATCAAAACTAAGATGACATTGTTCAAAATAAATGTAATTTTGTCAAGTAATTAAACCAAATAAATATGTATGTATTTACATTTAATATTCACACACACACACACACACACACACACATACACGTGTGTGTGTATATGTATATATAAATATATATACACACCAAAAATATATACATATGTATCCAAATATAAAAGATTGTTCAAGAAAATATAATTTTGTAATTCTATAAACCAAATTAATATACACACACACACGCATTTGTCACAAAGCTCAAAGTCATAGTGTAGGTTGTTAGTCGTGTGTGTGAGCTATACTGTTGGCTTTTGTTCAGGGCTGTCATCAAGAGCTGCTATGAAGCATTCACATGAACCGTCTGTGTGATAAACTGGACAAATTCCTGTTTGGTTTTGTTCCACAGTCTGTGTGTGTGCACAGTGCAAGGCCCAAGGCCAGAGGAAACAACAAACACGTCTGCTTTCTACCCTCTCCCTCTCTCCCACTCGCTCTCATCAGCCCATCTGTCTACCTTTGTCAGTGTGTGTGAGAGAGTATGTGTGTGCCGTGTGGGTAGAGGTGACTGCCAGACAGTGGGGCGGCAGGTGTGCAAGCAGAGCTCTAATAGACACACACACACACACACACACACACCTCATTGTCTAGAAGTGTTCTGTTTGCTCTGTCCCTCACATATGCCAGTGTTCCTGGCTTAAGCCGCCCTAAACAAAAACCATACTATTTAAGCTCAGACCATTGTTTAAAAGTTTCCATTGCATCCTTTTGAAAATCTGTTCTGCATTTTACGGTCAGTTGCATAAAAAAAGGAAACACGTTTCTGGGTGTTTATTCAAGTATGGCTGTATTGTTTTAGAAGATACATATTTTTCACAAAAGTAGTTTTTTATCGGCATCCAACCGTAAATATAGATGCAGATTTGTCATGATAAATGAATGGAATATGTGGTAAAACATTTTTTCATAGCTTGCATTTTATGTATCCTAAATTGATTTTTTTTTATTTGTACAATCTAAACTTGATATTTACCTTGATTGTTGTTTTATATATATATTTTTTTTAATCTTTTTTCATATTTCCTCTTACGCATGCTCTTCTTTGTCTTCTTTGTAAACAAGTTCACTAACTTGGATAAAACGTTTATTGAAATATTAAACTATAGAGACCAAAACGCTCCGGTTACTATGCTAACCTCGGTTCCCTGAGAGCGGGAACGAGACATCACGGAGAATTCTCCGTTATGGGAACTCCTTCCCTTTAACCTTTCCTGAAGTCCTATTGGCTCACGCCAGTCCAAATGACTGGCCAATTGTCGCAAAGCATGCAAATATGACGAGCTCGAGACAGTATAAATGCGATGCCCGCGACAATTACATCAGAATCGGATACTGAACACCGTAGGCTGGGGAGCAGCGAGCACGGCGACTACCGTGATGTCTCGTTCCCGCTCTCAGGGAACCGAGGTTACCATAGTAACCGGAGCGTTCCCTTTCGAGCTGTCACGAGACATCACGGAGAATTCTCCGTTATGGGAACGATATTCAATCCCGCCGTGAGAGTGGCTACGAAGCCTGTACCCTACACACACTAACAGATAGAATATGCACATACATACTTCCCACCAATAGTGACGCTGTTAGGCGAGCTCACAGCTGATAGGTGGCGGTAAGCCAATAAGCGTCTAAACTAGGGGTCGACCGATATGTTTTTCAGGTCCGATGCCGATACCGATTATTACAGATCAAGTAGACCGATAACCGATATTTTGAACCGATATACGTGTCTGGTGTAAAATGAAAATTAATGCCAAAATTAATAATAACAAGAGCTCTGACAAAAAACGTTCTTTAAATGCTTTTAAACATGTCTTTAATTCTGAAAACTGTTAATAACAACAACATTTCCGTTGGTTTTAATTTACAGTACAGTGCAAATGAAGGCATAAAACATTAATTTAATTGATCTTTTAATCAAATGAGAGTTAGACTTTATTTTTGGCAAACAAATGAGTTTACTATTAAAATTAAAACATGGAAGAAATAGCGTATTGTGTTATTATTCTCAACAAAAGTTGTAATAATTGTTGTAGTTGTATTAGGTATATTCTACTGCACCACAGTAATATATTCGGCTAAACCGAACTTATATTTTGACAGGTTGCCATGAGGACCTTTTAAGTTTCTGTAGCCTATGTATATATGATATGACGATCGTTACGGTCAAATGCTCATGAAGTGACTGTCCGAGCAGTTCTGGGGATGTTGTTCGTGTATTTATGTCCTCATTTATGCGAATTACGAATTTGCATATCTGGATAGAAATAACGTCGGCTGCGCTGAAAACAGGGCAAACTTGCACAACGAACACTGTAAGGAGCTGCACAGAGATAACTGTGTTAGCAGCAAAACACAACCTAGCATGATAATGGTAGCACTAGAGAATCAAACACGAATACAGGAATCTGCACTGAGTACAGGGCAGAACAACCATATTAGTAAGAGGGTCATGCAGAGTAATAACTTACTGTGCGAGACAGCAGCACACACATAACAATGTAGCAAAACATGCATCAGCCACTCACCGACAGCACCTGGGAGGCAAAGGACTGAACGTCCAGCTTGTAAAACCTGGCGAAAGTATTCTGTGAAGACCAGCCGGCTGCAACGCATATATCTCGAATAGACATACCTCTCGACCAAGCCCACGAGGAAGCAATAGCCCTTGTTGAATGCCCCCTAATGTGTAAAGGACATTCCAAACCTTGGCTCGTATAAGCAGCCGTAATAGCGTCTACGATCCAGTGGGAAAGCCTCTGTTTTGAAACGGCCCGGCCTCTCGCACAACCACCGTAACACACGAATAGTTGGTCAGATTGTCGAAAGCTGGCCAAACGGTCGATGTAAATCCTCAAAGCCCTGACAGGGCACACCGAAGTCTGAGCGTCTGCTTCACGCGAGGCTGTTGACTCGGAAGATAGGGCAGACAGAGAAACAGTCTGCGTCTTGAAGGGGGTAGATAGTGATTTAGGCACGTATCCCATTCTCGGCCGGAGAGTGACGCTGCAGTCACCGGGTCCGAAGCGAATACAGTCACTGTCCACAGAAAAAGCGTGCAAATCCCCTATGCGCTTAGCTGAAGCGAGTGCAAGAAGGAGTGTAGTTTTAAGAGATAGCTCCTTCAAACCCACGGATGTTAAAGGCTCAAAAGGTGGCTGAGAAAGAGCTCTTAATACCACCTCTAGGTCCCAGGGTGGAACTGAAGGTGGTCTCGGAGGGTGTAGTCTTCTCGCTCCCTTAAGAAAACTCACCACCATGGCGTTTCTGCCGATTGACTGACCGCCCTGCGGGGAACGGAACGCGGCAATGGCTGCCACATAGACTTTCAGTATCGAGGGTAACGATCCACTATCCAGCCTGTATTGCAGGAAACTCAGAACATCCAACACGGTGCAAGTAACCGGGTCGATATGAGCCTGATGGCACCATTTCACAAACACTCCCCATTTTAAGGCATACAAACGTCTTGTAGAGGGTGCTCGCGCTTCCGTGAGTGTGTCGATCACGCGAGACTGTAATGCATTTAGCTCCTATGCCACTCTGAAGCAGCCACACATGAAGGCTCCATAGTTCCGGGTTCGGGTGCCACACCGAGCCGTCCGCCTGGGATAGCATGTCCCTCCTGACCGGAATCGGCCAGGGAGGAACTATCAACAGCTCTGTCAGGTCTGGAAACCAAGGCTGGCTCGGCCAGTTCGGGGCTATGAGTATCACTGACGCTCGCTCCTCCCTGATCTTGCATAACACCAGAGGCAATATTTTGATCGGAGGAAACGCATAAAGCCTGGCTGCTGGCCAGTGTGCTGTGAGCGCGTCCCCTTCCAGCGGGGAGTGGGACAGGGAGAAGAACAACGGGCAATGTGCATTCTCGTGGCGAATAAATCCACCTCCGCTTTCCGTAGAGGTTCCAAATCATCTGAACCGACTCGGGTGTAACCTCCATTCCTTGAGGAATTCTCCTCCTTGAAAGCATGTCCGCCCGCGATTCAAGAGACCGGGATGTCGTTGCTCTGATGGATAGAAGGCGAGAGTCCGCCCATAGCAGTAAAATCGCTGCCTGCTCGCACAAAGCCTTGGAACGAATGCCGCCCTGGCGATTTATGTACGAAACTACAGACGTGTTGTCGGTGCGAATCAGTACCAGTGCCGTTCCAGTTGTGCTCGAAACTCCTTTAGAGCTAAAAAGACTGCTTCCAGTTCCAAGCGGTTTATGTGCCATCGGATCTGAGGTTCCGACCACCGTCGGCTGGCATATTCCCCACACCGCCTCCCCAGCCGAAAGGCTGGCGCCTGTTGTGACCACCACGCGTGAAGTCACCAAACCCAGGGGGACTCCCCGGCTGAAGAGATCCGGGTTGCGCCACGGCGCCAGAGCTTCGATGCAGCCACAGGTGACCGCGATACTCAAATGTCCCCAAGTCCATGCTGTCCAGGGGACTCGAGATTTCAGCCATAGCTGCAGTGGTCGCATGTGTAATAAGCCCAGATGACATACTGCCGAAGCTGACGCCATGAGTCCCAGCAGTCTCTGAAATTTCTTCAGATGAACAGAGCTGCCTTCTCTGAAATGGCGCAGGTAAGACAAAATGGCCGCCGCGCGTTCTCGCGAGAGGCGAGCTCTCATTTCCAGGGAGTCTCCCAGATGCAAACTACCCAAATATGTAATGGACTGACTCGGGGCAAGAATGCTCTTTCGCCTGTTTACACATAGCCCTAGGGACTCCAAGTGAATAAGCAGCGAGTCTATATGGCTGAGTAGCGTGTCCCGGGACTGAGCTAAAATCAGCCAATCGTCCAGATAGTTGAGGATGCGCATCCCGCTCGCCCTGAGGCGGGAAAGTGCTGCATCCACGCACTTGAAACGGGGTGGTCTGCGTCTGAATTGAAGAGTATATCCCCACTCTATCACGCTGAGTAGCCAACGCGAGATTCCCGGAATAACTTTCCACGCGCTCATGAACTGACACAGCGGCTTTAGCGGCTTGGTCGTTGGATGCGCGGCTATAACCTGTGTGGGAGGCGGACCTGCACTGCTCTGAGGCGGGGCAAGTGAGGAGGAGAAAGCTCTTTTTGTGAGAATGTATGCATTTTTATTGAATGAACACCCAACACACACACATTTGAGCAACTGAACTTTTGGCGCTTGGGAGCTGGGCTGCTCTCGCGCTCTCCTCCTCTTTTCCGATCGTCAGGAAGACGGTTTAGCAGCCGGGGGCGGGCGAGAGTCGCGTCGCGGGCTTCTCTGCTGACCTTGGCGCTTCCTACCGGGACCCCACACTTTCCTCCGGACATCTGGTTCCTGTCGAGGAGCAGTAGCAGTCCCCGCAGGGGCTGGCCTGGGAATATCCCTCCGCTGGGAAGAGCCAGGCGCCGGCGAAGATCTGGATCTCGCCGCCTGCTGCTGGAAGGCGGCGCCTCGGCATCACGTGACTCATGGCTGTGACGCTTTTGAGCCTCCGCGAATCGCTGCTTATGGACTCCACGGCATCACCGAAGAGGCCGGAGGGAGTTACAGGAGCATTTAGGAGCACCTTACGGTCGGCCTCCTTGAGGTCAGCTAGGTTTAGCCAGAGGTGCCTCTGAAGAACGACCATAAAACCCATGGCCTTAACTACGGACTGGGCCGCTCGCTTCGTCACCATCAACGCGAAGTCCGTCGCCGCGCGCAGATCCTTCGTAGCCTCAGCAGTGAGGGCTCCGCCCTCCGCGGCTTGCAGGAGTTTCGCCTGGAAAACCTAAAGGCATACGCTTTATTAGCGAGGTGGGCGGTGGTCCTGCACGGCTTCGAGGGAAGGCTGATGTCCGAGCCTAGGGTCTTCGCTGCTGCAGGACACAGGTGTGCAGCAACGGTCTCCTCGACGGGGGGAGAGCGCACATATCCGTGGGCCTCCGCTCCATCCACGTGGGAGAACATGGCCTGCGTGTTAGAGTGGACGCGCGCCGATTGGGGCGCAGACCACGTCTTCACCAGCTGCTCGTGTACGTCGGGGAAGAAAGGCACCGACACCCTCGAGTCAGCTTTGCGTGTGGACCTGAAGTACCACGAGTCGAGCTTACTCCTGACAGGCTCTTCTGGAGGATTCCAGGTAAGCTCCAACTCCTGCACAGCCTTAGACAGAACCCTCATGAGCTCCTCTTGGAGGTCTGAAGGCTCTGAGCTGCTTAACTGATCGGGCTCCGATCCCGCCCAATCCTCCTTCTCCGAGGCCGAGATGGACATGGCCTCATCCCCCTCCTCGTGGCCAAAGGATACGAATCCCTCGATATTGGAAGGGGGGCGGAAACAGTCCTCGGGGAAGGAAACCGGGGAATGAGGCGACCGTTGGGTTCGGCGGCACGGCAAGACGGCGCTCCCGCCGCCAGGAGAGGGGGGCCCACCAGCGGCACGCTGGCGGCAGTGAGCCCCACCCCGAATAGGCCGCGAACCATATCGCGGCGGGCGCAATATCCGCAGTCGGACTAATCCAGCGCCGCCTCGGCGTGGGCCAGGCCCAGGCAGGCGACGCAGTGAAGGTGATGATCCAGCGGTTCGATTGGTCCCGCGCAGATCTTACATACTGTAGCCATCACGAATTCAAGGTGAAGTAGAAGATTCTGATGTAATTGTCGCGGGCATCGCATTTATACTGTCTCGAGCTCGTCATATTTGCATGCTTTGCGACAATTGGCCAGTCATTTGGACTGGCGTGAGCCAATAGGACTTCAGGAAAGGTTGAAGGGAAGGAGTTCCCATAATGGAGAATTCTCCGTGATGTCTCTTGACAGCTCGAAAGGGAACTTTGCTTGTAGGAGCTACTTCACAACAGAAGTTGTGTGAAAAAGTGATTTTTCACACAGTAAATATTACAATGCTTTATGATTATTTCTCTTTTTATTTAGCATTTCATTTTGTATAATAGATTTTCATATTTTTAGACTGAAAGTCTTGTTCTAGCACAAGGTTAATAACAATACTACTAATAAAAAAACTTAAACATTGGAAGGCATTAGAAAAGACACAAAAACAAGTAATGAAGGCATGAGTAAAAGTTTCCAAGACTTTTAATATGACCTTCATATAACAAAAAAAAGTTATAACCTAATACATTATATCATAAAATCCTAATTTGAATAAAAATGTAATCCATGGGCATGAAAATACAGTTAAACTATTAGAAATAATGGTTCCAAATGGGAGTTTTCACAGTGATGACATATAGAAGCTTAGTTCTTACATATATCAGTTCTTAAAGGAACATTTTTCTTAGTGTAAAGAATATTTAAATAACCCAAATAACCATTTTCCACCATAAAGAACATTTTGTGGAATGGAAAGGTTCAGTAGAACCATTAATATAAATAAACAACCATTAGGTTTAGGAGTGCAGTTGACGAAAAACCTTAAGATTTCTGTGTATACATGCAGGTTGATAAATGTTATCCTTTGCTCCTCGTATTCCTCAAAATTGAGTCCTCCACACATTTAATGAGGAGCATGTGTGTGCTCTCCTGTGTACCTGCATATGAATGCATGTGGATGCTTCTGTATTTGAACTCTTGGTTTGTGTTGATCACATGATTAGACTCTCTGCTGTCAGACACGGCTTTTCTGAAGATAAAGAGGCCTGTGGTTCTTTCTCTTCCGAGACGTTCTTGACCGCAGCTTTCAAAACTCTTTCCAAAAACTGCAAACTGAACCCATTGAAGATTTTTCAGCTTCGGGCTGTCTGAATTGAAAACCTCTGTTGAAGTGGAAAATGGACTTAAATTCTTTGTTCAAAATTGGGTTTAACATGGCTCTGAACTTGGCCTGAGGTGTCCAGTGGCATAGCAGAAAACCGCGTGACTCATACCGACACAAGCATACGTTTTGCTTTCAGCATCGTAGCATTGCTAAGATTGCTGTGTTTTTTTCTTTCCATCAATCTATTTTGAGTCTCGGCAGCAGGTGCTGTAGAGGTGGAAAATGTTTTGGTGTTGTTAATTGGCCTATACAGGAGGAAGTGCAAAATAAGGACACAGAATCTACAGCTGATGTAACATTAGAGGACATGGCAACCCAAGATGCCCAAGGCTCCAGGCTGCTCGCTCTGCCTCTCCCAGCCCAGCTATGAAGTGGAAAGAAGGGCAGAAGAAGCTAATGAGGTGTGCTACATGGCAAACATCTGCTCGCCCAATACATCACAGTAATTTAATGCCACGGCCGTTCATTCAAATGACATTTGCTTCGGCTTGCTGGGGTCTTATTATATGGAAGACGTAAGATTCTGTAGTGACGGTGTGTCTTTAAAGGTGAAATGTGTTGTTTTATTCAATGCTAACATCCGTGCTTAATTGGTTCAACCGAAAGGCTGCAACAATCCGGTTTCAGAAGTAAAAATCTATTAATTTTCTCCAGGAGAATTGATTTTGGAGAACTTATTAACCATTAAATGCTGAGCCGTGAGCTGTGGCTTTTGTTCAAGTAATCAGCCCTCATTATTTCAAATGGGTTTTTAAATAATCATGTTGAATAGAGCAATTCTTTGTGGAAAGCTATGATTACTCGTGATTCTACGATGAAATCTCAACCAACAGAGAATTGCGACAAGCTAGTTGTGTAAAAGAACATTAAAAAGCACCTTGTGAAAGGAATAATTCAACCAAAAGATGTGGGTAGTGCTCAAATGGCTTAAACATTTGTATGCAATAAACTTAAAATATAGTGCTTGTGTATGTCATACTTACATCTATAAATAAATAGTTTTATATTCTGTATCCTTCATGAGGGTTCTATAACAAACTTAATAAAAAATATTGAAAAATAAAAATACCGTTTGGCTCATGGCTTACAACTCTTAAAGACTTTTCTAAAATCCCTGTGAAAAATAAATGGAAAAAGTGCTTCGACTGGGAGTTTGGGCGCAACTAAGGAACTTAGTTGGAACTTAAAAATCAGCCCTTTTGTTGCTTATGTGTTATCAAATCTTAGTACTTGGTTACCAAGGAGACAACACTATCCGTTAAGAGCTTGAGATGAAATCTGAAACATTTGATTCCGAAAACAAAGAAAAGGTGCTCATAGTTGAAGAAACAGCCATAGAGACACTCACTTCCACAGCAATGCACTCATAGTGTTTGAAGAAGAAGCTGCATTTTCCAAAGAGCCATAAACTAGAGATAAAGCCCCGGTGCAACAGAATGATGAAAAGTGAACCGGTACGACAGCTTATTTGGAGCGAGAGACGGAGAGGAGGGGATAGAAATAGATTGGGTGACAGAAAGGGGAAGAGAGGTAGAGAGACGGAGGAGTAAATTGCTGTTTGGCTGGGGGAAAGAGCTCCACTCCCCTGACTCCTACAGGAGCTGAATTGTGTCTGCAGGAGGTAATTAACATATCACAGGAGAGCGAGACCGTCCTCTCTAACACGCAGACTGAGGGGGTCTGGAGAGGCCTGCAGCGGCAGCCCCAATATGTCATGAGCTTAATGAAGACGTCCCTTAGGCCTCGTGCCCTGACACTAACCAACACTCACTTACCAAGACGCCTCATATTTATCACCTCACTCTGCTTGGCATGTACAGTAGCGCTCATTGATCCAATCCAAAAAAGTTGACAACAGTAATCAGCATGAATTACTACTTGGTATTCAGAAATAGATGGTATTGGGGAGGGGCATTCTCATTCAAGGAAGCATTTAATTGGACACACCCCTGAGTATAGGATGAGTCAAGCTCTTTAACTCGGATGGATTCTGATTGGCTGTCAATGTTTTTACTATTCATCAGCTAGAAAAAATATATATTTTCCTTTTTGTCGTTATAGTTGTAGAATGGACTTCCCTATTCTTAATTAAATTATGATTGTAAAAATGTATAGTTATCATTATAGTTATTGTCTTTGAAGTAAATTAGTTTTTATTATATGGCATCTTTATAGAGATATTAATGCATGGAAAACTGTAATTTACTCATCCTCAAGTTGTTCCAAACCTGTGAGTTTCTTCCATCTGTTGAATATAAAAAGATCATTTGAAGAAGACGGATAACCAAACAGCTGACGGTAGCCACTGAATTCCATTGTATTTTTTCCCTACTATAGAAGTCAATGGCTATCTTCAACTGTTTGGTTACCAACTTTCTTAAAAATATAATCTTTTGTGTTCAACAGAAGAAAGAAACTCATACATGTTTGGAAAAACTTGAGAATGAGTAAATTACATTTTTGAGAGAACGATTTCTTTAATTGAAATAAAAGGACCATCTCTATAAAAAAAATCCTCAATTCAACATGGCTATATGTTTAACTATTCTTACAATCAATTCAGACCAACGTGTGTTATTTTGGGTACATTTTTCCAGAGACACCACACGTCTGATTTTTGAGACAAAGCTTCCCGGGTCTTTGTGTGTTGATTATAGTGTCACGTAGAGAGGAAATGAACCCGCTTTGTTGCTGAGGAGATACAGAGCTTCTCTATGGAGCTGCTAATTTGAAACAATGTGTTGCAAAAAGTACATGTACAATGACATTACTCCAGAGCCATTCACTTGTCAAAGACTTTATGTGCATTAAAATACATTTATTAATGACTAATTCAAAATCGAATTTTTCAGGGGAGATGTTATTCAGTTGAACTATTATTTATTAGAAATGTTTGCTAGGTTAGCATCATTGTGGGTTATTTCTTAAAAATGAAGGTTAGTACAATGATTTGAGACCTGCGGATCAATTCTTTCAAAATAGAGACCACCCGAACACCATAGTGTACCAAAGACACTCAAAGACCTTAGCAACCACATAGCAAACATTAAATCTCCCATTTAGCACTTCATAATCTTACAGCCGTGATTTATACACTGCCGTTCAAACATTTGGGTCGGGAAGATTTCTACCTTTTTTTATAGAAGTCTCTTATGCTCTCCAAGGTTTGTTTTTATTTATCAAAAATAGGTAATATTGTAAAATTATTATTACAATTTAAAATAACAGTTAAAATTTCCATACAGTTGTTTTGCTTACTATTTTTGTCAAATATTAAGATTTCTTTTGTTCAGGATTCTTGATGAATAGAAATGTCAAATAAATATATTTCATTTATTTGAAATATTAATTATTAAATGTAACATTAGAAATGCCTTTACTGCCACTTTTGATCAATTTACTGCATCCTTAATGAATAAAAGTGACACTAAATACTGCAACGACAAAACAATTACTGACTCCAATGTATATCTTACAGTTGTTACCTTATAGTTATACATTATCTACAGTAGCACTTTAGTATTGGGATCAATTCTCATTTTTAACTAGTTGCTTAGCATGCCTATTATTAACATATTAGATGTTTATTATTACTTATAAAGCACATATTCTGCATGACTATATTTTACATCCCTAATCCTACAATATCTAAACATAACAACTACCTTACTAAATATAAAAAATGCAGTAATAAGGAGTTTATTGAGACAAAAGTTGTAGTTGGTCAATGAAAAAGTGTGACCGTTGTAGCTTTATATCAAAATTGTGACCAAAAACAATCTGTTTTTATTTTTCTCTGAGGCAGCTTCCACTTTTTTAACACTTCTTCCCTCATCTGAAGGGAACATCGGAGTGTGAACACTGTCCAACTCTACAGCACAAATGTGATTTAATTACTACCCAAACGTGTGTGTGTGTGTGTGTGTGTGTGTGTGTGTGTGTGTGTGTGTGTGTGTGTGTGTGTGTGTGTGTTTTCTGTAACCGCTCGAGCAGAGGTAAAATATTCAAATTCACACACTTGACAGAGCATCCACAGTCATGCCGTTTTGAAGCTGTCTGTGTGCTGTGAAGTTTTGAGTATTATACTTCATGAGAGTCTCTTCTGCTATAGGCCTAAACATCTGATTTACTCAATCACAAATACACCGAGCTGCTAATGAGCTCTGATACACACTGCGTGTTTGTGTAGACTGTGATTACACGATGTGAAGATGTGAGATTACTCCTTCCTCTCTGTCTTAAATAAGCTAAATTTGCCCTCTCATTCCCCCCAGCGATAACACTGGCTTCATTATATAATTAACACTGTTGAGACTCACACCAGCTCACAAGCACTGAACCCATATCAACTACACTGTCCAAAGACTCATGTGTATACTGTCCTACATGTGTAAAATGAGGTCATGCCTTTTGCCCAAGTCCATCGGAAAGTTAGTCTGGTGTTATGTGTCTGTTGTTAATCTGTGTTTATCTCCTTCCCCTTATAGTAACTGATCACTTATTTTATGTATAAGTGTGTGTTTTACGAAATACAGGTCTGTTTTCCAGGTATCTGAGTGCTTGGCGGTGGGGTCAGGCAGTTCAGAGTTAATGTGGGATGATGGGATTGTGGAGAGCAGTCACAGATATCCGACTCTGCATTTTCAGTGGCTGATGGTAGCAGCTTAAAGGCTTATACTGTAATAAGAAGGCCTTGAGGTTGGTTAATCATGCTTTGATTTGGACTTTGATATTTGTTGTAGAGGTGTGCTTGCGTGCGAGCGTGCGTTTTTGATTTGGTCATTTCAGTATTCTTTTTTTTTATATTTTTATTCAAAAAATTGTTTTTAAGATTTTATATTTTAGAAAGTAGCCTTTTTCACCAAGGCTGCATATATTTATTGAAAAATACATCTCAAGACAGTAATATTGTAAAAATATTTTGTAAAATGACATTAAAAACCAAAAAAAACAGTAAAAATTCTAATATGCTGGTTTGCAGCTCAATAAATATTTTGTATAAATATCACTGTTGAAAAGTTGTGCTGCTTGAATATTTTTGGGGAAATTGTGACAATTTTTTTCGGGATTTTTCATGAATAGAAAGTTCAAAAGAATATTGTTTATTTGAGATAGAAATCATTTGTAACCTTATACATATCTTTACTATAATTGTTTGATACCCTAAATGGATAAAGAGTTGTGTGTGTATACATACAGTTATTTGACATATATTGTTATATGTCAAATTATATATAAAATTAAGTACAAGGCAATATAGTTAATAAAAGTTGCTAACAAATTGGCAATGTTCCAATCTATTCCTGTCAGTTCTACATCATTTCAGTTCATCTGTAGGGATTTATTTTATGTAGGTGTGTGTGTGTGTGTGTGTGTGTGCGTGTGCGTGTGCGTGTGCGTGTGCGTGTGCGTGTGCGACATTTGAAGCTCCTCTGATTAGCATATAAAGGTCCCGTAGGCTTGATTCCTGCTTTATTTTAGCACTGTGCTGCAGAGTGCAGTCACATGCTTCAGTGGAATGTGTAAAACGCCTCTGATTTGCAGTGCTTTATTTCATAGAGAATTCTGCACATGCGTGCATAATGGAAGATTATTCTCAGATCTGATTCCCTACATATTTCATACGCACTGGTTTAAAAATAGCACCAATGTCTTTCTGTGTGTTCAGATCAGCAGCAATTCTCTCTCTCTCTCTCTCTCTCTCTCTCTCTCTCTCTCTCTCTCTCTCTCTCTCTCTCTCTCTCTCTCTCTCTCTCTCTCTCTCTCTCTCTCTCTCTCTCTCTCTCTCCTCTCCCTCTCTCTCTCCCTCTCTCTCTCTCTCTCTCTCTCTCTCTCTCTCTCTCTCTCTCTCTCTCTCTCTCTCTCTCTCTCTCTCTCTCTCTCTCTCTCTCTATCTCTCTCCCCTCTCTCTCCTCTCTTGGTGGTGATTGAATAGCTTCTCTCTCTCTCTCTCACAGATGGGTAAAATGAATCTATAAAATGAAGCTGAATCTATAAAATGAAGTGATTTTAGGTCAATTTCTGTAAGATTTTAAACTTCTTATCAGACAGAGACACTAGGCACCAGAACCTAGTAAGATAGTCATTACTAGACATTATAATGCAACAGTATGATTATCAGAAATATATTTTGTTGCAAAAACAGTTGTTTACTGTACAATATATTTGTAACAGGGCTGGCAATTACCAACTTACCAAATAAAGTGATTAAAAATGGAGATGCCAGCTTGCCTTTGAAGAGATATTCTGGAATGTATATATATATATATATATATATATATATATATATATATATATATATATATATATATATATATATATATATATATATATTTTTGAATAAATTATGAATTAATAAAGAAAATAATTATAGTAACAGGATGGACACATAGTTTTAAGTACAAACACGATCAAATATTTATATACTATCCAAGTATAAAAAACATGTATTTTATCCCAGTAAGGAAATGTATTAACATGTGACTCACTGAAGCATATGAAAGGGACACTGAAGTCACCGCATCGTTCACTTTAAAGGGTTTCAGGATTATTGGAGTGTCTCTCTCTTTCTCCTCAGCTTCACAGCCCTTTTAGTGTTCCAGACAGATAACATGCCTTAGGAATACTTTGCTACAAAGCTCTATGAAAAGCCATCAAGGCTAGTTCACATTATTGTACTTGACAGCAACGGATGTGACTCACTAAACAATTTAATACTTTTCATTTGATTTTCTGTTGGAACTTGCGTCATGTGACGTATTTCAGACTTGTTTTTCTTTTTTTTGCTTTTTTTTTTGCAGCATGCGTAATGTGGTGTAATAGCCTATTTTTGCTAAATAGTGCTTTGCCTTTGAAGGACAGGAGAATAGAGGGAAAGCTATGTAAAGAGAAATACAGCTATGAAAAAAGGAAATTGCTAAGACCATGTGAAAGCAGGTGGAAAACTGTGATGGTAACAAACAGGCCACGATATGACGAAAGGTTTTAGTTAGTGTGTATGGGTGATTATGTGTTCATCCGTATGTGATTTCAGAATGTCATCTCTTGTGTTCACATACCTGTTTCTGTCATGAATGTAAGATCGATGGCCAGTTGTGAAGATACTGGTCAAATTGACATCATGTGACATTTGAGTTGGGATCATGAGTATATGTGGGGTCTAGCAATTCTAGATACATTCATTGAAAAATGGTCCTTGAAATGAAGAGGATTGTTTAAAGAATTTAAGCTGCTGCAAAGAACTGTGGAAGAATCTTTATTTTTAAAAGGTTCAGGAAAAACCTTTAAATCCATGTTTAACCCTGAAACAAAAAAGAAGAAAAAATATTCTATCATATAAAATCATTATTATATTACGGGGTGAAATATGATATTTATATAAAATAATGTTTATATATAATATGTAATATTTAATTATAATTATTATTTCATTGTTTTTGCTTTAATACATTTAAGCACATTTCAATCAAATTTGTATGACTGCAACATAATTAAATATATGTATTGTAAACGTGAAAGTATTTGTTTATCATTGCAGTATTTTGGGTGATGGCTGTTTGTGTATTTAAACTTTTCGTTATGAACACATTTCACACAAGCGCATAAATAAAAAATATAATGAATTAATTCTCGTTACTGCAATGCAACACAATGTCATTCTCACTTCTCATTGCTGTGTGTATATAATCAGTATTAGAATGACTTCTGAAGGATCATGTGACACTGAAGACTATAGTAACGATGCGGAAAATTCAACTTTGCATCACAGGAATAAATTACATTAAAAAAACATTGAAATAGAAAATACTTATTTCAAATTGAAATACTACAATTTGTTTGACTACAAATCAGTTCAGTCTTGTTGAACATGAGAGACTTAATTAAAAACATAACTTTTGTAATGTCATGTGTCACATGCAGGTGCAGCAGGAATCAGTTTGAAGACATACACAGCATGACTCTATTTGGCGTGGTGTTTGCATGTTAAGGTAGTGAAATGAGCCGCACACATCAGCCTCCTCAGACGAGCTAATAGCTTGGTGTGGGTTCACCACTTCTCTCATCAACATCTACAGCTCTGTAATGAAATAAAAATAGTTTTCCAGGCATTTACAGCCATTTTTACCAGGTCCTCGCATGTATCCGGCAAACCGTATCGCTCTCACCACTTTTTCTGTATTGTCTATTGTTGCTTGCCATGTCTCTCGTGTATGTGTGTGTGAGCCCATCACTGCCTCAACATCTGTCCCTGTATATTGCTGATAAGAATTGCCCTCCTCAGCCAAGTGAGGGAGAAACCATGGCAACGGTCCAGCCTGGTGTTGACATCATGGTGCGTTAAATATAACGTTGTGCCACACAACCAGTCATTTAGCCATTTTAGACAGTCTGCTTTTCTATAAATACACACTTTTCTCCTCCCAACTGTAGCTCAGGCTGTTCAGACTGGATGGGGAGAGGAAAAGAATTGTGTGTGTGTGGGGGTTATGAAACAGCCATTACAAATTTGCAAGGACACTCATGTTTCACACGAGCACATTTATGTTTCTATTTCAAACTCTGTTATAAAACAGACTGCAGTGCTGGGGTTTAAATGCTTACATATTACTGAGGCCAGATGTGTGTAGTGTTCGTTATATCTTGCACTATTCGATTCATCGCGTCAATATACACGTGATAAAAGAATGAGGGGTGTTTGAGAGAGAAAGAAGGAGAAAATGATAGACAGAGGACGAAAACAAGAGAGACAGAGGCGTAACCGATCAAAATAATGCTCTGTTCTTCCAGCACTTTGTTTTAATGGGGTTCAGCTGGGGACGTTTAGAAGCGTTTACGTTCAAACAGCAGCAGAATACGGCTGTCAATCCCGTTTTAGAATTTGAAATATGGTGCGTTCACACACAGATCAGTTTTAAACCAGAGTGACAACCGCATTCTGTGACATCACTACTGAACTGGCTGGCTTTGTTTACTTTAGTTACTATGGTTGCAGCAGTTGGTTAATACAGTAGTGTGAGGTCACAATTGACTAATATCACTGCATATAAGCGGTTCAAATTCAAATAGCATTTGTATTTGATTATTTCATTCAAATTTAATTCTGATTCCAATTAAGTGTTTCTCAAGTGCTCCAACGCAACCATAGATAAACAATATTGCATAAATATAATTTCTCTTGCACTGTAGAATTAAAAACTTCTAACGTTGGATTTATGGATCGGTTATGATGTATGTTTAACTGTATCATCAATTATTGCTACAACTTGCCAAGTAATTATGCTCGCATACCTCCTTAGTTACTTCACTAGTGTTTTCAAACATATTCTGACAGATAAAACATGTCTGGGAAATGTGATGCCTTTATAATCAGTGTTTTTATTGAGCTGCTATATGAGGTATTAGTTGCCTTGGAACAGATATGCATAATGTATTTTACACTGTTGCTATCTTTTTTTCCCCATTTAAATTAGATGTCAAATATTAAAGCAGTATTTACTTGTTCCTCCTAGTTCGGTCTCATTTCAAATGCATAACTGTTTGGATCTTTTTCCACACCCTAGCCTGCTCTCTGTCTGTTGAATTGATTGAGATTCTAAACAAATTTGCTAAATCGTTAGGAAAGATGAGATAGTGCTCACTGAGCTGCCATCTCTACACTAGGAGGAAAAAAATCAATTTTCTCAATCAGTATTTATTCTTGTTTTTCAGTGAAAAATATCATTAAAACAAGATAAATGTGCTTAATTAATTTTTCTATAATTTAACTTTTTATTTTATTTACAAGAATTACGTTAATTTTTTATAAACGTTTATATACATATATATTCATATATAATATAATATATTCATATTTTATAAACTATACTTTTTTATTTTATTATTATTTTGAATACAAAGAGTACATTTGATTTAACATGGCATGTGATTTAAACAAGTTTTTTAATCTTTTCTTATCATGAACTCATTGACTTATGTAGATGAAACTCATAGTGAGTTTCATATCTTAATTATTTAATAAATAAGATATAATATGTCGATAAATAACTTTGTGTAATTTTTTCATGTGACAGTCAATTGATTGTAGTCTGCAGCTTTGTGGAACTTGGTATCTAACGTTCTGTTTATCATCTGATCTCTCTCTGCTGTGACTAATTATTACCATTGATCACCGAGCCTGCTGATAAGATGGCCTGAATGCATAATAGAGGTGAGCTGGCAACAAGGCAAGTGACACTGTGTGTATTTGTGTGTGTGATCTGTGACTAACACACAGGTGTGTGCATCTATTCATAAGCTGCACTGCACTGGAAAGCAAGGTCTTATTTGCAAGACAAAAAAGATAGTCAGCGGTGCTGTTACACATACACAATAAGCGCAGGATGAGTCAGACTAGCATTCTACATTTTACTTCCCTTTTATTTCACAATTATTGATGCTGAAGGTTTAGAAACCATATACATGCAGTGTCTCTCAGCGGAATGTCTAGAAGTTTGTCTTGTCAAAATGATAAAAGATCCCAAATACCATATGTCAGGCAGGGCCAGAGGTCGCTGTGAGTGTGTGTGTGTGTGTGTGTGTGTGTGTGTGGCACGCTGTTTGACAGTAGAGCAGGGGAGAATAATGCTTGCTTTATTTAGCTCCCACTGACTTTCTGCCAAACCCACAACAGCATGGAGGTGAATGCACAAACACGTGCGCACGCACACGCACGCACGCACACACACACACACACACCATTAAATACCTTCCAGCACTTCATTATTGCTGTGTAAACATTTCAGACATGCATTCAGCCCTTCACTTGAAGTGTAGTTGTCTTTTATTGTTTTATCACTGTTTTTCTACATGCAATTCCATCTGTGTTTGTAGAGCAGACTGTTTTTCATAACATAGTCACTTTTTTTCAGTCAAACCTGTCATGTTTTTGATCCATATATGAAGGATGTCAGGGTGATACAATATCATAATGAGGGAAAAGCCTATTTAAAAATTAGTTTCACATGCAGGTGCGGACTGGCCATTGGGAACACTGGGACGTTTCCTGGTGGTCTGTTTTTATTTTTTTTGCCTTCCCAATGTGCCAAAATAATAATTTCCAATTGTGGCATTCCCTAATAAATCATAAATGGTTAGTCTTGACTGGCAGCGCCGCGCTTCACGTCTGTACCTTGCCTGCGTCAAACGGATTTGAACCGAGTCGATGCGCGGGACTCGTGGAAGGAGAGGAAACGGCCAGAAGAAACAGTGAAATGTAACAAAATTACTAACATTTTCAGGGCTTCAAGTGCGGGTCAGTTTCATCTGTAATACACTACTGTAGTTTTGTCTTTATTAACCTAGTTGAGTATTAAACTGCAAGCACCTGTTAGACTGTCAGTAGCCCCAATTATTACATTCAGTCAGAATACTGTGCTAAAGGACATCATTATCAATTAGAAAATACACATTAATAAGTTTAGCAGGCAGATATTCACATGGATTTATTGTATAGAAAGGGTCAGCCCAAAAATACAATAGTGTGTTAATAACAGTATCTGCTGGTGAAGAAGTGACAGGTACAAGAAAAAAGGAGTGATCGAGATATTGGAGAAAATGAACCAAAGGGAAGTGAAGGTGCAGTTCAAAAGAGAACCTTAAATTTGTTTTCACGGCCCCGACTAAAAACTTAGACCTTTTTATGTGATGGTCATACAAATAGGCTAATAGGGTTATCCATGTTTCTGAATTTGTTGTGGGTGTATGGGATGGTCTGGATGAGTATGAGATTTCCCGGCCTGAACATTTTGTCCCAGTCTGCCCCTGTTCACATGATATATATATACAGGTGCTGGTCATATAATTAGAATATCATCAAAAAGTTTTTTTATTTCACTAATTCCATTCAAAAAGTGAAACTTGTATAATGTATACATTCATTCCACACAGACTGATATATTTCAAGTGTTTATTTCTTTTAATTTTGATGATTATAACTGACAACTAATGAAAACCCCCAATTCAGTATCTCAGAAAATTAGAATATTGTGAAAAGGTTCAATATTGAAGACACCTGGTGCCACACTCTAATCAGCTAATTAACTCAAAACACCTGCAAAGGCCTTTAAATGGTCTCTCAGTCTAGTTCTGTAGGCTACACAATCATGGGGAAGACTGCTGACTTGACAGTTGTCAAAAGACGACCATTGACACCTTGCACAAGGAGGGCAAGACACAAAAGGTCATTGCAAAGAGGCTGGCTGTTCACAGAGCTCTGTGTCCAAGCACATTAATAGAGAGGCGAAGGGAAGGAAAAGATGTGGTAGAAAAAAGTGTACAAGCAATAGGGATAACGGCACCCTGGAGAGGATTGTGAAACAAAAAAAAAAATTGGGGGGAGATTCACAAAGAGTGGACTGCAGCTGGAGTCAATGCTTCAAGAACCACTACGCACAGACGTATGCAAGACATGGGTTTCAGCTGTCGCATTCCTTGTGTCAAGCCACTCTTGAACAACAGACAGCGTCAGAAGTGTCTCGCCTGGGCTAAAGACAAAAAGGACTGGACTGCTGCTGAGTGATCCAAAGTTATGTTCTCT
Source organism: Gymnocypris eckloni scoliostomus (assembly GCA_027564155.1). Classification (NCBI taxonomy): domain Eukaryota; kingdom Metazoa; phylum Chordata; class Actinopteri; order Cypriniformes; family Cyprinidae; genus Gymnocypris; species Gymnocypris eckloni. The sequence goes on along the minus strand of CM050432.1, from coordinate 13,724,958 downwards.
GATGAAAGTAAATGTTGCATTTCCTTTGGAAATCAGGGTCCCAGAGTCTGGAGGAAGAGAGGAGAGGCACAGAATCCACGTTGCTTGAGGTCCAGTGTAAAGTTTCCACAGTCATGATGGTTTGGGGTGCCATGTCATCTGCTGGTGTTGGTCCACTGTGTTTTCTGAGGTCCAAGGTCAACACAGCCGTATACCAGGAAGTTTTAGAGCACTTCATGCTTCCTGCTGCTGACCAACTTTATGGAGATGCAGATTTCATTTTCCAACAGGACTTGGCACCTGCACACAGTGCCAAAGCTACCAGTACCTGGTTTAAGGACCATGGTATCCCTGTTCTTAATTGGCCAGCAAACTCGCCTGACCTTAGCCCCATAGAAAATCTAGGATGCGATATGCCAGACCCAACTGCAGAAGAGCTGAAGGCCACTATCAGAACAACCTGGGCTCTCATAACACCTGAGCAGTGCCACAGACTGATCGACTCCATGCCACGCCGCATTGCTGCAGTAATTCAGGCAAAAGGAGACCCAACTAAGTATTGAGTGCTGTACATGCTCATACTTTTCATGTTCATACTTTTCAGTTGGCCAAGATTTCAAAAAAATCCTTTCTTTGTATTGGTCTTAAGTAATATTCTAATTTTCTGAGATACTGAATTTGGGGTTTTCATTAGTTGTCAGTTATAATCATCAAAATTAAAATAAATAAACACTTGAAATATATCAGTCTGTGTGGAATGAATGTATACATTATACAAGTTTCACTTTTTGAATGGAATTAGTGAAATAAATCAACTAATTATATGATCAGCACCTGTATATATATTTATTTATTCACTCACTCACTCACTTACATTGTAGAACGCCATGCAAAAAAAAGGAGGAAATTATGTCCTTTTGTTTTTGTTTTTGTTTCTTGTTTTGTTGTTTTAGACATTGCAAGATTTGGTCAGGTTCTAAACTACCCAAAACATAATGATATTTATTAAATAATAATTCACAATATTTTTATAAATAAATAAATATAATTAAATGTTAACTTAATTTAGTTTGTGCGTGGTATAAGGAAATATTTATTTCCCATTAAATTTGAACTTTTCTTGAAATAGGACATTTTTAAATAATTGTACATAAATACAAAACTACATAAGGATTTTCCTTTTCATTTGACACATTCTAAAACATGAATTTACAGATAAATAAATTAATACATGCAATTTTCCCTTTTCTTTTTTGTGGACAGTCTTGTTTGTCATTGATACATAATGTAGAAACAGATGGAGGTTTCCTCTCTTTTGTCTTACACAGCATTAACACCTTATTCCACTGCCTGAGCCGTGGTACCTCCAATGGCCCACAATGCTCTAGTGATGTAGCTCAAAAGATCAGGCTAGTGCATTTTTATTTCTTCAGCCATTTCATTTCTCCACTTCTAGATCCCTTTTCCCTCCTATTGAACTAGTAAATGTGTGAATGTAAGCGTTCCTTCTTTCAAAAAAAGGCTCAGTTGTCTGTAGCCGGGCACCTTTTATAACCACCTCTCCAATCACCGTGGGGTTTCACAGACTGGCAGAACTGTTAATAAAAGCCTGTCAGACTGAACCTTTCAGCCCCCAGAGACACCAAGGCTGGACTCTGATAAGAAGAAAGAGAAAAAATCCCTTATATAGACACAGAGAAGTAAAGTTGCTTAGCGCAGAGGGTTCAGGAACCGTACGATATAAAGAGCAAAGAATATACATGTGATCTGCTTATTGTAGATTTCATTTAAAATAATTCTGAATGGGAATGTCCGTGTATGTATGGAATTCCCAGGGCTCTTGTAAAGTGACCCTTCGCATTACTGGTAGTGAAGGGGATCCCCAAAAAGGTGAAAGCCTTACACAACTCTGAAATGTGACTCAAGTCTGATTTACGAGCAGGACGAGTTATTTAAATATCTTCAAGGACTATGGCGGAGGTCTTGGAAAGGGGTTTGGATCAAGGCTCGACATTTACACTATAGAGTATCTCCCTACTTCCATTCCTACCTCCCTTTTGGCTTGTCTTAGATCACATGATCAATCCTAGAACGACAAGACTGTGTGCACGTGTGTTTATGTGCCAAGAATCTGGTTTGTAAGGGTCGCTTCCATATAAGGTAAATACTTAGCTCAGCACAAGTGAATTCCTCGTTATTTAGCAACAATAATGCTACTGTTCATCTGTCATTGCGTCCATGACAGTTGTTGTAAATTAGCTGGCGCTCTGTAAAGGTCAGTTCTCCGTTCTGACACATGCCGAACTCTTCATGTGACTCAGCCTGAACGCTCATTCAGTAATGAGTGTGGCTGGGATCCGGTGGCCCAGTGTTTGTATTTGGGAAGCTTCTTTACTAAAGAGTTTGGAGGGAAATCTCCCTAAACGCTGGTGGGAATTCCCCCTATGTTTCCACGGCTGTCTGCCGCACCACCTGGGACTCTACATCAGAACTGGGCAGCTCCCAACAGCTGCCTATCTGTCGTTCTCAGTCCCTCTCTGTCCTTTGCACAACTTGACACCAGACGTTCTTTATTTTTGCTGTATGTACACATCATCTTTTATCATGATCACATGATGCTTTAGACAATCGAACAGTTAGTAGAGTCTGAGAGATAACAAATAAGCTTTAAGGGTTTGATATGTAGCATAATTTTGAAGTCATGTGTAGATGTCACATGAAAGTTTAGTGGCTCCTTAAAATGTCAATTTTTTCCAAGATTGTAAAAACATTGCCTGGTCAGATGAGTCTCGATTTCTGCTGCGACATTCAGACGGACAAATTAAATTCATTATTGCAGTTATTGTTATTGTATATTTTATGTATTGCAGTCATTTTATTTTCATTATTTTGTATTTGTCTTAATTTAGAGCTGTATGTGTTATAAATGGGTATGTGTATGCTGAAAAAAGAAAGAAATATATATATATACATAGAAGTAATGCATGACTATATACGTGTGGCTTTAGTGTCCAGATACTTTCTGGATCATGTGAGTAATGCTCTGTCAGTCTCCGTAAATCATCAGGCATGGGCATTTGGGGTATTTTGTGATGATGCTGGCATGTGTGGACTCCCAGTGGAAATACAGTGTATGTGATTCACTACCTGTTTGTGTATGTGGGTGTCCCTTGTGACTTTGGATCGGATATGTTGTCTATAACGGCAGCCATGTTAGGTTGAATATTTATGTCATGCCTAAAATGTCTGTCTGCTTAAATCTCTGTGCAAGTAAACCCTGTCTAATGATGTTTAAAGGGACAGTTCAGCCGAAAATGAAAATTCTGTCAATTACTCACCCTCGTGTCATTCCAAACCTGTATTGTTTTCTGTCTTCCATAAACCACAAAATAATTTTCCATACAATGAAAGTAAAAGACAAAAGGTCCCGCACACTGTCTATGCAAAAGATATCAATTATGTATTAACGTTTCGGTCGACATGACCTTTATCAGGAATTTTTTCAAATGTTTGAAAAAATTCCTGATGAAGGTCATGTCAACCGAAACGTTGTTAATAAATAATTTATATGTTTTGCATAGATAGTGTGTGGGACCTTTTTGTCTTTTAGTTTTTGACCTAGCTGGTCTTTGCCTCCTACGCACATATCTATTGCCGTCAGGTGTGCATAGTTTAATTGTTAATTGTCCATACAATAAAAGTGAAAGATGAGCAGTGGCTGTGAAGCTACGGCTATATAAGTTTATAAAAAGGCTTTAGAATACTTGGAATATAACACAGTTGGTCACTTTTATGAGGACTTTTATCAATTTTGGAGCTTTACATCCCTTTTACATTTATCATTCACTTTCATTGTATGGAAAATTGCAGCATGAACATTCTTCTAAACATCTCTTTTTCTGTTCCATGAAAGAAAGAAAGGTCATACAGGTTTGGAACAGGATTAATCATTTTAAGTAGAATTTCCCCTGACTCTGGTCTCGCTTTAAGCTTTGCGGTTCTTCTCTGTGGTAAAAAGAAAAGGAACTGAAAGTTCCGAAGTGGAAGGAAAAACAGATATAATATGATTACATCAACAAACTTGTTTACACTCCAGTCACTTTCCCTATCAATAGCTAGAGTCAACACACACACAAGCACGCACACACACTGTTTACTAATGTAAGCGTACACACACACACACACAAGGTGCTGTCTGTCTGGAACGACTCCACATCTGCGGCAGGAGCACATGATATTTATGAAATGGGAGTCATTATGAGGGCCAAACATCCATTAGAGCTGTGAGAGCCGCTGCGAAAGCAGACGAGGGCTCATAAAATCGAGATCAACTGAGGATTTAGCCCGGATAATAAACAGCTCTTGTTCGGGGAAATGAGTTGCTGAAATTGAAGCTCATCTTCTGAGTTTTCTTTAGAGGTTATTTTGTTATTTTTTACTTTATGGGTGTGTATGTATTGGTTTAACAGTGTGCAATGACACACAAACACATGCACACGCGCTTTACACTCTGGCTAAATCTATCCTAACCAAAGACCCACGCCTCATGGGAGGAAAAGGGGAAGCCAGAACAATCAGCCTCTGATGAGTGGGGGCTTTTGGAGGGAGTTTACAGTAAAACGGCCCTCTGTGCCACCAGTCTGCCCACCTGCCCCTTTGCCCCCTTGGGAAAGAAAGCAAAGATAAGCCAGTAAATAATAGCTGTTTGTAGCAGGGGAGGGGTCGGGCTTGGGTCATTATCTGGACAACTGTGACTAAGGGTTACTATGCTGATCTGAGTGCATGTGGATTGTACCATCTGGTGATGAAAAAAGGGGTGTGGTGATACAGTCTGCTCTAGACATAGTCATTTCCTCTCTTGTTCGTGTTCTTTCTCTGTTTTTCTACTCCTTTTATCTGTCAAACGGCAGAAAAATCCCCCTTGTGCGTCACACTATGATTAAATCATAAAAAAGCCTTTGGGAACCTTTTAAGTTGTAAAAGGTTTGCTTACGTTAAGTATTAAATAATATATTATAGCAGAAATTGCCTTTAAGCTACAGCTTTCTATTATTTATAATATTAGTTGTGCAGATTTAAAATGTTTCCATAACATAATATACAAGCACTATAAGATGATTCCGTGCAGCACAATACAAAAACTAAATCATGTGTCAGCCAATATTATTAAATATAGTATAACAGTGATCAGCCAAAAGGACTAAACCATACGTTTTTGTCTGTAAATCTGTAAAAATTCAGATTTTAGGAACTGGCTCATTTTTTATTCATGAGCCCGGATGTTGAATTGAATGACAGAAAGATAAATTTACTGAATTGCTCTATATACATACTCTATTTCTATAAATTAGGTTTAATACTGAAAAAAAATCATTCTTTATATTGTTTTCAGTTACTTGAATAAATAAACTGCCATCAAATGAAATGTAATAAATATGAGATATTTAATAAAATGTTCTGTTTGTGGCATTTTAAAACATTGATAACCAATATCATCTGATGTTTCTAGAAATACCCCATAAGTTTTTACATATGTTATATAGCATGTTTATGAGTAATTCATACTGAAAGATGTAATGTATTATTATAAACTACACTTCGAGCAGTTTTTAAATTTGTTTGGCTTTCATTCTTTTTTATTCTAATTTCATTCAAATTAAACATCGGTAACACTTTATTTTAAGGTGTCCTTGTTACACATTACGTGCTATTATTATAACAAAATATTATGCATAATTATATGCAAATACCAAACCCTAATCCTACCCCTACCCATATAGTACATAGTAGATAATTCATGTTACTCAGTACTTAAATGTATAATTACACTGTAAAAAGGTGTAACCTAAACATCCAGTTACCTTAATTCAAAGTCAATTCAAAATATTAGAATTGCACTCATACTTTAAATAATTATCTTAATTCAGATCTAATTGGCAGACAGCCCTGTGTGTATACAGTGACATGTGACACAATTACCACTACATCTGTTGCAGGAAAATATACCCTCGCACACTGTTCTGGGATGATGTATTGTGCGATTACAGAATCCTGTTGAATAATTGATTGGGCAGCGGCCAGGTCACTCGACAGTGGATGGAACTGGAGATCAGTCCGTTTCTGAGGAAACAGTGCACGCAATGGCGAGTTGCCTCCAGTATGACTTTGGTGACCCACCGACTACTGCCCTAACCAAGCGGTTTAACCGGCCTGCTAATTACCGTGGCATTTGGGTTCGCCGTTGTTATCACATCCCTGCGACCATTAGTCTGGAGGGACATGTCTGAAATGACTTCTTTCATTTCATCATCTCGCTCACTTCTCCATGACCTCCTCCGTTACATGGCCTCTCCTCGTCCTCAGTCAACCCTCCACCGCCTCCGTCAGCCCTCCACCACCTCCTCTGGAGAAACGATGAATAATACATCAGGCTTTACATCACCGGTTGTAAGGCGACAAAGTTAGCATGTCAAGGCGCGGCATTCGATCCGCTCTTCCAATGACAAGATGGAATATGTCGGCCAGTATTGGTTTTCAGCTGGCACGGCTGAAATATTGATGAGGGCTGAGGCAGTTTTTCCACTGTGGTTAAGCTAGTCACCAGCCACTTCACCCTTTCCCCATCACTTGATACAGCCTGCCCGATCCTAGGCCACAGCCTGGCTACCGTCAACGAGAGGGAGCGAGAAAAGAGACATTTTCCATCTGCTGTGAAATTAGAGCAGCTCATTATAGCAGAGTGTTCTATGAGCGTGTGTGTGGGTGTTTCCAACACTTCATTGCGTGAGAAGGTGACAATGGGAGGGACGTTTCCCTCAAGTCCACACCTGGTTTTTGGTGTTCGTTGGATCAATGATCAATGGCTTGGTTCGGTGTAACTCAAACGGCACTACAAGGGATTGCTAAAACTCATCTCGGTGGAGCAGATGACTCAATGCAGCACTTGCTGAATAAACCATGACTCCAAACGCACATCAATAATGCAGAGAGCTACTGTAACACATACAGCCGTTAGGGTAAGGGTACAACTGTTGGATCTAACGTTTATCAAGTTTTCGCAGACCTAGTTTAGTTCCAGGTGACACTAATATCCTGAATGAAATGCTGGCAGTAAGTAGGGCATGCTGTGTGTTTTCTCCTCTTCGTGTCCTCATCATCATTTAGAGTGGGTATCTGTCTTTGAGCCAGTTCAGGTCACTTCTCGCTGCTCTCCCCTGAGTCGCTTTATTTCCATTCCTCTTCTCAGTCTCCAGCTTTTAATGCAAGTAGAACACTGGTTGCATCTACATTACATTCATTGTGTACGATGAGCCAAAAAGTCCTCTCAAGTGTATTTATAAAGGTTTTTGTTATGTAGGAGAGCCTGGGGCAAGTTGTCACTCTATCGAGTTAGTGTCTCTCAGTGGAGATTTATTTTTGAATGTCAACTTGACAATTCTTGGCTACAAAAAGCTGCTGAACATTTCCACTTTTAATTCCCAATAAAAATATGGTTTATTGAACACATTTGCTGGGCATGTTCTAACAATTAGAACCATCTATTAAACAACCTTTGTGAAATACAGTAAGTGAAATATTCAAAAAACAACAAAACAATTGTTTGGTCTACATATATTGTTATTAACTGTGTAAAATGAGAAAACTCGCTCTAGCCTGACATTTGTATACATTTTATTTTAGAGAACAAATTTCACAAAAATAGTGAATTTTATTTTTGTGATTTTTATTTTATTTTTTACATAATTTCAGTTTTCCCAATTTATAATTGCCCAGAACAGCTTTCCTGTAGACCTACTGTATATTATGTTATTATACACATGGTCTCTCTCTCTCTCTCTCTCTCTCTCTCTCTCTCTCTCTCTATCGATCTGCCAATCTATCTATCTATCAATCTAATATTGTTGCTGCAAACCAGCACAAGCTGGATATATTTATGAATGTCACAGATGCTGCTTACTTAAATTGACTGTGCTTTAAGGCTGTCTATTTTGTTTGTAAGATGCAGCTCTTGTTTGGACTCTATGAAGCACAAATCAAGCCTGGCGCGTGAATTAACAGGTTGTCCTTGTAGAATAAATTCTCCCCAGCACTCGCACAGAATAAAATGCCTTACTGATCTTCTAATATGTCTACTCTCGCACACCATGGAATTAACTTCCCTCAGCCAGGCCCCTTGATTGATTTCAAGGCCTTTCTGTAGAACAAAGTGCTTTCAGTCCCTTGTAAGGAATGTGTTCCAACATATTTGTAGTCATATTTCATATTCCACTATTGGATAGGAATGTTAACATTGTAGGATGAATGTCTTTTTTTTCTGTGCCATTGTTATGCCTACATTCTCAAGGCAGATAGACACTGCCATATCTCAAGTGACAGAAGAAAATAGCAACCTTATTTATATTAACATTTTGCTAACTAATTTGTATTTTATTTTATTCCTTTACAGGACATTTACATTTAACATGCAGTTTTCTGGCTGCAAGTAAGTTTGACCCAGAAAAAGGGCCCTCTTGAACCATAAAATGTTTACAGTGCTGTAAAATTACATTGAAAAGCAAAAAAAAAATGTCAGTATCAACTCGCCTGTTGGATTGCATTTCAGGAAAAGTGATTTTATTTAATTTTTACAATGGAAAAATCATTTGATTACAGGTGCTGGCTCAAGACCTAACCTTTAATCTGTTGTAGTCTGCTGTCTTTCAGCATACAAGGTCTAAACCTCAATTAAAGTTTAGCTTGTGTGACTTAATCATTCCCCAATGGAAAATGAATGGTGTTTAAACCAAGTTCACAAGCAGAGACCTGTGGCACAATTCCTGTACGCAGTTCTCCAAAACTGTGCATGCTAAATCTATTACTTAATCATAACAAAAATCAATGTTTTAACACTTAATTGGCAGAAAACTCCATGTTTCTTTGAAATCTGTACATCTTATGGTATTTTGCACTGGTAAGTTTTCAACCACAAGTGGAAATAAGTGTGCTTCTGGAAAGTTGTGCTTTACGTGCATGAAAAGGTGTCACACGAGGAGAAACAACCGTTGCCCTCGACTTTGTGTCTTGCATCACTGAGTGGTTTATGATTGTGGTGGCTATAATATGATATCTCTGCATGATGTGGTGGCACTTCAACTGTTGCACATTTTCTTTAATGTTAATGAACTGTTGTGATAGATAATTGACATTGAACATTGTTCAAGTGATGCTGAAGATGCAGGAATGCATTTTTGCAGTATATATATATATATATATATATATATATATATATATATATATATATATATATATATATATATATATTAGGGGTGGGCATAGATTAATTTTTAATCTAGATTAATCTAGATTAATTTTGGAATTAATCTAGATTAATCTAGATTAAAATGGCTCATTTGAATTCTGCCGAAGGCATTCAGAATATGTGTGCTACCCAAATAATGACTAAAAGTAAGTCTTTGAGAACGGGTTTCTCAAGCCAGGTGGCGCGATTAGACCAGGGGCGCATCTCCTGTTTCCAAAACGCATCACAAACTGCTTGAGAAAGCTGTTCTACTATGATAATTGGCGATGAAAATAAACTATGTTCAATAAGATGTACTTGTGTTTACTAACTGTTTATTCAGTTAAACATGAATTTTGAACTGTAGGCCTACATAAGAGGTCGTGATGAACTGTTTACAGTTTCCATTGGGAAGCTTCTTAAAATAAATTTTCCTGAAGCAAACCCGGCGGCTTCATAGCTGCATCCATGTTAGCACGTCACGTCTGATGTGGTAATTTCACAGTAACGTTAGGCATACACACAGGTTCGAAGCAGAGGGTGACACGGGAGTGAATTCTCAAGTTCACATGAGACCTAAAGCGCATCCTGTTTGCTTAAACGCGAAACGTTTCGTTGTTATTCTGAGTGCACACAAATAAACGTAGAGTCTTTACAGATTCGAAAGATATATTAGGCTACTTTTATCTGTATGACCAAGAATGACGGAGATTTTAAGAGCAAGTGAACGCACCGGAGCCTGTCCTGCGCAAACGCGCGTCCACACAAACACTTCAATAGCGCACATTTCTCTAGGTTAACATCATATTGAGCGGCCATGTAAAGTTGCTACTACATACATCTTTCAGATGAAAAGCCATATTTGAGGTTGATGAATGATAGGTGAGCGTTTGGATGTCCTGTCCGATTGTATTACCACATAGACCAGCCGTTAACAATCTGTCCATCACGGACTGCGAGCCTCTAGTTCGAAGACTCGTTCTCGCCCCCTACAGTGCAATTCGGCTAGGTATACATCCGCGCTAAAATATCAGGGTGAAAGTCATCATAGTGCGTAGTATAGACCCAGCTCCCAACCCAACTTTGAGAATAGATTAACGGCGATATTTTTTTTATCGCCGATAAGAGTCTCGCGTTAACGCAGCACGTTAACGCCGATAACGGCCCACCACTAATATATATATATATATACACACACACACATACATATACATACATACATACATACATACATACACACATACACACACATATACATACATACATACACACATACACACACACACACACACACACACACACACACACACACATATTATTATTATATATATATTCTTTTTTTATGTTGTGATATATTGATAAAACAACAGAAAAACTATCAGTTCTCACTTAAGCATCTGTCAGCTGCACTATTTTAGAAATATTTTCTGGTCTGTAAAATTGGTTGTGATGTTTACACATCTCTTTTCCCTGAGGATAGTGGTAATTATTTCCTTTTCCAATCTCTGCACTTGACATCTTTATAACATCTGTGTCATGCTGGAAAAAACAATAGACTTGAGAATTGTTATTAGAATGGCTGAGAGATTGTGTGTGTGTGTGCCTGCTGTATACTGTTGAGGGACTGTTAATATTGTTCCGTGTGCAGTAATAGAGTTACTCTAGAACACGCACTCTTTTTTTTTGTGTGATACTATTTAATTTTATTGATGAAATATATTTATTTTTGCTGAAAATCTGAAACCCATATGTCATAACTGCACAGATTCATACCAAGATTGCCATTAGGTAATAATTTATCTTAAAGGGTTAGTTAAACCAAAAATGAAAATGATGTTATTAATTACTCACCCTGATGTTGTTCCAAACCCGAGAGACCTTCGTTCTTCGCCGTAACACAAATTAAGATGATTTTGTTTGAATATGAGAGCTCTCAGACCCTCCATAGACAGCAACACAACTGAAATGTTCCCAGGTCCAGAAACGTAGCGAGGAGATTGGTAAAATAGTCCATGTAACATCAGGGGTTCGACCGTAATTTTACGAAGCCAAGATAATAGTTTCTGCGCAAAGATAACAAATATAATAAGTTTATTCCGCATTTTCGTCTCTCTTGTTTTTATTGTGGACATACGTTTAGGGTATGTAGAATTTTTAAGAAGAAATTATTATTTTCATAATGAAATTAATCAAAAGTGATAGAGATCACACATACACATGTATGTTCAACATTTCAAGCACAATTTTTTTTAATGTTTTTATCAAATTCTCCTGCTGGTTATGGAAGCTGTTACAGTGTTACGGCTTGTATCAGCAACCTAGACCATGGCTTAAATATTTTCTATTCTGCTATAAATGTGAGAGCTTGGTATACAGGGGGTTGTGTGTGTGTATGTGTGTCTATGTGTATGTAAGAAAGAGTGAGAGAGAGCTAGTCCCATAGTGTCTGCTTGCTATTATAGTCATTAGCTGAGACGACAGTTAGATCATGCTCACTAAGTAAATTCTGCCTTTGGTGCCAATTATAATAAACCATCCGCATCTGTCACAGAGGGAGGACGCTTCTTGGAATGATGTGGAATTCAATTTAAATACGGCTGATCCCACGGGATGTGAGGGTGTAGAGAGGGAGAGGAAGAGAGTTGGATAAGCGGGTGTCTATGTTCACACCTACAGGATTTGTCTGTATCATAGACAGAAGAATATTTGACGGGGTATGTGCAATGTACAAAATGAACACCTGCTGATCTTTAAATACGAGTAAATACAATGTCATGTGGTGCGACTCTATATTGTCATGTGGTGCTGTCATGTGGGGTGACTCCATATTTTTGTGATTCTCCATATAACTAAAATCTTTTATACATTATTTTTTGCCAACATATTAAACCAACCAGTGTTCTTTTATTCTTATTAATATACTATTGTAATATTCAATAATATTTCAAATTAGTTATTTCAATGAGTTATTTTGTAATTGTAGTTTAAGTTTTAGCAATTGTGTTTTTATTTAATTGTGTTTTCATATTTTTATCTAGCAATAAATTTTTCCAGTTTTAGTCATTTTATCACATCAACATAAACTGATTTCAGTTTAAAGGAACATTCTAATTTCGGTCATTTTTAAATAATGGGTGAGAACCAGAAAGGTGTAACTGACATTTCACCAACTGTACAAACTTTTACCATAGTTTGATCTGACTTTGTGAACTGATTTCAATTGTTTATAGTAAAAATGTTTACACTCATGGATGACAGTACTTGTTCCAGTAGAAAGAGCTCATTAAGAGCTTTCATTTGATATATATATATATATATATATATATATATATATATATATATATATATATATATATATATCTATCTCCATTTCAGCCTTTCTGGTTCTCACCCCTCGGTTTTGCCTGTATTAAGCATGAGAAACAAAACTACAATGGGTGATCCATAACACCACATGTCATTATTATAGCAGGTGTTGTTGTTACCCATCACCCATTATGATTTTAATCACCTAGAGACAGTCTATGTGTGATGGTAGAAGTGACACAAATGCATGTACTTGTCTCGGTTGTGTACAATAAAAATAAAGTTTAATGATGGGAATTATTTTCTCAATTCCCTCGCCATTGGCAGATGCGGCAAAAAGTTACTTTGGGACTTTGTACAAAAATGGCAGCAAATGTTGTTTTTAGTGTACTAGTGTTAACTTCCATTCCACTGTGGGCCGGCTGTGGTTTTGGCCTCCACTCAACCAAGCCAGTCAAGAAGCCACAGTCTGCGTGGGCTCAATGCCACGGAAAAGCATAAACCTTGCTCTACCATGTTGTTGTGATGCTCCATGCCAATGCTACTGGTGATGATGTCATTGCCCTCGATCTCTCATTTTGTGCGGATTCTCTCCAGCGAGGAGAAATCGCTAATGGCAGACACTTGGGTCGGGACTGGTTTTGTTCCATTTGAGGAGATTATTCAAAGTTGGGCTCACGGACTGAAACGCAACCCCGCATTTCCATACATATTATTAGAGTCGTGATTGAATTCGTCCACTGAACTGATTTTAGTCCCGCTGTGTGGAGAGGAGATAGTAAACTGCGCTTGCCACTTGCCTGAAGTTTCCAGCTATTTTTAGAGAGGGTGAATTGTATGTGTTGTGCTCCTATATGGAACACTGTGCAGCATGATGGGTGAATTTCTTCACTCTCTCTGGAAGGAATGACAGCACAATCTCTCCATCGTGCAAAGCCTCCTTATTTAGAGACTGCCTGCCAATCAAAGAGCTATAGCTGTATGGATGTGATCGTGTGTGTGTGTGTGTGTGTGTGTGTGTGTGTGTGTGTGTGTGCGTGTGCGCGCGTGCGTGCGTGTGTGTGTGTGCCAGTGTTTTGTCCTCTTCCTGCTTGATACTAATCTCAACGGAAAGTGTCCGCGCATCATTCTTTTTCTATGGTTACCTCCTCAGGGAGATTCAACTTCTGTTTGTGAGCGTTGCAATATATGTACTTTTAAGACCCCATACCCCATCTCTGTAATATGCACCCTGTGCATGTGTGAGAGACCGAGAGAGGGTGATTGAGTTTGTGTGATAGTTTGCACAAGTGTGCTTGTGTCGTGTGTGTGCATGTCTGCTGCGGTTTGTCTTTGACCTGATTGCTGAAGTGAATTGTCAGACTGGGCCATTGGCTCTTCTAGCACTCTCTGGCACCCACCTACTTTCCAACTCCACTTCAGTCAGCTGGGTCATTCTGACTTTTTCTCCCATAACTCCAATCTGGGACATGGAGCTTTTTGAAGCCTTTGAAAACCTGTGTGATTCTAATCCACCGTGCTACAGTTTGATAAATGTTTTGTAAACAATTTTTCCACAATGTTTCCCACAATTCCAACAACATTTTGTTTCAGAAAGTCTTGACTGGTGTGAAGTTTAATGGAATGAAAAACAAAATCTGTGTTCTATTTTTTTTTTGTCTCTGTAGGGCCAGAACTCCCACTAAGTGTGTACATTGGTCCTTTAAATAAACCACAGGCCTGTGTCTAACTGTCTCTAAATAATCCTCAGCTTTGTGTTAAAGAAAATAGGGCCCTGCTTCTGGAGAATGAATGAATGAAAAGATGAAGATGCAAGGTGAAGAATGACATGTACATCACAAAATTATTCAAACTTAAACTAAAAGTATAAGGAAAACAACTAAAAATATAAAAATAAAAGCTAGTTCAAAATAAGATTACATATTGTTTTCAAATATAAATATTACTTAACATTTTTGGATGTGCATGCCTACAATAAAATAAAATAAAGTTTAAAAATTAAATACAAATTGAAGGACTAAAATTACTAAAACTAAAATAGTAATAAATTAAATTAAATATAAATATAAAAATGACAAGCGCATTATAAAATTATTACAACTAACATTATAAGGACCGCAACTGAAAATATAAAAATAAAAACAAGTTTAAAGATTTACAACTACAGCATTTTGTAGATTAGATTTTTTATTTTTTATTTTATGTTATTTATGTTTTTTAGATTTATGTTTTTGTTGATCATGTATATTTTGAATTATTATTGTTGCTCGGATAGAGTTTTTTTACTTTGCATGTTTTGTAACCCCAAATGTTTGTAATATAATTTTGTAATGTTGCAAGTTTGAGAAGTGTGCAGGTTATATTATTATTTTTCAAATTTACATAAATAATACTAATAACACTAGTCAAAAAGCAAAAAGAACCACAAATGTGGCCAATGTATTTGATCATGAAGATGTACAATAGCTTTGTGTGAGGGACAAAAAAGCATATAATGGTTCAAGTGTTAGGCTATATTCAGAATACAGTGAACTAGTCATATTACTCTTTTTGTTAGTGTGTGTGCTTTTTAATTCCTGCCCATAGTCACTATAAACTGTGATAAAATTTAGGCTGAACTCTTCCTTTTAGTTGAGCTAGTGTGTTGCATATAAATCCAAATAAACCGGCATTTGCATTTCTCCGATCGCAGTCTCTGAAGCGTTGCTCAGTCTGTGATCCGTGTGTAATTTGCACATCACATGCAGTTGCATCACAGACTGCGGCGGAAGTGGAAAGATCACATTAGGCCATGGCATGATGTCATTGTTGCTGCTGATGCCCTCGGTTTTGCCTAGAAAACATGATGGATGTAGCAGAGAGTTCTGGCGTAATCCTGTGACGTGTGTTTTTGGAGGCAAGCGTGCTTCTCTGTAATCCCAGTGTGTTTGTAATCCTCTGTGTGTGTATATACCAGGGGCGTAGCCACGGGTGTGCCAGGGTGTGCCGGTGCCACCCACAGTGGCAGCTGGCACACCTAAAAACAGATGCAGAATTATTATTTTTTTAATCGTAATAAACATGGGCAGCGCATAGGAGGGGCTAGCAGATGCTTCAGCACCCCCAAGAAAGACCAAAGCATCGCCATTGCACCCATAAGAAATGAAATAAATTAAATACATTTTACTTATTATTACGCATTCATAACTCTGCATTGCAATTTAACGTGACGTGATTAGCAGGCGCACTTTTCGAATTGACAGCATTTTATTTAAAAAATTGATCGGTTCCTTGTGCCAAGAAGGCCTGTCCCCGACTAAAGATTTCACTAGTCACACATAAATTGATTAATATAATAACTTAGGCTACTAACCATCCTTTAATATATAGGCGTATAGTCTATTCCGCTTAGCGCAAGCGCGTCTAAAGCGTGCAAACGGCAAAAAGTAGGCTAATGATTATGAATGTTGGGGAAAGGCAAAATAAAACATTTTAATTATTCGTTAATAAATTGGTGATTTCTTCTCAGTCAGTGTCGGCTGAAAAGATAAAAGTTGCAGAATCAGGCTGACTTTAATAAAGAAATGCACCTTTTCCTTCCGACTCGTAATTAAATATATTTATTTTTGGTTGGTTCGTTCGTTTAATAAAGTAGCGGTTCATTGCTGTCTCTCCATTTCACGGAGACTGCATGAGACGGCATATATATATATATATATATGAACTTGTTTGAAAGTTCAATAATAATATCTAACCATTAAATGTACTGTGCTATGTTGTTGGCGATCCTGAATGTAATGTATAAAAATATTTTACTGCTTTCTCTAATGTGTCTTGCAAGACATCTATTCAAGATTGTTTATTGCACCAAAAGTAATTTCAAAGGAACATTATATGTAGGCCCATGTACAGTTTAAGTCACCATTGCAGGATGTGCAAAATATTAATGATTTAATAAAAGGAGGGACTATTTAAAAGCATTTTGCATTTTGTACTTTATTTAGTACAGCAGCTACAGCTGTTTTTACATAATAGATTTTTACAGCCTAGTCACTGAAGTCAATGATTATTCTTTGATAAAGTAAATGTGCTTTGCTCACTGAATTTGTTCGTTGTTTGAATAATCGTGGAAATGCGGTGTTATAATTAGAAACTTAAAATGTATTTTTATTAAACCTGTAATCATCAGGTTAAATAGGAGTTTAGTCTTATTAAAATATGTGACATAAATTGTACTTGCCTAAAAGGGGTTTATGATGTGTGTAGTTAATGATTAGGCTACAGTGAGCGCGTTTGTCTAGAGCGCAGTTAAACAGCTGTTGTAGGTTATACTGTATGTGATTGTCGGTGACCCTCTTGAGCGAGAAAGCTTCGGAAAATGGAAAAAAACAACAACAACAAAAAATATAGCTGCAAGCAGCGATAACCAGGGTTCAAGAATGTAAAGGCCTAAGGTGGTATGCTTTTAGGGTCTAGGCCAACATAGCTGGATGCATAGCTGACAGTGAAACTCATCGAAAATGGACAATAGGCTCACAGAAACACACACACACACACACACACACACAAACACACACACACACAAATATAAAGGAAATGGTTAAACTATTTATTAACTATTAATAATCATTAAGCTTGCTTACACAGATACACACACAGAATAGGTTAACAGACACATGTAGCCTACACAAAAATGAAATGGTTAAACTAACATATTAATACCCAATAAACATGCTTTTTTTGCGCATTAATCTGACAATAAATGTGGCACACCCAGTTTTTCTGATGCACATCCAGAGTCTCCTTTCTGGCTACGCTCCTGGTATATACTGCTTTGGTCCATTTGCATTCCACCTCTGCTTCGTTTAGATGCTTGTTCCTGTATTTTACACTCTCTCTCTCTCTCTGTCTTTTTCTCCTTCCTCCGTGCAGGTGTGACTGCTTTTCCCAGGGGTCCGTGAGCTGTCACGCTGTGAAGAGTAAAAAGCTCTCCGTTTCACTTGTGGAAAATTGATACAATCCTGCTGTGAATTGCTCCTATCCTTTTGAAGATTGCTCCAGACGATCAGAGATTTCTCTGAATGTAGAGGGAGCTGTGTGCATCTGTTTTCCCCCTCATTGTTTTGCAATCAGTTCACTATCTCTCCTTGTCAATGTCAGCATGAGCTGCTCTTGTGAGTGATGTAGCGTGTCAAGAGTTTCGAATGCTCTTAAAGGGCCTCGTGTACTGTTTTCTGTCCGGCCACTCATTTTTTCTCATGCATGGCTGCATATGTCATGTGCCGATGCGCTGTGCAATTGTCCGTGCAGCTTCACAGCTCACACATGTTATATCTGTCATGTAAGAGGGATGATTGCTTGGAAAGCTAAAACAGGACGAGATCTGTTAGAGATTTATAGCTGCGAAACCCTTTTATCATAATTTAGTATGCACTAGTGCTGTATGAAAAATGCATGTTTGTTCACTAGAATGCTATGTTTTGGTTTTTATTAGTATTTTGTTTTTATTAGCATTATTTTAGGTAATATTGCTATGTTTAAGGCTGTAAAAGTCGAAAATGAAACAAAAAATATTTGTTGTTTATTATTATTAAATGTAAAATGATAAATACTGTTGATGTACAATTAATCAAAAGAGAGGATCTTATACATTTTTTTAAATATCTTATATGTACATTATTTTGGATAATTGCAATGTTTTATGTTGTAAAAGTAAAAAATATATATTATTTTATTTCTAGACTCAAGGTCCATTAGCAAAAGACAGACAATGCAAACCAAAACGGTACACATTAAAAAGACAGTTATGCCAATACTTCCTCATAGATGACTGATATCGCACTTCAGTAAGCCTAGGATTTGTCAACATTATATTATTATGTGAATTTTCCAGCTAACAAATACATTTAAACATCAAATTTTTATTAAAGCAGGGAATAATCATACTCTTACCTTACAAAATAAATCACTTGCACTGTACCGTCTTGTTTTTTTTCTTGTTTTTTTTATTATTAGTAGTATTACTAAATTATTGCACCACTCAGAAACTAAATCTATTTCTGTTTTACGATGTTTGTTTCTATCTTCGGCAGTTCCCCTGGTTTTCTGGCTTTGCCATTCTTTTGACTGCTCTGCGGTGTCTGTGTGTAGTAACGATGGAACATTCTGACTTCCTTGTGGTTGTAAGCAGGTTTTTTTCTGTATGAAAACCATGCAGTGGTAAAAACATGATGTCATTGTTTAAATGTTTGCCTGCATGTGTTTGGAGGAATGGCAGAAATGCAGTGATGTCACCGCAGGACTCGTGTGCGTGACCCCTGTCTGTCTCCACTCATGTGTGCATGCGTGTGTAAGAGAGGGAGTTTAAAATGATGACGTAGCGTAATCTGAAATACAGGGAATTGCAGCTGTGTGCTGATTCTGGGTGCAGAGTAAAGCAGGCTTAAGTTATGTCATCCGCTCTGCTCTCCTGTGATGATGCCACAAGCACACACCGCTCTGCTCTGGACTGAACAGTACCAGAGGACAGTGTGTGTTAGTGGGGGGTGGGGAGAAGGAAGTCATGCATGATCATGCATTTACGATATTACGTAAGCCATATCTTGACTGTCTTTATAGTCTGATGATATTCAGATTTTATGTGACAACACTGAAGAAATGACATTTTGCTACAATGTAAAGTAGTGAGTGTACAGCTTGTAGCAAAGTGTCATTTCTTCAGTGTTGTCACATACAAAGATATAATAAAATATTTACAAAAAATGTGAGGGGTGTACTCACTTCTGTGAGATACTGTGTATAGAGAGAGAGAGCATATACACTCACACATACATAACTACATACATATATATAATTGTTCATATTATTGATTATTAGTATTTCAGATAGATGCCATTCTTTTGAACTTTCTATTGATAAAAGAATCCTGAAAAAAAATTACACACAACTCTTTTCAGCGTTTGTATTAATAAGTGTTTTTTTGAGCAGCAAACATCATATTAGAATTATTTATGAAGATCTGCATCATATTATATTTATATAATATGATTAATATTTAATTTATTAATTATTTATTATGTTACACTGAATATATGTGTATACAATATGTGTATGTATATATGTATATATATTAGGGGTGGGCATAGATTAATTTTTTTAATCTAGATTAATCTAGATTAAAATGGCTCATTTGAATTCTGCCGAAGGCATTCAGAATATGTGTGCTACCCAAATAATGACTAAAAGTAAGTCTTTGAGAACGGTTTCTCAAGCCAGGTGGCGCATTAGACCAGGGGCTCATCTCCTGTTTCCAAAATGCATCACAAACTGCTTGAGAAAGCTGTTCTACTATGATAATTGGTGATGAAAATAAACTATGTTCAATAAGATGAACTTGTGTTTACTAACTGTTTATTCAGTTAAACATGAATTTTGAACTGTAGGCCTACATAAGAGGTCGTGATGAACTGTTTACAGTTTCCATTGGGAAGCTTCTTAAAAATAAATTTTCCCTGAAGCAAACCCGGCGGCTTCATAGCTGCATCCATGTTAGCACGTCACGTCTGATGTGGTAATTTCACAGTAACGTTAGGCATACACACAGGTTCGAAGCAGAGGGTGACACGGGAGTGACACGGAAAGTTCACATGAGACCTAAAGCGCATCCTGTTTGCTTAAAAGCGCAACGTTTCGTTGTTATTCTGAGTGCACACAAATAAACGTAGAGTCTTTACAGATTCGAAAGATGTATTAGGCTACTTTTATCTGTATGACCAAGAATGACGGAGATGTAAGAGCAAGTGAGCAGCAAACGCGCTTCCACACAAACACTTCAATAGCGCACATTTCTCTAGGTTAACATCATATTGAGCGGCCATGTAAAGTTGCTACTACATACATCTTTCAGATGAAAAGCCATATTTGAGGTTGATGAATGATAGGTGAGCGTTTGGATGTCCTGCCGATTGTATTACCACATAGACCAGCCGTTAACAATCTGTCCATCACGGACTGCGAGCCTCTAGTTCGAAGACTCGTTCTCGCCCCCTACAGTGCAATTCGGTATACATCCGCTAAAATATCAGGGTGAAAGTCATCATAGCTTGCGTAGTATAGACCCAGCTCCCAAATCAACTTTGAGAATAGATTAACGGCGATATTTTTTTTTTAACGCAGCACGTTAACGCCGATAACGGCCCACCACTAATATATATATATATGTTGCCAAAAGTATTGGGTTACCCCCGTCTGATGAAAGGTTTGACTACTTTCCATGATTACAAATCTTAATGTTTAAGAATAAAATTATATTCTAGGGAATTGTGTGCTTCTAGTTTTATAGCAACAGTTTGGACAGCCAAACTGCCAAACAGCCAAACAAAAAAAAAACTCATCACCAAACACCAATGACTTGTACATTCATTATATGGACAAAAGTACTGGGACACCCCCTTCTTCAGAAGAGGAAAAGGCACTTCCAAACTGTGGCAACAAAGATGGAAACATTCAATTTCCACCTCTGTTGTTTTGAAGTGTATGAAATGACTGTACCCATATGTACAAGTCATTGGTGTTTGGTGATGAGTTTTTGGCTCAAGGTCTGTATTTAAAGTCACACCAGAAGTGTTCAGCTGGTGTTCAGACCAGTCAAGTTCTTCCACACTGACTCAATCATCATTTATCTTTGATCCTTGCCTCATACATAGAGACACTGTCATGTTAGAATAGAAAAGGGTCCTGTCCAAACTGTTGTTATAAAATTAGAAGCACACAATTCCCTAGAATATCATTTTATGCTTAAACATTAAGTTTTGTACTCGTGGAAATTACTAAAGTAGTCAAACCTTTCATTAGAAGGGGGTGTCCTAATACTTTTGGCAATATAGTGTATGTATGTATATATATATATATATTTATATGTATATATATATTTATATGTGTATATATATATATATGTGTATATACACAGTCAAACCAAAATTTCAGACACCAGTTATATATAATTCTTGATATTCTTGACTAGTGGGTGCAGGACATTAGTTCATACATCTAAGTGAGGATAGCAAAATAAAGTAAACTGTAACATATTATACCCAATAAATCTTCATACAGTGGACTAATAGTAACATTAGGGATAAAAAATTATTCAGACACTTTGACCTGACCATGTTTTGCTTAAGTGTTTTTTCTTTAATTGCTAATGTGACCTTTTCGCACCACAGACTGAACTAAATTAAGCATTTCTTGGTAATTGGTTGACCTAAATTGGTATTATCTAATTGTGCACTTAAATTCAACAGCTGACAGCTATTCAGCCTAATTCATAACACACCTTTTTATTATTATTTTATTGTATTTTATTAAGTTATCTGACATTATCTAGATGAATTTGTTCTGACACAGTTTAACCGAGTTCTTGTCATATTTTATTACCATTTTTCTAGTATAGAGAATAAACTGTGGTATAATGTGAAAAAATGTTGAAGGTGTAATGAAAAATCCAAAATCAGAGAACAAAACATTTTGACATAAAATGAATAATACAATTTGTATTTATTTATTATACATATGGAAAATACATTTTTCAGATTTTGCATTAGACATGCAAAGAGTTGTGTTTTGCATTCAGGTGCAGGTTTACTGCCTACATAAACGATAGCTGAATGTAGCAAGGTTTGATATATAATTTCATTTGTGATTACTCTCTCTCATTTGGAAGTTTGGTCACCAACTTCACGATTGTGGTCATGTTGAATAGTGATGTTTTATGCATTAGATGCTTATGGCTGTGGCATATTTACCCTGCAGGCTCTGTAATGGGGTCAACCACAGTTGCAGTTACGTAATTATTCTTAAACTTGCATGGCTATATATGGCATATTTCTTCTCTAGGCAATCTGTCTCTCTGATTTATTCATCTCTTCCAAATACACCTGGGGTCATTTATAAAACTGAAAGGAAAAAAACACCAATATCATTTGACCGGACAACCAGCCCCTGAGATTGATGTCTTGTTCAAAGAGATATTAATGTAACTGCCATAAGAAAACTCATTTCATTCAGCCCGTTAGACTATTATTAATATCTGTTTATATAAGGAGGGTTTTTTATTTGTTTCAACACCCCTGGGCACAGAAAAACAAAACATATTTGGAGAAAGAGCCTTTTGGTTTCCCATCTGCAGATTATCTTGAGTATTATGAATTATTTATGATTGTTTATGAGTTGATAATTAATCATCTTCATATGAAAAACCAATTCACAACAGCTGGGTTATTTGGACTTGGTTGTTTGACTTCATAAAACAGCAGAAATGCTATAGTTTTCATTTTTGTAATTGTTTTGCATTCATATTAAGTGCATCATAAATACATTTTATTAGACTACTCAACCTAACATCAAAGTTGTCAGGTTTGTTAAAAATGCTGTTGAATTTAGCACCAATCTTCCATTTTTGAACACTAAATAATGTGTATTTGCTTGAATTTACACATCAGAAAGAGTAACATTTGTATTCGTGTGCAGCTGAAGTTAAAAACTCGTTCTGTAGGCTGCATTTCTGTTGATCGTTTTTAGATGCTCTTGTCAAGTTGTAAGCCACTTTAGCTGGCATGATTTACCACAGACACTCACTTGTAATGACAAATCTAGATGGCAGTGACAAGTGTGTCCCTGGACCTCTGTTTGACCCTTCAACTGTGCAGTAGGAGAGAGAATCTGTGTAATGGCTTTCTCATCTCTGCCAAAGCAGTTGCCGCCACACACAATCAAACCGCCGCTTATTCATATATTTACATGGATGCAGTTCAAGTTTTCAACAGACTCCAAATCAACCTCCCACATTAGCATCAGCGCCAAAGCCACTGGAGTGCACAAACCCGAAAGCTGACCGGAGGTTTTATCTGCCCGCAGAACGCTTGGTGACATTTACTAAGAGTTCTGGTCAGATATGGTGAAATGAAGTACACGGTTCACTTCAAGTCCTGCTTGAAGTGTTAAGTGTTACATTGATAGATGGAGTGGAATACAAATCTAACATTATGAGGGGAGTCGCTGTGGTCTGTGTATAGCCAAGCAATCAGACAGTCTCTCAGGACTGACAGGGAACTAACCAAGCTCCAGTGCACCTGGCATTTATTCAGAAAGGACTATAAATACGATTGGGTAAAACACACAGTATGTTTAGGAAAACGTATGATGTGTGTGAATTTTGGGATGTTATTTGTGGATGGAAATGTCAGCTTTTGACATGTATTCAAATATTTATGAATTTGCTTTGAAAGTAGTTTTGCTGTGAAATGAGCAAAATAACCCAATTTAGTCCAAATAGCCATTATATGTGAAGTGAAATAAAGTAAAACATGGCATATAATTACAACAAAATAACACACCGAGACTGAAGTAGTGTCATGGTTAACAAAAACAAAAAAACGTTTTTTGTTAATTAAGATAAATCTGAAATAAAATATAAACATTAGATACTTCAACGTTAACTGAAATAAAATCGTCGTACTAATCTTAGTACTAAACCTAAATTAATTTAAAAAAAAAATCTAAATAGTAATATAGCAGCTGAAAAATATTATTCAAACTTTAAATTAAAATAAAATCAAGGCTGAAAATAAAAACTAATTAACATATTAAATTAATAAATATTATAGTATGCATTTGTTATTATTATAGTAATAGTAGTACATAATTACAAAAAATACTAGTTAACAAACCAATCACTGAATCAGTTCTGAATCGATTAATTATTCACTGAAATTAATTTAACTTACCAAATCTAACCGAGAATGATAGCCACAAAGATAACTGATATAATTATCATCATAATGTCCACACCAACACACAATATTGTTTTGTTTATTGACGTAGACTTTTTGTCAACTACCGCTTTAAATGCTTAAGTGGGGTGGATTCTGATTGGCTGTCAATATTTTTATTTTTCATTAGCTGGAAAAAATCATTTAAAAAACTGATTCCAAAGTTTATTCTCTGTGTTTTTATTTGTATTGCTGTGATGTGAACTTACATATTCTCAGCAAATTACAATGATAGATGTCTTTATAGTACACTGTGTACTGAGTATATGTATGTGTATTTTGCACATTGTCTTCTGTACAGTCTGTAAATATGTACTGTCCATATGTAAAAAAAAGATTTTTTGCACTGTCTGGAGCACGCTCGTAAGAATTTCACTCACCAAGGCACTTGTCCATATGTGACAATTAAAGTGATTAGATTTGATTTGATAATTAAAACTTTATAATTATCCTTTGTCATTGTCTTTGGTGTGAATGTGCCTTAAATTATTTCTATATTACCAGTAAAATCATTGCAAGTATATTGTGAATTTCCAATATTCAGTCACCCTCCCATATGCAATGGTTTTTGTGGTTTTAACACAGCATGAGAAAATGACCCTGGAGGTGTCTTCTGACTTGTTTCCTTCATAAAGCAAATCTATTGTCAAATCTGTTTAATGTCAATGAGAAAACAGTTATCACCTAGACAAAGAGAGAGAAGAGGAACATTGCTCACAGTATTTTTTGTGACCTTTGGCCTTCAAACCTAGTATGTCAAGCTGTGGCCTGTACTGGTGTGAATGATAAGCCTGTTGGTAAATGTCAGTCAAGAGACTCTGACAGCCGACATGTCACTGCAGTGTCACCTCACGTTACTCCCCATGTCACATCATCCACGTTCATCAGTTTGCTTTGTACTGAAAACTCATTTTGTAATAAGTATTTTACCTTATTTTAATATGACTTAATATCTGACTAAATCTATATCTGTGTTCTGATTTATTTACTTTTAAAATTATTTACATTTAAGTTGTACATTTGAGTAAATGTTTCTTGATATATGTTCATCATTTTGATTTGAGATAGATGGATGGATGGATGGATAGATGTAGATGGATGGATGGATAGATGTAGATGGATAGATAGATAGATGTAGATGGATAGAAAGATAGACAGACAGATAGATATAGATATAGATGGATAGATGTAGATGGATAGATGTAGATAGATAGATAGATAGATAGATAGATAGACAGACAGACAGACAGACAGACAGACAGACAGACAGACAGACAGACAGACAGACAGACAGACAGACAGACAGACAGACAGACAGACAGACAGACAGACAGACAGACAGACAGACAGACAGACAGACAGATGTAGATGGATAGAAAGATAGACAGACAGATGGATAGATGTAGATGGATAGAAAGATAGACAGACAGATGGATAGATGTAGATGGATAGATAGATAGACAGACAGATAGATAGATGTAGATAGATAGATAGATGTAGATGGATGGATGGATGGATGGATGTAGATAGATAGATAGATAGACAGATAGACAGATAGATAGATAGATAGATAGACAGACAGATAGATGTAGATGGATAGAAAGATAGACAGACAGATAGATAGATAGATGGATGGATGTAGATAAATGGATGGATGGATGGATGGATGTAGATAGATAGATAGATAAATGGATGGATGTAGATAGATAGATAGATGGATGGATGGATAGATAGATAGATAGATAGATAGATAGATAGATAGATAGATATGTAGATAGATATGTAGATATATATGTAGATAGATAGATAGATATATAGATAGATAGATAGATAGATAGATAGATAGATAGATAGATAGATAGATAGATATGTAGATAGATATGTAGATAGATATGTAGATAGATAGATGGATAGGAAGCATATTCTAAAAGCTGTGTGAGGTGAATTTATTTTATTTATTTTTTTCAATGAAAAATCATTATAGCGCTTTTTATTTTAGGCCTACATATTGTTTAGTGAACAAGTGCCACTTATGTCTCCATTCTGTGTTTTGGTTCTCAAACATTTTTACAGGGTCATAACAATTTTGCACAGTAGGCAGATGCAAAAGCACCCAGCGTCCTGTAATAATCTGACCTGACTGGACAGTTGTCTCTCATTACTTTCCTCAAGAATGGCTCGATGGTCAATAACAGCATCATTTCACCCTGTAAACAATAATCAGTCCAGTCCCAACTGATTCTGCAACATTCCTCTTCAACACAGTTCACATGGACGGTCATGTGGATTATGCTGGATGATTTCAGCTCAGGTGTATTTACAGTAGCTGACCTGGGCTTTGTGTGTGTGTGTGTGTGTGTGTGTGTGTGTGTGTGTGTTTGAACATAGCATAATTGGCATAAGTTATTTATACCATGCAGTGGGTACACCGTACAGACTGAGGGCTGATCAAGCCATTTGCCAATCAATTATTTACGCCATCTTGGAACACCCTAATTCATCCTTTTTTTGTGCAAAATGCCATGGCAACACAACAGAAAGAGAGAGTCCTGTTGCAGGGGCTTTTTCTTGAAGAGAGGAAAGTGCATTTCAACCCAGGATCATCTTTTTCTGGTGAAGTCCAGTGGCTCTCAACTGGTGTATCGCAACCCAAAAATGCTGTTGACTTTTGTATGATAAACTATTTTGGTGCGGTCTCTACTTGATGTAAAATGTAAAATCTCATGTAGTCTTAAATGAATCTTCTTAAAAGGATCATGTGACACTGAAGACTGGAGTTATGATGCGAAAAATTCAACATTGCAGACATAAATGACATTTTTCAGTATATTCAAATAGACAACAATTATTGGAAAATTTGAATAATGTTTCTCAATATTGCTGTTTTTACTGTATTTTTGATAGAATAAATGTTGCCTCCTGGAGACTTCTTTAGAATACATAAAAATATATATATGCAGCAAAATACAAATTATTTTGAAATTATTATTAATATTAATATATGTATTCAAGTTGTTCATTGTGTGAAATGCATTTTTTTTTAATCATAGGTTCAAATATGAGCATCATCATTTCTAAACCACATTTGATTAGACATTGATTAGACGAGAAATAAAATCATCCGTTTTGTATTCATTTGAAAGCAATTTAATCGTTTGTTAATGTGCATTTGTGTATGGAGGTGCTACTCTAATGCAAACGCAGTTCTGATTTTATTAAAAGAAACCTGGAAAACAATACATTTCCAATTAAGTGACAGTCAGTTACAAATACCCATTCCAACATGATGATTGCATATTCAGTGCGAGCGTGCACTCATGTTTATGAGCGAACGTGTGAAATCTGCCGTCTTTCAGTCCATCACAGAAACACCTACATAGAGCAAACTGTGCCACAAACCATGCACACATCATGAAACATCATTTATGTATTACAAAAGCTAGGGTGGATTTGCATGACAGAAATACCATGTTGGCCACAAGAAAAAGCGATAGAGTATTATTACAGCAGAATTGATTGACAGGCCGAGTGTGCCGCTCTGACATCAAACCCCCAAGTGACAATGCCAACCTGCAAAACATTTTTCCCAGCATGCTTTGCATAGATTTAAGGGCGTGGCTTTACAGGTGCCCCGCTGTTGGCATAAGCACATTATCTCTGAGGACTTAGCATTGACATGCATTAGTAAAACAGATCAACACATATTTTAAAATGCTGAGGC
Source organism: Gymnocypris eckloni scoliostomus (assembly GCA_027564155.1). NCBI lineage: Eukaryota > Metazoa > Chordata > Actinopteri > Cypriniformes > Cyprinidae > Gymnocypris > Gymnocypris eckloni. Next base: position 13,696,871 of record CM050432.1, on the reverse strand, counting down.
TAACTCTATTAATTTAACCTGTCATGCATGCATAGATTTCTCTCCAAACATCCTCAAAAAGCTTAAAAATTGCATGTAGATGATTGAAAACTCCTTCAGGAGTGACTCATAAAGCCTTGAAAGCTCATAGCCTCCTTTCGAGTCAACATACGCACCAATCTGACGTCATGTCTCCATGGCTCAGTGTGTCAGGTGAAATGGGAGCTGCTCCGTCGGAACACTTTGGTTGTTGTTTGCTGTACGTTCACACGTGATGCCGCCTCAGATGGTGTTTGGAAAGACACACGGTCACACTCCGTGGAGATGTTAGAGACACTGTAAACCTTGCCAGCGTATTTGCTTACTTATGAAAGAGGATCCGCACACACCATATTACATGTTCCACCCAATCAGAAGCTGTACAGGTTTCACTTTGTTCCATACACTTTAGAAACTGAAGATATTGGACACTGAATCTGATAGGGCGACACAGGATACGGCCTGAATATGCTAGAAGTACCAATGTATAAAATTCAAATAAATGTATACATTTTCTAAAGAAAACGTAACAGGCTATATACTATAAAGTGTTCTGCGTGGATTTTAGCATGTTGCTATGCTATTTATTTAACTAATATTATGTAAAATACTCGAAACTCCAAGTCTCATATCAGTGTTTAAGGGCATGTTTAGCTAGTTATCAAAAATCAGTCAAAGAGGCTAAGTTTGAATTTCTTTCTAAACTTATTACTGAAAATGTAAATCGACCGAGGATGCTGTTTAAGACTTTTGATCTGGTACTAAATCCCGTACCTGCCCCGTCTCTTGACCCATCTCGGGAGACCTGTGAGAACTTTAAAAAAAAAATTTGACAACAAAGTACGGGATATCAGAGCTTCTATTAAGCCATCGATATTTGATCCTCCATTGAGCTGTTCACCTACAGAGTTGTTAACCTGCTTTCACCCCATTTCCTCTGTACAGCTAGCTGGTATTGTTTCTAAGGTTAAATTGTCCACCTGCGAGTCTGATATCATTCCAGCTCGTCTACTTAAGGAAGTGTTTGCAACCTTGAGTCCAGCTGTAACAGCTATCATTAATAACTCTTTGGAAAGTGGAGTTGTACCTGCTAGTTTTAAACATGCTATAGTCCATCCTCTGCTAAAGAAACCTCATCTTGACCAATCTATTTTCAGTAATTTCAGGCCTATTTCCAAATTGCCTTTTATCTCAAAATTGTTAGAGAGAGCTGTCTACAGCCAGTTGGATTCCTACATTAGTATGTCCAATGTCCTGGACACTTTCCAGTCGGGTTTTAGATCACTACACAGCACTGAAACTGCATTGCTGAAAGTCAGCAATGACCTTCTGCAAATTCTTGACACTGGTTCTGATGCGGTACTTGTTTTGTTGGATCTTAGTGCGGCATTTGACACAATTGATCATAGTATTCTGTTACAGCGACTGGAAAAGTGGGTGGGTATTCAGGGTACCGCTCTGCAGTGGTTGGCCTCGTATCTTAAAGATAGAACCTTCTCAGTGAGTATTGGGAACTTTTCTTCTTCATCAGCTCCTTTGTTATGTGGCGTGCCCCAAGGTTCCATCTTAGGCCCTCTTCTCTTTTCACTATACATGCTTCCTTTGGGAGCTATTTTTAAGAAATATAAGATCTCCTACCACTGCTATGCTGACGATACACAGTTTTATCTTCCAGCAAAAACTGACGGCAGTGGCTCTTTGGATGTGCTTGACGACTGTTTTGAGGAGATAAAAGGTTGGATGGCTGATAATTTTCTACAATTAAACGAAAGCAAAAGTGAAATTTATATTTTAGGTCACTCTAGAAATTCATCCGATTTTAATTTAGGGTCCCTTTCCGCTAGTGTTCAACCCTATGTAAGAAATCTTGGGGTTACATTTGATTCGTCTCTCAAATTCGATAAACAAATTAGTACAGTGGTAAAGGGCAGCTTTTTCCATCTTAGATCCATTGCTAAGTTGAAACAGTTGTTGCCTCATAAAGACTTGGAGACTGTAATACATGCTTTCGTAACATCTCGCTTGGACTACTGTAATTCCCTTTATTGGGGACTGCCTCAATCGGCGATTTCTCGCCTACATATTGTCCAGAATGCTGCAGCGAGGCTTCTCACTGGAACAAGAAAGAAGGATCACATTTCTCCTATCCTAGCATCTTTACATTGGCTTCCTGTAAAGTTTAGAATCGATTTTAAAATAGCTGTTTATGTGTACAAGGCGTTAGCCGGCCTTGCACCACAATATATCAGTGACCTTCTGATTGCTTACTCTCCTCAAAGAGCTCTAAGGTCCAGTAATCCGTTTCTTTTAACGGTCCCACGTTGTCGCTGCAAAACCAAGGGTGGCCGGGCTTTTTCAGCTGCAGCCCCGAAACTTTGGAATAGCCTGTAAATGTGAGACTCGCTCCTTCACTAGCTAGTTTTAAGTCTGCTCTTAAATCTTATTTGTTCTCCCTGGCTTTTGAATAATGCCCGCTTAAGGCTCTGTTGCCAACTTGGCTTAGATTCTATTCTTTTTTTTTTTTTTTTTTTATAAACTGTTTTTGTTGTATTGTATTTGTTGTACAGCACTTTGGTGCAACTCTGTTGTTTTTAAACGTGCTAAAGAAATACACTTTGACTTGACTAAAATAAATAATAAGTAGAAATAAATAATGTATTACAAATTCTAATACATTTTTCTCTCTCTCTATATATATATATATATATATATATATATATATATATATATATATATAAAACAAAACCAAAAAGTGTATTTTTTGTTAAGGATTTTCCAATACAGGATTTACAATTCATCATTTTATTTGAACTTTTTCCTCTAAATTTAACAACTTTTTTCTTTGAATTTAACAATATTCTTCTCGTAATTTGAGTTTATTCTCAACATTTTATCTCGACTATTTGTCTCGCAATTTAACGACTTTCTTCTTCATAATTTAATGAGTTTATTCTCAAACATTTTATTTCAACTTTTTTTCTCACAATTTAAGGAGTTTTTTCTCGAAACATAACGACGGTATTCTCTAAATTAGTTTAATCTCTAAATTTAATCTCAACATTTTATCTCGACTTTTTTCTTGATATTAAACGACTTTAATCTCGAGATGGTTTTATTTTGTTATTCTTGCTTGGCCCTAATCCTCTTCTGTAGTAATAGTTGTATAATATTTAGTAGTTATATTTTTTATTACTCCCATCAAAAGAGCTAGAAAAGTTTAAAACGAATGATTTAAAAATTGTCATGTGGTGTAACCAAATAAAAAGTAATAAATAAATGTACATGTTGAATATGAATGTAATTTATACTCTTTTTTTCAGATTTCTTCTTAGATATCATGAATTATTCAATAAAATGTCATTACTTGTACCACTTGACATTTTGTAATCTGAGCTAACCATGTCATCATAAAAAGGTCAAATTATCTGTTATTTTAAGTAATGGGGGTCTGCAGGCATCATCTCCATCATATAATATATTAAATATTAAGACAACGTATTTTCTAAAAAATAATAAAGAAACATTACACATTTACATCAAATAAATATTCACTCAATGTCCTCTTAACAATAATTTGTTGATAACCATTTCTCTTAATAAATCAGGACACTTTGAAATATGTATTCACGTGATTCCATGTGTAAATTGCATTTCAATGTATTTTTGAATAGGAAAAATAGTGTCACGCCATTGACCCAATTACATGTCTGTGATTGTGTGAAAGAATTAAAGAAAGAGCAAAAGCTGCTGGTGTTTGCTAAAAGTCAAGCAGTGATGCCTCACCTCTAATCCCTCTAAATATAGGCACACCTATGACATCATCTCAGTCTCTCTCTCTCTCCCTCCCTCCCTCTTGCATGCGTAAAGGCGCATTATCTTATCTCCTCAGTGATGTATCCTCAGGGATTCATCTTTTGAAGTGATGCAATAGCACAGGGATTTAATAGTCTACTAGTCACAGTGCTATCAGTGCCGGGACACGGTGTTAGTTATTAGCTACTGACTGCACAAACAAACCTCATCTTTTTACTCTTTGCTTATTTATTTATTTATTTGTTTGTTATTTATCTGATTTGGTAAATTGGTACCGGAAAAAAAGACGGGGTGGGGGTTATTTCCCATGAGTTGTGGCATTAGGCTCTACTGAGTTTAAGGACGGCGTGTTGAAGACCTTGGCCGAGAATACAAAAAATGTGTTAATAGAATGTCATTAAATAGACCATAAACCTTTCAAAACAAGTGTATAATAAGCTATTACACAATAGCACAGGACTTGTTAGTTTTACCAGATGGAACTGTTTTTCATTATAGGCCTTAGGTGGTGCTTCCAGTATACAGCGCCAGGCTTCTGCTAATTTGAGACATGGTTTGAAACGTTTTGAGCGGAAAATATTGGGAGTAAGTGCAGCCGCTCATAAAAACCTCCCAACTACTGTATCAGCAGCACACGCCTCACGGTCTGCTGGAGAGAAAGAGAGGCGGGGGGAGAGGGAACAACAAAAGGAGAAGTTTTACATGTAGAAATAGGAAATGCTTCCAAATGTTGTATTTTTACAGTTTTATTTTGTCATGCAATGTGCAGTGTTTTTGCATATTTACAAAAAATAGTAGACAACTTTTCTTTTTTTTATCCCAGATGCAAACCAGTATTAACATGCTGTGTTTTACAGAAGTAGTTCACCCAAAAACTCAGGCCATCCAAGATGAAAATGAGTTCGTTTTTCATCAGAACAGATTTTGAGAATTTGAATGGGTGCAGTCAGACTGACCAAACAGCTAATAACCTCACAATAATCCACAAATACATCCTCATGACTCCAGTCCACCATCTTGTGAAGTGAAAAGCTTTGTTTGTAAGAAACTAATCCATTACTAAAACCGCTTCCTAATAAAATATGAGTCCTCTATCTATAATTATTCGTAATCCATAATAATGAATGCATTATGTGGATTATAGACAAATTTTGTCCAGAAGCGACGGTTTAAAGTTAAAATGCCTTTGGATTTGTTAATGATGGATTTAATGCTGATTTGTGTGGATTACTTGTTTGTTTGTTCTCTCGTTCTGACGGCACCCATTCACTGCAGAGGATCCAGTGATGGGATTATGAATTTCTCCAAATTAGTTCTGAAGAAGAAACAAACTCTCAGTATATTTTCATAAAATTTACATTTTTGAGTAAACTGTTCCTTTAAGGCTGTCATTTTTATAATAATTTAGTTAATTTAGTATATAAAATAAACTGATAAACATGTAATTATACCCTATATTAGGAAAAGGAAATCATATAGTAGGGTGTTTCCTTTTAACTAATATAGGGCATAATTCAATGTGATATTTAAAAAAAAGTGTATCTTTATTTTCTTATATGGCTTTAAATATTGACATGGTCGCTTAAAAGTGTGGCACAAGCCAAGGTACTGAAAAATGCCGAGATGCAACACAATGACCAAACACGTGCTGTATATAGAATAACAATTAAAACTAAAATATGATGTTGATATCATGTTTGCGTTTGCCAAATTGACAAACACAATTGCTAAATGGATTTCTGTGGGTGGTATAGGCCTGTAATATAGGCGTATGATCAATTACAACACGCTAAATAATATATTGACTTTTATAGACACTTTTTGTAATGTCTATTAATGCTTTCATCAGCAACATCAATGTAGTGTGTTACATTGCCTTTTTACCTATATATATGCTCTTGTGTGGTGTTACTTTTATATCATTTTTATTCTTTGCACTGTCCACTGAGCGGACCTGATTTGATCTACATTTCACTTTTGATTATACCCTGTATAATTTATCATGTGACAAATAAAGAAACCTTGAACCTTGAACATTAGCTTCATGTGGGAGCTAGAAACTGGCAGGAGCTGAATAATGACACTATTGTCTATTGTATTGAGCTGATTTACAGCAGAATTCGGATTTGTCTTATATTTGATGAAGTTAGAGTTACTGATTGTTACTTCCCTGTTTAATACTGGAAAGCTGCTTGTATTAAGCACTGTATTTGTTTAGCAAAATATACAAAATATATTTATTATATGACATTCCCTCCGATCCAAATGTGTCACGCATGCATTGATTTCACATATCCGTGTGGTTTCTTATTAGGTTTCTTATTAATGAAAAGGCATTGTGTTTTACAGCTGAAATCTGAAGTAGAATCTGAAATGTAGCTTTTCCTGTCTCCAGCGCTGACACGGGCTATTCTCTTTTTCCTTCAGACACACACACACACACACACACTCTTTCTTTTTGTCTCAGAGTGCTCCGTCCACCTGTCTCATTGCCTCAGGATTCAATACCTTTCAGCTCTCCCTTTGGATCATTCACACACACACCTTCCTCCTCTCGGCAGCACTGTTCTACAGGAATGTTACATCAACATCGCCATGGCAACGGCTGCCTGAGCAGGAGTCCTGTGAATTGAACACAGTGATGATATCAGGCATCCACTGTTCCCAGGTCAGTTAGGGACATGCCACTCACCTGTACAGCCGAAGTCAATGTACCCAGTGTTGGGGAAAGTTACTTCTGAAAGTAATGCATTACGATATTGCCTTACTCCCTAAAAAAGTAACTAATTATGTTACTTGGTTACTTTTCATGGAAAGAATTGCGCTATATTACTTGTGAGATTCACTGATAGTAATTTCTGAAATCTTAATCTCATACTAATGCATGCAAATGTGCACTAGGATTCATATCTTGCATAGCATGTAAACCCATTGTGAATTTAGAGCGGTGTATTGAGAAATGTTGTATTACATCATTACAGTAGTCTTACAAACACACAGCTTTTCACTTCACAATACATGAATTGATGCACTGGAGTTGTGTGAATCACTTGTGTATTATTGTGATGCACTGTAAAAAGTAATTAGTTGAGTTTACTTAGAAAACATGTGGAAACTGATTACCTCAAAATTCTCAAGTAAATTAGTTCATAAATTTTGAGTTGATACAACTTACTACAACTTAACATGTATAACTTGTGTATTTGTAGTGGTAACTAGAAAACTTGAGTATTCGTAACTCAATCTGACAAGTTGAGCCAACTCACAAATTTCAGATAAGTTTAGTACAAACAAACCAGTTATCTTAACAAGTTTGCCCTGTTCACATTACTAGTAAAATGTGTGGAAACTGATTACCTTACATTTCTCAAGTAAGTTGTACTCAAAACTCTAAGTTACTAAAACAAAGACAGACAGATTTTTGGCACAACACTGAAATATTTATTTGTTCCATAAAACAATGTTACTCAAGTCATGCCTTCAAATCAACAACATGCATACTGCAATTTTGCACATACAGCAATTACATACAACAATCAATGCCCTTGTTATTTTTACCTTTTTCACACAGTGGTGAAATACAGAATTGGACAACACAGTGAACACTCAGCAAACAAGTTTAGTATATATAAACACTGTTCTAAAATTAACATTTTCTAAAACCATCCACTTAATGTTACTTAAGTTTTGCAACAGGAAACAAAACAATCTTCAGTTTTTAGTACTGAACAACTTTCCTATTCATTTTAAAGTTCTTTTAAAGACTAAACTCTATTCTAAGACCAGCTACTTAACATTGAGCAGACTGCTCATTTTCCAACAGGAAAAAACACATTCTTTGGTCCTGATTAGCATTTGTGTAACTCTGCAATGGTCAATTAGGAACAAACTGAAAAAGGTCCATCATGGCACAACAATGTTACAGCAACAGGCGATTTTTCAGGGATTGTATTTTAGGTTTGAGAGACTTGTGCCCGAGTGACAAAAGGACCCTTTGAATGAAATCAAACGTGTTCTTCAGTACAGCAGGATACTCTAAATTCAGAGCATAAATGAGCCCAAAAGCAGGCACATTGCTTTGGGAAGGTTTCCCAGATCATCCACTACAACTGTACCTTCCAAAATGATTGTGGATGTGGCATCGAGATGCAGAGAGTAAGGTATGGCTGCAGAGTCCTCAGGGATCACAGACAATATGCCAATTGAGATGTTGGACATCTCCTTCGTCATCACAGTCCTAAAAATATGAGCAGCATATAACAAGAATGAAGTGAAAATAAGTCACATCATACCTTAAGAGAATATATTAATGTTACAAATATGCAAATAGATTAATGCATTATTATGTAAAGGCGTTTTCATAATGGATACAGCAGAAGATGCAGTGGATGATTCTGAAGAAAAAACTGAAAGTACAATATTTTGTTTTCCTGTGATATGATATTTTGCATTTACCACAATATGAAATTTTTACTTGTGCTGCCACAAAATAAAATTTAGTATTTTTATAAAAGCTGCAGTCCGTAACTTGGCACCATTAGGCCCTCCATGTCCATTTCTGCTGCTCCAGTATACCAGAGTGCAACTGGAGTTTAATTTGAAGCCATTAAGCTCAAGGGCATTGGCCTGCCAGTGCGTCGTCTTTCAACAATCACTTTCATGGGTCATATGTGCAATCACAGAGACCTTGCCCTTGTCATAACCAAACAGATTGATTTAGGATGTGCATGCCTGCCAGGGGAATCATGGGTAATATTGAGAGATTCATTCTTGTCGTTCATTAGCAAACTGTCCCTCTACGTCCAGCCCTAACTTGCACAGCTATTCCTCTGCTATACGTGTCATGTGACACATAAATTGACTGCGACGTATCATTTTAGCATGATAGCTGAGAAATTTTTATTTTTCAAGATTAATCGCTTTATGTACTCCCAATTGTAAGTCGCTTTGGATAAAAGCGTCTGCTAAATGACTAAATGTAAATGTAAATGTAACTTTTGTTTTGGAATTAAATTCGGAAGATAAAAAGGAGCCTTATTCCCTGAGTTGAGCTATGATGGATGGGGCAGAGGTGGGCAATCTCTTAACACTAAATGGATCTCCAGGATCAATTTCCCAAGGGTGTCACAGTTAACTCATCAGTGTATGCAAGTCTCGATTGCATTTCGTGACCAAGATTTGCCACGGGGGAAGCACAGGATGGGAACACGTTCGCTGCGGGACCCCGAGCGAGGGCCATTATTGCAGTACTTGTCAGTTCAAGAGCAACAAGTCAGCATGTTGCGTCTGTGACGCTCTACTGAGGGATCAGTTACTATATATGGTACAATAAAAGAGGACAGACACACATGCAGCACAGCCGCCCCACTGTGCAGACATGCCACTGAGTTGAGCAGACAGGATGTATCCTCCTCTGACCTTTCTCTTAATCTCCCGCCTCCATCTTTGTCTCTCTCCAGCGTACCACCCCTCTCTCCTCTCCCAGCTGATCCACTGTGCTGCCGTGTTTGAAGTTGGACATCAGAAGCCTTGAAAGCTTTTCTCATCCTGTATTGTTCATTTATTTATTCTTTTGTTTTTCTTTATGCATACACTCCTGCATGTCACCGAAGTGTCGAAACTGCTCTGCGCAGACGCATACAACCTCACGGTCATGCAGGGAAAACAGTCAGGAAAAAAACTGAGATAACTTCTGTAACAAGCTATTTTACAAGCTTGTAGAGTAGTGCTGTCAAACGATTAATCGTGATTAATCACATCCAAAAATGAAAGTTTGTATTTACATAATTTATGGGTGTGTACTGCATATATTTATTTTGTATGTATAAATAGACACACACATGCATGTAAATATTTAAGAAATATTTTATATAAAATATTTATATTTTTTTTATAATATAAATTATATATATAAATGTAATTTATAATGTAATATTTTTAAACATAAATTTTCCTGCATATATGTGATTGCATTTATATAGACAAAAAATAAACACAGCTCCCACACACTCTATTACGTAAACACAAATTTTGGATGCGATTAATCGTTTGAAAGCACTATTGTAGAGTAACATGACCAAATGTTACATCCCATTTTTTTACATCAGAGTTGAAGGAAAAATCAAAGATGCTCTCCTAAACTGTGCTTTCTTTCCCACATATCTAGTGCTTGGAGGTCTGATTCATTCTAATGAATCCGCTTTCTCTCTTTCATATTCAGTTTTGGAATGTCTGATTAATTCTAGTGAATCCTTTCTTTCAATGTGCCATTGCCCAGCTTAACTAATTTTAGTGAATTGGTTCATCCTAAATGGTACTTCATCTTATATTGTATATACTGATTCATTCTATTGTAAAGGTTCATTCTAAACAGCTTACTCTCACTCTTATATGCAGTACTGGAAAGTCTGATTCGTTCTAGTGAATTGGTTCATCTTAAATGGCTTGTCCTCTCATCTGCAGATTTGAAAAGTCTGATTCATTCTAGTGAATCAGTTCATTCTACAAATGTTACAAACAGTATAAGAGAGGGCAACTCGGTATGAACCGATTCATCAGAATGCGTCAGACTTTCCAAAGCTACATAAAGTATAAGAGGGAGGACCATTTAGGATGAACCAATTCACTACAATGAATCAGACTTTTCAGTGCTTACATAGTCAGGCGTGCAGATGGCACTAGGGATGGGGGGGACATGACCCCCCCAGATTCATAGTGACCCGATCCGTCCCTCTCACTGTCTCTACGAAAGGCAAAATCGGTAAACAGAGGATTAATCAGGGTTTCTGCAATGTACATTAGCCTAAGTAGTGGCGGCCAAGCCCGCCGATCCTTAAACGTGCACAAAGCGATTTTTGAAAAATGCTTTTGACTGCAGTGTCTGACCGAGTCCGAAAACACTCTTGTAGCCAATCAGCAGTGAGGGGGCGTGTCTTGTACTGATAGAAAGAAGAGAGCGTTCTATTTGAGTGCACAGGACGGATATTAGCAGATCGACTATAAATAGAGAGAGATTGCAGATAAAAAAGAGAGGAAAATATCAGAGAAACAAAACATTAAAAAGAAGGGTTACGATCAGGCAAGAGGTCGGACCCCTGTAAATATCAGAGCAGCTTCCAGCAATGAAGAGAACTCAAGGAACAGGAAGGGCTCGAAGCAGACGCCAAGGTTGCGTTGTTTCTTTTGATAGGTGAGTAACGTTGATTTTGCCTTGTTTCACACAACTTGCTTTTGTGTCATCTTCACTCGTTTCCGAGATTGTCATTGCCATGGTTGTGTATGTAGCCTACCTGTTGATTCAGAGATTTTTTTTTAGTTTAACTTTCACTTTCGAGATTTGTGATCACACGCACTCGGTTTATACTATGGAGCAGCAGTACTCAGCCAGTACTATGGAGCAGGATGAGATGAAGGACCATTTAGGATAAACTGATTCTCTAGAATGAATCACTTTCCAGCTCTACATATACTGACTTTCCAGTGCCATAATTGTGAGGAAGGAGTTTTTTTTTTGAATGAATGAACCAGTTGACTACAAGGATTCAGACTTCCAGCATGGTATGAGAGCCATTTAGGATGAACTGATTCAGTGGAATGAACCAGAATTTCCATTGCCACATATGAAAGAAAAGGAGTGTTCTGAATAAACTGATTCACTGAAAAGATTCAGACATTCCAGAACTGCAAATGAGAGAGAGAGACATTTAGGTTGAAACAATTCACTAAAAATAATCAATTTCCAATGCCCAATATGAAAGAAAAGAACAGTGTAGAATGAAATTATTCACTAGAATAAATCTGATTTTTCAAAACTGCATATGAGAGGAAAATCTATAAAACTAGAATGAATCAGACCTTTTTAAAACTATGTACAGTATAATAGGAAAGACTGGAATGAACCAATTCACTACAATTAATTAGACTTTCTAAGGACACACATGAAAGAAAGGACCATTTACAATGAACTGATTCACTTGAATGAATCAGCCTTTTCAATGTTACATACACTATAAAAGGAAGGACCATTTAGGATGAACCAATTCACTAAAATGAATTAGCTACACGATGGCACAAATTAAAAGAAAGGTCCATTTACAATTAACTGATTCACTAGAATGAATCAGACATTCCATCTCTACATATGCTGACTTTCCAGTGCCAAAATAGAAAGGAAGGATTGTTTAGAATGAACCAGTCCACAACAATGATTCAGATTTCCATGCACAGACTGCATATGTGAGAGAAAACCATTTAGGATGAACTGATTCAGTGGAATGAACCAGAATTTCCATCACCACATACTGTATGAAAGAAAAGGAGTCTTCTGAATGAAATGATTCACTAAAAAGATTGACTTTCCAGAACTGGATATGAGAGCAAGAAAGCCATTTAAGTTAAACAAACAGATTCACAAGCATGATTCACCAGTTGAAGTTCCTATACAATATATTAGGTTTTTAAGTCATTTATGTGTTTTGTTGTATTTAGTATAAACATTTGATAGCGTTCCCTAACTGTAATTATTCATTCAAAACCTGTCCTTGTCCTGTCATATGTCTCTAATTAAAATATAAATTACGAGAGAGTGAGTGAAGAGACATACGTCCAAGTATGATGACCCATACTCTGAATTCGTGCTCTGCAATTAACCCATCCAAAGTGCAGCCACACAGCAGTGAACACACACACACCGTGAACACACACCTGGAGCAGTGGGCAGCCATTTATGCTGCGGTGCCCAGGGAGTAGTTGGGCGTTCGGTGTCTTGCTCAAGGGCATCTCAGTCGTGTTATTGAGGGTGAAGAGAGCGCAGAACATTCACTCCAGAGACTCGAACTCGCAACCTTTTGTTTACGGGTCTGACTCTAACCATTAGGCCACGACTTCCCCGCGTTGATTAGTTACATATTTTTAAATTATAAAACATTTTCAATGTAGTTTAGATACCGACTTCTTCAAATTATGATTAGCTTGTAGCTTCCCTAACACTGACTTTAATTATATAGTACAAAGGTGTTACGTTTAAGGGTACTGCTCCAGTGATAAAATAATAACAATTGTACCCAAAAAGGCACAATTTTTTCACATTTTATCTAACACTGTATTTCTGAGACTGCACTAATTCTGTCTCTGACATCTGGACAGTTTCTATCCATCTGAAAGAAGTTTGCTGGAGTCATAATTCCAAACGACAATAACATATCAACACCTAAACCAAGACTGATGATAGAGCATTTATTTCGTCCCTACTCTACCGACTTGAATACTCCAAGGCCTCCTCACCCCAGCTGTGCTCAGGAATCGCTGGCTGAAATCAATGGGTGTTTTTTTGAGGTGTGAAGGTTTGAATTAATTATATGGAGCCGGTGAAGGGGACGGCAGCCATACCTGCTGGGCTGCAAGGGTCCTGCCGCGTGGATCCACGGCATTCCAAACACCTGTGTCTCTGAAGATAAAATTCAGCAGAAACACTTACAATAAGTTTTTCCATTGTTTAAATGGAACACCCGGGACACTCATTTCTTTCCATGTAAAAGTAAACATCCTCTCCTGCTCTCTAGACAGATGTACAAGACTCCTTGCTGTGTTATCAACATTAGACAGAGTATCTGGCTACCGGCGCAAATTAAGAGTGGTCTTTGAATTATGGAGATGTGGTCTTGCACTAGTAAGTTTGCAGAGAAATCATCCACACACATCAAGGCCACTCCAAGAGTCTCTTAACTTGAGTGTTCTTCTTCCACTACTCCTTGCCAGGCCCCGGAAAGATGATACAAATATATATTGTTTCCAAATTAGGGTGGTCATTTCCTTCACTTTATAAATTATAGCTGCCTCCGTTTCCTGTTTTTAGCCTCTTGGACCGTAGGTTAATTTTTTTGTATTTTCTTTTTTTGTTTTGTTTTTAAGTTGAGAGGAAATGAGGTAGTGGAGTTTTTCTATCCCACTTCATCCTCAGGTTACTCACCATTCTCATTCATTATTTGTAGACTGTTTTATAATGAATGACCAGATACAATGCACACGGCTGCTGAAGCCACCGTCAGCTCTGCCTCACAGATCTCTGACCCACATAGAGATCCATGCAGCCGGACTGTGGGTTCCAAGTGGGTTGACCTCTGTAATTTAGGGCTCTATACAATCCCAGCCGAGGAATAAGAGCCTTCTTTTATGAAACGATCGCCCATTTTCTGAAAAAAGAAAAATAATATTTATTCACTTTGTAACCACAAATGCTCAGCTTGCTCTAGCTCTGCAATGTGTATGCATGTCGTTATGCATGATGTAGGTAGAATTACTGGTCTAGTGTTTACAAAGCGAACATGCAAAAAAGTCAAACTAATACATAATAATATTACTTTTTAAGTAACTAGTAAAGTATCGCATTACTTTTTAATTTACAAGAAAATATCTGAATTACTTTTTTCCCATTTATTGATTGACACAGTGTGCTGTGTGAACATGATCTTAATGTAGTTCTAGACTAAATGTCTACATGCATTAATTCCTCCCACTCGCAAAAAGCAGATTCAGTATTCATCAAAATGAATTAAAACAATGAAATGCAAACTCAGAATATGAAGCAAACCTGCAATAATTAAATATGTTAAAAAACACAAATGTATCTAATCCCATTTTATTAACCGATGTGTTTGCTGCTGACATTTTGATGATTCAGTCCAACCATACTAATAAGCAAAATTGACTTTAGATAAACTAACAATTGTGCTTCATTATTTTTTTATTGCTGAAGAGTGTTGAAGCTTCTTCTCCTGCGTTCTACTGTACAGATGTGAATTTACTCTTCCTTCAGCCTGAGGATTATTCAGCACACTTTTTTGGTGTGAAAGGGATTTTACATTTGCAATAAATAGAACTTCTTATATTAAAAACAATCAAGCCCTGCTCATATTTAAAAATTAACTTAAAAGTATATAATCTGCTGCACCTTCGCATATTACTGTGTATATATGTGTACATAATGAAGAATGTGTACATACGGTGTATAACGTATATTGATAACTGTAAGTATGTCTAATAGTACACTGTGTGTACTGAGTGTATGTGTATTTTGCACATTGTCTTCTGTATAAGTCTGTAAGTATGTACTGTCTATATGTAAATTGTTTCTGCACTGTCTGGAGCACTCTCTCAAGAATTTCAATGTGCTGTGGTGATGTAACAATAAAATTGATTTGATTTGAAAAGTAACTTAACGCATTACTTTTGTATAAAAATTAACTAAGTAACGTAATTAGTTACTTTTTTAGGGAGTAACACAATATTGTAATGCATTACTTTTAAAAGTAACTTTCCCCAACACTGGCAACAGGATTACGTTATGTGTGTGTGACCATTTGTGGTTAAAAAGTTTATAATTTTATTTCAGAAAATGACCTCCAAAAGCTTAATTTTTTTGCGACTGAAGTAATAAATACATGACATGGAGGTGAGTAAATTATCAGGGAATGTTTATATTCTGGAAGTTAACTTATCCTTTAAATCTTATATTAGGGGAGGTCCTGTGCCATCTGCATATCTTCCTTTGAAATCAATGGGACTGTATATTGCAGGTATTATGGACCTCCGTATTTCAAACTATATTCACAACAGATGTTATGCCTGTTTGTGAATTTTATTTATTAGTATATTCTGGCAATTAAAATTGGGTGGCCAGCCTTCAACCATGGGCGTCTTAGTGCCACCCTGGCCCTTACGTGTCCTCAGTAGCTTGTATCTTGCATACTGTGTTAACTCAAGTGTGACAGCACCATGTGGAGAAAGAACAGGTTTGTCTTCTTTACAACAAACACAGAAAGAACACAGCCATCAAATGCTCCAGATGATTAGCAGCACTCGCCTTCCTTCCAAACTTTTGTCAAGATTTCTGCCCTTATTTAGCCCTTTCTTCAAGCCATTTCTTTAGTGAAGGCTCTGGGGAGTGTAGTTTTTGTCGTCTTTACACTAAGTTTGACAGGCTGGAGGTTCTTGTTTGACATGAGGATGTAAACGACCATTGGATTCCAGCTGGCCTGCATCACACAGACAGACGATCAACAGACCGGGCTCAGACGCTGACACCAGGAGCTAGTTTCACCCTGTGCAGTTTACACTCACCATCGCCATGACCAAGTGGCAACATTACGACTTCTGGGGGTAGTGATGGAATAACGTGTCAGCTGGTACGGTGAAGTACAGTTTGTCTTCATCATGTACATAGACGCTGCTACTGGGTTGACCTATTAACATCTGCTTCCAAAATATACAGTTTACCGCTAAGGCTAATTCACATCACACAAATCTTTCCAGTGTAAAGATTTTTTTAACATGACCTTTCATTTACACAACAACTAAAATAAGCTTGACTCTCTGTTTTGTGACTATTTAGACATGAACGGAAATGAAGTCTCAGGTATTTGCTTTCCGAAAAAGTAAGCAGGTCCAAATAGGCTGGTTTATTTAAAACTTGTTGATTAGTGAATATTAATGGTACTGACTCATAGTATCTTTTCATTCTGATGTTAAACTAAAAATCTTTTCTCCACATTCGCTGAAATGTGTTTAACCTGGTTTAGGGTTTGGCAGTGACTTTACAAACAGGGATGTAATATTTTTCCTTCACCGTATGGAACAAAGAGTGGCCTGTCTCAATGCTTTTACACCTTCAGTGGGTTTGGCTTGTGAAACATCTGGATACATAGTGAATCATAGTCGAAGATAGTTAAAGTATTTTCAGAAGAATCAACTTTTATTTATATTTTTACATTCTAAGAACCCCTATGGCAATATTTAATTTGTTTATTTTTTTTAATTTGCCAAGCATAGATATATACAGGTTAGAATTCTAGAAATTAGGTTTTCTTATACTTCAACTTTTTTTAAGTAAAATGTTTTCATCAAAAAGAGACCATCACATTGAGCAACTTTATGACATAACGTTTTTACCGTGTATAAGTCAAAATCCCATGTAAAGGACAGTGATTTCTCTCTCACTACATGCTGGCCATGCAAAACAAAAGGGCATTTACAGCAAAACCAGTGGGGCAGGTTTACCAATCACCACTAGCAGCCTCTGTCTGGTGACCATCAGATTACTGTAATGATCCTCCCAGTCCGATTTTCCATGCCAAAACATACGATAGCTTCCAACAATAACTGAACACTGCTAAAATGCCATAATTATTAAATACATAGAACAGAGGATTCAATCTGAGGATGAAAACACTCACCCTCGCTCTACACTTACTGCGCTCGAATGCTGTATACAAATAATTAAAAAAAAGTAATGAAAGTACCTTGGAATAAACATTGTTAGGTTTATAACAGTCATTAGATTTATTTGTACCCACGGAGTCTGGGTAGCTCCGCCCACCATTAAATCTTATTGGTCTAAATGTATACTAAACATTTTGATTGAGTCAGTGATATCACTGACTTTGATTGAGTCAGTGATATGGGTCTACACTGTGTTCTTCATCACAAGACATTATAATGGCACTGTAGAGTGCTGATATGCTGAGGGTTGGTTTGATCATGGTGTAAATTCAGAGAGGGAATCGTTCAATCTCCAGTTGATTGTATTCTCTCCTTTGTAGCAGAATCATTGATCCTTCCTTCGCTTCATTCTGAACTCTGACATGCCCATGAGATCATAACATTACACATCAAGAGGAAAGAAGCTATAACAATAAGCCTTTTGTTGCACGCTACCAAGATTCAAATCTGAATTTCTGAGGAAGAATTAATCTCTTTTCAAACTAGGCCATCGTTTTGCTCCACTAGTAGTCACTTCTCCTGTTCCAGTGGTCAGAGGTAGGAAAATGTCAACTCTTAAAATGGTTGTAGTCTAGTTTTAGCACTGCACCATTTTTCACTTCACTTTCCACATTGTCCCTGCTCTGTTTATGGGTTAACCACACACTCACTCACTCATTCAGCACAGCACAGATGCTGCTGTAGGCATCGTGCGGCCTGGGTGCATGTGAAGCATATTGGTGCCAAAACACTTGAGTTAAGTCAGAGAGTGCTAAAAATATTTTGATTTCAATAGGAAGGTGTGAATCACAATGTAGAGATTAAGGAAGAAATGCTCCCTCATACAACTAAATTGAGAGAATTTAAACTTTTTCTGCAAAATGCTAATAAAGCTGCAATCACATTTCCATGTACGAAATGCAGTCTTTCCAATAGGAATCCATGCAATAAGGTGAAAGATTTTCCTACTCCTTTTTCTCACCAGGTTCAAGTTGGTCACATAAATGGGCTGCATTGACATATTAAAGAGAGAGAAGATTTTTACAAAAATTGTGAAACATTTTTATTTTAGAGTGGGTGTGGCTACCTGGCACAATGGTACTGAAATAGAAACCAAATGCATGTATAAATGTGTGTGTATATATATATATATGTCAGAGAAGTTAGTCACATTTTTGTAAATATTTTATTATATATTTTAATGTATAAGGGCAGCATGGTGGTGTCATTTCTTCAGTGTTGTCACATGAAAAGATATAATAAAATATTTACAAAAATGTGAGGGGTGTAATCACTTCTGTGAGATACTGTGTATATATTCATCTAAAATCTGTATGGAATGTCTAATTTAAGTGGATCTCACCCTCTTTTATCGTCTAACATCTTTGTCCTCCTCTCCCATATAATGCTCTTAGGTCAGGACCGTAACCCGTAACAGACGAGGGGGCATGTGCATGTGTGTTTGTGTTACTGGACTTCAGGATGTGAAGGCCCACTGTATTACCCCATTTCCTCTTCCTCTCTTCTCCCTTATGGCTCACATCAGGTATATAGTCCATGGGAAAAGGAAGAGAGTGAGACGAAAGGGCGCCAAGTTCCCATAAGAGCTGTTCCAATTCTCAACAATCCATAACCAGCTTAACCAGCTCAGGTCAGTCTGGGTTTTGCTTTATTGTTATGAGTTTATTAACACTGGAGCAAATGATGGTTGATCAGTCACTTGGTTTAAAGCCAGGCAGAAACAACAAGGTAAAAATGACACGAGTACATCAGTTTCAACCAATTTGATAATTTGCCACAGACTCAAACTAACCAACATTTTAACAAGCACACCGAAAGGCCTTAATATCAGTATATGTTAATAACTCTTCCATAAATGCACTATTTGGCCCTGGTTTGTTGATTTAGAGAATGTGTTTTTGTATTCCAATGGGGTGCTTTTCTATGTACATTTGCACTGGATGGACATCTTTGATCATTACCCTCACGTCTTCCGGAGTGTTTTGCACATGAAACAACATTTTAAAAGGTGGCACTCAAATAAAAAATAAAAATCAATTTCAAGACATTTTATTCCATTGCGCTGCCATGCACTTCTTGCATTTTTAACCGCAAGAAGTGTGTTCTGCATGAATGACTTTTGAAAAGAATGCTTTGTTTACAGAAGTTAAGGTAAATTGATGTCATTTGTGGCATAATAGTACCACAAAAATGTTTTGCCTTTTTTTAATGAAAACGTGGGATGAGTCAAAATAATTTTGGAGCCACACATTCTGTCGACTAAGCATAACTTCTGCTGAACCCGGAATATTCCACCCTCACTGTAAGTATCCATGGTGGTTCATTGACCTTCTTGAAGAGGCCTTCTGCTTCCATTACACAACATACACAAACACACTCAAACATTGAGTGTAAATATGTCAGATCTTTACATGGAAATGGTTTGGTTTGGAATTGGAGGATGTCGGGCCGCGGGAGGCACTTCTGTAGCCCTCGGAGTGAGGGATGTCCTCTCACACATATGCACATACCCACTGGGCACTTGAGGTGAATTATTGTTCGCAAGTGGAAACTTGGCCCCCTGGCCCGGCTGCCGGTTCAGTGCTGACTAAGAGCGCTGTCTGTGTTTTTGTCCCCCTCTCTCTCTCTCACACACACACTGTACAGCTGCAGTCTTTCTCCACTGGGCCATTTACCTCTGAGCTCCTGCTGTAAATTCCACTGGAAACTGGAAACACAAACATGCCCCTGCCCATAGCGGACTAACATCTTTCTTGCGGTCTTATTTTTAATATTATACTTTACCATATCCCATAAGCCCGCCCTGGCAGCCGTTATGCTCATTGACGCATCATCAGACTGAATTATGTGTGTTTTGCGGGATGCACTTTGCATGCAAACGTTATTTCTACCCTCTCATGGAAAATAAGCCAGGACTGTCGCTCTGTCAGAGAGAGGAGTTTATTGTTGACTTAATTAAGGAGTCTTGCACCACACAAACCCCATATTCACCCCAATGTAGTATTTCTAAGAAGAGACAATTATTGTAATTACAGCTGTCTGATGACATGTTTGGTATAATGAATGTTTCTCATTAAGTTTCTCTAGCCCCAAACAACCTGCCCCAATAGAAACCCTTGCCTGTTTCGCATACTGCAGCAGTAGCAGCGTCTGATAGCAGGAACCCCGTGTTTATAGGATTTAGATTGTTTGAAATTGTAATAACGTGTCTTGCCACTAAACATTGCTTTTAGATATGTCTTCTGGTATTTTATTATACAGCGGCCCCGGAAAGTGTTTGACCGCTTATGAATTTCATTGCATTAGATAAATTGTCAAACAGAGTGACTTTTTTTTTTACAAAGAAATATAGCATAATAATAATTTTTTAAGCAAATATGACTTTCAAAGTTTTGCAAGATTTTAATAACAGTGAAACAGAAGATATACAGTTCAATATGCTTCCTTTATGCTACAAAGGCAGAATTTAAGGAATCAAAATACAGTAAAAACATTAATTTTGTGAAATATAATAAAAACAAATAATAATTAATTAATTTTTTAAATATAATTTTATATTTGTTGGTAAAGCTGAATTATCAGCAGCATTACTCCAGTCACATGAACCTTGAGAAATCATTCTAATATGCTGATTTGATGCTCAAGAAACATTTATTATTATCAATAAGTTGAAAAGAACAGCTTTTTTTCAGTAACAGTCTTTTGTAATATTATGCATATATCTTTACTGTCACCTTTAATCAGTTTAATGTTTTCTTGCTGTATACATTAACTTATTTTTTTTATCTTACTAAGCCTAAACCTTTGAAACATAATGTAACTTTCCGTTGTCAGACATTAGTGGAACATGTTCACACCTCATCTGAGGGACATTTTGTGAACTAAATATCACATTCAGACACATGATTAAAAGTGGCAGCAAAATGACTCTGGTTCTGAGAGAGAAACTCTAAAGTTGTTTATTTGTATTTATCATTATGTTTGATATTCTATTATCTATGCAACAAAATTTATATATTTCAAGTTTGGCCAGTCCACGAACCTTTTCAGGCCACTGTATATTATTTTAATGCTAAATATAGTCAGACTTCTGTCTTTTCTCTCTGCTTTTTTTGTGTGTCCCATCAGAATGAAGGAAGTTCTGTGCTGACATTGTGGAAAAAGCTGTAGTAAGAGCCAGATTGCTGGAGAAGGGAGATTGGTGACCAGAGGAAGTAATAATAGTGTGTGTCCTGACTGATAGTGTACTGGACCCTCTTGTGTAATGAGCCATTTCCACTGTCCTCTTCTTCCACATTGATTTGAGTCAGCTGACATTCCATGACAGCTCTTTTGTCATCTTCTGCAGACTTTCAGCAGTGACGCTTTTAAGTCTCATGACGGCTTTGTTGCTTGCCCTGAGGAATTTTTCCTGTCAAAGAAGTATTTCTGACCCAAGAATGCTTTGTTGTTCACTCTGAGCCGCTTGTTAAGCAAACATTCTTATATCAGATCTCGATAAGAAGCAAGACTGCCACACACTTCACTCTTCTGACTTCACAGTATGTGTGGCATAATGTCCAACGAGGTCATACATTAATACTCATGTGATAGTTTATGAAATTATATTTTTATCTATCAATCATCTATCTATCTATCCATCTATCTATCTATCTATCTATCTATCTATCTTATATTTCTAAATAAAATATTTATTACATCTTTACTGTACATTTTCTTGTGGTCCTATGTTTATGGACAGTCCAATGTGCATTTTAAATATTAAATCATATCTTGAAATCCTAAACTTTGGCACTGTCATCGTATAGTGAACAGTCACACATATACTGTATGTATCTGTATAAGATAATATGTTTAAGTAAAAAGGTGGCTGCTGGCGCATCCGTGCGCTGCTGGGACATCTGCTCAAGGGCCAGGCATCACTGTGTGCCGCCAATGGGAGAGGCTCCAAATAAAAATCTCAGAAGTGGAAACTGGAACAAATAAAAATAGGATTCATGTCCTCTCCACTTCAGAGGTTTTGGAAGCCAGGAAGGAAACTTGTTTGTCAACCTCATGTGGCTTAGAAAGGGCTATATGTTACTTTTAGATGAAAATATGGTGCAAACCAAAGCAGTTCGGCCTAATAGATAACTCCAGAGATTCCTACAGCAAACATATGCATCACATGATCCATATTTACAAGCTGCTTGCACTAAAACTGAGCAATCAATGCACTCGCTGACACCTCCCTTCCTCACACTATCTGATTGAACATTAGCAAACCTTTGAGCCTTTAACACAAGTTAAAATGACATGGTCTTAAAAAGTTGAAAATATCAAAACCAAGAGCTCAAAGACGGTATTGTGCAGCGGTGTCCTAGTTAATGATAAAACCCATTAGATGGAAGGATATTGTCAATAGCACCCAGCATAAACGCTGCTGCCTGTTTATCATCAACTGTGTGTTTTTTTCCACAGCAGGTTGAGCAGAGGTCCTTTTGTGAAAACCAGGAGAGTTCTTGATCTTTGGGTTCCCAGAAAATGATAGCTACTAGATGATGAAGAGTCTCTGTCTATATAAAGGGTCAAAACACAAAGATGGTGAGAGCATGAACCTCATCACAGTGGAACAATCTTCCACATAAACAGCAGAATTCCTTGAAGACACAGCACTCATTGAATACCTGAATCATAACCTCTATACTAAGGCAAGTTCTACTATATTTAATTGATATATGTATTATAGTTAATAGTGGTAGTCTTTTTAGGCATTTAAGTATGTAAGAATTTTTTTTATTATGCATTTAGCAGATGCTTTTATCCAAAGCGACTTACAGACTATACATATTTTCGTCAGTACATGTGTTCCCTGGGAATCGAACCCACAACTTTTGCGCTGCTAACACAATGCTCTACCACTGAGCCACAGGAACAGTGTCATTTAATTGTAATTTAGTACACACACATTGGCATTTTGGTATGAATATACCCCAAAATGAACGCCTGTAAATGTCAGTAGAAAAGTATCAAAAGAATAAACGGAATATAGATTGTGGTGTGGCTTCTTCTGAGGCCTTCTTGGAGAAACCCATAACACGGTTTCCACTTTTGGCATCATCTTTCAAGTACACCACGGTCAACAAATGACAACAGTGGTTGGCATGACAAAAAATGGAGCTGTGAAGAAAGAAACCAAACCAGTACTAGGGGACTTTTCAGCAAAACTTAGATGTCAGGTGTGAGAAAACGGGTAACATTGTGTCTTTATGAATAATTGGTTTCAATATAATTTCCAGTAGACTTAACATGTTTGAAGAATTGGTTGTATGGTGTATGTTTTTCTTATATATAGCCTGAATCCTTACACATTTAATTGTTAGAGCATCCACATGTGCTATAGTCAAATTAGAGTGAGGCGGGGCTTTTCAAATTGTTTTATTTTTTTATAATAGTTTTTTTTTATAATAGTTTATTTTATTTTTATAATAGTATCTTATCAGTACTATTTCATCACATTTGTAAATAGATTAGTTAAGCTGCAAGACTTTCAGCACTCCACCTCAGGAACAGGATATGCCATCTATATCATGATTAAAGGAAGCTGTGGTCTCTCATGCAAAATTATAAATACCATAGTAACATGTAATATTTTTTTTGTGCATCATCTCTTTAAAATTATTTCTCTTTATTTCAGTTTTTGTTACCTAACCAAGGATTTTCATTCGCCTCTGTCTGGTGCAGGTAGTCCCTGACATGAGGACTTTGCAAAGTTTCAGTAACAGAAATGCTCCGGGCTTGTACTACTAAAATTTCTGAAGGAAGATGCCAGACTGGCTGCTAAATTAAGTGCTTCAGTGGACACAAGTTTGATTAAAATGCAGAGAGAAAAATGCTGGTGATGCAAGTTCCCTCCATTAGCATGAGAAAGAAAGAACAGAGGATTGCACAATATTTTGCACAATCTTTCTGGTTATCTATTTCAATGAATGAATGAGCCTCAACCAGATTCAAATAACCAACAGTAATATGTTAACCAACTGACAAATATTTAATTCATATTCTTGGGAAAGCGCTGCAGAATGCACCAATCCGGTTGAGATCAGCGATCGTAATGAGTTTCTACACACTGCGAATCAAACACAACACCAGAATCGACGAGAGGACGGGCGACGTCATGGAAAAAATGACGTCAGGTTTAATTAACCGCTGGGGAAGACTCGTCTGTGGCTGGAGGCGGGGCTTACAACGCCGGCTTTCGCTGAAGCGTGTCGTTTATTACGTTAAAATAAACCACGACGCCGAACAAGTAATTGTACACTTAACCTCTCACAGAAACATCTTTATATATTATGTTAATGCACGCAGACGCTGGGCAGAGGGTACGCCTAGCGTGATAGACATCTCGTCTCAGCCAATGAGAATCCTCCTGCATGTCAGCCGCCGTCCTCTTGACGCGCATCACATGTCTCAAGCGACGCGCGGCGGTGGGAGGGATTTCTCTGCAGATTGGAGGAGCTAGATAGACGGCAGAGTGAGTCTGAGGGAGACCGAGAGAGTGAGGGGGATCTCTGAGGCACCGTTCGGAGAGCATTGTGAGTGTAATTTCACCATTTCTCGCATGCATGCTCGTGTTACTGCCGCGTTTGAATTGCACCATTTTTTTTTTGCTTCCTCTCCACTCACTGTCTACATTCACCGCGCTGTCCGTTAGCTTGCGTTATTATCAGCTAGCCAAATTGGCTAGGCAACTCCTGCTAGTAGGTAGCAGGCAGAGAAAGGGGCAAGAAGGCAACCAGGCTGCTTTGCGTTTTTAACCCACACCTGCCTATTGTCACTGCAGGGAGGTGTGTGGAAAATCAATGGGGTTTTAATGTATCGCACTGTGTTGAGATGCAGGATGATGTGTAACGCACGCTGGAAAGTTGCTTTTGACGTAACGTTATGAAGCTTGTGAAATGTGTGCGCGCCGCGTCACAGTGAATATTTTAGAAATACTGCTAATAAAATAACGTTATTTCATAATAAACTAATTATTTAAGAAAATAATGAATGTGCGCTGGAGGTTAAACATCATTTAAAATTAGCATTTTTGTGTGTGGTTTTTGACATGTTATCCTAGACAGGGTGACCCTAATGTTATTTTAACGGCCGTCCCATTTTTTGAAAGCCGCTGAATAAAAGGCTCGCGCTGTGACTGTTACAGATCCGTTGGCTGTCATTCGTTTGGTCTTTGCGATAAGAGCATAGCGAAACTAACGCACTGTCTCTAGGATTTTTCTCGGACTCGAAGAGACGGTATATTCTCTTACATGAATGTTTTGGCGTTTATTGACAGTTCGCTCTTATGATATTCTGTCAAACGAGCTAACTTGTTCCGCTAAGCGACCGTCTCTCAGTTTAACAGTCGGTGACTTGTGACATTAGCCGTTTTTTGTTTTAACGTTACCTAAAAGTGAGTGTTTGAGTCGCTTTGGAAAGTTGGAGACCGCTTCAGTTTCGGGTGAGGTAAGATGTTGATCTGGTGTCCTTATCAAGACTAAACAGTAACGTACACCATTTTTTGACTGAATGATTTGAGTTGAGACCGCTGAGTTCGCAGGCTAAAGCCGAATGTGAGGGAGCTTCAGCTGTCAAATTGCTTTTCTACCTGCTTGTTCAGTTATCGCATTTCGATGCGCATTTTACAAACGCCGTTTAGACGGCGTTTAAAAAGTAATATGTCACTTTGGTCATCGTTTACTCACCACTATGTTGTTCCAAACCCGCGTGACTTTCTTGTTAAGAGATGTTTGTCAGTGTGACAGCTGCAAACGCCATTCACTTTCATTGTACGTTACTGACTGCCCTCCATAACGCCGACATTTTGCTAAGAAAGAAACAACATTAGGGTGGGTAAATGATTTTATTTATTTTTGGGTGATCTGTCCCTTTAAGCTGGGCGCGTTCGTGTCAACAGTTGTAGTATACAGTCCTAATTCCTCCTGTCATGTGTTACTCGGCATGGGGACTGGAACAAGCGCTATGCGACACGTCAAATTTGCTAGGATCCTATTTGAAGGAGCAGATGTGCAAAACACAATGTACCCAACCTAATCGGCTGACTTATTTTATCTACCGTCTGCCTAATGTGTTGAGATTGAATATGGCACCTAGAATGTCTAGATAGACCCCAGTGTGCGTTTAAATAACGTGTCAGGTCTGTTGCTCCTTGGCGTACATCATTCACTGCCCTCTTGCTTCTTTTGCTCGAGCTATTATAGCTCCTGATAATACCTCGCTGTATGACAGCAATGCGGAATTTGACCTTGAGTCTACAGTATATATTCAGCTTTATTTAGATAAATGTGTAAGGGTGTATTTGTAAGTAGGTGTACACTGACCTTTGACAGACTCGGGGGTTTATTGAGATTTAAATGTGTTTGTAAGGAACATGTTGTCATTTGTAAAAATCATTCCAGAAAATGTATCCAAGACAATTTGGAGTAAATACTGTGTGTGTACAAAATCATGATCATTGCAACTGCCGAGCACCAAACTGTCTGTTAAAAGAGACAAGTGTTTTTTTTTATGGCAGGATGGAAATGTGATTTTAATGATTTACCCCAACATTAAATAAACTAACCTTTGACACAAGTGAGCTTCAGAGGCCTTTGGACTGTTATAGGCACAGGCATGGCCTAGTTGTATATCTATTTGATAAAAAAAACTTGACCTAGATATTAGTATGCAATAAAATATTGAGTTTCTTGAGCTTTATAGTAGAATTGTTATTTTTAGGCACTGTGAGAAGCTTGCATTTAAACGATGGTTACGATTAGTCTTGTCATATTTAGTAGCCTATTTATTTATTATTATTATATCATAGTGTTATATATTATATATTCCACATTATTTTAGTAGATTGAAATGTTTTTAATATTTTTAATTAGGAATTTTGAAATTTTCATTTAATTTGTTTAAAAAATTAAGTCTTGTCTATATAATTTTGAATAATATTTATTTATTTAGTTATTTTGATACTAGAAGTTAAACTAAATAATAAATTAAAATTGTTAATAAATTAAGGTTTATATTAATTGTATTTCAATTAACAATTGTTTTTAATGGTTTTGTTTTTGACCCTTTATTAATATAATTTAATGTAATTCAAAATGATGCATTATTATTTTGTAAGATGCATATGCACATGTGAGATTGCTTGTTGTCTTTAGCATATGTGTTTAAATTTAACACCGTAAAACCAAATTATTTAATTATGGACCATGGCTATACCTCCAGTAATGTTTTAATAAATACATTTTGGTCAAATAAAGTGTGCATGCTTTTGTACAGCGCTTGTAGTACACGCTGTAATGTTATAATATTTTAATTAAGTAAATGTGAATGTTTTCCATGTTGACTGGAATGGAAAGATGGTAACTTAGCCCCTCTCTCTAGTATTGTTTATGTAAGAGGCCACTGCTTTGGTGTCACATTAATCTGAGGTGACATTCAACCCCTCATAAGCTATTATAAACAGCTAAAAATAGAGTGCTTTGCTATTAAGAACATTTGAATAATGTTGCAATTTAATTACTGTATAGCATCTTGCTTTTATATCTTAATCAGTCATCGATGTCAGAGATAAAATAGGGATCTTGAGGGCAAATGCATTTTCTGTTTCACAATCTAAATGAGATCTGTAAATAAGAACGGTGCACACATAGTTATTTTCTCAGACCTCCAATGACTGGGGTAAATTAACAACCTCCAAGTAGATGAAGTTCAGGTTCTGTTCTCAGAAAAATTCGATTTGCAATCAGGTTTAATATTTGTTTTGATGCAATCCATTGGATGCTCTGTAAAAACAGTTAGTGAAATCCTATTTCGCCACAAAGGAATGTGTGAGCATTACTGTTTGACAGCTGCTTACAGGTGCTGTCTTTAAAAAGTGTGCATCTAAATATAAAACAGATTGTGTTTGGACAGAAACAGAAACTTTAGTCATGTCAGTCATGCACACACGCATCCATTCACAAAGTGACATTCAATGAGTTAAGCAAATATAAATTCTGAAGCCTCATCGTGCCCATTATCCCATCACGTTTAATAGTTTGAGTCATCCCTGATTTACTGTGCAGTGTCAGACATGGAGGCAGGGGTCGGAGCAAATGGCTGGCTTGTGTGCTGTGAATGGCAACCATAACAATCAACTTTAAGGTTCCCGTTTTTGAAAATCACTTCTTTAGATATGCTGCTTTTAGGTCCCAGTGAGAACGTGAAAGCGCTGAGCTTTTAAGTATGTAGCTTTTTGAATGTAGTATTTTCCCCACTGTGCTCATCTAACACAGCAAAATTATAGTTAAGGCCCTATGAAATCTGTTTTATTTTTTCTATTGTTATGTTTTTAGTTTTAACTTTCCTAAATTCAGTTGAATTGTTTAATAGGTTTTAATAATCAAAAAATTATATTTAATTTATACAAAATATATAATTTAATAAATGATAGCAATGATAGAAGTGTTTTTTTGGATTCATATTTAAATAGCAGCCTTTTTGCGGTTTAATATTCACAGAGGCTGCATCCAAAATCGTGTAAGTAATTAGCGACTGTTTAAAAAAAAAAAGCACGTTCTAAATAGTATGACTATGGTAGCATTAATTGAAATTCCCATCTGCTCCAGGTGTTGTGCGTTCAGAGATGGTTTTCTGCATACCTTGGTTGTAACGAGTGGTTATTTGAGTTACTGTTGCCTTTCTATCATCTCTAACCAGTTTGCCCATTCTCCTCTGACCTCTGAGATCAACAAGGTATTTTCATCCACACAACTGCCGCTCACTGGATATTTTCTCTTTTTCAGACCATTCTCTGTAAACCCTACAGATGGTTTTGCATGAAAATCCCAGTAGATCAGCAGTTTCTGAAATACTCAGACCAGCCCGTCTGGCACCAACAACCATTCCACGTTCAAAGTCACTTAAATCCCCTTTCTTCCTCATTCTGATGCTCGGTTTAAACTCCAGCAAGTCGTCTTCACTACATCTAGATGCCTAAATGCATTGAGTTGCTGACATGTGATTGGCTGATTAGCAATTTTTGTTACCAAGCAATTAAATAAATTTGTCATGTGACATACCAGCATCACTGCCATTCACAAATCCTCTCCTGTTGCCTCAAGGGACAAAAAAAGTGTCCATTGGATTCACAATCTCGCTGCAAACAGTAGGCCATACGGAGACTTTTTGCCTACTGTTTTATGAGTATATAAAACCGTGAATTTGTACATACTGTTGTTTTTGCTTGCTATATAGTAGACTAGTATACAATTTTGGATGCAGCAAGACATTAGTTCATTTCATGATTTGAGTGTACAGCCCTACTTTTCATTTATTCATCCCAAAAATTCTGTCATACCGTGAATTCCATTTTTTTTGCATCACAGAAATCAAAAGTTCCTAGGAATAGGAGGTGTTTTATTTTCCAGCATGAAGGATACATGTTGTTTAATGGGCTTATTTTGGAGGTGTCATTCTGGTTCTTCTTGATGAGTCCTTTGTATGGCTGAGTAGGCGGCCAGACGGCTGCTGTGAGTTGGCAAGATCAGTGTTTGAGAGTATAGTAGAAGTGCCCAGTCGGTGGGGTGAAGTGGCCTTAAGTGCACAGAGCCATTTAGCATGAGTAAGGCATGGCGTCTCTGCATTGTACCCTCCACATAGAAATGGCCTGACCCATTTCAGCAACAGCCAGCAAGGGGGATGGGGAATGGGCAGTCTGAGGCTGCTAAAAATACCCCATTACAGACAGCTCCACTGCAGAGGGATCCCTGGAATCGCTGTCCTTGACTACCATGAAGTTGGCTTGTACAGTATAGGGTCTCCAATTGCCAACCAAAACCGAAAGGGTTTTCCTTGAGGTTTTCTTGCAGCTGCACTTCTTACTGCTTTCAAATGCATTGCATTCTGTCATAGAGGAGCTCTCAGAGCACATGTGAACCTGCCTATTTATTCACAGGTGCATATATAAATGTATAGTTTTTGGAGAGGATTGAGTGGTGGCAAAATGCATGAAATTACACTCTACGATAAATGACCGTTTCTTTGTATGAAACAACATATAATTATATGATGTGATGCTTAAATTGATAATCTGAAGGCAGGTGAGTGCAATCCACAGGCGCTGGTCCAAAACTGGCCTCTAGTTTTGTATAGCAAGGGTTAACATTACTGTTGCTCAACCATACTGTGGTAGCTGTTAGTTTGAAGATCCAATCACAATGATTTTCCACTGTTGTGACGTGACCTGCTCTGCAACCTGAAACTGTCACGGCACAGCAAAGATTCGGCACTTCCCTCATCGTCGTCGAGCAGTCACTCATAGATGATAACTTGGAGAAAATAAGCTTGCAGGACAGATGTTATTCTGCTTGAAACCTGCATGCGTTCTGTTATTTACAGTCTCATTTCTTTCTGAACGGTCAAAATGAACCATGATGATGAAATGTGTAACACTACTGCTTGAGATGAGTCATGTCAGGAAGTTCAGCTTTAAATCTGACACATTTTAGGATTGGCACAGTTGTTTCTTCAAAAGGGAGAAGCACGGTTGCTTCATAAACGGGTGTTTCCCTTTTCACTTCCTGTTTTAATAAAAGAGAAAACCGAGCTTGTTGACTTTGATGTTCTTGAGACTTTATTTGCCAATGCTAATGATGTCTTTTGTTATTTATTTTTGGTTGTGCAAAAATCTTTTTGTCGGAGCTTCATAAAAAGGCCAATTCCAGAGTTTCTGCACCTGAGAGAGTAGATTTAACTGAAGGTTTGTCTCTTAATTTGACTGCAATGTTCATGACATTGGCTGTGGGAGAAGTTGATTGCCCAGCTGGTAGCTTGTTACAGAGCAGCATGCTATTTCATGCTCCGCATGGACTGCTGCAAGTAAATAGCCGCTTTTCCACTGTTGGGCCAGTGCTTTAAATGGGTCGGGTGGGGCTAATAGCCTTGGACCTGTAGCACCGAGCCCAAAATCACGATGCGTTTCCACCGTTGGGCCAGAAGCTCCACAGCGCTTCACTAAAACCCGCCCTTTACACACCTCTCTGGAAAGCGGTGTCGAGTCTGTTTCTGTTTATTTCTATTCAAGAATATATCAGATTTAAAATCATTTCTATTTTGTTTCTCATCAAAAATACGACCGGAGTAGAAGAGGGAGCTCCTGAACAAAAACAATTATATTTTGTTTATGACATACGCGGAGCTAAAGTCTCGAGACAACACTTATGACAGATAAAATATGTTACTAAATAAAAATATGATTTTGATAGCCTGAATGAGAGGCTTACTGAGGAGAAGCTCTTATTTCTTCAAGCGGTCGTTTTTTACCGCTATGGTGATGGCTAGCGTCCATAGTCTTTTGCATCGCTTATTTCTGCCTTAAATGTGATCATAATCCACATCGGATCTCAAAAGTTATTTCAAACACACGCTGCTGTTTCAAAATGAGTTTTAAGCTAAAATTATTTTAAAAGTCTTTAATGCTGGTCTTATAGCATAGCTGCTAACTTTATGAAATAATATTTTGACAGTTTGAATTTTCGCAAACTCATGCTTTTGACCTCTCTTTTCCTCATTTATTTCCCTGCTGCTGATCTGGTCGGCACATCCCTTGATTAAAATTATATTATACTGAAATCTTGTTGGTAAATGCCCCCAAAAAACTGTTCACAGTTCAGTGGGGTTAAACTGTGAAGTCTGATAGTATGTTATTTTGTTTGAGGGCATGGTATTGATATGGAACTTTCTCTTCTGTTTGTGTACATGAAAATATGGAACATCATAGATGAACTTTGTCCAAGCAGTCCAAGGTTATTTACACTGTCACTTCAAGTGTAGTCACTGAATTTGTACATTTCTCAGATACTTTTATACAAAACTATTTGAATTGCTTTCAATATACAGTTGATCGACATTGCCTGGGAATCAAACTCATGACCTTGGGACACTTATTGCCATTGCGATAACTGGGAAAAATTACCCAAATAAACCTGAATTAACCTTACATTTGTAAGGTGCTGTAATTATTAATAAGAATAATGCCATTTTGGAGATGAAATCTATATATTAACACTTATTATACTCCTTTCAGTTGTGTTCTATTCCATAAGTTTCCAGATTCAAAGCATTTTCATGTTACTTAAAAAAGCCACATATAATGTTGGGAAAAAGGCTTTTTAGTCTCTCTCAAAGTTAAGATGGCAGGTCAGTTCCCACGCTAGTTCTCAAAAAAGCCCACATAGTTCGGCCTGTAAAAGTGGGTAGCATGACACCTTGAAACTCAGCCAGTGAGTTTGTTCTTACTACTCCAGGCCCGGTGGAGAGTTTTCTAAACTTAAGATGTCTGTTGATGTTTTATATTGGAGTCAACATGCATATCGGTGTACATTTGGGTCTTGCATTTGTAAATACACATTCAGCAATAATAACATTATTTGTGTTATTATTATTATTATTATTAATAAAGCATTCCTTTCTTCTTTTGT
The DNA here is from genome assembly GCA_027564155.1 of Gymnocypris eckloni scoliostomus. Taxonomy (NCBI): domain Eukaryota; kingdom Metazoa; phylum Chordata; class Actinopteri; order Cypriniformes; family Cyprinidae; genus Gymnocypris; species Gymnocypris eckloni. The sequence continues at coordinate 13,664,268 of CM050432.1, read as the reverse complement.
AGGTCTCCTTGGGCTGATTGTGTGAGATTTCATTCACAATGAAAGCAACGCCACAGGCTGAGGGGAATGGATTGTGAACTATCTCAGTCCTGCTACCTGCAGTCGGGCATCCTCCTCCTCCTCCTCCTCTGAAGGACGTCAGTTGTTTATGGGAACTACTGGCATTGGTCTCCTGAGGATATAGCTCTCCTTTTGGGACGCCATTTTTCCACCCTTGCTGAGAAGCGGTGTAGCCAGGAGACATGGCTAACAACTCATACAGCGGGGTGAAGAACTCTGTGGCCGAGCCCAATCACGATGGAGAGTTTGGCTGCTCACTTAAAGAGCTGCGCTCTCTCATGGAACTGCGAGGGGCTGAAGGATTACACAAAATCCAGGAAACTTATGGGGACGTTAATGTACTTTGCAGCAGACTGAAAACATCGCCCATAGATGGTACATAATCATTATCTTGCACTTGCTTTGCTTTGCAGAAATCGAAATGCAGTTCCAGGAGGTAAAGTGTAGGAAGCACTGACTCTTTGGATGGTTTTAATCAGCATAGATGTGTCTTATTCTAAACGTATAGCTGTTAGCAGTAGCGAGTAGGTCAGTTACACTTGAACGGCTTCTTGCTGCATTTTCGTGCATCTGCAGTCTATTTGGAGGAATGCTGCTGCTGTCCCATTGCTGCTGCTCTGGCAACACATGGACAGTGTGTTGATATCTTAGACAATTGAGACCTAGATCTGTTTTCCTTACTAACAGGTTAGACTGCATAGAGAATATCCTAAATATAAGCTGTGAGTATTGTCGGTGTGTCTTGGTTCATGAACTTATTCCTCTCAGTTAAAAGTCCAAAGTGGCATCATTAACACAGATTCTCTTTGTCACATCAATTTAAACGATCAATTCTTGTCATTGTTTTTTTTGTTTGGTTGTTGCAGCCCTGTTTGTCCCTTTTTGCTCACCCACTGTCTCCGTTTACTGTTTCGCACTTTCTTTCATCAGAAGGGGTGTGTGAGCATTATATAATCTTTAGAGTAAGATATAGAAAAGTGCAGAGTCCGTGTGCAGCCCACAGCTTCAGCTCCAGTGGTTTATTACCTCTCTATAGACATTAGGTTTAATCGCTGGCCTGACCTTGATTGAACTCTTGGGGTAAGGGATTTTCAGTTTGATCCCAGATTAAAACGGCACCATGTCCATAGCAGTTCTCTACAGGCTCTTTGAAATGCATTTCTCTCGTGCGTGAACACGCAAGGTCTACAGACCAATATTTCATTGTGTCTGCTGGGGGACTCTGGCCAGTGTTTCCATGAGAATACTTCACCTATCTATTTAAAATACAGGCTTGATCAGCACTAATGTGTGTTTGGTCTTGAAAGTCAAAATGTAGCACACATTCCTGATGGAGAGCTCCTAAGGGACCTGCCATCTCCAGTATTCGTGTCTTGACCTTAATTAGTTTTGCTTCTGCACTGAAGAAAATGTGAAAAAGGGTGCTTGCTAGGATGTTCTGGTTGGTTACTATCCCAAGTTTGTGATATTTTGGTAGATGGGGCTCAGGTTCCTCTTTCACTCTAAAGGCCCATTCACACCAAGAACGATAACTATAAAGATACTAGCATCCACACCAGTGGACAATATCATCTGTTTAATCCAAGCACATGATCGTCTGCCGCTTTAAATTCTCGAGCTCATTATAGCAAGATGGATTCTGATTGGATGTCAATTATGGCTGTGCTATAACCACAAAATATTTCTGTATGAATAGGGCTGCAACAAGCGATTATTTTGATAATCGATTAATCTAACCATTATTAGAATGATTAATCGACTAAACGCCGATTAATTCCCTGGTTAATTGACAGATTATTCAGCTTTTGCTATTTTAAATGTTGAGTTATGCATATTCTAACAAATATATAACCGTAATTACTTCACGTTTTGAAAGTCATATTATGTAATTACAATTAATTTATGCAAATATATATATTTGACATAATAGATGACCGACAGAGAAACTCTAATTCACTATGTAATTAGCTATATGAAAAAGTAACTGAATGACATCATTCTGTCTAAGATCTCCTTTTGTAAGTCATATGGATAAAAAAACTAAACAAAGTTAAGACACATCATTTTGGATAAAATATTTTATTCACAAAATAATCTCTTAAAATATCTTATAGGGTTATGATAATCAAAACAGTCCTGTATCAAATTTTTAAATGTTCCCATTAATACAAATATTTTCTCTTTTGCTAGCTCCACACTGGAGAGCTGCTTTATAACAGAAAATCAAGTTGTAATTCTAACTGAAAGTGACACTGACTCTGGTTTTTAATGTTTAATACTGTAAAGCTGCTTGAATTAAGGCTATCTATTGCATAAAGTGTTATATAAATAAACGTGACGTGACCAGACTTTACTGCAGAGCTCATGCAAATATCCACACCTCTGTAATAATTTAACTGCTGCTTTCACACTGCTGTCAGTTTTTGTTGTTTATATCGTTATTGAGAGGAAAGCGCGTAGCATATTTCATCCAAACACCACTCAGCATTTACAGGTTCGTTCGGCTGGGTTTGAAGCTCTGTATTCTCTTGAATTGCATCGAGGAGAGCTGAATTAGTCTTGCGTTACAGCACCACACTGGTCAAACCGTAATATTGCAGGCTCTTGCATTAGGTCATATGAGATCAAACGACTTCTCGACAACAAAAATATTTGTCGACAATTTTTTATTGTCGATAATGTCGACTAATCGTTGCAGACCTAATGAATAATAATAGTGATGATTGCATTAGCGTTAATGTTGCTCCTAGGTCTTAAACTTATCTGACACTTGGCATCATGAATAATGTTTGGCAGTAGGGCTGTGCGATATGACGATATATATCGGATGGACGAAATAAAAAGTCTATCGTTTCATATTGTTCTATCGTTTATTTCGTGGTGTTGCAAAATACATTGTTTACGGTAATACCTTTTCATCATTTGAGTGACTGCGATCTTTATACGCCCCCACCACGGACGGGGCGTGAAGGGGAGACAGAACGAGCAGCCAGGACACAAGAGGGCTCGTTCTTAAACGAGGGACTACATCTGTAGCATGATCATGCGTTTTTAAGCACTGCAGTTGAACAATTGAACAATTACATAAACACACTTAAATGCGTCAGAATCCCCGTCTTTGCAAGTATCCTCAAACACAGCGATTTAGGTCTTAAGAGAGAGAAAACGGCAGGAAGAGAAAACACATATGTAACAGTAACTTAGCTATATTGATCCGGACTTCGGTCTTAAAGGGGAAGCATTCCAATATTCATTCATATTAATCATAGCACACTGCTAGAAAATCTCTCACTGCTCTTGACTAAATCACTTTTGTAACTTTAATGAGAATAAATAAAAAATAATAATGAGATATGTATAATATGTATAGAATCTATACATAATACACGTGTCAATTATATCTATCATAGATATATATAATCAACACAGTGAAGACTAATTAATTTACACAATGTATGTAGTGTTTCTTATTGTAGTTTTTTGTCCTATTGCTTGCAATTAGTTTCTTATCCTTATTTCATCAGACTGTTTATTATCTTCAGTGTGGTTGAGATTTTCTCTCTCTTTAGGCTTGTATTAGTTTGATATTGACATTGGTGACAAGGATTATGAAAATTCTATGTTAGCAAAGATTTTAATATAATAATAACCTTCACTATAATAAAACATCACTATATCGTTATGTATATTTATATCGTTATGTTATCTATATCGTTATGTATAAATACTGATATAAAATTGGTCATATCGTGATATAAGATTTTGGTCATATGGCCCACCCCTATTTGGCAGAGCACCAAAATCTATCTTTCAGTAATAATAATGAGGTAATTCATCTTGTCTGATATGTACGGCATGTTTGGATGCTTATATGTAGTGTCACCTGCTCAGTCCTGCCCTCACAAAGTCTGACTTTTATTAGCAGGCGATGAAATACTGAGTAATTGAAACCAAAGCTCACTGTGCTGTCTGCAATCCAGAGCTATACCTTTGTCATGATGTCAGTGGAAACTATAACGTCAGTGAAAAGTTATATTTCGACTTCACTGCTTAAATAATGGGGTCACACTGATAACATCGATATGGCTCCTAAAAACCTGTGTATTGTTTCCTGAATAGACTGTCTGAAACTTGGCCCATGCTGTGCCCGAGCTTTGTATACCGTATGAATTGTGCATTAGTCATAGAAGAATAGTCTGAGAATTTTCCCCCTAAATATTCTATTCAGTGGCCAGTCTGATAGAGGGCCCTGTCGCTTAGCCATTCTCGCTACGCGGCACACGTCTAACTGAGATCGGAGCCCCACAGCGATCCACCAGTTTAGCGCTGGCCTGTTCCCTCCTCTTCACAATAGCACGCTGACAGGCAGCCCTGCTGTTATAACACGTTTTACAGCTTAATCAGATCACTCAGCTTTGCCATTGGAAATTAAGCAGTCATTCAAGATTACAAGAGCTTTGACAATTGAATAGGGATTTCTAATTAGTAAGTAGGCCATTTCTCAATTTCGTAGCCAAGCCACCACTAATCTTTCTACTCTTTTGAATTTAACTAGTTACTTTTTACAGCTATTTTGGGCTCACTTTAAATCGTGGCGTTCTTCTCATTTTATTCAGGTGAGTCTTATGAGTGTGTATTTATGCTGGCCGGTTCCTCGAATATATTGCATTACACAATTTGCATGTGTGGACACGAGGGACTCAAGATTTGTTTCAACTGATGGGATTTTTAATTGCAAAAGCTATTAGTATACGGGCGAATCACAGTTTAGGCCTAACTGAGACAATAGCCAAAATCAATTGGAGAAAGCCATTTCCTCAGGTTAACATCCTAGAAAACCTAAAGGGTTGTGTGAAGGCAGATAAATCTGGCAATTACTTTGATCGTTGATGTATTTGTTGTATGGACACAGTGTAAATTCAAGCAGAAGGTGCTTAATCTAATTCAGTTTAATACAATTCTGGTTGAATCCCAGTTCATGTTTTGCTTTGCTCTAATTTGTATAGTTATGAAATGTTTGTATGGGTCAAAACTGGTATGGACTTCATGCAGGTGGCCATCTAAAATCTATAAACTTGTGCATTTTTGATTCTGGTATGTTCACTGAAAGCCAGCAACTTACTAACAAATACACAGGTATTTTCTAATTTGTTGCCGTAGACCCAAAGGAACTCCTACAAGTGTGCAAAGTTATACAATGTGTGTAAAAATTAAACAATCCTGCAAGATTGCCTCTGTAACACAAAATAATACCATTTCATGAAAACTGGCAAATAGAACAAGTTCATTAAAATAACCTGTCATCATTTACTATCACATTTAAAGATGCATATGAATGAAATTACATTTATGGATGGACAGATAAATTAGTAATTCTTCTGAATGAGCACCAATATCTTTGCAAAGTAACTGAATATTTGTTAACTAAAGGACAATTAATTTGCAGAAATAAATGGAAGGCAGTTGAGGCAGATAAATGTCAGTTAAGCAGCGGTCATGTGATATCACTGGTGACAATCATGGCAGTCGGTATAACCTACTGTGACCGTGTCCTGCGGTCCTGGAATGCTAAACAACTTCAAACAAGTCAGCAATTTTGATTGGGTTCAAAGGATATAAAAGTTATGACTAATTATTTTAACACTTGAAATTTATAATTATGTGAATATCTGAACACACATCAAACTTAATTCTAATAGCTGTTTCATTTCTTGAATAAACTTCTTAAAATTAAGAATCTGAAATATGAATGATGACTGTTAGTCTCCATGTTCATGTCAATTACAAGATAAGGATATTATCTTCTATGATAGGCTATTTAGCCTGATTTACAGAATATGATGCTGCATGAATGGTATTACATAGTATTTTGAATTTTTTATTTCATATTAGGACTGCTGTGTTCCTTTTAAAATAATGAATATAGGCTACTTCAGACATTTATTATCTGTGGATACTGAATATTGTCAACAATTCTCATAATCATTACTTATGGCTTCTTTTTAAGATCTTAGTCTATATACTGTTAATTTTCATGGACTTCATGTTGGTTATTTGAAGCACTTGCCATCAAGTAATGCAGCTTTGTGCTTTGTTACTTAATAAACAAATATAAGCTTTAAAATGATGCCAAATTCATAGCAATTCAAACAATACGGTTTGCTTCTTTGCATCCAATTACATTTTGTAGTATAAATACAAGTAGTCCGTGTATGTCTGGATCTAGAAAGTTTAAACAGGCTTAATGCGAAGCGCGATCTCTTTAGCGCCTCAGTTAAACTACAAGTGAACCCATTATATCTTTTGTTTACTATATCAATGAACATGATTTAACATCAAAGGTAGGCTATTTTATAAGAGAGCCTACAGTGCAGCTACTGAAATGTTTCATGTAAAGCTCATTCAGTGTTTCAAACTGAGGAAAAGCACTTGTAAACATTGCATTGTAATAATACATTTACCTCAGAATAACCACTCAGTGTCCATAAGCTCATCAGTTAGCTAGAAAAATAACTATGAAGAGGAGCATTTAGCTAAATTTATCGTTGCATATTAATATTTGTCTTCTGCTGTCTATTGTCAACTCCTATAAAATTGCATTTTAATGAAGAAAAACAGACTGAATGTGTGAACATGACAACATTTAGGATGCACTGAGGAGGAGCCCAAAGAAACTAGAATCTGTCAAAATACAACCACCATTCATGCGTTTCTTTCACGATGATCGCGGCGCTTTGTCCGGCTAATCATCCGACTTGCACTCTTATCCTTTCTCATAATCCTATTTAATGTTTAACCAAAGTTTATCACGTTGTAAACTTTTGGACAGAAGCCACAAACTTACCCACATTAGGAAATCCTGAAATCAACTCTTTCCATAGAGCATCGTGACCTAGACAATCTTATTTCTGACATGAGCGTTGAGACATTAGGGAGAAATTCAGCTGATTTTTGGACAGAAAATCTCTGCCCTGTTTTATCGATTTATTAACAATTTATCATGTAGCAACTGTATGAGAATTTAACCCACACGATGTTTTATCGTTTTGCTATTGATATAATTACATGGAAAAATGATCTCTGTTTAATTTAGAATCATAGTTTAACGTAACTGTTTGGACAGAAGGTGTAACAAAGCGTTAGTAAATGTTTCCATTGTGGTGGAATTATACTTTCAGTGTTAGTAGTAGTATTTTGTAGAAGACACACCAAAATAAATATTATGTAAAAATTCGGGATTTTATTAAAGGAAATTAAATCTTAAAAGAAAATCCAGATGCAATGAATGTCACCCTGACATCCGCAATTTCTGGGGATGGAAATAAAATAAAGTCTCATTACGATAATGCCAAGGCTTAGTGGGATACAATTAACTTTATTATTTCTTAAACAAAATAGTGAAAAAAATAAAAAATGACAACAACTGGGTATTATTCAATCTATGTTCATTACACCGGACAGAAACTGTGGAATCGCTCAACATGACCCAAGGGTCCTGAGAATAAACATTCCTGGGGCGTTAAGAGTCGAACTGGTAAATTCAGATTCGCTAAACGATTTAATAGAAATATTTCTAAAGGATGTCTCAGAAAAGACTAAACTACTTAAATCGGGTGGTAGGTGATATTTGTTAGGTATACAACCAGCCACAAGCTTCATCGAGTACTTTTACTATGTATGACCTGGGTTCTGACACATAAGTGTGTTAAATGTGAAGTGTGGGTTTTCTAGTGCGTTCTTCTGCCTCGGTTTCATTTGTAGGTTTATTTCTATGAAAAGAGTGAACTCTGAGGCACAGAAAAGCACTGCATTAGCTCAAAGAATCTGAATTGTATAGAACAGTAACCACGTCCGGACCAGAGGCACAGAAATTACACACTTCACCTTTAATTTTGGCTGCACCTGTCAGTAATATCCTTCTGTCTCTTAAACACTTACTACAGGCATTTCTGAATGAGATCTTAGTAAAAAGTTTAATACTGCAACTCAAAGTTAAGCAGCATGCTAAATAATGGGAGCTAAGCAGAACGTTGTGTTTGTGAGAGAGTAAATGATCAGCAATGGCTTTGTACATGTATGTCTGTATATTGAATGGATTGATGGGCATAGTTATTTATTATTTAAGGTTGTCTCTTGGCTTGTCTAGCTTGTTAAATATTTATCGGATGCTCTGTTAGGGATGTGCCCTGTTTCTTTTATGGATTAACGCATTAGAGATTAATAAAAAAAACTTTATTTCCACAGAGCCCCTGTTTTTGTGGCTTTTAAGGACTCTAAATGGACTGATGATTGGTCTCTTTTGTGCAAAAATTCTTTGCAGCAACTAAAAACTTTAAGGTTTACAACCTAAAACACATTAGCACTTTCCAGCAATCACAATGGTACTTCTGCTCTCAGTGAAGTACATGCAAATGAATAATTAGCTGTCTAAATGCCCATGTTTTGCTGGTCTAAGAAGGTTCTGTTGAGTTTAATCTTCCACTTAGTGATGTTTCCGAGTAAGTGTGTGCATGATCTGGAGTGAGAGTGGAATTGAGATGTGTATTGCAGTATAAATGAATTTTTGACAGAGGCGTAAGACCTGACTCATCTGCTCCTTAGCCCACTCTCCTAGCAGGGACACAGAATGTAATCCTCAGCCTCAATTTCCACACTACACAAGCCTGGATTTAATGCCCTGGCGTTGAATCAGGAAGTTTTCAGCAGTTAGCTGCTGTTCTTTCATCAAGAATCTTTTACATCAGTACAAGCAAACAAAATTTGAATTTGGTTTGATTCATTGTTGGCTTTGCTTCCTTGGTAACCGATTTTGACCTGATGACTGCAACACCTGAAGATTTGCCTACTGATCATTCAGGGTCTGTGTACTGTACATGTTATTGCAGAAGTCATAGTTCAAATCATAATTTAAAATGCTATTTAAAGCGCATGTCACCTCAAGTTTATAGTGTAAATGCAGCCAACAAATATTTTTTGGCTATCACAAAGATCATAGAGTTCAAGTTATTCTATAAATGTCCCCTAGAAAAGAAGCCGACAGTTAGATAAATATTTACGCAATAGTGAAGACTTTATGAATCTGCAAATCTAACTTTATAGTTTTTTTTCTACAAGCAATTTGGAGTAAAATTTACTTCTTTTGTATAGCAAATTGCAAGAAACATTACTAAGACGCACATAGTAAAACATGAAATTAACATTAAATAGTATTTTCTTGTTCTCTAATCTTTGTTTCATTCAAAAAGTGTTGATAGAACATAAACTAGCTGCAAGAAGGTCATAGGTTTGAGTTTTAGAAAATGAATCCATATGCTCTCATTTACATTAATGCACTTGGAAGATACTTTTATCCAAATTGTCTTGCATTGCATTCAAGGTGTACATTTTATCAGTTCATGCATTGCATTTCCTGGGTATCAAACCCATGTTATTGGAGCTCCTAGTGCTCTACTGCTTGAGCTACAGGAATTCCCATTTGCATTGCTTTGAATATGTAGCTTTAGAAAAATGTATTCAGGCAAGTCTCGAAGACACTGTAGTTGTCTAGACAGAAAGCAATTTTGTTGTGTGCAGTCAAAAGCCGACTGTAATTCAGGAGCAGAAAGGTGCTTTTGAGACACTGAGTGTTAATATGCAGTGAAACCTTCAGCTCAATGAGCAAGAGCCGAGCAGCTCTATGGCTTTGCTGAGTAATGTGGAGGATTTTGTCATGACAATAGGCTCTGCTGACCAGGCTGCTCACTGGTCTGGCAGGCAAACCATCCTGTTTAGTCACACAGACACATTCATTCTGACGCCCAGACACTAGATGCATATACACGCATGCATTTATGCACGCTTTTTGTCCACATGGCTCACTCACCACATCTAGTCATCCCTTTCTTTGTCTGTTAACATGGTGACTGTGAGTGAACTGAATGCACACACCATGACTTCTTTGAATATAGAGAGTTATTCAAATGGGTAAACCAGAGGACTGCTGTTAAACCAGTGCATTTGAATGTTTCCTATGAATGTACCCAGCGTTTGTTTTTGTCCTGTCAGTTTTGGTGTTTCTTATTTGGCCTGGATTAAGTCAAAGTTTTCAAACCCAGTAAATTCTCATGATCTTGTGTCAAAATCCCACACGCTTTACTGCTGTAGTGGCAGTATTAATGGATTAGCTGTGCTAATAGCTCCTAATCGATTAAATACAAAACTGTGTAAGCTGTAATTATACACAAAGCAAGATTTTAGCCTGGACATGGACAGACATGGTTAAAATTGGTACTAGTTCTGTAAAGTTCTTAAAGAAAAGTTAGGCTTTTATTTTTGCACCTAAAAAAATAAATAAAATTGATAGCTCCACCCGATGATTTTTACTTCTTTGTGATATATTGTCCTTCAGAGTTTAGCTCCAACCCGAATCAAACACACCTGCCTGTAACTTTCTAGTGATCTTGAAGACATTGATTTGCTTCTTCAGGTGTGTTTGATAAGGGTTGAAGCTAAACTCTGAAGGACAAGATCAAACCAGTTGCTATATCTTTAACACAGTGTCTACCAGCGAGCACGGTGCAACTAGGGATGTAAGGGTATGAACATTTCTTAGCATGATTTATAGCAATCAAAGTTATCACGGTTATCAGTATTATCACATATTGTTAAAATGATCTATAGATGTAAAAAAAAGTATCGACACACAAATCCCTTCAAGTTTTATATTTAAAAATCAACAAACGGCAAATAAATTGATTCTGATTCTAAAATGACTTTTTGTTTGCATAATCACTAAAACAATAACATAACCAATGATTTTCGGATTTTAAATGACAACTTGACTGACAACAGTTTAATAGCATGTTCAAATATCTAATGTAAATGTTCAAACAAAGCTTTGAAAAAGTTTTATATAAAGGTAAACCTCACATTTCAGTCAAAATGATAATTGATTAATAAATGATTATGTATTTTATCTGCTCCATTAATAATTCTAGATAACTTAACGGAATTGTTTAAATGTGTAGAATCAACCGGTGAAAATTTACAGCAGGACATGAAAATTCTGTCCTTTTTTGTCCAGACAGAAACTGTACACAGGCTGAATGGGAATTTAAGTCTCTGTAAATCCACTCTCTGACACCAGGTGGCGCTTTATATGGACAATCTGAATAACAGCTGTTTCCCGTGAACTCCGTGCACAAAGCAGTATGAAAAACACTTCCTTTAGTTATTACATGGAGCGAAGATGAAAACAAAATGCCATCGAATCGTTTCTGAAGACAGTCAAAACCTTCAGAGGTACACTACTCTGCGTGCATGAAACTTAATGAAAACTGAGTTGTTCAAATCGTGGTAATCAAATACGGTTTTAATGATAATTCAAATATGAAATGGTAATCCTAACCGTGGGGAATTTGATCATGATTTATCGTCAAACCGGTAATGGTTACATCCCTAGGTGCGTCAAAATACTATAGAATGCGTTATAATCAGTGATGCTGTCTACACTGGATGCTGCACCGCGACACGATAAATCCCCGAAAGTAAACTGCTGCCGCATTCTATTTATGATATATTGACACAAATTCAAAATTTTCAATGGTCGCTTTGTCACGTCCAGTGTAGACAGACCTGGTGTGAATCTGTAAGCCGCCTTTTGTACCGCAGACTTTTTTAATTTTTTTGTGGAAAAATTAGCATTTTTAAAAAAATGCATACCCCACCTTTAAAGAATATAATATAGATTAATATAATATAAACAAATAATGATACAATTTTATTTTCAGCAAGGACTTTTTACATTTATCAAAAATGACAGTAAATGTTACAAATGTCAGTTTTGCAATATAAATGTTTTAACAATTTTTTTTTTTTATATATAAAATAAACGCTACCTTGGTGAGTAAGTAACTTCCTTTTAGAAACATTTGAAAAATCTTACCAACTCCAAATGTTTGAATGGTAATGATAATTAAATTATAAATAATATACATTATAATATTTTCTGTTCCATTTGATCCAATCTGTGAAATATTTGCCTAAACAAAATTTTATTTTATATTTATGGAGATAAATCCCTCGTTTTATTCATATTGCTCCTCTGTAACCTTTTGATCTTATTCAGAAAGTCTTTATTTCAGAAAGGCAGATTTCAAAGCTACTGTTGTTGACCCACAGGTCCTTTCTTCCTCACTAATCCTGACTCGAATAGAAACTTATTAAGCATTGTCTGCTGCTATATATAAGAGCTGTGTTCAGTGTTTACTTGAATTAATACATTTTTTTTCTTACTCTTTTCTTCCAGGATTAAGTGGGCAGCTTGCAGATATTGAAAAAAGAAAAGTAGCATTTGGACAGAACTTTATACCTCCGAAAAAGCCAAAAACCTTTCTTCAGTTAGTATGGGAAGCATTACAAGATGTAACATTGATTATTTTGGAAGTGGCAGCAATAGTTTCTTTAGGCCTTTCTTTTTATCAACCTCCGGATTCAGAAAATAGAAGTGAGTAACCTATTTATTTCCTTCTGCTTTATTTATGGTTCATGATCTCAATTTCAGGTGGTTCTGAGCTGAGTTTTATTTCGTGTGTGTGTGTGTGTATGTGTAGATTGCGGGAACGCAGCGGGTGGAATAGAGGATGAAGGAGAATCTGAGGCCGGATGGATAGAAGGAGCCGCTATCCTCCTATCTGTTGTTTGCGTGGTGCTCGTGACAGCCTTCAATGACTGGAGCAAAGAGAAGCAGTTCCGTGGCTTACAGAGCCGCATTGAACAAGAGCAGAAGTTTACGGTGGTTCGGGGAGGGCAAGTCATTCAGATCCATGTGGCTGAGATTGTCGTCGGGGACGTTGCACAAATTAAATATGGTAAGCTGACATAAATTTGCAGAGAACTTTCATTTCCTTCTAAGAGGAGTATGAGTGTTGCATTTAAAAACTGTAACTCTACCAGTCTAACATTTCACTGGTGTTGAGTAATTATTGCCTTTTCCTGTATAGTCACCTTGAAATAAATTCAAAAGCTGCTGACGGTAATGTACATTATTGTGATGGGATACTTTCTTCTTCAGGTGACCTCCTGCCTGCTGATGGCGTTCTCATCCAGGGCAACGACCTCAAAATAGATGAGAGCTCTTTAACTGGAGAGTCTGACCATGTGAAGAAACTGTTGGATAAAGATCCTTTGCTGCTGTCAGGTGGGACATGATCTACAGCGACTGCAACCAATCATTTGGCTGCACAATCCTGTAGCATTTTAGCACTTTCTCTGTGTCCTGTCTCACCTCTACCCAAACGTTCAGCCAAACCAAATAAATGTCCTACTTGGGAGTTCAGATGTTTGCAATGTAGGACCTGCTTCCTCTCAGCAAAGCTATTGCACATCTTCAGCTAATCCCATTTTATGAAAGCCAGTTGATCCTCTGATAGAATGACATTGCTGTGAGCCATCCCAGAGGAGATGAGGGGGGATTTGTGAGTCTGAGTGGGCACTTCTCCAGCAGAGCCTGCGTTAGCATGCTGAGTCTACCCCAGCAGAAAACCTCTCCCTGACATTTTTTCATAGACCCCCCTTCTCAAGCTTAAACAATTATCAAGAGCTGTATTAAAGCCTATTTATGAAGGCCAGAAAAATGGCCACTCATTTCTGGACAACTAATTATGTGTCATAAACCGAGCTGTGTGTGAATGTTTTGGATCCAGTCGTGAATATATTGCCAATAATATGAACAGCTTTGTGCTTCGTCTGGCCCTTATTCACTTCATCTTCCTCTCTGCAGGTACTCATGTCATGGAGGGCTCTGGAAAAATGGTTGTCACTGCTGTGGGAGTCAATTCCCAAACTGGAATCATCTTCACGTTATTGGGGGCAGGAGAAGATGATGAGGACGAGGAGGAGGAGAAGAAGAAAAAAGAGAAGGAGAAGAAGAAAGAGAAAAGTAAGTTGTCTGTATTATTCTGCCTCAGAAACTAAAATAGACCAACCAGTGGCCTTTTCAGTCTGTAGCTACTGTGGCTGCAGAGAGATTCATTGAATAGACTGCGTGTGTGTGTGTGTGTTTCAGCATTGATGAAAGTGTGCTTTTGTCAAACGAGATGTTTTTTATTTTTTTGAAGTATTTTTCTGTCTGGTAAAAAATGTCTGAAGCAATGACTCATAGAAAAATGTAACGATTTCTTGTGCGCTCCATTAACTAACTGCCATTTAATGCATTTCTGCAGCCCATGGCTCACGTGTTGGGTCTCCAAATGAGTGCCTGCAGATACATGAATATTTCAGTACTTGCAGAGGTTGGGCCCCAAGTTGCTGTACAGAGTCTGCGCACCTCATTGCAATTTTGTGTGTTTGTGGTCTAGCCACGGCAGTGGATTTAAAAAACCTCATGAGGTCGTGGCACACATCTGTTCGTAAATATTCGAGGGCCTTTTCTCATTCTGCTAAATCAAAGATAATATTTGCATAATTGGAAATATGTTTAAATCTGCCCTGCACAACCGTCGCTTGCATAATGGTGAATAATGAATAAATTAGTTGGTGTTTGTTATATGGCTTATCTTTCTCTCTTTCTCCAGATAAAAAGCAGGATGGCTCTGTGGAGAACAGAAAGAAAGGTGAGTAACCCTATTGACTTAATGACATAATGAACACCGTATTGGCTTAGAAGGCCACCCTCTTACATGCTGCAGCCTGCATTAAAAACATCGCCTTAACCCATTAGTGCTATTGGATCTTCATTAAAGCTTATCCACTTGTGTGAGGTGCAAAGAAGGGTGTATGGGTAAAGTGTAGAGAAGTTTTTTGGAGTCTGATTATTACACTACAGTTCAAAGTTTTGGAAGAAGTGTATATTTTGATTCAGCAAGGCTGCATTGATTTGATCTCAAAAGACATCAGCATATTCTAATTATTTCTGAAGAATCATGTGACACTGAATACTGGAGCTTCTGAAAATTCAGCTTTACCAGCACAAGAATTACGTTTTAAAATGTATTAAAATAGAAAACAGTTATTTTAAATAGTAAATTATTTCACTATATTGCAGTTTGGCTTAAATAAATGCAGACTTGGTGAGTATAAGAGACTTTATTTAAAAACATTAACAATTTGTACTGTGCAGCTATGTTCAGATATCCAGATATCTGCACCGGTCTCTCTGCAAACCTTTTATTATCTAAAATCAGAGTCCACAATCAGGCCACCCTGTGTTCAGAAACCAACTCTGTAGCGTTTACTCTAAAAGTAGCGCACGCCTGTGTTTACTGAAGCCCCAGCTAAAGATCGCCCTGCCAGAAATGAGCTCTAATCCACCAGACAAGCATTACAGCTCTGTGAGTAGAGCGCGGCAACACTGTGCACAGTAGAATAGCAGTCCCACGTCGCCCCTTACCCCCCGCTAATTCAAATGCAGTCGCATTACCTCGCATCACACACCGGTTAAATCCTGCACACAGGCCGACTGCGTCATGCTACAGCAGTGATAGGGAGAGATGCGCTGCTGCGTGCTTGTCTGTATGATTGCACGCATGCTGAGTTCTTTGTTTGTGTGATGCCACCTCACTGGCAGGCTGTGCTTTCAGCACGCAGAGCGACGGCCTTGAGATCAGGATAAGTGTGTACATGTCGTCTTTTATAACCGATAGTGATAAGTGATGGACTGGACATCTGAGTGTGGCGATGAGGTTTTATGTCTCCTAGGATACTTGGTCACATGGGTTTGCATGTGGCTCCTAAATGTGAGGATGGTCTTAAGCTGTTTTCTCCAACTGTAATAAAATGATCATTCATTTATAATCAATATTATAATAAATTCATCTGCTCACTTAATTATATTTATCACGTGAAGGGAACCACAATTTTATTAGAAAATGCTTCCTGTGGTCCAAGTGTGGAGATAATCATAGTCACCACTCAAATTCACCGCATATTCAGTTTTCGTTCTTTCTATTTGTAGCTAAAGCCCAGGATGGTGCCGCAATGGAGATGCAACCTCTAAACGGTGATGAAGAGGCTGAGGGTGAGGAGAAGAGAAAAGCCAACTTGGCAAAGAAAGAGAAATCCGTTTTGCAAGGGAAACTGACCAAATTAGCAGTCCAAATCGGAAAAGGAGGTAAGCATGGTTGCTTTGAGATCATCTGGTATGCTAGCATCCTCTTAAAACTTTAAATAAATGACACTTTAGAAGGTAGATGCATTTGAAATATATACTTTTCTGGCCAAATATATTGACGACTCTTCCTGCATTACACAGATTATTGTCCAATCAAATGCTCTCTAGAATGAGAGTCCCGCCCAAGTACCTTCTGCAACTAGCAGTAGGCTCATGACCGTGACCTAGCTAAAGTCTGTTAGCTATTTCAAAAAGGATGTCTTGCCAAGCTTTTGGTTTCAATAGGAAATACTGTCAACAAATTACAAAAAACTGCATTTGTCAAACAACTTTCTGAGCCTAACAGTCAATTTCACAGGGGTAATGTTTTTTGCTGCGACCTCAGTTTTGTGCATCATGGGCTTTAGAGGTTTAATGTTCCTGTGCAGGTCTGGTGATGTCAGCCATCACAGTGATCATCTTGGTGGTGCTGTTCGTGGTGGACACTTTCTGGATCCAGGGACTTCCTTGGGAAACAGAGTGCACTCCCGTTTACATTCAGTTCTTTGTCAAGTTCTTTATCATCGGTGTGACCGTGCTGGTGGTGGCCGTGCCTGAGGGTCTTCCGCTAGCTGTAACCATCTCGCTGGCTTACTCTGTCAAAGTATGACCCTGCATCTTCTCTTAAAATGTTAATGGTCTGTACCGACTAGGGATGTCAATTTTCAATCATTTCCATAATCGATCGTCGTTTAAATTAACGATCAATTATCGATTAATCTTTAACCTTGACTACTGCAAAATGCTATTGCAGTGGCATATAGTCACCGGCATGACAGGATGTGCAAATGCCACTCCAAACGCCAGCTTCCTCACCGAATGAAAAGCGTTTTTAGTCTAAATAAAAGGCTAGTGGCAGGATGGTGAAATTGAATGGATGTGATTACGATCATTTGATAAAAGGAAGAGAGCGCGCCGTAGTTATGCACGGGATCATTATACTTTGTGCTGTTTCATATCCTGCCACAGAGACTGAGGAATGCACCTTTTTAAATGGTTTCATGGTGCTCGTTTTTTTTTTTTTAACATCATAGCAATGTTTGCAATTGACATTATCGGGATTTAAAATAAAATGATCCCAAACGCAAGTGCGGCGCGTGGGCTGTGACGTGCGGTCAGTGATCCGCTTCCAGAACCACTGGCGTTGCTACAGCAAAACACACTGTTACCCATTTGAAACATTTTAATGTGAGTATTATGACACAAGTGAGGTACAGAGCTTTGTTAATAAGATAAATAATTGGTTAGCAGGCAAATGTTACATCGCGACCATGTTTTTTGATTCATGCCGAGCGCATACATTTAAATCAAGCCATATGCGACTTTGTGTTCTGTTTTTCCTAATGGTCACGAATTTAATATTATTTATTGTTTCTTTTCCCAAATCCTCACTCTCTCACCCTCTAGATTCGCAGGTTTATTTTATTGTTCACTTTTAATCACTGTTTTCGCATCTCTTACTGTGGTAAACGTGTGGGGGGAAATTAAAGATTTCGTGGCCATGAATTAAGAATTCGTTACTATGACTTAAATTGTTCCCGCATTTAAGTTAAATCGTGGGTTTTCTAGGGAACAAATTAATGAAACATGGACAGCTGCCACAAATTAATGTCGTAGGATTACGAATTAACAAGTTGTAGGAAAGAATAGCCTATATCTGTCCTGCTCGCATCCGCAGATCCGCCTGATATGCAACAATTATCTAGGGAAATTATAATTGAACATGACCTATTACTACATTTCAATACAAAATAACTTTATATTGTATCTGTTTTAATACACTTTTAAAGTTTGGATCATATTAAAAGCATAGTTTGTACATTAGTAAATTATTTTCTTGTAAGATCCAGCCCCTTCACCGCCACATTCGAGCCGCACGCTCCCCAAAATGAAACTGCTTAATCGACCATCGATAGTTTTAATCGATTATATCTCTTACAAATAATCGATCGTCGATAAATCGTTGACATCCCTAGTACCGACCATCTTGTGACAATTGTCTAGACTTTGTTAGACAATACAATACATGTTGATCCTATAATCATATGAATTGCCATATCTTTTTGCATCTCACTTCCCCTTGTTGCTGTTACAGTAATATTACTTCTCTGGATTTCTGCCATTTAATTGGGGATTAGTGGACTTTAATGTTTATTCGTGCGATCAATCTGTTTATTGTTGATCTGTCTGTGTATCACCCCCCTCTCTTAATCTTTTAATTGTTTTACTTTGCAGAAAATGATGAAAGACAATAATTTGGTGAGGCATCTTGATGCCTGCGAAACCATGGGCAATGCCACAGCTATATGTTCGGATAAAACGGGGACTCTGACTATGAACCGGATGAAAGTCGTTCAGTTTTTTATTGCTGAAAAGCACTACAAGAAAATCCCTGAGCCCGATGTCATTCCTGGCAACATCATGGACCTGCTTATACTGGGCATCAGTGTCAACTGTGCTTACACCACCAAAATCATGGTGAGTCCCTAGGCAAGCATAAAACCTATCTTTTTTTAATTAAATTAATTGAATAAAAAGAGAAAATAATTTATATTGAGCATTTCTAACTACACAGATAAATCTTACCAGTGTTATTATTCTTAACTAAACCTATTACAATTAGGGGTCGACCGATTATCGGCGCCGATATTAAGCATTTTACCGATTATCGATATCGGCCATTTTAAAAACAGATTTGCCGATAATTTTTTTTTATTTTATTTTTTTATGCAAACAAACATATTATTTACATGTGACATTATTTATTGGTGACTAAATAATACAGGTGAAACTATTTAATGTTTAAATGCACTATTTGGCTCGATGCAGCCTGTCTGAGCTCAACACTCTGTGAGAGTGAGGCGATCTCTCAATCTCTGAGAGCAATCTCCACCCACCGCTCATCTGATATGTAGAGTCACGAGTCCGACCAATCAACGCGGAAAACTGAAGGCAGTCTCACACCGAGAGCACATGCTAACTGGAGCTGCCTCAGTGATCACGCATCAGTTGTCTCTCAAAGGTAAAGCAGCAGCAGACGTTGCTGAAGTTGCAAAACACCTCAATATAACCCATGATGTCCGCGATGCGGAAAATGCGGGCGGAATCGCGGAATGCAGTCATATAATGGAATTTACCGATAACGCGGAATGTCACGGAATGTGTCAAGTTTGGATGAATTAATCAAAAGTAGGTCAGTACACTTGAAATCGACTCGCTATGGACTAGTATATATAAATATTAAAAAACACTTTAAATATGAATCCTGCATGTTCTGCATCTCTGTTAATGAATGACACAGACGATGCGGTTTCATTTACTGCACACACATACTGAAGCGCGCGTGATGCTCGCGGGTGACTTCAGCGTCTGCCGTCTCACTAAATGAGGACATAAATACATGAACAACATCCCCAGAACTGCTCGCAGAGTCACTTCATGAGCATTTGACCGTTTCATTTGAGTAAAACGATCGTCATATCATATATACATAGGCTACAGAAACTTAAAAGGTCCTCATGGCAACCTGTCAAAATATAAGTTCGGTTTAGCGAATATATTACTGTATACGTAATACAACTACAACAATTATTACAACTTTTGTTGAGAAT
Organism: Gymnocypris eckloni scoliostomus; assembly: GCA_027564155.1. Taxonomy (NCBI): domain Eukaryota; kingdom Metazoa; phylum Chordata; class Actinopteri; order Cypriniformes; family Cyprinidae; genus Gymnocypris; species Gymnocypris eckloni. The sequence goes on along the minus strand of CM050432.1, from coordinate 13,644,471 downwards.
AATCACACAATAATCACGCTAAATACGTTTACTTTAAGTTTTACAAAATGTTTACAGAATGCTTCTGGGTGATCTCTGTACTTATGTTATTATTAATATTATTAATATTACTGTTTATTTAATGTTGTTGTTATTAACAGTTTTCAGAATTAAAGACATGTTTAAAAGCATTTAAAGAAAGTTTTTTTTTGTCAGAGCTCTTGTTATTATTAATTTTGGCATTCATTTTCATTTTTACACCAGACACGTATATCGGTTCAAAATATCGGTTATCGGTCTACTTGATCTGTAATAATCGGTATCGGCCCTGAAAAACACATATCGGTCGACCCCTAATTACAATTATTGTTTGGTAAATGAATTAAAGCTAAAATTAGTGCTGTCAAAGTTAACAACGTTAATAACGCGTTAACGCAAATTCCTTTTAACGGCACTAATTTTATTAACGCAGCGTGTATTTTCTGTTTGACCTGTGGCCCAACCCGTAGTTGGAGAAATGGAGATGCACAGTGTTGCCAACTTAGCAACATTGCAGACCCCTTTAGCGTCTTTTCCCTAAAAAAAAAAGCGCCCAAACCTTATTTAGTCTCCGAGAATCACCGGTATTGCCGTGCGAGATCTTGCTTTCCCAGCACACGCACACACACCTGTCTGTCTGCTCAGTTTCTGTTCAGCGCGCACGCATCTCTCTCTCTCGCGTCTGCTCAGTTTCTGTTCAGCGCGCGCACGCATCTCTCTCTCTCTGCGTCTGCTCAGTTTCTGTTCAGTGCGTGCAGCATCTCTCTCTCTCTCTCTCTGCATCTGCTCAGTTTCTGTTCAGCAGCACGGATCTCTCTCTCTCTGCGTCTGCTCAGTTTCTGTTCAGCGCGTGTGCACGGATCTCTCTCTCTGCGCGTCTGCTCAGTTTCTGTTCAGCGCGTGTGCACGGATCTCTCTCTCTCTGCGCGTCTGCTCAGTTTCTGTTCAGCGCACGGCAGAGAAGAGCAGAGCTTAATTCAGTTAAACACAGATATTAGTTGCTTGCTTCATCTAATTTTACATGCATGTATAGCCAAAATCACAGCACAGATATTGTCATTAGCTTATGGGTGTTTTATTTAATCAGACAATGGCTCGATTATAAGGATTTGTGCAGATTAACATCTTGTAAAGGAGAGCTAGTTATGTAGTCTTTATGGGTCGTGTTTCAATCACTTTTTTCATATTCATTCCGTTTTCTGACAACAGAAACAGTCAAATATATAAATTAACTGTTTTATTGAGAATTTAGCTGCATCAAAATACAGTATGTGGGCACAGAGAGGTGAACAAATGTAATAATAAACAATATAGGCTATGTACATTTTTGCTTGTTCAGAAGAAGTGAACTGCCCTGTCCTGCAAAAATGTAAACAGGTTTGTGTCAGTAAATTGTAAAGTGCAAAGAAAGAGAAGTAATGGCAACCTGGTATTTCTTTTATGTGTATAATAGACATGAACAAGTTGTTTGAAAAACATCTATTACCTTTGAAAAATGTCTAGTCTTCATGCTCTGTTGACTATGGTTTTAATAATAATAAACATTTGCATAAAGCATCTATATTTGTCCATGCCCATGTTGATTAGAGTATTAAAAACGTGAAAACTATTAATTTAAGGTGCATTTAGAACAAATAAAAATGTGCGATTAATCGCGAGTTAAATATTTTAATCGATTGACAGCCCTAGCTAAAATATAATATGAATATTGCATGAAAACTAAATAATAACACTGAATCTCACAAGCTTAACAGTTATAGCTCTTAGTTCATGTTCAGTCAGACATGACTGAAATTAAATAACAGCAGACCATACTACTATTGATTTGGCTGTGGTGCTTCATGGGCTGTTTTGGCACAATGGGCTGAATAAAATACTGCATTAACACCTCAGGGTGTTTTATTGCATATATTATTATTAATTTTTTTACTTGTTTATCATCTTTTTAAGTCCCCTGAGAAAGAGGGAGGCCTGAATCGTCAGGTGGGCAACAAAACTGAATGTGCCTTGCTGGGCTTTGCCTCGGACTTGAAAAAAGACTATCAAGCAATCCGCAACGAAATCCCTGAAGAGAAGCTTTACAAAGTCTACACCTTCAACTCCGTAAGGAAATCCATGAGCACCGTGCTAAAGAATGCTGACGGAAGCTACCGGATGTTCAGCAAAGGAGCCTCCGAGATTCTGCTGAAGAAGTATGCCATCCTCAATCATATATTTTTTGTCATTGTAATGCCTGACACAAGTTAACGTCTTAGCATCTTCTAAGATAAGTAAAAACTGTTCTAGTGCTTTCTTTAAAGAAGCATGTGAGAGGTGTGTCAGCAAACTTGATTGGCAGATCAAATGCTTCACCTCCCCCTCCAAAGACCCGAGCCTGTGTTACTGATAGATTTCCCAGGAGAAATTACTTGGATGGCTCAGTTGCTGTGAGCTGTTGGATGTCTGCAATATCTTACCTGCTCTCTTCTCACCCAGGTGTTATAAAGTCCTGACAGCGACGGGTGAGGCAAAGATTTTTAGGCCCAGGGACCGAGATGACATGGTGAAGAGAGTGATTGAACCAATGGCCTCTGAGGGCTTGAGGACCATCTGCCTGGCTTACAGGGACTTTCCTTCCTCTGAAGGTGAACCAGACTGGGATAACGAGAATGATATCCTGACCAGGCTCATCTGTGTGTGTGTCGTGGGCATTGAAGACCCAGTTAGACCAGAGGTACAAGCCTTAGCTATTTAAAAGGAATTATGTTAAATTAGAAGTACACACAGGTATATTATTTAGCAAGAGAGACTAGATTCTCTCAGTCATGCTCCCTTATTCTTTCCTGCTCAGGTACCTGATGCCATTAGAAGGTGCCAGCGTGCTGGAATCACGGTGCGCATGGTCACCGGGGACAATCTTAACACTGCCCGTGCTATAGCAACTAAATGTGGCATCCTGCAGCCAGGAGAGGACTTTCTTTGCTTGGAGGGCAAGGAGTTCAACCGCCGGATCCGTAATGAAAAGGGAGAGGTGAGAGGCACAATTCATTAGCAGCAAGACTCGCAGAAACTCCCAAGCTCTAAATACAATTCCTTTATTTCCAGATTGAACAAGAGAGGATTGACAAAATATGGCCAAAACTCCGGGTGCTGGCGAGATCTTCACCGACAGACAAGCATACACTAGTCAAAGGTGCTTGGAGACTCCCTCCAGCATGAAAAAAAAAGTATAATTCTGCTGTAATGTCATGCTGTTTGTCTTGACGCAAGTTTTTTCCTTCAGGTATAATTGACAGCACTGTTTTGGAGCAGAGGCAGGTTGTGGCTGTAACGGGAGACGGCACCAATGATGGCCCTGCCTTAAAAAAGGCCGATGTTGGGTTTGCCATGGTATGTGGGTCTGCCTGACGTGGCTACAGAAAAAAAATATTCCTCCAAGGATTCTGTGTGCTAGATTTAGTTTTGAATGGTTTTTATATAGTGTACTTTTTATTCTCAGGGCATTGCTGGCACAGACGTGGCTAAAGAAGCCTCCGATATCATTCTCACTGACGACAACTTCAGCAGCATTGTCAAGGCCGTCATGTGGGGGCGGAACGTTTATGACAGCATTTCAAAATTCCTCCAGTTCCAGCTCACTGTCAATGTGGTGGCTGTGATCGTGGCCTTCACTGGAGCTTGCATCACACAGGTATCACTATAAAAAGCTCTCTTCTAGCATGAGGCAAAATGACTGAGTTGCGACTGACGGAGATGTTAAGCAAAATAGTCCAGCCCTACGTGAAGGATTGGTGTTAACAGATGCACCATGGTGGTTGATGGAAGCAGCTGATTGCTACCCATCCTGGGTGAAGTGATTGGAAATTGTTAGGCTGAGGCAGGAAGACTTGCAGGCAGTCTGCATGGGGCCTGGCACTGCTGTCCACAGGCAAAGCACCAGTCCGAAATGAGCCAACTCTCTTCTGTTAAATGGAGTGATATTCGGGCTGATTGCAGTTGAGGTCCTGTATTATTGCATAATGAATGGGAGGATTACATTTGCAATTTGCATTGCTGTCAGTAGCCAAGGCTGGACGTGGCCTCAAGCCTCAGGTGCTCTGCTTGTTTAGTGAGTGGAAATTGCTCATGAGCAGGCTGACTTGGTATCAGACCCCACCAAAATTTCAGCACCTGTCGTTCGCAATGATCTTGTTTATTAAATATTGTCTAATCAATTTTTTTTCAGCTCCATATTCACATCTTTAAACATAATGCAGAATTCTAGGGGAAATTAAAAAAAGTTCAGAATGCAAATGCACAGCTGAGAGGGAGTTTTTGAATGTTATGAAGGTGGCAGCAATGAATGAGGTCAGAACGGTCACATCCTGTTCTCTCTCACTCTCCCAGGACTCTCCTTTGAAAGCTGTACAGATGTTATGGGTAAATCTGATTATGGACACACTTGCCTCTTTGGCCTTGGCCACTGAACCCCCCACTGAATCTCTCCTGCTGAGGAAGCCTTACGGCCGTAATAAACCCCTCATCTCCCGGACAATGATGAAGAACATATTGGGTCATGCGGTCTACCAGCTCACCATAATCTTCGCTCTACTTTTTGCTGGTAAGAACTAACACAGCACATGTAATTGAGCCAAGTTATGCGCATTATAATAGCATAAATCTAACGTCTGTTACAATGTTTTGCTTTCTGCTCATTTCTCAGGTGAAAAGATGTTCGACATTGACAGTGGACGTTACGCCCCTCTTCATGCTCCTCCCTCTGAGCATTACACAATTGTCTTCAACACCTTTGTGATGATGCAGCTGTTCAATGAAATCAACGCGCGGAAGATCCACGGAGAACGAAATGTTTTTGAAGGCATTTTTAACAACCTGATATTCTGTACCATCGTCTTTGGGACTTTTGTTATTCAGGTATGCAGTAAGTCCTACAAATCCTTGTACGAATGCCCATAATCAAGAGTAGATACAGAAACTGGTGTGATCTAAGCATGTCATGAACTCATTTTTTTCCACTTAGATTGTGATAGTGCAATTTGGAGGAAAGCCATTCAGCTGTGTGGGGCTGAGCGTTGAGCATTGGCTGTGGTGCATCTTCTTGGGCTTTGGGTGTCTACTATGGGGACAGGTGAGCATCATCTGACTTTTCCTCCCTATGTTATATAAAGCAGCTTCTTGTAACTTGCTCTCAAAATACCAATCCGAACTCTTAAATAGTAATAGAGCAGTGCCCCCTAAAGGCAGTGAACTGAATTACTGGACTCTTTTCTGTATGAAATGGCCACTTGATATTTACATCTATGCCCTCATTCAGTTAATCTCCTCGATTCCAACGAGCCGGCTGAAATTCCTTAAGTCTGCTGGTCATGGAACGCAGAAGGAAGAAATCCCAGACGAGGAGTTGGAGGAGCTGGAGGAGCTGGAAGAGATCGATCATGCTGAGCGCGAGCTCCGCAGGGGGCAGATTCTCTGGTTCAGAGGCCTGAACCGCATTCAGACCCAGGTAACCTTTCAAACCACACAAATTTGCAGTCCAAGCTCAGGAACCCGAGCGCCCACCTTGCTTAATCCATTTAGATTTTAATTTCTCTTTCTCTAAATATGGTTTGAGTTAGTACTCCCTTCAATCGATCCGCCACTTATGGTGACCTTATACTGGTGGAAGAGGGTTTATTAATGCAGTTTGTCAGTGCAATAAGCTGATCAATGTTAAAGGCAAATGTCAGGTTCTTTTAATTCAGTGCCTTTTTTTTCTCTCTCAGCTGCTCTGTACCTGTCTTCTTTTATTTGGGTGCCCTTCTTTCTCTATCCCTCTTCTTCCTCTTACTCTGTCTTCCTCTCTCCTGTGCGTTCTCTGGGCCTATCACACTCTCTGATTCCTTCCAGATGGATGTTGTGAGTGCGTTCCAGAGCGGAATTTCCTTTCAGGCGTCCGCCAGGCGCCAGCCCTCCAGCACCAGCCAACAGCACGATGTAACCAATGTTTCTAGCCCTACACATGTAGCCTTATCTCCTGCTACTGCCTTCAACACCGCTTCTGCCACTGTCGGGTGTGAGTGCGTGTTTATTAGTGCATGACAATTAACATTTCCTCCTCTCGCCTAACGGTCTTCATTCTTCTCCTACTGTCCTTTCTTCTCTCTCTTTCTCGCTCTTGTTTGAAACTAAATGTGTCTCGAAACATCTTCCACATTGCTTCTCAATGTTAACGGCTGTGTATCTTAAGTGTTAAGGTTGAGGTTTCTGTGTTTGTGTTTGATGGCTTTGGCTGGGTTCTCACAGATGAAGAATCGTTGTCTAATCCCGTCTGGTGTGTCTGCAACCCTGCGCGTGCTCGCCGAGCTCCTAGTCTACTGCGTGTAAATGTTTTGAGTATATGCCCATGGTCACACCGTTAACCTGACCAATCGTGGAAAATTGGTCTTGTGAATGGGTTTGTGGGACATTTTTTTAAAGCGGCGTTGTGGTAAGTATCTGTAGGATCGGACGAGATGATTAATAAGGTGTTGTGCTGTAGTTTAGACAAAAATGAACTTTCTGTAGTTCAACACATTTCCTGTGGCATCAGTTTACTCATTCTGAAACATTGGCGTTACTGTCCGAACTCCGCATGGTTTCCTCTTTCTCACGCTGTCTCATATTCTACTCAGTGCCAGTTTTAACATCCTCTTTCTCTCTGTCTGTCCTTATTGATGTAACTTCATTATTTTACAGAGAAGATCTGCGTCTGGATACAAAGCTGGTGGAATCAAGTCGTTTCTGTTTGTCTTTCAGCTCGATTTTCTAACCACATCAATATTTCCATCTTTCATCAGGTTCTGGCTGTCCACAAGTCCTTTTTCTCTGTTCAGGGCACTTTGTATTCTGTTTGAAACTGTCTCTTGTTGTCTTGCTAATGAAAAGCACATTGGGAAACAGGGTACGACACTGACTGCTGCATATTCCTCCTTAGATTCTGTGAAATGTGTCATGGGCTATACTCAAAGGTTTACCTATGTTGAACCACAAGGTAGCGCTGCTCTGCATGGGTCCAGTCTCTAGACCGTTTGTGAATTTACTTGTGCTGGTTAGCTTAAACTTGCTTGGCTGCTTGAAAGTTTTGCGTCTCTACTTCACAACATAATCAGTGATCGATCCCTCCCTTCCAATACAAGCATGCCTGACAATATTAACCTCATGTGTTGAGCTGTGTCCTCTGGGGTTACCTTGGCCTCTCTCTTTTCCTGTCTCCTGTTCTCCCTCTCTTTGCATTTGCATTTTGAAAAATTGGCTTTCTGTGATTTACAACTGAGAAGACGACCAAGTTCTTTCCAGTTTATTTCTCAATCCTGAGAAAAGAGGATATTCTGTCCCTAGGTCAGAGGATAAGCTCAACGTAACAAGCATCAGGTTTTCAAGAGTTCGTCCAAAATCTCGCAGTTGCACGAAATCTGACCGCTCACACACACTCTCTCTCTCTTAAACGGTTTTGGTGCGTTAACCTCACTGCTCTCCACTCATCAATTAAAACCAGCCCATTTGGCCTTTGGTTTAACCTGTACTTAAAACAAATAAATAAAGTGATGTTTCACTCTGTATGCCTGTCGTGTATGTGTGTGTGTGCAAACGAGTGGTAGATCTCTGTGAGCGGCAAGGCTGACTTTGCATCCCGTTCTCCTGCAGATCCGAGTGGTGAATGCATTCCGCAGCTCGCTCTCGCCCTATGAGGGCCTGGAGAAGCTGGAGTCTCGCTCCTCCATCCACAACTTCATGACCCATCCGGAGTTCCGGATAGAGGATTCAGAGCCCCACATCCCCCTCATCGATGACACTGATGCAGAGGATGACGCCCCCACTAAGAGAAACGCCACACCCACGCCTCCTCCCCCACCCTCGCCCAATCAGAACAATAACGCCGTAGACAGCGGCATCCACCTCTTCCTGGATCCCAGCAAGCCAGCCACACCCTCAGCTCCCGGGAGCCCCATGCACAGCCTAGAGACGTCCCTTTGATCAGCTTCTCCCCTCGGTATGACACACAACACCTGCTCGTCTCCACAGAGACTAAAGCCTAGAGAACTCATTGGATGAGAGGGGCGGAGCCAAGGAGCTCTCGGGAGCTTAGCTCTTAGCTTTTGCTTCTCTTTATCTGGATGGTGATGTACATTTGTTCTTTTTGCCCTTTGCTTATTCAAACACTGATTTCTGCATCATTTGGCTGTTAATATTTTGAATTATTTATGTTTTGGAAGACGCAGCTCTGTTTACAAAGTTTGTAGATACTTTTTTTTCTTCTGTCTGTTGGTGGAAGAGCTTCCTGATGCAGAGAAATGGGGACAAATGAAATAAGATTAATATTTCAGATACTGCTGTATTTTCAGAAAAAAAGGGTGTTTCTTTGGAAACCGAACTATTTTTGCCTGCAAGTTTTATGTTATATATTTGTAGATACATAGAACCTTCAAGCCAAATAGATAACACTAAGGCTTGTATAGCAGTGAGCAGAGGTATTGAGGTCCATGGGGAGGGAGCCGTAGACAAGGATCTGTCTATAAATCTCCTCTCATACTTAATACTTCACCCCTTAAAGACATCGTTGGGTTTATTTTTCATGTCTCACTCTCGTTTGGAAGTTAAGGAGTATCTGAAATGGCTGGCGCTGGAGTCTCCACGCTTTTAATGGTGTGATTTTGAAGTGGAGGCTGCACCATGTCCGTCTTTAAAGGATGAATGCATCTGTTATTTAACTATTTGAAATGGTCCACAGTCAGTTCATTGACATCAAGTCATTAAGTTCCTGCCAATGTATATTAAGTTTGTTTACTCAGGCTGAAAAAACAACAACTAGCAGATCGAATTGAAAAGGATGCAATGATTAAAAAGTAAAGCATTTTAACTTAAGATTGTCTTTTAGGTAGTAAATTGCTGTCTCAGTTAAAAGGAAAAATAAAAGAAGGAAAATGAGTAAATTGTTTTCAATAATTGTTTTATGTTGCTTTCTTGATTCTTTGAAGAAGAAAAAATTCCTCAAGTGTTTTGTTTGTTGATATGAAAAATGATAAAGTTTGTACTTTATATTTTCCTTCATATTCCATAAAGATTGCTGTTAGTTAAAGAAAATATTGCTGCAGTTGTTTGTAGAATATATTTAAGACCTGTAATACTGGAAACGCAAGGAATCAACATGAAGACAACATGCATATAACACTGGTCTCGCAGCACAGGGTACTTTATTTCAGATTCCCAAGGAATGTTTTGATACAGACCATATAAATAAATTGTATTTTTATGCGGAAATGACAACATCTCAACCTGCTGAACCAGACCTACAGGGATTTTACATAAATTATATTAACGGGGGGGCGGGCACTCTTTAAACAAGGGTCATGATTGGTTCTCCAAGTAATATATTACTCAGGGTGGCTTATAGCATGAAACTTATGGTCAAAACATGTTTTGTGATTTTTGTAATGTTTAGGAGTAGATTTATTTTTTGGCAGCAGGGTTCCAGTTCAGACTGTTGCTTCTCTCCTCTCATTGGTTCATTAAGGGTGTAATAAAGGAGAAGAAAGGGATTTGCATGTCTTCAGTCATTGCAACTGCACATTTTGTTAATTTTTTTATAAGTTATTTCGTTTTCCATGATTATAAAACAAAAACTGCTTAAGTTTGCAATTTAGAGCAGATATAAATTTAAAGAATCCATAACTTTTTTTTCTATAGCGTCTTCCTATAATGGGAATGAATGTTTATCCATCTGTTTTAAGGATTTTTGTTTTGTTTAGTTTTTTAAATCTTAAAGTTTGGAAATAAAAGAACATGTCTGTTTATCTTGCGCAATGTAATGGATATCGTGATTTAACATTTTAAACTTGTCGAGTATCGTGTATGGTTTTTAAGAATAAAAATGGATATTTAGCGTAACCCAAGGGCCATGTTTTCCTTCATGTTCAGCACACTTTAGATATAATACATGCAAGATTGTTCTTGTACAAAAGCATACTAAAAATAGTCCATACAGCTATTGCGATTCTAAAGAAGCCAAACAATTTGTGTGATAAAGACACAATTAAGTAATCACTGGTATCAAGAGAACTCGAGCATAATCCAGTTGTCAAGTTTACAAGTCGACTGGTGCTTTTCAAAAATCTGGTTTTGAAAACAGCTGCCACATAATCAATCAGGCTTCCTTCATATGGCAGGCCAAATGAGTAAATATATCTCCAGGTTTAATGTATATATGTAAAGACCACATGCAGACACTAGTCAAAATAGAAGTTGCATTCAGTAACAATGCAAACCCTTGCAATTTATATATATTTACATTATAGCCTGTGCAATTTATTATAGATAATACAAATCTAGTGTAGATAACTAACATTTCAAATATAGTGACTCTTCAAAATGAAAATAAGAAAAGGATGGTAACCTTAAAATGTAATTTACAAGCCAACAACACTTAGAAATTTCCCAAGCATTACCTTATCAGCAGATGTCCATCATTACAGTCAATGTCTGTCCACATGCTTCTGGTGGCTGGGTGTAATGTCCAAACACATCTTTAATACTGTAGGGTAAAGACAGCATTTTTTAAGAATTAAACTGAATACGCTTATAGATGAGTCATGTGACGAATGTTTCATATAAAAAAGAGGTCTTAACAAAATCGTTCCAAAATCATTGTCATGTTGTTAGGCTCAGGTGATACACCATTGTTTTAGTCCTGAGTTCAACTCCCGCTAAAGTTAAATTGTTGATACATCACACAAAGTTCCTTGTAAAGAAAACCACAACGTGCAGTGGTTTAACATGTTGTTTGCAGATAAACATAACACTTAAAAAAAAACTAAAGCCAACGTCACAAATTGGCTGATCACTTACCTGTTGTATACAAATCTTGGTTCAAATCCCATTATTCTTAATGCTTTCATCCTATTAAACTGAGCTCTTAACAAACCTTGTCCAAACACTTAAAAAGCAAATATCACTCAGTGGTTCAGGTGATTAAGCGGTGTGTTTTAGTTTAAGAGACCTGAGTTCAAAACCCACTTTTGCTTATGTTCAATTTTAGTCATTAAATTGAACAAAGCTTTCAAAATGGATGGCCTTTATTGTGGAGTCCACAGTGGTGTAGTGGATAAGCACTTGTTAATGCTTTTCAATATTTTAAACAAAGCTCTCAATAAAACAGTCCAAAACACACACGTAAACCACAGACTTAATGGCTCAGGAGATAAAATGTTGCATTGTAATTTGGGAGAAGTGAGTTCAAATCCCACAATTACTTTAAATTATTGTCATTAAATCAAATGAAGCTCTCTAACTGGACATGAGTGTTGTGAAAGCCACAGTGGTACAGTGGTTAAACACATGTCACGCAAGGCTAGGCTGTGACTGAAACATAAGTTCAAATCCCACAAACTCTAGATTATTTTTTCCATTTAATACAAAGCACACTATAAAACTCCACTCAAAACACCTTTCAACCCCAAAGACTTAGTGGCACAGTTGATAAGGCGTTGGGTTTTAATCTTGGAGACCTGAGTTCAAATCCCACTATTGCTGATGTTACAAAGAGCCCCAAATGACAACTCTCAGCGTGAAAGCCACGATGACACTAGTGGCTAAACACACGTTGGTTGTGGACAAGGTTACGGTAGAGGCATGGGTTCAAATCCCACTTTGGTGTGCAGGGAAACACACCAAAGAAAGAAAGCTGTGGAAGACCTGCTACACGGACTAACTGGCTAACGTACCTGGAGCGGTGATGGAGATGAAGGCTGGATCGAGAGGTGGGATAGAGAAGAGGCGGACCTGTGAGAGGAGGAACAAAGAAAAAAAAACTTTTCTTTGAAACAAAATCTCAACCCAATTCTAAATTGCAGCAGAGGAGGGATTTGAACCCTGGTCTCCTGCATCAGGATGAGCTCTGACCATTCTACCACAATAATCTCTACACTTTAAAATAAATGTCAGTTAAGTGAAAGGCAAATGCATGCATAAAAACAATATATTATTTTGAAAAAGAAGGAAAATAAATGCCAGTTTAAGGAAAAAACAAATGCACACTGAATGAAAGAATGAACAAACAAACCAGATTTTAAAAGTATCTAAAAAGTAATAAATGTCAATTTACATATATACACTCAAAGTTGTAAAAGTAATTTAAGCACCATTTGACACAAGTGATGTCATTTATAGATACATCCTGATGGGTGTAAATGTTCTTAAAATTACAACGTATACCAACTTATACTTCAGTGATGCTCAATAATCATTTGTCTTTTTAACCTACTTCCCAGTTTTGTTATAATTAATGAACACATTACATGTATTACAGGCCACAAAACTAGCCTATCTGATTCAGTAATATCACTATCACTACTGACCCTGAACTCATTCTCTCAAATGCAGTTTACATAGACTGCATGACGTGGAATACAAACACAGACATAAGCATTACCTGTGCATCAACAGACGTCCATCATCAGTCAATGTCTGTCCACATGCTTCTGTTGGGGAGTAACGGTTCAAACATCCCTTATTCTGTACAGATGTAAATAAACAGAAACATTACTCCATACTGTATACAAACTTCCAATTGTACAACACAGTTAAGAATCTTCATTTACTTGTTTTGCTAATATAATTCAAATATCTGAAGTAGAACTTAGATGCAGACAATGAAAGATTAAATTATGGATAATCAAATAGATTATATGGACCAAGGAAGTGACGTTTTTGGACCTTGGACGTTTCCGGTTAGTTGACGCGAACATTTAAAACATTGGCGGGAGAAGGTTTATACATAGGGATATTGCGACAGTTTATTTATTCTAGCGATTAAAAAATGCGAAATTAAAACTAGGATCATGTTGTTCGGAGGTTGGATGCTCTCTCAGGCCAGGAACTAACTTGCTGTCGGAAGTTAAAGTGTTTAGATTTCCGAAAAACTTGGATTGGATTGCAGCAGTGAAGAGAGAGGGCTGGAGACCGACTAGCAACTCGAGAATATGTAGCACACATTTTGTATCTGGTAACGTTAAGTACGTTTTTGTAAGTGAATTATTATTACTATATTAATTTGTATTCCCATATGTTACGTAACGTTATGCTGAATCTAAATTTGAGCTAGCATTGTGGCTGCGTCGTTATTGTTTTCATGCAGATTGCTAGCGTTAGCATTTTGATATGGTTGTAGTAAAAAAAAGCCAGGTTTTATTTCCGTTTTCATTTCTAAATATTCTGCTGTAATTAGGAAAGTAGCGGTTTACATTAGTCGTCTAGCTATCTCTGCAGCTGACAGATGCAATATGTAACACTTCAGAATATACATATATATATATTAGTGGTGGCGTTATCGGCGTTAACGTGCTGCGTTAACGTGAGACTCTTATCGGCGATAAAAAAAATATCACCGTTAATCTATTCTCAAAGTTGGGTTGGGAGCTGGGTCTATACTACGCAAGCTATGATGACTTTCACCCTGATATTTTAGCGGATGTATACCTAGCCGAATTGCACTGTAGGTGGCGAACGAGTCTCGAACTAGAGGCTCGCAGTCTGTGATGGACAGATTGTTAACGGCTGGTCTGTGTGGTAATACAATCGGGCAGGACATCCAAACGCTCACCTATCATTCATCAACCTCAAATATGGCTTTTCATCTGAAAGATGTATGTAGTAGCAACTTTACATGGCCGCTCAATATGATGTTAACCTAGAGAAATGTGCGTTATTGACGTGTTTGTGTGGAAGCGTTTGCTGCAGGACAGGCTCCGTGCGCTCACTTGCTCTTAAAATCTCCATCATTTTGGTCATACAGATAAAAGTAGCCTAATACATCTTTCGAATCTGTAAAGACTCTACGTTTTTGTGTGCACTCAGAATAACAACGAAACGTTGCGCTTTTAAGCAAACAGGATGCGCTTTAGGTCTCATGTGAACTTGAGCGAGAAACTCAAAAAGGGAAGCCATTTTAATTATTATTTGTAACATTTAACTTAACTAGCCTGGGTAAGTTAAATATTGAAGAAATATTTGTAAATAAAAAAATGGGTTTAATTACTGTGCGATTTAATGTTTTAATCCGATTTTACCATATGATAGAATTGTTAATTCACAAACAAGCAATACTGTTGAACATTTGATGACATTATGAACTTTTGTAAATATATATAAATACATGCTGTAAAATGTTAATTGTTTTTATTTACTACCTAAAATATTTACTAATTTCAGACCCTATTAAAAGTGTTAAAGGGTGGCATGCGGTAGTGGAGTACAACAAACACAACTAGTTCGTTTTTGTTTGTAGATATCAATTGAATATCTACAAATTGAGACCACTCAGTTGCTAGCATTAAATTAAGTGTTAATACAGTTAAATGTGTATTTTTTTCATCATGTTCATCATTAACCAAAATGCTCTTGGCTTTTGTTCAATGTTCATAATCTACACTGCCTTGTTTTTTGCCTTGTTTCCAGCCCACATATCTAAAAATTATTGTTGTATTGTCTGAAAAAACTTTAAAAATTTTGTTTTTGCTTAACTAGCAAACTGATCTACTAATGGAGCAAGAAAAATAACCTTGTCTTTGGTTTGAAAAAAAGTATCTTTCTTACCCTATCGGCTGATTATTTTGCTTGTCTTTGAATCAATTTTGACTTTTTTTCCTCCAAAAACAAGACAATACTTTTTACTTTAGTAAATGCTTCTTGATATAAGAATAGGTCCAGTTAGATATTTGGACTGGAATCAAGTCAAAAACAGTTTTTTTTGCAGTGTATCTTCAACTAGTGATGTGTGAAATCTGTAGCTCATCCCAATAATGTTTTTCTACTTTTGTCTTTAGGCAAGCCATCAGATGACCCTCTAAGTCCAGACTACATTTCATCAAAGCTTCCACACACAGCTGACCGCTCCAGAAAAATGGACCGATATCAGAGGTCTCTGAGATGAGCACTACAGTTCAGCCTACGGAGGAAGTAGAGGACATGGACACAGATGTAACAGAAGTTAAGTCCTACAGTGATATGTGTGTTGGAACAGATCTGGGATATTGAAGACATGGAGAAACTGAACACATCTTACAAAGAGCAAGTCAGAAGCCTAGAGTCAAAAGTTCACACATTCACCCGTGAGAGGAAACAACTGAAATCTGATGTGGATTTAAAGGATGATCAGATCATTCACTTCTACACTGGCCTTCACTCCTCCAAAGTCTTCTTCGCTCTTCTGACATCTCACCAATGCTTGGAGTCCGAGAACACTGCAACAGCTCTCCAGTTTTACTTAGTCTTAATGAAACTGAGACTTGGCCTCACTCATAAAGATCTTGCCTTCAGGTTTCATTGCAGTTGTGCAACAAACTCTACCATATTTCATGAATGGTTGAACATAATGGCACAGCGTTTCACGTCTCTAATTCATTGGCCTTCAAGGGAAGAAATTAAAAATAATATTCCTGCCCTGCTCAGAAGCCCCCCTTTCAACTCAGTGAGGTGTATCTGCAGTGAGATATTCATTGATTGACCAACATCACTCAGTGCAAGAGCAATGACCTACTCCAACTATAAATCCCACAACACCATCAAATTCCTGCTTGGCATCAGTCCAACAGGGTCAATCACATTCCTTTCCAAGTCTTGGGGTGGGAGATCCGGTGACAAAACAATCACTAAATCATCTGGTTTAATTTATCTTTTGGAAGGAGACAACATTTTCATGGCTGACAGAGGGTTTAGTTTCCCCGAGTATTTTGCTACAAAAGGGGTCAGGCTACTCATACCTACGACGGCGTTTTAGTGCCACATAAAAAATTAAGTTTCCTACATAACCGCTGCAGTGTCCTTTTACTAATTATAACTCTGTGCTAATGCACCAAAAGACAAAGAATTTCCTTATTACTAAATCCTAATCTAAAGTAGGATTTAACCAAATCCTCCACATCCATTGTTTCTAGCAATTCTGTGATTTTTCTCAAAATATTAGGAGTTTAATCTCGTATTACTACGAGTTTATTCTCGAAATATTACGACTTTATTCTCGTAGTGTTTCGACTTTATTCTCGAAATATTACGACTTTATTCTCGTAGTGTTTCGACTTTATTCTCGAAATATTACTTTATTCTCGTAGTGTTTCGACTTTATTCTCGAAATATTACGACTTTATTCTCGTAGTGTTTCGACTTTATTCTCGTAATATTACGACTTTATTCTCGTAGTGTTTCGACTTTATTCTCGTAATATTACGACTTTATTCTCGAAGTGTTTCGACTTTATTCTCGTAACATTTCGACTTTAATCTCGTAATCTTAGATTTTTTTGATTTTTTTTTATGTGGCACTAAAACGCCGTCGTACATACCAGCTTCAACTCGTGGAAAGACAGCTTTCAGGACAGGAAGTGTCCGTGTCACGTCACATGTCAAGGATGAGGATTCATATGGAAAGAGCTATTGGCCGCATAAACAAAATACTCTAAAAACACTCCCCATAAACTTGGTCAAGCGAACGTCCAAAGACACGGTGGCAACAGTTGATAAAATATTACTAGTATGTTCTGCATTGTCTAATTTGGACAAGTCATTAATTCAGTTGAGAAAAATATATCATAGGACCTGACAAGTAAGAAACCTTTGTTTTTTTAATAGATTTAATTTATTGTAAGTTAACTGTGTACAGCATTAATATTAGTAGCAGATTTAGCACATGAAAAGGTGCACTGTATATGTCATTTGTATATATTAAATGAGTCTGTATATATTGTATATTTAAAAAAAGTCTTGCAATTGATTAAATGTATTCAAAATTAAAATGAACTTTTAACAGATTATTTAGAAGGCTGTGTATATCACATCACGTTTATGTGGCTTATGACAAACACGCTGAATGAAACCATTGGTCACCAGGATGCCTATTTAAGCCTAGACATTTCAGATGAAACGCCTTGTGACAGACAGAGCACTGTGACCGATGTTGTCGACATTATTTTACACAAACAGGAAGCCTCTGCGATCAGAAATGGTTTCTTCAGCGAACTCTACCTTCTGAAAGTGGCACTCCTGTGTTGTTACTCGAGAAATACACGAAGAGAAGGAGACTTACCGGTGAGTCGCGTGACCTCTCGCTCTTTATCACAGCGTTTGTTTGTTTATGGGCTGAAGTGTGTGCTGTTTAGTGACATTATGAGTCTGTAACTGAGCTGTCATCTGCAGAATTTATACTTTAATCAGTCTGAACGTGTTGTTGGGACTGTTATCAAGCGTCATGTTGTCAAGCAGCATCTGAATGTGTCAAACTGAACCTAAAGCCCGGTTTTGCCGCCTGCTGGAGCGGAGGATAACACCACTTCAGTTTTTACCTTACAAATCATATTTTACTCTCAACGGACTCAAGCTTGCTTCAGAGATTGGGTCACTGTTCATATTACCAAACCCATGCTTTAACATTTTCATATCGAAGATAAAGCAGTCTATATTGTCTATGGCTGAAGTAGTTTTTATTTGATTTGGTCATGTTTGTTCACAATTATACAATGACTTTGTGTTGTTGTGTTTGCAGAATCAAGCAGGATTTCTAGTAAAGCTTGACTGGATCTTCCTCACATTGCTCTGTGACAGACTGGGTGTTTTCCTGCTTTGGCCTGGGACTGGGAGAGACTCCAGTCTCCATTTAGAGAATGAATGGATGGATAGATAGATAACAGGCATGAGACCAGATCAATGTGATCCCTCTTGTGGACAATAAGTGTATCTGCATTAAGACATGAAAACATCAGGAGGAAAGAGATTGTGTAATCCTGCTCCTGGTGAGCCTCTGTCCTGATTTTAGCTCCAACTCTGATGAAAAATAGCTGAAGCAGATAATCAAGGTCTTCAGGATTAAAAGAAACTTTCAGACTGATGTGTTGGACTCGATGTTTTGCAGATAAGTGGCAATTCATATATTTACCTCATGTCCAGCAAAACTGGATGTAAAATGTCTGCAAAATGTCTAAGTGTAAATGTAAAACACAAAGAAAAACATGTTCACACCACAAATTCAGTGGCTCAGGAATTTAAAGTGTTATATTTCAATCACAGTCTTGAGTTCATTACTATTACTTATTTGTACAGCAGAAAAAACAACAACAAACTTGTTGCACACTTTGTGGCTCATAAAATGAGCCTTTGTGTTCATATCCCAGAATTGTTGAAGACATTTCAGCGATTGTATCATATTTCCATCTAAAACACTACAGTAGATGTGACCACACAGTGGTGCAGGAAATCAAGTGACTTGGCCACTGATTCAATAGAAAGATTCAAAGCTTCATGAAGCAGTGTTTCAAAAGCATCTGGCACTACATATAAGAGCTGCTGACTCACCTGTGTTTGATTCTGGTCTTTTCTTGATCACACTGCCCCATTCCAACCTGTGCTCTACTTTCCCATTAAAAACATAATAATCAAATATCTCATATACTGTAGAAACAATGTTATTTCATACAAATGAGTGCAGTTAATTTGCTAGAAAAGATTAGGTGATTTATTAAAATGTCCAAGAAATTGTGATCTATGTCTTTTTTTTAAAGCCAATATCAGTGGCTCAGAAGATAAAGCATTGTGTTGAGTTTGAAGCCCACCATTGCTTAGATTCATTTGTTGTCAAACTTCCCTAAACGCCAGTCTTCAGTGTGAGAGCGATGGTGCTGCAGCGGGCTAAACAGACGTTCGCTGTTAATAAAGCTGAGATGGATACAAGGGTACAAATCCCACCTCAGTATGTTGTGATTGCAATCCCCAACAGAGACGCTCTGCCAAAATGTAGCTGTTTTATAGTAAAATCAAAGGTGAATAGTGAAATACTAAGTTATCTGTGGCTCACAGGTAAGAGCGCTGCCTCACGGTTCAGAGGTTGCTGGTTCGATCCCAGTCAGATCTCTCTGATTTGAAGAAGTAGGTGTGAAATAGAAGAGAATCGTCCAAGGAGACTTTAACTGGTTTATTACATAACCACGAGTGAATAGTGAAATCTGTTCCTTTACATATCTAGATAAGAGATCTGTGGCTCACAGGTAAGAGCGCTGCCTCACGGTTCAGAAGTTGCTGGTTCGATCCCAGCCAAAGCTTTAACTAGCATATCGTAAAATCACATCCAGGTGATTTTTAATCACATGAAACAGAGCTCTCAATAAAAGCCATCCAAACAACCATTAACTCATCTGTTTCAGTAGCTCAGGATGCAGAGTGATGAGTTGGGATCGTGGAGTCCTGAGTTCGAGCCCCACTTTTGCTTACATTAAAGCTCATGTATTGCATTATTTCCAACAAAGAGGTGCAAACGCCAGCCCTCAATGTGAAAGACAGTGTGGCACTAATGGCTAAACACACGTTACATGCACTCAAGATTGCGGTGGTGTCATTTTTGGTGGGTTCAAAATTTAACTGGTTTATTGTTAAATGTCAGGGAGAATAGTGAAATATAAGTTCCTGCACACACTCCAACAAGAGACCTGTGGCTCAAAGGTAAGATCGCTGCCTCACGGGTTCAGAGGTTGCTGGTTCGATCCCAGCCAGGTCTCTGCGTTAGGAGTGAATGGTGGAGTGTGTGTGAAGGCGCGCCCAAAGAAGGAGGATACCAGCACGGTCTCCTCCTGGAGCTTCCGGCACCGTGACCAGCAGCAGTTATGCTTTTATCCAAACTGGAAAAATAAAATAAAGCTGAATAAAAATTATCATTTCCTGTCCCTTCCCCACCTACTTAGGTTACCATCATTTGCTTTTCAAAGGAGATGCCCTTCAAAAAGAAAATGATGGTAACCTACATCTAGTGCACTAGAACACATTCACACAGTAGATACATCACCGGTCCACGAGCAGATGTCCATCATTACAGTCACCGTCTGTCTGCTTGACAATCCACAACACCACTTCTTCTGTTCAGTCAAGACAGAAATCAAGACATTATTAGACATATTGTACATCAAGTCTAAAGACAGGTAACAGAACTAGGTAAATATATTACTGTTACATATTTATAAAATACTGCAGACTCCATTATACTTCAGTAATGCTCCATCAATCAGTTTCATTCAATCTACTGTTCGTTTCGGTTTAGTTCACGAGCAAATGATTTGCAATGAAACCCAATCGCAAAATATCCAGTCAGTCTAAACTGCTAAAACATCAAATACAATTGATAGCATCTTGCTTTTAATTATTCACGACATAATATATATAATAAATAGGCATTTAAATGTCTGCGCTCTTATTATGACAGTCAGAACGAGAAACAGAAAAAGCCGATAATGTCAATATCTGACGACTCGTTCACAACGACTCGTTGTTGCGTAAACGTAACGCAACAACTACCGATTCATTTCCTAGACAGCGCGTGCAGGTCATTTAACGAGAAATTGGCTTCAAGCGGAAAATTACTTACAGGAGAGTCGCGTGACGCTCAATTTCAGCGTTTTATCGGACTGTGTGTCGATAAAACACATCTACATTTTAGCTGAAAATATCGTTGCTAAACTTACATGAACAGCTGTCATCTGCAGGATCTGCACGTGTTGTTGTGACTGTCATCAGGCAGCCGAAGGTGTCAGACTGAAGGTGAAACCCGCTCGCGCCGCCTCGAGGAGCGGATGAAAACTGCGCTTTACTTTCGGTCTTTCTATTGTTCATGTCATAGAGCCAAGATCGCATTTGAGAATCATGAAACTGCTACAGAATCATGTTCAAGTCTTACATATGTCGAGGTATTCACTAATTCTTGGTCATAGGACTTTTTTATATATAAATGTATTTTAACAAGAACAGGGAGAAGAGCAAACTATCAAAAAAATATTATTGTTATTATTTATTTATTTATATATAAATTCCTGTGAAGAGTTCATTAGACTCAATTTGCAGCGGTGTAATACACACGAATCACCACAGGAGGGCCACTTAGGTCCTCTGACTTTTTTGCATTTCAGTTTAGTTTAACAGAAGAGGACAGAACAAAATCCCACACAATGACATAAAATAGCAATGCACAAAAAATACCACAGGAGGGCGTTCATTAGACTCGGTTAAGAGTGGACTCATCAGACATGCTGTGGTGATTTTTGTGAACTACAATCAGGTATAATAATCTTACCTGGCTTTGCCCTCCTGTAGTGATTTTTGTGAACTACGATCAGGTATAATAATCTTAACCTGGTTTTTCCCTCCTGTGGTGATTTTTGTGAACTACAATCAGGTATAATAATCTTAACCTGGTTTTGCCCTCCTGTGGTGATTTTTGTGAACTACAATCAGGTATAATAATCTTAACCTGGTTTTGCCCTCCTGTGGTGATTTTTGTGAACTACAATCAGGTATAATAATCTTAACTTGGTTTGCCCTCCTGTGGTGATTTTTGTGAACTACAATCAGGTATAATAATCTTAACTTGGTTTTGCCCTCCTGTGGTGATTTTTGTGAACTACGATCAGGTATAATAATCTTAACCTGGTTTGCCCTCCTGTGGTGATTTTTGTGAACTACAATCAGGTATAATAATCTTAACCTGGTTTTGCCCTCCTGTGGTGATTTGTGTCAATTACAATCGAGTATAATAATCTTAACCTGGTTTTGCCCTCCTGTGGTGATTTGTGTCAATTACAATCGAGTATAATAATCTTAACCAGGTTAATTACGCTGCTGCAGCTGATGATAATTAATGCTAATGTGATGGACCAAAAACAACACTGAATTCAACACAATCTCAGTGGTGCCGTGGATCATTGTTCCCCTTTGAGTGTGAAAGTACAAATCCAGCAATTTTACTGAAAATAACATCTACTCTACAAACAAGAAAAAACGAAAGTAAACCGCCTGTTTTACCAGGAGTACAGTGGTGCAGTGACTAAACATGAGACTGTGAATCTGTTGTGAAGCTACAATGCAGTTGTGTTCAAATCCCATAGACGCACTGAATGTCTTTTACTCATCTTAAACCTACATTAAGCTTAACTTAAAATCTAAATGATCCTACAAACAACACCAGTACAGCATCACAGTTTCTGTGGCTCAGTGGTTAAAGGCTTCAATCTCAAACTTCAAAGTCCTGGTTCAAGCCCCAGAGTTATTATTCATAATTTAGAACAAATCTCTCAATTAAGGCCTGCTCAAATCACTGATCGGCTCCTCAGACTCGGCGGCTCAAGAGATAAAGCTTTGTGTTTGAATCTGGGAAAACTGTGTTCAAATCCCACTTTTGCTTACTTTAAATCGATTTCATCCATCAAAGTCACTCAAATACCAGAAAAAACATGAAATCCACGATGGTCTAGTCTAGTGGATAAACCCAAACACTGTTGGATGATGAGTCTGTGATGAAGACATGGGATTAAATCACATACACAGTTTACTTTAACTTCTTTATTGGGGACTCACGGGTCAACAGTCAAATATACGTTCCTTGTTCTGACACGTGTTCTGACACGAGACCTGTGGCTCAAAGGTAAGAGCGCTGCCTCACGGGTTCAGAGGTTGCTGGTTCGATCCCAGCCAGATCTCTGTGATATGAGTGAGTGTTGTGTGAATGAAGGAGTGGGGATGAGTCGGATCCCCCCCCGAGTCCCAGAGCGATGTCCAGCAGTGGTTATGCTTCTTGATATAAAAATAAATATTTTTTGGCTGTCTAAAAATGTTGGTCCGCCATACCTTCCCCACCTGTTTAGGTTACCATCATTTGCTTTCTAAAGGGGTGACCTCCAAAAAGAAAATGATGGTAACCTACATGTCAAGTACACAATAAAACACAAACACACACATAAGTCTCACCTGTCCACGAGCAGAAGTCCATCATTACAGCGAATGTCTGTCCATACGTCCCAGAGCTCTGTGTGGTCCAAACACATCTCTTTTATTCTGTAAGAGAAACACAGAAAAATAAGATGCAGAAATACAATAAAAACTGACATTGTCTACATTATGAAGTTAAAACGATATAGTGAGAAAAATATAATGCTGATATAAATACTGCTGAATCAGAAATCATTTTGGTTCAATCTACTGTTCTTCTCAGTTTAGTTCTGGAGACTAAATGAAATTACTGTTTTACATGTCACAAAATTATAACACTCAATGGAAAGCTCTTTCAGTGTGAGTGTTGACTAAACAAATGTTTGTTGGTTATCTGTAAATGTTTGATATTATTTTAATATTTATTTTATTATTTTCAGTGGCGTGCACGGGGTGGGGGGGCAGTCCGGTCCGTTCAATATGAACGAAACTATATGAAGAGTGCACAATTTGCGTTGCGTCCATAATTTGATGGACAACTATGATGTCCAGCGCCGAGAAAAGAAAGGAAAAAGATGAAAACAACGCCCGCACGTCACTTTCAGGTAGGCTATCTTCACAATCAAAGAAGTATTAAGTTCTATTAAAGTATTAAGTATAAAAAAAAAAAATGTGGTTATAAAAACAGACCTAATAGCCAACAACATCCTTTAAAATGACTTAAACTGCATTGTATATAAAAAATAATGAGGCAGCCCAGCTGAAAAAAACATAATAGAACCATCACAGACGAATCACAAATAAATCACAAATGCCATTACAAACCATCAACTTCTAACCATTCAAATAAGGGTTTCCTGTAGTGTGTTTTGGGACACATTACATTAGGATGTATTGGTTTTAACAAGCCACCAAGAGAAGATGACCAATTACCAGTAGAGACCAACAGAATCCATTAGAGTTTAAAAACAATACAAGCCCCATTATAACCAGTAAAACCACTACACATTTTGTGATGGTGTCTGTTTTTTTTCTTTCAACATTACATGTTATAAATGCCTGTAAAGGGCGCCATAGGACTGAAAATTGCTGTTGTTACACCTACAGGATGATCATATCCTTGTTTAATAGGCTATTGACCAAACATTTACCCAAAAATGCAAACTCTGTCATCATTTACTCGCCCTCAAGTAGTTCCACTTGTATGAATGTCTGAACACAAAGGAAGATATTTTGAAGAAAGTTTGTAACCAGGCTGTTTTTGGGGCACCATTGACTATCATAGTAGGACAAATAATACTATGGAAGTCAATGGTGCCCCAGAACTGCTGTTTCCCACATTCTTCATAATATCTTCCTTTGTGTTCAGAATCAAAGACATTCATACAGGTTTGGAACAACTTGAGGGTGAGTAAATGACAGAATTATCATTTTTGGGTGAACTATCCCTTTAATCTTTATTTTCTTGGCCAAATTTTTGCTATAGATGACACAGCCTATATAACTTCTTCAACAAAAAACACGTGGACATCACAACCCTTACAAGAATGAACCATGGTTTTTATGGTAAAACTGCTTCATTTTCTTCTGTGTGATTTCTGAATGCTTGGGGCCATAAAATCAATCAGACAACTGTATCACTTTTACATTTAACTGTAACTATCTAGAGCTACAGCTGTAATTTAAATTACAATTTATTTACTTTGATATTTATTCAAGTTCTATTTTGACCCCTTTGGTGGGAGTTTTTTTTTACATTCACATCAGAAAGAAGATATTTTGAAGAATGTGGGAAACCAAACAGTTGGTGAATTATGCCTTTAGTGTTAATAAAATACCAAACACAAAGAGAGAAATCACTCACTACTCTTAGTCTTGACTGAAAAACTTGAATACAGTTTCTTTAATAGAAATCAATCTATATAGTATTTTATTTTTATATTTGTTCACTTCAATTTCTTTCTAAAATAAAACACGGTTTATTTTATTTAAATATGATGTGTATTTGTAATGTGTATCTTTGCTCTCATTTTTTAATAACGAAGATAAAATAATGACAACGATTTTTATCTTCACCCACTTTGGCCTAAATATCTGCCATACTTTTTAATATTGTGTTACCTTGAAAGGCTTTGTCTTCATAATATGGCAATTAGTTTGGCTGTAATGCTCTTGCAAAATAGAAAAACCAACATGACAAAGAATCTTGATAAAATCGTGAATCGTGATACTCCTAGCCGAGGGGGACTGGGGACCCCCCCGGACTGTGATTGTGCCCTCATAACGCCATTTCGCCACTGCCCCTCCGGAGGCCTGTACACGCCACTGTTTAGATTTATACAAAGTGTTGCGCAATTTTCTTTTACTGTATGCACATGTAATATTTGGCTTTTTTAACTATAATAAGAAGTTGGAAATCAAGGCTTATATCATCAATCTCTTGATTATAAGTTTCATAATCATCGCTGTATATTCAGCAATCAGAAACAATTTTTTTCTGAAGTATTTAAGGAATTAGATAATTATATAAGCACCATTATGGAGAGTACAAACAAAACAGCTGTGAAAACTGCTCTTATTTAGTACATTGAAGTTATTTTGATTTAACAAGGCCTTTCAGTATTATATGTATTTTTATTAATTTGGTGTTTTTATTTTTCTATATATATATATATATATATATATATATATATATATATAATTTCTTTTGAGTAAACGATTGTTTAAGCAAGCTAGACGTTTTGGATGCAGCGACCAAACAAACACGGTTCCTCTGGTAGATGTTAATGCCGTTTACCATCCGCTCCACTAGGGGCGTGAGCGAGCCATAGACCTTTGGATCCTTGGCCACACGACGCTCGATAACAGAGTCGCATCAGAACGGTTTAAAGGCCATGCAACTACAGACAGTGCAGATGATTGACAGCTCAGTGACAGACTCTTAATGTCACTCAACAGCACGCATTTCAGCCCATCCGTGAAAACAACCGACACACACTGTGATACAGCGCAGGAACCGAGAATGTCACACGACTCACCTGTAAGTAACTTTACGCATTAAGTGCGTTTCTCTTGACTAGCATGCATTTGAGAGCAGTTGTTATTTTGCTTACAGTTTGTAAACCCTGCCAGTTTAATTCGCGTTATGATGCTGTACTACCTCTCACTCCAGCAATAAAATACAAATGTACTATGTTAATACAATACAATGAAAACCTACCCTGTCTGCAGCAGAATGACAGTGAGTGCGGCTCGGTCCGTCGTGTCAGCAGGGAGTGGTGGCTTCACGTGGGTCTGTTGTGTATTCCTCTGCTCGCCGTGTATCTGCATATCCCTCCGCCACAGCTCTCACCTGCGCTCAACACCTGGCGCTCTTCCGGTCACTTCTTCACATTCAGAGGCAATGACATCTTCTATAAAGGTATATCACACGCGTTGTTTACAAACGGACTCTCTTTCTCACTTCCATCCCGTATATATATATATATATATATATATATATATATATATATATATATATACACATGAAATCATAATATACTGTATTCCGTTTGTATATAGAGTCAGTTGGTGTCGTGGGAAGCTCTGATGTCCTCTTGCTGCTTCATGGTTTTCCTACTTCCAGCTGTGACTGGTATAAGGTAAGTCTTTTCTTCAGTTTTAGTAAAACTGCATATTTATAGACCGTGACGGGACACTGTGGTGGTTCTTGAATCTCATTCTGTGGTTTTGTAGATCTGGGATTCTCTGACTCAACGTTTTAACAGAGTCATCGCCCTCGACTTCCTTGGCTTTGGTTTTTCAGACAAACCGGTGAGACAAAAGACATGCAGTTGTCACAACTACTGTTTTTTATAAGAAATAATGTCTTTTATCATCTGTAATTTGAATAATTCTATCTAACAAACTCCAGCGACCGCACGGTTACTCCATCTTCGAGCAGGCCAGTGTGGTGGAGGCCCTGGTCGCTCATTTGGGTCTGTCAGAGCAGAGGATCAACATCCTGTCACATGATTATGGAGACACTGTAGCTCTCGAGTTACTGTACAGGTGAGCCCTAAGCATCCTTAAAAGTCTCTCGGCATAATTTAAATTAATGTTCCTGTCGATATGATCTGGGTGGTTCTCACGTGCAGTTAAACACACAGGAGTGAGCATAACAGAAGCGGACACATCACGATAAACAGCCTCTGCCTCTCAAATGGAGGTACATTACAGTTTTATTCAGTCAAAAAAAACTTTTGAGTCTGAATGGAGATTCATAACTTTGTCTGTTTTGTTTTTTAACTTTAAAGGAATATTCCCTGAGACTCATTACCCAAGATTTGTGCAGAAAGTGAGTGTGACACTTAAAAACACGTTTGTTTTCGTGTTTAGATATGAGAAGTGAATATTTCCAATCTTTGGTCATCTATAGGTGCTGAAGGACTCTGGTTTTATTTCACCGGTACTTACCCGCCTAATAAACTTCCAGGTCTTCTCTAGAGGGTGAGTGGAGTGTCTGGACTGGGAGTCGTGTTTACTTTTATACTCTTTATTTCACAGTTCAAACTTCAAATCCGTTTATTAACATGTGAGCAGTATGTGAAATATCAGTTAATGTGATATAGAATGCATGAAACTTAAAATATTGCACCATGTGTGCATCGTCACAAGTCAATAAGAGTTTTTTCAAATACAATGGCAGTTTTGCTAAATACATTTGTGTTGTAAGCATGAATGCTTTTTATTCACTATCTTTATTGAATTTCTTTACAAATTGTACAAAAACTACAGTTTTGTACTGTTTCAGACTGTTTTATTATTATAAATATATATAATTTGTTAATGACTTTTTTTAGCAATGACAATCATATAACAGCTCCACTGAGCGGACCTGATTTGAACTACATTTCACTTTTGATTATACCTGTATAATTTATCATGTGACAAAGAAAGAAACCTTGACCTTGACCTTGACAACTTATACATTATATTATACAAGCAGTGCAGCAAGACAAGCATGTTAACACTCATACTGTAGGACAGGAGGGTTGGATTGTGTTTGTATAAATAAAATTAGTAGGTAAATCACTTTAGACCGTGTAATGGGGCTGTACAACATTCTTAACATTTGTGTTAAAATGTCACTGCAATTTATCATCTTTTTAGCCAGTAGCCATGATTTATGGTCACCACTAGATCCAGTTAATCCATATCCTGAGTTCATCCAGCTCTACCAGTAAGTATATATGTCAGCTTATATTTATTAACTGTCTACACTAATGTTATTAATGTCGCTGTTAAAAAACAAGTATTTATATATATATATTTTTAAATGTGCATGTTGTTTTTCTTAATTATTGCAAAATAAAATTGTTATTAATTATGTGAGATGGTGTTGGTCCAGTGGTAAGGAATCATGGCACAAGATGAGAGCCCTGGGTTCAAATCTTGGTGGTTTTATTCATTTCACTTTCAAACCTCATATCATTGGCATGCCCACACTCAGTCTTTTTGTTGGTTCGTTTCAATCTCAACTCACTGAGGTGGGGTTTGAACCCGAGCCTCAATTGCAGCCTTGTCAACAGCCAACACGTTTAGCCACTGCACCATCATAGCTGCCACAATAAGTGAGGCATTTTGGGATGGTTTGTTGTAAGTATTTGGACTCTGGTCTCTAAGATTAAAACACATTTTATCCCCTAAGCCACTGAAACCATTTGATTATCGTGGATTCATTTTGGTGTTTTGTATAAAATGTAAAATAAACCCAGGTCTCCGAGTACAAAACACGATTCTTTATCTCCTGAGCTTGAGACTGGATGATTATTGTTTTTGGAGAAAGACACATGGATAATTTTTTGTAAATAAATAGTCAGATTTGAACAAAGTCTTTCTTGTATGAAAGGCAGTGATTTATCCTTTGGGCTATAGAGTTTGTGGCAATTTAGATTAGATTTTTAGGGTTTGTTTTAAACTATTTCTTGTGCACATCATGAAAGATAATCGGTACTTCTGTATGTCATTTTAAAAGATGAAATTCAATAAATTGCTAATCTAGTGCCTCATGAACTGAATCCTTTGAGTTAAAAACACAGAAATGATCCATTACCTCAGTGTCTTGGAGTCTACTAACGAGCTGATGAGTTGAATCAGTGTGTTTGATTAGGAAGGGTTTAGAAAATGTGCACTGTTGGTGTGCCTTTATGAGCAGGATTGTGAAGCACTACACTACCTGTGCCTAGTGCATCCCAAACCTGTCCTGGAAGACCCCCTGCCCTGCACCTTTTGTATGTCTCCTTTATCTAACACACCTGATTCCACTCATCAGCTCGTTAGTAGAGACTGCAAGGACTAAACTGGGTGTGTTAGATAAGGGAGACATACAAAATGTACTGGCCTAGAGGGTTCGTTCTTTATTATAAGTAAAACTGGTTATTTCAAGTACTAATCATATAAACAAAGTGCAAAGACAGAACAAGCTTTTGCTGTAGATAATCTGGGAACTATATCACTGGAAGAATATTGTAACCACTTTTCCTCCTTTACAGGAAACTAGTGCAGAGATCCACAGTATCAGTTCTAGATGAGCATGTGAGTCATTATCCACAGCTGGAGGATCCCACGGGCTTCTTTAATGCCTACCTCAGCTTTATCAACTCATTCTGAGACGAGTAACGAGTGGAACATTGCCTCTAATAAGTTGTTGGAAAATATTCAAATCCGGTTATTAACATGTGAGTCAGTATGTGAAATGTCAGTCATGTGTTTAAATGCATGAAACTTAAAATATTGCACCAAATACCCAAACCGTCATCACAAGTCAATAAGAGTTTGCTCAAATACAATGGCATTAATTGTAAATACATTTGTGTTGTAAGCATGAATGCTTTTTATTCAAATAAAAAGATCTTTGTATGAATTGTATCTAATTTAAAAAAAAAACTAGTTTTGTACTGTTTCAGACTGTTTTATTATTGATAAATGAAAAGGTTTGTAGTAAATGACTGTTTCCCCTGAGCAATGACCAGGTCAAAACAGCTCAAGTATCAGAGAAACAATGTTTAGATCTCTTCTTGATTAAAGTGGCATAATATTTTAGAAATCTCTCAGAACAAAACAGACCAAAGAAAGAGGATGTTTCAGACACAGGATTCTTGAATCATGTCAAGTCACAAAGATGGTTGTGAGAAACGTTACATAGATGCATATAAAAGCACAATGACCCAGATTAATTGGCACGTGACCAGGTCACTCAAACATTACTCGTTTAGCCGACAGAAGCCAGGATGACATCCACCACATTCTCGTCTGTGCTCCTAACAGTCACCTGCATAGTGACCCCATCAGCCAGAGCCAGACGTGCCCTCACCAATACATCATGACCTCCCCTAAACACACCTTCAGAAAGACAAGATCATAAACCTCATCAGTCAGGTTAGGAAATGAATATCCAATACACGTTTCAGAAACTACAATTCTCTTAAAACTGAAAAAGTGGAGTGATGAAATGAGTGCACACCTGCTAGGAACAGAACATGCGAGTTTTTGTTTTCAGGAACTTTGTCCGAGCGCTCACAAGGCTGCATGCCCAAGAAGCTGATAATGTTATTTACAGCCTCTGTGAAGACAAACATAAAGAGATGACAAACTCTTCCTGTTATTCTTACTGATGGCCATGAGGATATTGAAATAGTTCACCCAAATATAAAAACCCGATGATGATGGGGGATGAACTTTAAAAAACATTTTTTTTACTGAGGAACTATTATTATGGATTATAGACTCATATTTAGCAATGGATTTTCTTACAAACATAGTTTTTAACTTAGAAAGATGGTAATTGATGGATTGTTATTAGGATGTTTTTTTAAACTCATTCTGACGGCACCCGTTCACTGCAGAGCATCCATTGGTGAGCATGTGATGTAATGCTAAATTTCCAATGATGAAAAACTCATCTACATTTTGAAAGGCCTGAGAGAGAGCGTATATTTTTCAACAAATTTTCATTTTGATGTGAGCTTTTCCTTTAGGCAAACTTACCATCTAAAGTTCTGACTGTGGCCAAAGCAAACGTCTCTTCCTTCTCATTCTCGTCTCCGACCTCATCCCACGCTGCACCGAAGTTTGGTTTTAACACCTTCTGTATGTGGTCAGCGACCGTCACCTCTAAATCTTCCAGCTGGGGACAAGACATTCAGTGAGGAATGGCCACTGATCGTTTTCATCAGTGTGAATTGATTTGGAAAATTCACATACCACATATTCATCATTATAACCATCATCATCAGGCTCTCCCGTGTTGGGATCACAGTCCCGGACCAGATATTTCATTGTACAGCTGAATGTGCAAGACACTAAGACAAATGCAAACAACAAAACAAAACAAAAAAATCATTATGGGAAACCTTACATCTATTTGTTTATATCTGCACAAGCAAGAAAAGTTGATGTCATACTGCAAATCAATCATGTCTGACCTGCTGTGGGGTCATCCTCTGGTAACCGGACTAGACTGTAGCAGGAGCCGGGCTGGCTGTAGGGGAGACTTGGTGCAGGTACGTAATGTAGCACCTCGTACGACTCCGACGGCTCCATCTGGACCATAACCCGCTGCAGCAGCTGGTCGTTCAGTGTGTTGGTGCAGTCAAACTGGAAGATCAAGTGATTAGCGAAAGTGTGTTTGATGCAGCGCACCACATACTCCGTCTCTGCTTCTGTTAACTGAACCGACTCGGACGACTTGAACAGGAGACCCAAGCCCTGGAATTCTGGGATGGCTGCAAGTTGCTCTGGAAGAAAAACAAGGGGACTAGTTCAAATGTTGCACAGGTAGCTTAAGACTCTGGTTTAACAGTGCCCACCATGCATTGTTTTGCTAATTAGCTAATCTTACCTTGGTAAATGTCTTGGCGGGAAGGTCCAAGCTTTTCAGGTAGTTTGCTTGTTGCCACGGGTGCGATGTCTGGCATGAAAGAGAAAAATTGCAATTTTAATTAAGCTCTGCGATTTACCCCAAAACCAGGTTAAGACATAAGATGGTTAGCATCCAAATTAGAGGCTAAACAATGGTATAAATGTAAACTATTTTTTTTTACTATGAAAATATTCTCCAATGGATTATGATGAGTAATGAAGTTATTGTGTTCCTGTGGCTCAGTGGTAGAGCACTGTGCTAGCAGCGCAAAGGTTGTGGGTTCGATTCCCAGGGAACACATGTACTGACAAAAAAATGTATAACCTGAATGCACTGTAAGTCGCTTTGGATAAAAGAGTCTGCTAAATGCATAAATGTAAATGTAAAATGTATTGGCCTGCTGAAGCACA
Source organism: Gymnocypris eckloni scoliostomus (assembly GCA_027564155.1). Lineage (NCBI taxonomy): Eukaryota > Metazoa > Chordata > Actinopteri > Cypriniformes > Cyprinidae > Gymnocypris > Gymnocypris eckloni. Next base: position 13,612,423 of record CM050432.1, on the reverse strand, counting down.
GGTTCACACCTGTTTTCTGCTCGGTGATGGGTGCGGTGGCCAAGGGAACGGTCTTCATGTCAAACGGTTTCTCAGAGGGCTCCAGCGTGTACTGGTGGAGGGATTTCTCCAGTCCGGGAACAGATACAGATAGACCTGCGAACAAACCATTCAATAACCCTTGTTCACTCACATCAGCTAAATCAAATCCAATACAATAACAGATACACAATAAGAATCTTAACTATCCGGAACAACTGCAACTCAAACCCTCACCCATCTCATGTTTATTCCTCAAGCAGCTCTCAATGAAGTCAAACAGGTTGCTATCATGCCTGTTAACAGTGTAACCATGCAAGGTAAGTTTACATTAGCTAATCAACAGCATAATGTTAATGTCTAAGGTCCAACACAGGTAGTTTGCTTGTTGCCAGCAGTGGCAATGCGAATCTGGCATGAAAGTAAGAAATTTGAGGCCAGATTTGGTAATTTGTTAAGCTCTGTCAAAACCAGGTTAAGACATAAGATGGTGCATCAAATTCCTCAAACAATGGTATAAATGTAAACCCAGAGCATGGTACTGTGAGAGACTAGCATATTTAATAGAGACAGACAGACCATCAACTCATAAGACAACGTAAATGCAAGCAGCTCACTAACCTGCACCATGATGTTATCACTTGAAGCCGCTCTTCATGTCTTCGGTTTCCCAGAGGGCTTTACCACATCACTGGTGGAGGGATTTCACCATGTGCTGAAGAACAAATACGTTATCCAGAGCCATAGCTTAGAGGTGGTAATAAATGTAATAAACAGTTAAGTGTTAAACTGACTCAGTTTGAATTAAATCAATAACAGCTGCACAATAAGAATCTGAACCCGGAACAACTGCAACTCAAGCCCTCACCATTAAGATGTAAGCAGCATTCAAGGCCCTATCTGCTGAAGGACGTTCATGTAGAATGTGGCTCTAGTTTGAATTAATAATGACATGGATATGTATATATATATGTAACTAAAATAACACTAGGTTAGCACATTTCCCAATAGAAAGCTGGACACGCTGGGCACATTACTATACGATGCATACATGTTGTAGATCGCTCAATCGCCTAGAAAAGTAGTTTAAAAACAAGATGAAGGATCATTTATATCAGTACTTTCAGGTTATTTTGTTTCTCACTATTTGAAACCAAATGAAGTCTAATCAGAGATAAATGAATTTTTTGCAAACAGTAGAGACTGTTTTTTCATGATCTGCAGAGTGCTCTGATTGCGGTCCTCTGTAAACACTTAAATAAATAAATAAATCCTTTGTCAAGCTGAGACACAAACAAAACATTAATCAGCTTCATCAAATATTGAGGAGCATGTGCAAAATGTCCATTTCTCATCAAACAATATGTTTTGACACTATACATATTTGAAGAGATATATTGTAATCAGCAACCAAATAAATATGCTGCTATGGCAACACAACCTCACCTGCTTGTAACAATGATCACATCCTCGGAGATGTTGGCCATCTCCTTTATAGTCAGGTAGCACATTATAATCCCCAAACACACACAAGCAAACATTTCACACACACACACAACATACACTTTGATTCTGAATTAAAACCTCTGCATCAGGACACACATTTGATTAAATAATGAGCAGGTCATCATTCTGAGCTAACTAAGATAGTGAGTAGTGATTAGGGTTATTCAAAATATTATTAATTGTCAGAGCCATTATAGATATTAATATTCCTAAATTAGCTTTCATTTGTAGTCTCTGAAATCAGATTCATTACAGATTATCAGCCCTGCTTAAATTTACAACTAATTGCAGTCAGACTGAAGTTAATTATTGGGACACTTGTTGCCAAACAAAAAAATCTTCATTACTGTATATATATTATATTTTTAAATATATACAATTGTATATTTCACTTCAGATCATTGCAAGGATTAAATAAATATTGAGAATTACCACCTGCTGGGTTATTATTATTTTAAGATAACCCTGGATGTAATAAAGACAGGTATATCAGCCTCTTTCCCCAGCATGTGGAGGATCTTATTGTCCAATAAATGTATGCTCTGGCAAATTTTGTGTGAAAATCACACAGGTTGCGTGTAAGCCTGTTACTGTCATGCTAATTATATTCAGGGTTCGTATGATACTTTTACCAACAAAATTCCATGACTTTTCCATGACTTTTCCATGACTTTTGTGACAATTTCAAATTTCACATGTTTTACAATAAGAATAAAAATCTGTTCAAATGATCATAGCATTTTAAAATAAAATGAATGACTATTAATACTATTGTTTGCTTTTTGTTTTAGTACAAGCTGAAACTGAGATGTGACGGTCCAGTGTAATAACAGAAAATTTTTGAATAAACTTACAAACATTTCTGACTCAGCATGTTTGAACACAGAGAAGTTCATCATCACATCACTATTATACTTTATTTAACTCAGGGCACTGATGGCCTGGACCACAACATTTTGGAAACTTTGGTTATGAAAAGTGTTTACATTACAAGAAAATGATAACAGGCAAAACTAATCTAACTCCTGCCAGCAGTGTCTGAATTATACCGTGGACTTTGAAGCATTTCTTTCTTCTTTTTTTTTAATTTTGTTGAAATTCACTGTCTGGGTTACATGATACATAACAGCTACAAAAAGATACAATTATAATATAATTTCAATTTTTCTAGAGGCGGTCCGCTTTTCATTTTATAGACTCCTTTTTAATGATCAAATTAAATTGTATTTATCAAAAGCATGTCTAATTAATTAAAATCAGTGATCAGGTTCTAACAATCCAGGTTTATTAAAAGTGTAACAAAATGAACAAGGGTATGAAATTATTGAGTCATATCACCTCTTCAAATTTCACCTTATGTTTTACCCTTGTTAGAATGTAGTTTTAGCTCATGATTTAAACACACATTTTTTGGTGTCTCCATGTGGTAGCTGGTGATACTGCAACTTGTTTTCAATCCTGTTCAAACCAATTATTGGGTTGTGTATTTAAATTTGACTGGTTATGGGATTAAGGCTAAACAGCTGAGAACTGAATTTTAGATGAATGAAATTAAACATTTACTGTTGTGTATGATAAGAAAGCAAGGAAGAGCCTACTATTAAAAAAAATATTTTGTGATAATGTCTTAATAAAATAAAGTTGTATTATTTTTCAACAGTAGTGGAGGCTGTTGAAGTAGAACTAAATCTCAGTTTCATTCCTCAAACAGATGCAGATAATTAAACATGCACATTTCATTCTCTGTTCTCTGTCACTCTCAAAATGGGCATATTTGAGAAACAGCATAATAGTTTGCTTCACTGAAAAGCTGATGTCATTTAACATTTCTCCTTCAGTCTCCTCAAACATCTTACTGGCAATGCGAATCATCAGCAGTAAGCTAAATGGAGATTTGAGGCCAGATTTGGTGAATTAAATTAAGCATCTTGACATTGACAGCCAGCGGTCATTTTTCCTCAGGTGGTACAGAAGACCCAGAGCATGGTACTGTGGAGAGAGATCCCATTTTAATAGAGACAGGCAGACCATCAACTCATAAGACAACGAATGCAAGCAGCTCACTAACCTGCACCATGATGTTATCACTTGAAGCCGCCTCCTGAGCTTCGTTGACCCAGCGTTTTACCACATCAAAGCTCATCTTCACCATGTGCTGAAGAACAAATACGTTATCATCCAGAGCCATAACGTTAGAGGTGGTAATAAATGTAATAAACAGTTAAGTGTTAAACTGACGAGTTTGAATTAGAGGTCTGCACGGGCTGTAATCTGAAGCCTGAACCCGGCCCGTACCCAAGCCCGAAGCTACCCATTAAATATGAACCCGAACCTATACCCAAAAGTATTTTCTCGGGTCGGGTAGCACAGCAGACCTCTAGTTTGAATTAATAATGACAGATGGGGGTGGATATGTATATATATATATATATATATATATATATTAGTGGTGGGCATAGATGAATTTTTTTACTCTAGATTAATCTAGATTAAAATGGCTCATTTGAATTCTGCCTAAGGCATTCAGAATATGTGTGCTACCCAAATAATGACTAAAAGTAAGTCTTTGAGAACGGGTTTCTCAAGCCAGGTGGCACATTAGACCAGGGCTCATCGCCTGTTTCCAAAATGCATCACAAACTTTAATCTCTTCCGTCCCAATCCCACGAAAAAACTGGAGGAAAATCCTGCTCCACTCCCAAGAATGACTCCCATTCCCTCCCACTCCCGTGTTGTTGTTTTTTTTGCCGATAACTGTCAATTACAGTAAAATATAGTACAGATCACAGCGTGCCCACCTTATTAGTTGAATAAAACCCAAAATGTCGTTTTTGTTATTATATTGAACTGAAAGCCATCTTATGCACAGTGTTGCACAGATTAAATTTCATGTAAATCATCCATGCTAACACACACGCCTTCTATTTTTATTTTTAGACATTTCACTCTATAGATATATTTTTCAAAGACGGAGTTTCAAGTTTCTCGCTCAAGTTCACATGAGACCTAAAGCGCATCCTGTTTGCTTAAAAGCGAACGCTTCGTTGTTATTCTGAGTGCACACAAATAAACGTAGAGTCTTTACAGATTCGAAAGATGTATTAGGCTACTTTTATTTGTATGACCAAGAATTACAGAGATTTTAAGAGCAAGTGAGCGACCGGAGCCTGTCCTGCAGCAAACGCGCTTCCACACAAACACTTCAATAGCGCACATTTCTCTAGGTTAACATCATATTGAGCGGCCATGTAAAGTTGTTACTACATACATCTTTCAGATGAAAAGCCATATTTGAGGTTGATGAATGATAGGTGAGCGTTTGGATGTCCTGCCCGATTGTATTACCACACAGACCAGCCGTTAACAATCTGTCCATCACGGACTGCGAGCCTCTAGTTCAAGACTGCTCGCCCCCTACAGTGCAATTCGGCTAGGTATACATCCGCTAAAATATCAGGGTGAAAGTCATCATAGCTTGCGTAGTATAGACCCAGCTCCCAACCCAACTTTGAGAATAGATTAACGGCGATATTTTTTTATCGCCGATAAGAGTCTCACGTTAACGCAGCACGTTAACGCCGATAACGGCCCACCACTAATATATATATAACTAAAATAACACTAGGTTGTAATCTTACCAGTGAGGAGACCAGAGCGGAGCTGGACACGCTGGGCACTTTGTCCACGATGGCCTGTTTCATGTATCGTTCAATCGCCTGCAGCATGGTGGTCTGACGGACGAGATGGAAGGATCATTTCTATCAGTACTTTCAGGTTATAGTTTGTTTCTCACTGATAACAAATGAAGTCTCTTATACACAGAGATAAATGAGTTTGCAAACAGTAGAGACTCACATCAGTGATCCTGCAGAGAGCTCTGATTGCCGGTCCTCTGTAAACATCCTCTTTACCAGTCATGTCCTTTGTCAAGCTGAGACACAAACAAAACATTAATCAGCGTTCTTCATAAGGTAATATTGGCAGCATGTGCAAAAATGTCTATTTCTCATCAAATAATATGTTTTGACACTATACATATTAGAAGAGATATATTGTAAATATATCAGCAAATCACCTGCTTGTAACAATGATCACATCCTCGGAGATGTTGGCCATCTCCTTTATAGTCAGGTAGCACATTCTTCTCAGGGTTTGCTAAAACAAGAAGCAAACATTACAAATTATTACATTTGATTCTGAATTCAAATTCAAAACGTCAGCTAATAGCGGGACACACATTATTTGATTAAATAATTAATTGTCAATTGAATAACTAAAATAGTGAGTAGTGATGAGGGTTATTCAAATATTATTAAGTGTTACTTACCATTATAGTTTCTATTAATATTTAGAATTTGCTTTGATTTGTACATTTCATCCATTTTATTTAAACTTTGAGTAATTGTTATGTGTTATTTGTATTTATTTATTTTTGTAACTATGGTAAATGTATTATTTTTTCAGTTTTCCCCTCCAGTTAGTAATTATAGTGCTTCAACTTTAAGCTATTTCATTTTGTTGCCAATGCAACAGTTTTAATCTTCATTAGAATATATATAATATGTTTAAATATATTAAATTGTATATTTCACTTCAGCTTCATTCCAAATAAATATTCATTTAATAGAAACGCTGGGTTATTATTATTTTTAATAACCCTGGAAGTAATAAAGACAGGTATATCAGCCAGATTTGTATTGTCCAATAAATGAATGCTTTGGTAAATTTTGTGTGAAAATCATTGTGTATAATTGTGTCACAGTCATTAATTATATTGCATTGCACATTATGCAATAAGCATCAATTGGCCATACCATCTCTAGATATAGATTTTGTCATTACAAACAGTTAATAGGCAGTTTCTTACATCATTAGACTGGAACAGTCTTGTCATGGCAAAAAAAGCTTCAGTGGCTTCTGTGGTCCCAAAGTGTTCACCCTGAATAAAAGAGGTTAATGATGGATCAGTACATAGAGAGCAAAAAAGAGAGAAACCGTAGTAGAAAACTGCTAGCTAAGTAACATATAATAACGCACCTGGTTGAGCAGGTAGATGATCTTTGTGAGGATATGCAGACATCTTCTCGGATTGATGGGTGTCTCGTTGAAAATCCGAGCCTTTGAAACAAATATGCAATGTAATACAGTACTAATAATAATAATAACTAGTAATTTTAAGATTTAGACGCAACAAACTCACCTCCTGTAGTACGGCACTCTTCTCCAGATGCTGAAAGGGGTTTGAGCCACTTCCTAAACACATCCAAATAAATCTGTCAATCATCTAAAGCTGTGTCTTCATGCAACAACTATATAGAAAATCATACGATGCCATTTCTTCTAGAACAGTGCACATCGAATAATAGCATCTTAATGTGACCCTTCGTCTGTGTTCACGTCAAAACAGCAATATAAGTCACACATATGAAATGCAAATCCTATGCAAAGTAAACTGAAACCAAAGAGTTAGATCTTCTCAATCTGAACTGTCGGAAGATTATAGATTTACAGCATTATAGGAGAGAATAGCATCTATGTGACCCCTTTGCAGTCATTTATCAACTTCAATCAGAAATTGCCTTTAAATGTCTAAAATACAAAGACTATCCCGAATATCCACGAAGCAAATACAGGATTGTTGACATTTGTATTGAACATCAATAAAGGGAACTGCTAGCACATTAGCTTCCTAATTAAAGATTCAATAAACACATCCTACAGTATAACGTTACAGCAAAATCCCACAACTAACGTTACTACTGGTTAAACCGCAACTCTTAGACAGAGAAGTATAAAACTGGAACATGCACATTAATTGTAAGTGTTAAATAAGTTATGTTTTCAGTTAAGTTACAGATGCTGTGCTGTGGCCTGCAGACGCTCTTCCTTAGCAAAACAGCCGACATCATTTCGGCCACTGAAATACGCTGTTATTTATACAATACTGGTTCTATAATGGTCAACATGTATTAATATTGCTCTTACCAGACTCCTCATCCTTCTTGTCAAATTTCTTGATCATTTTGCGGGATGTTTGAGAGCAGTAAACGAGATGATCAGACAGCCGTTCACGCTCCTTTCCTCCACGTCAACTAGGGTGACGTATGTTGTGAGCTGGCGGAGGCGAACATGGCGGCCACCGGATTATACTTCAAAATAAAAGTCCGTGCTTCAATATCGGAATGACGATGTTGTTTTTATTTGTTCCTACGTTCCATACGAAAATTATTAATATTAATATTAATAACTATTAATAACATATAAATATTAATAACATTATACGTGTGTGTGTGTGTGTGTGTGTGTGTGTATGTATATACGTGTGTGTGTGTGTGTGTGTGTGTGTGTGGACTATAGTTTTAAATATTTGCATTGAATTTACACACACACACACACGCACGCACACGCACGCACGCACGCACACACACACACATCTATATATATTTAATTTACATAATTTAAACTCTACGTATTTGCGAATTATAATATGCATTTGTAATGTATTTAAAATAAATTATTTACAATTATCTATATGTATTATTTATTTTTAATAGCTTATTTGTTCTGAGAGACCAAACGTTGAACAGTGGGTCTCGATGCCATAGCCTATATGATTTGATATAACCCTCCATCAAATTTTGTTCAGTCTTCACCAAAACGTTGATTAAATTTGAAAAAGTGATCAAATATTTATAATTCATAACTATTTACTAGCAGCATAAACAATGGTAGACTTCTCTATAATTATTGCATTGACTAGTCTGTCTAGAATATAGTTGTGAAAGGAGTGATGTGTTTATATATCTGTAGATACTTATGTCTCTTAAGATGCGTAATACAACGAAATTCTCCCTCGAAATAATTACCTTCAAATGGACGCTTTGTTTACATTTGCATTTATTTATTTATTAAACGATAAAATAATTATTTTCAGTACAAAAATATTCAACTGTCGGTTTTATCAACCCAGAGTTTTAAGAACGTCACATAACTGTAACCATCAACTCGTGTATCTCATAAAGCAGTCATTTTTTATACTTATCAGGTCAACTTTCATCTGAGATATACAGACCAATTGTGTTAAGAGATAACATGCCTCAGTTGGTAACAAAAAACATTTTTTTAAGTCAAATTAGTGACATAAATTGGAGTTCATTTTCTCTTTCCAATCTGCGCCAGCAAGCGCGCGTTGTCGTCCGCCTTTGCGCGCAGGTTCTTGGCTTTGGCAATGTCGAAGAGGATGTTCATTATGTTGGTGGGGACATCGAGGGAAAGAGTGACCTGACTGCGTCGGTCGCTCTTCGCACTGTTACGGTATAGTTTACTCCTGAGCTGAGTCTGGCTCAAGTATCTGTATTTGGACGCGGGTATTGTCCTCCTTTCGCGCGGCTCCTCGGAGGAAAGCGAGCGCGCTGATTTGTACAGGAGGTTTAGACTGTCCAGCAGGGCATTAGCGGATTGTCCGTTATCATTCGTCACGGAGAACACTTTGTTGCTGCAAAGAAAGTTGGACAAGGGGTTGTACGTTGGTAAGCAGAGGCTGGAAACCGGTGCGCAAAGAAGTGCCAGAGCGAGGAGCGTCCGCGCGAGCCACATCGTTTTGCCCTGTTGAATGGAGGCGCGTGAGAATACATCCAGAGCAAGTACTTTAAGAAGGCTTTTAGATTAACGCTTTCTGCGTAATGCTAAATTTATTAATACTTTTTGTAATAAAGTTTGTATAAAAACTGTCATATGCACCTATAATGCGAAGTAAATATTCAACTAAAAGTTAAAATTGCCATTTTGTACTAACTATCATGTTGTTCCAAATCTCTACTAAGTTTTATTTTATTTTATGCATCACAAAAGGTGGTTTTAGCCTGTCGCAATTCACTTTGTATAGCCTACAAAATGCAATGGTGACAGACCTCGAATAGGCTATTCTTGCGTTTCATAAAGAAAGTCAGAGATTTGGAGCAATCTCTGGGTAAATTATCACAATTGATATTTTTCAGTAAACTATTCCCTTGAATATAATGCAGAAGTACCTTACCTGCACTGTTTGAATCAGGAGAGTCTTCTGAAGGGAAGCACTGTGTCTACCAGAACTTGGATCGTCGTGAACACAAAGTGTTATTAAAAAGGCAAGCAAGGCAACAACTCAGTGTCAACTTATTGTCGCATTGAATCATAAGAGTGATTTAGTGGGTTTGATATCCCCCTGGCTGCTCATAATATCCGCTTGGACTGTTTGCCTATTGGATGTGCATTCATTTAGTATTAGACCAATTACGCTGCAGTCGTACGCCAGCAATAACGTCATTTACTGGGATCCTCCCAAGGATGCGCTCGTGCACCCAAGGCGCGTTTACCGTGACCATACAGTCTACTTTGAGCTTAATATCTGAACCTAGCGTGTTATTATATGAAAAAAGTTTGATAATCTGATCATGTCCTTTAATAACCACCGGCTGACTATGCTACATTATCTCTATTATTGAACAGCTACATGCAATACAAATAAACACACAATTAAATAAATGCACATTATTTATTTGAGTTGTACATTTCATCTTATTACTGTAGCCTATTAGCTGTAGATTAACCAACTCATGAAGAAACTTAACTATTTTGTGAGGTGGCAAGTTTTCCTGTGAATTTGTAGGATTTTTCGTTAAGCTCTAAACCTAACAGTCAGTGTGGCATAACAACAGACAAATTAAGCTCGGATGAGCTTTATTTGTCACATACACAATTATACAGAGTATAATGAGGAGTGAAATGTGTTCTCTGCATTTAACCCATCCAAGTGTACACACTTGGAGCAGTGGGCAGCCTACTGTGCAGCGCCCAGGGAGCAGTCGTGGACTTCCTGGAGTCGGGATTCGAACCCACAACCTCGGGTTTCAAGTCGAACGCTCTATCCATTAGGCCAACGACTGCATAAGCAAAGCAGATCATACCACAAATAATGAATGGGATCTTAATCTTATATATTCTTACAAATTAGCCGCCATTTTGGCATAGTGCCAAATATCAGCTTGCTGTAAATAGACTTTCTTCCACTATAAAAAAGTGAAGCCAAAATGTCCAATAAAATTGTTTAAATAAAATAAATACATTTGTTAAAATATGGTTTATAATTTGGCAGGCAAGTTGAGAATTTACAGATTCATCCAAAGGCATTCAGTACCATGGACAGCGCTTTATTTACTTTATTTATACGTATCTGTTTCATAATTTTCTCTGTTTTCAGGGTCAATGACCATATCAAATGTCTGTGACCTCCCTGTGAGTTAATTTCTCTGCAGTTCATGCTTATAAGTTGAATGAGTTTTCTTCCCAGTTCCCTTTAATGATTGATCGCTTTGCTATTAAGGGCTCAGAAGTTTGGAGACTTCATTAACTATCACCTTTATACATTTTAAACATTGTGCATTGGGCTGGATGATAATATATTTATTCCACATGACGGTAAAGGAAGCTCATTAAACCTTTAAAACTACAGGCTACATTTTAAAGCAGGTGTAAAGAGCATCTGGTCTCTGTAGTGTACACAATGAAGTTCACTCAGGGATCCCCTTAGACACGCTGTAAAGGGCGTCCTGTCTTCTGACTCGTACCACAGTCGCAAAATTGGACTATGGCCTGCTACACATGCCCCTGCTGCTGGGACATATGTAAAGAGCGAGAAAACTCGGGATGCAACAGGGAGCAGCTTGGTTGGGGGATTATATAAGACAGAGCAGAGCGAATGTCAAAGCTGTTAAGACTGGAAGATTCGGAGGGGTAAAAATAATGAGGAAGGAAATGCATACATTCACAAAATAAGCCACCCACAAACGCAGCAAGTCTGTTTGTTGAATACACACACACACCTTCTCCGCCTGTCCCCAGGAGACACCGTCCAGACACGACTCGACAAACATTTTGGAAGAAAAGCCAATATGGCAGCATTTATACACACCACAGGGCCAAGCTCAGAGAACACGGTCCAAAATCAGAGGTCACGATGTGAAACTGTTCTCACGCACACACCCACCAACACACACACACAGGGAGCTATATCGCTCATTCAAAAATACATTCATTTCATTGTTTTAATTGTCTCAAAACAGTCAGATTAAGAACATTTTACAAACAGAACCATTAGTGCAAAATGATAAACCTCATGGTGGACAGGTTATAAAAACATATTCAGTTATATTAATAGTGCATTTACTCAGAATCATGACCATCAAACTTAAAAATAAAATAAAACATGGCATATTTGTAAGAAATAACTACAACAGTGCAACAATGTGTGGTGCTGTAGAAGTAAAATGCAAACATAATGTAGCATAATTTTGTTCTGCCATATAAAGCTGTTATAAACTAATATACATATAGGATGGCAATGTACAAATATAGTAGTTTTTCTCCTCAGGATCCAAAATCTGTAAATATATGAGAAATTAAATGGATTTTTTTTTTTTATGTCTAGCATCTGTTGAACAATCACCTCAGATTATTTATATTGGAACCTGAAGTCTGAAGTCTAACTGGCTCTTTACCTCTCCTCCCCAGAATACACTGACTCTCACAGTCCTGTTTGGAGCTGAAGCGGTTCCTATTTCCTCCACAGCCACCATACACAAAGGGACGGCATTCTCCTGAGACGGCGTAGAAGTACCAGAGCAGGACGTATTCAGTGCAGTGGCCCTCGGACATGGGTTCAAGGCACAGATCAGCGGCCAGGTCTGCGTTTAATGGAGGCAGCTTTAATTAATCAGTTTCAAGGGAGTATAAATGCATTCAAACTAATGTGCTAATGAAATTAATGTTTCATTAAATCATTCATAAATTATGAATGAGTTCAAAAGATAGAACATAATATCATAATTTAATAATGGTTCCACTTATTAATCAAAATGTATCTTCAACTTCACTGTCAGTGAAATGTTCTGTCTCTGCCTTATCTCTTTCTCACACACATAAGCGCTTGTATACACGCAGCTTACACACTTGCGGAGTGATGATTTGAATGTTATATTTATCAGTGGATTAATTCTTCTCTTATCTGTCTGTTTCCGTTCCTTGTGTCTCATGTTATACTGTGGATGTGACAGAAATAGACGGTGAAAAAGAAGAAGTGCATGAAATAATCTTGGCCATGTCTAATGCATTGAGCTTTTGGTGCCAGGACCATTACTGTGTACTTTTTGACTACTTTCCCAGACATAAAACCAAATAACCCATCGCAATCCACTTTCATTCAAGGACCAGGTTTAATTCGTGCCGAATCGGACTGTATTGCGTATGTGATTAGTTTGTGTAGCTGTATTAACGTGTTAAAAGCACTTGGAGCTGCAGTCAGCAGAGGACGATGTTCTCCTCGGTTACTCCACACATACCTGAGTGGTGTTTGAGTGCACGTCTCTTTTCTCTCTGCTCTCCGTCTCTCTCAATACTGGCTCCTGAGTGCAACAGAAAAGCTTGTATTATATCCAGATGTTTCATTTAAAGGAATAGTTCGCCCAAATTTGCTAAAAATGTATTCATCCTCAAGCATACAACATGTAGATGAGTTAGTTCAGATTTTGCTAAATTTAGCATTACATCACTTGCTCACCGATGGATCCTCTGCAGTGAATGGGTGCCGTCAGAATAAGAATCCAAACAGCTGATAAAACATCACTGTAATCCACAAGTAATCCCCACAACTCCAGTCCATCAATTAATGTCTTGTGACATGAAAATATATGCGTTTGTAGTTAACAAATCCACCATTAAGCTGTTTTAACTTGGAACCGTTGCTTGTGGTTGAAATATGAGCACATAATCATTATAACACCTCTTCACAAGACATTAATCGATGGACTGTAGTAATGTGGATTACTAGTGAATTATTGTGATGGCTCTCATTCTGACGGCACCCATTCACTGTTGATGATCAATTGGTGAACAAGTCATGTAATGCTAAATTTTTCCTAATCTTTTCTGAAGAAGAAACAAAGTCATCTACATATTAGATGACCTGAGGATGGGTACATTTTCAGCAAATGTTTATTTTGGGGTGATCTATTCCTTTAACACAAAGTACATCAATATGCAGAGTCACTGCACAAATATAATCACATGTATGTGTTACAGAATAACATTTAGAAGTCATAAGGATGGGGTTTATTTCATAATAATGATGGTGTATATTTATGATATTACATGATACATACAGTCATCAATGGTTTTGAACATTCTTTATTCTTTTTCCTTTATTTATTCTATGACTTCACTATGATTCAGTGTTGCTAGGATATGAATGCCTGAAAAGTCTATTCAGTAATTATGTTTCATCCATCGGAAGTGGACATCATATAATAATGTAGCCAACCAGATAACCTGTACTATGTCTTGGTACTTATTTTAAATGTTGATGTTCATATGGTTGGTGCTAAGAGAATTCTTTTTTTTTTGAAGTGTGACTCAGTAGCTAAAAATAACACAGAGAAGTAGACCATGCAGAACCATTGCGTATGACTTTTGCGTATGATTTCCTGTTTCCCATTAAGGAAAGAAAAACTGAATGGTGTTTATGGATGACTGAACTCATGCATAACGATGCCAGAACAGGACTAATGTTCATAAGACACAGCAGAAGTTCATCTGAACATAAAACAGATTTGATAAAACTACAGTTTCCCACCCAAACCCCTTCCAGGCCCGAGGACAAACTATAGGGATGATATCATAAGAGAGAAACCATGTTGTAACATATTGGTTCAAAGCAGGAATATACCTACTTGTAATGTTGCCATATGCTAATGTTGGCTCAGACTCTGAAACAGCAGGATGAACTGCAGTGGTCTCGTCCTCTGACTCTTCATCCCACACTTTGGGGTGGTTGAGCAAGAACGGAGAGGCAGAATCTGTTCTCCTCTCGTCCCTTAGGATACTCCCATCATCTGGATCATTGGTGTTCACCATCAGGAGTATTTCCTTTCCTTTAGTAAGACATATGGCAAACATCATCAAGTCAATCAAACAGACAGTAATTCAATTATTTGATCCTTTTTAAACCAGAGAACTCATTACTTCAATAAAATTATAAAACAGTCCTATTCTTGTCAATTTAGTTTTCATATTCATGAATGACTTCCGAACATGGAGTTCTTCACAGATTGTCTTTGATAAGAGAGACCATAAAAACACAACAGATGGTGGAACCCATGGGGTCCTGAGGCCTCCACAACAGGGGCCTCCAAACATATACTGAGAGACAAACTCACACACTTCAAACTCACCCACGTACATGTGTCGATGAAGCTCTATTATTCAGTCATAATTTCACTTCAATGGACCGCAGTACAGTACATCACTGAATAGTTCTTTTTGAAGGTAGATGCCATATAACAGCGGGTTGTATTGTTGTATATGTTGACATTCATTGTTTAGCTAGCAGTCTGATTGTATATAGTAAGACTTTATGCAGAGAAAAACATATTTTCTTACTCAATATTTTGTCTTGTTTCCAGTAGAGATATCTAAACATTCTCAAATCAAGATACATTTACTTAAGAAGGTAAATTAAGTTTGGTCAAGTTTATTCGGTCACACTTTTTTAAGGTTCAATTCTCGCTATTAACTACCACTTTCCCTCAATAAACTCATAATTTGCTGTATATTAATAGTTAGTAAGGTAGTTGTTAAATTTAGATATTAGTAGGATTAGGGATGTACAATATGGTCATACAGAATATGTGCTTTGTAAGGACTAATAAACATTGAATATGTTAAGCAACTAGTTAATAATAGTGAGAATTGGTCCCTAAGTGTTACTGTTTATTCATAATAATATCCATACTGACAAATATTTGTTCTTGTTTTAAGCGTTAACTTTTTTGGGCAGAAAACAAGACAAAATAATGTTAATTCTCAAGTAAATGTCTCTTGATTTAATATTTTTCAGATATTTGTACAGGGATCTTCTTCTTTTTGCAGTGTATCAAACATCCTGACAGTTTTGTGTTGTCTCCATTGGCAGTAAATTGAACATGAAGTTCCTGCTTAGGTCTATTGTGTGTTTTATATTTGCATACACACAAACTCACCACACTTCTCAACCACCTCCTTTGTCACAAGATCCTTCACCTCCTCCTCCTGAACAAATGGAGAAAATATCACAGTAACTTTCAAAGCATCTCATCAAAGAAATCCTATCTGTAATCCATAAGAATAGAATTAGGACATTGTCAACATACACTGAGTCCTGGCTCCCCCTTTTCTCCTTTCATGCCTGAGGTTCCCACTTCCCCCTGCGTGGAGGATATGTATAACTTTAGACTGAGCATGTTTGTGAATAGATTAAGTCCTGATTGAGTGGAGGATACAGTTATTTGTGTGTAGATGCCTTATTACATCCAGGCCTCTGTGGCCAGGAATTCCAGAGGGTCCCCGTTGACAGGCCTTTCCTCTGCCTCTCCTTCCCTTCTCTCCCTGGGATAGGCAAAACAATCAAATCAAACAATGCTGGGCAGGTAGTAATGCATAGAAGCTGAATCACCACCAAGCAATCACTAACCCTGGACCAATCAGCTTTGAGCTTGAGGCTACACATCACCAAATCAATGGTTTACTTTATTTTCAATAGAAATAAATCTAAGTTTGAAAATATACTGTTTTAGTGATACTTTACAATAATGTTTAATCCATAAACTTTACTCATGGAAAATGCCTCATGTTTTAAGATCGTCTGCTGATTCTGTGCTGAAGTACAGCTCACCTTTACTTTAGAGACTCTGTGAACGCAGCGTGCTGAACCCTCTCCATTTCTATCAACATCACGAGATGCCTAATTGTGGCTAAAGGCGGCCTTAGCGCAGTGTTTAGTTTGATAGCTCAAATCTTCATCCCAGCAGAAATAGCTCCTACCCCCCCGTCTCTCTATCTCTCTCTCATCCTGTCTTTCTTGGGGTTAATTAGGGCCTTGTCCTCCTCCACGGTTCCTCCACATGAGATTGAGTAAGATATGAAGGTGGCCCTAATTACACTGGCTTGATTATTTATCATCTATCTGTGAGGGCTGATGAATCACACAGACATAGATAGAATACATTCAGCTCTATTATCGTGTGTATATTATTGTCTAAGTCGTACCTTCGGTCCCACTTCACCTTTCGGTCCAACCGGACCAGGCCGACCCAGAGCCCCATTAGTTCCTGACGCACCAGGAGATCCCTTAAACCCAGAGAAACCCGGGAAACCAGTCGCACCCTGCAGAAGAAGGGGTTCAATAAATGTTTTGGAAATTAATATGTTTGACAGGGAAAAGATTATCTAGAACAATAGTTCATCCAAAAATGAAAATGCTGTGATCACGCCCTCATCTACATGTATTTAAATTTGACACATGATGATGCAAATATAGCTTTCTAATGTATATTGTGACATAATAACAGTGATTTTAGTATTATTTATTTATAGACTATTTATTAATATTTTCAATTTGCTTTTATTTTTTTCAGTTCTTATTTTAATTCCAGTTAGTTTTTTGTATTTTATTTTGTTATGTGCTTCTGTAATTTGGATTATTTATTATTCATTATTGTTATTTATTATTAGGTTTAATTTGGTTACACAGGTTTTGTTTTTATTTCCATTTTTTTTTAGATAAAAATAAAAAAAGTTTAATTTCAGTTTCAATTTAATTCAGTTAAATTTTTAAAAGCAAGATATTTGTAACAACATTCATTTGGGTCTGGTCCTCACACAAATATCATATGACATCAATATGTGATTTTACTTATATGGTGTATGTTTATGCTACTTTTAGGGTACTTTTTATGGTTTTAGTTTGTTTTGGAATTAGCTTCCGACTGCAATGTGCTTCTGTTGCATGAAAGATATAGTGTGAATTTATTTGTAAAACTCTCTCTCTATTTGTGTTCCAGTTAAACTGGTTTAGAAGGATATGAAGATAAGGAAATGATGAGTGAATTTACATTTTTGGGTGAACTATTCCTTTTATTAAAACATTTTTGAATTAACACTGGTCCTATGATTTTTACCTTCTCTCCTCTTTGTCCAGGAGCTCCATCAAGACCGTTCAGACCACTATCACCTTTTTCTCCCTAAACATTAACAATTCATCTCATACTTGAACTTACAATGATGATGAGGTTATCAATATCTGTTTGTGTAGTGACTCACCTTTCGTCCCGGGAGACCGTTTAGTCCTGGGATGCCATGCCTGCCAGGTTCCCCAGAATCACCCTTGTGTTTTACAGTCAAAAGAAATGTTCTTAGTGGTTTATTTAATCCAATTTTCAATTTAAGATGAAATGTAATCAAAAGTACCCGTTCTCCATCCAGTCCTGGACTCCCTATTCGACCAGGGAAACCTCTGAAGCCCTACAGGAGAATAAAAGTATTGTGTTACAATGATTACAGACAGGTGAGAACACAAAAACATTTCATACCTTCTCGCCTGTAATTCCTGTATCTCCAGGTAAACCAGGCTCTCCTTTCTCACCCTAAACACACAAACCAATGAGCCTATGTCCATGAACGAACATAGATATGTTACTTAACCACACAGGAAAGCCTACTTAATTATTGAATCATTCATCTAAATAATATAGTTAGTAAGAAAGGTTAAGGAATGGTGTTTAGGCACCCCTGTTGCTCAGAGAAATTTCTTATCAATTAATATTTCATTCAGAATATTCATATTCTCACCTGATCTCCCTTTCGGCCCTGCAGGCCCATGTCTCCCTCATCACCTTTCTCACCATCCAATCCATGTTCTCCATTACGACCCTGTGACCAATCCCAGCCAATTAGTGTTATTTAACAAAAGTTATTGTAGCAAAATGTTCAAAAATGTACAAATTTGTTATGACACTATCACAACTATTAGGTAATAGGCTACCTTTTCCCCATTGGCGCCTGGCTCCCCTGGATCTCCCTATGAAAATCCCAAAATGCACAGTAAAAACCATTTATAGTGATATGACATGCCATAAAAAGTTATATAATTCATAGTAAAAAAAGCATTTTCATCAGCAATATAGCGCATAAATTTGATAGCAATGCTAGTTTTGACCTTTTGTCCTACTGGACCACGTACACCAAAAGGCCCCATGCCTCCTTTAGTCCCAGCCTCTCCCTTCAGCCCCTGAAATGACATGAAACACGTGTTAGAAATGCACTTCTTATGGTCCAAGTACATGAATCTCTAAAGGTATCTAGTGTATAATTCACTCAGAAAGGTGTATAAAATACCTTTGCCCCAGGTGGACCATCTTCACCCTTCTCTCCTTTATCTCCATCAAATCCTGGAAGCCCACGTTCACCCTGCCATGTAAAATTCAGACATACCTTGGCCTGTATCTGTCATTTAAAACAACTAAAAACTCAAAACAGCTCACACATATTGCTGAGCTTGCATTTTCAAGTATGGCCTTTGTGGGAAACATTATAGTGAAATTACAAATTAAAATACTAAATATCTTACTGGCCCTCCTTTCAGACCCTTATATCCTCTGGGTCCTGGCATGGAAAGAGGACTGCCCTACAAGACCAGGAAACCAATACGGTAGTCAAAATAAACACCATGCATGTATTCAGTCTACACTTGTGCTGTCTTTACCTTGTCTCCTCTGTGACCAGGCACACCTTTGTCACCCTGTCAGTCAAAAAGTATCGTCTTTATTAATTTTGTCAGGGGTATATTCTAAACAATTAAGACTCAACTGAAATGTCAAATGGGCTGTTAAAGGTTTCTAGGGTTGTAAGTGGTATTGTGTTGATGCTACAAATGTTCACTTTACATGTGAATCTCTCATACTGCTGAAGAATATAAAACCAATATAATTCACAACTGACGCAGATTGTGACGTTAGTGCAAGCGTATGTGTGTCAAAAGAAAGTGCTGTTCACAGCAGTTTCATCCATTGAAAGATTGGTTTTAGTAGAGAAAGACTTGATGAGAAGGCACTGGCAAGTCAATACAGAGGGAAGAGAAGCTTTGTCAAAGCTGCCTAGAAGTCTTTGAGCTTCAGAAAATGACCCTGGCAGAGTTGGCTTGGCTATTAATATTTAAAGCCCTTCTACATCTGAACTTGTTTCGAATTTTGAACTGAGATGGGTTAAAAATAGACACTCACCCTTTCTCCTTTCGTACCTGTCATGCCTCTAGGACCCTTAATTAAAGAGAAAGTTCACAAGATGTTAACACTTTGTACAGAATCACTATATCTTATTTCCTCAATACAGTCTATATTGACCTGTTCGATACTGATCACTGCATGCATGCACAAACGCTTTTTGAATCCACGCACATTTATTTAATTTGGCTGATGCTTTTATTTAAAGTAACTTAAAAATAGGGAAAAAACATCAAGCTAAGAAAAAAAATATATAAAATGTGAGAAAGTAATTGTTACAAAATCACTTGCAGCATCACAGAATGCAGCACGTTTGATCAGGTATTGTGAATCAAATGTTATATTATCAATGTCCTATAGTTTTTTTTTTTAAATACCTCCATTTATTGGATATATTTCTCTTACTACCAAGATGGTAACCATATTACATTTCTATACACTAAACCATAGATAGAGTAATCTGACAATTGCACCATGTTAGGTAAACAATAAACAAATGAATCTATAGAATGAATAAATAAAGCAAGACAAATAAATAAATATAGAATATGAATAATATATATATATATATATATATATATATATATATATATGAATGAAAAGGAAAATTCTAAGTAATAAAAAATAAATAAAAAATAAAATGATATAAAATAAAATATTTGAGGAATGTTATAGTGACATTTGGGGGATTTGAGGAGTGTCTGCCCATGAGTTGGACTTACCACGAGACCTGGAGACCCGTTGGCCCCGACAGGGCCTTTGCCTCCCTTGTAATATTGATAAAGAGTTGTTAAAAGCATTTAACACCAAATAAACAGCAAAAAACACAGAGAAAGAAAGAGAACAACAACAAAAACATACCACTGCTCGAATACTAGGGGCCAAATTTACTAACAGCTGGCACCGGTACAAACTTTTGGTGTTAAAAACTACTGTCAGGAATAACTAAAGGCATGCAGTGAAAAAATAGAGATGAAAAGGCATGGTAATTTTTGCAGCTGAACTTATTACATATGCATTTGTAGGAGTTTCCTTTAAGATGCAACATTCATGGGAGGACAGCATTTATGTAAATCATGCAACGTGAGGTCTGCAGTGGTCAATTTATTATTTACTATTTAACACTGCAAAACCAGCATGTCTTAACTTATTTTGTGCTTAACCTGGCTGTAATAGTTGCTAACTTGGTCTTGATAGATTGCAGTGGTCATTGTGGAAGCGGGCTTTCTTTCATTTGCACAATGTCAATACTTCTTTTGCAGCACTTTTATGGGATAGCGGTCTCACAAATTAACCCTGTTTAGTAAATCTGGCCCAAGGTTTTAGAATTCATCATTTATTAACTTCAGCAAACAAACTAATATGCTATTACAGAAAATATATACTGTATGTTACCTACAATCTGAAAGAGTATTATCATAATATTACCCTGCGACCTGGGAGCCCAGGAATTCCTCTGTCACCTGGTTCTCCTGGGATTCTGTCTCCCTTATAGCAGATGAAACGTTTCATGTGTGTGTACATTTATGTCTGGTTGTGGGGTACTTTAACCTAACCTGGTATTATTGAGCATAAACATTACATGCAATGACTTACCTTTTCACCCTTAACCCCAGAGAGGCCAGGAGGACCCTGTAAAAAGAACAAAGTTCTCAGTTTATTCAAGTTCTTCACTTTTCCTTCCAGAGTAAATCAAATACAGAGTCAATTCAAAGGCGATACCTGCTGTCCAGGAGGACCAATTGAACCTGGATTACCATGTAAGCCATTCTTCCCTCGTCTCCCTCTATCACCCTTTAAAAGCATGCAAACAAATGAAAAATGCATTCATTCAAGTTCATTTGTGTTTAAATAAACAAAGTCATTATAACAAGGTTACTACTCAAAATGGAGAATGGGCTGACATTACCTTTCTACCTGGTTCTCCAGGGTCACCTGGCTGACCTCTGTGACCTGGTGACCCCGGGATGCCAAGGTTGCCACGTATACCCTGAATGCCCTGTGCTCCGGGTGGTCCTGGTTCTCCAGGCTCGCCCTAAGTACATAACATTCAAATGTTAGTTAGTTAATTAAGCGATCTCTATTATTAACTGTGTTTGGGTTTATGTTGGCATCCTCTCCTTTTTGGATTGTACTGTATGGGAGGTTAAATTCACAGCATTGATGTTAATCAATCTTAATCAATCACCTTTTGTCCTGGTGGACCGGCCTGACCAATGGGCCCACGGTGACCAGTTCCAGGTTCTCCCTAAAAAAAAAGAACACATAAACAGATCAAAGGAGGATAAATAAATATGAGATAAACAGTTATTGACACCAAGTTGAAAATGAGTGTACCTTCTGGCCTTTTTCACCAATCTCGCCCTGTGCAAATTCACAAGTGATCAGCCACTAACAAACACAGTTTGAGTACCAAGACAAACAATAAAGAGAGTTTGGTAGTTCCCCATCAGCACTACAACATTAATAAAGACACGGAATCTATTTCAGGAACGGAGGAGTAAAAATAAAGCTCTGGGGCATCAAAGCAAGCGGAAGGGCACTGCAGAAATTCCACCCACCCGGTTTGACTGACAGTAATAATCGACTAACATTGTGAACGAGGAGGCGGGAATGTCGTATGTGTGGGTGAGCTGCAGTCCAATCAGAAAGCAGGAATGATTATCTAACAGACTTTGGTTTGGGAACACACAGAGCTTTAGACACTAATAAGAGCTGATGAGAACATTGCTCGAATAACAATTTATCAGGATGAGACTATCATGCTTTATTAGTAAGAACAGATCGTTCCGACTTATAATGAAAAAGATTGCCGAACCTTAGGCCCTGGTTTTCCATTTTCACCTGGAGGTCCCTGTACAAGAAAGGAAAAATACACATACAATGCTCAATTTATTTAACAGATATACATAATAAAACCGCACTGAAAATCTGGGATTCAAAATCTAATTGAAATGAAAAAAACATGGAATAGGTTTTTATATGTGTTTCCATGTCGATACTCCACTCGTACTGCTTCTTGTAAAGACGTATATGGGAAAATGCCTTTTTTCTCCTGAACTGAAGTCTTATTCAATCACGCAGTGAAACTGCACGACTATTGGTTCGTGCAGTGGTAGAAAAACGAACCAATGGGTCGGCAGCGGAGCTGCACGAACCTATGGCGACGATACCCGCCAAATCCCGCCGAAACGGGCGGGACATCTGGCTATATAAGCGGTCGTTTCGCCATAGGATACTCAGATTTTTTCTCCTTCAGCGACGACGACTTCGTCTACACTGATCCAGAAGCCTACTCGCCATTGACACGCCTCACAGTAGGACCCAGCGACCTCAACCCTTTGGGCTGTCTCTGGCCCCCCGTACTTTTACGAAGTGCATGGACGCGGCTCTTTCCCCTCTGAGACAGATGGGAATCCGCATTCTCAACTACCTCGACGACTGGCTCATTCTGGCCCAGTCAGAGGTGGAACTACTTTCACACAGAACCCTCATCCTCAGCCACTTAGGCGCCTGGGGCTCAGGGTCAATCGCCAGCGCACTGTCTCCCAGCCAGCAGTATCGTTCCTGGGTACAGTTCTGGACTCAGCTCACATGAGGCGGTGATAGCACCAGAAGCGCTCTAGCCATTCAGAAACTCGCGGCCACCTTCAAGGCGACACGCTCGCCCACTCAAAGTGTTTCAGAGAATGCTGGGCCTTATGGCTGCAGCATCGCCAGTGTTACAGCTGGGCCTGCTCCGCATGCGCCCCTTCAACGCTGGTTGAAACCATTCCACACAACGATGGCGTCACGGACGCTTGCATATCAGGGTGAATCAGGCTGTGTAACAGCCCTGACCCCTGGAAGAACCCACAGTGGATACAAGGGCGTGGCCATGGGGTTGGTCCACACCAGGAAAGTTGTCAGACAGATGCCTCAACACAGGTTGGGGGTGCTGTCAGAGCAAACTGACTCAGCCATTCTGGAATGGGCTCAGCTCAACCTGCGCTCGCTGAGGGCAGCATACCTGACGGGATCTCCTCTCTCAGGCGAACGGAACAATATGGCACCCTCGACCCGAGCTGTGGGCTCTCTACATTTGGCCGCTCAATGGGAGCCTACTGGCCTCCCAGAGCGAGTGTTAAACACCATTTCTGAGGCTAGAGCCCCGTCTACGAGACGCCTCTATGCCCTTAAGTGGTCTGTTTTCTCCACTTGGTGCCTCAACCGTGGTGAAAACCCCTCTACCTCTGAGTTAGCGGTGATTCTGTCCTTTCTGCAGGAACTGCTAGATAAAGGACATTCTCACTCTACACTCAAGGTGTTCGTAGCAGCTATAGCGGCCTTTCATGCCCCTATAGCGGGCCAGTCGGTAGGCAGAGACAACTCAGTTGTCCGTTTTCTGAAGGGAGCCAGGAGGTTGAATCCACCTCGGCCTCTTACTGTCCCTACATGGGATCTGCCCACTGTACTGAGGGCCTTGAAAGGCCCTCCCTTTGAGCCGCTACAGTCTACGAACCTCCGGTCACTTTCGCTGAAAACTGCTCTGCTACTAGCACTTGCGTCGGTTAAGCGAGTTGGAGACCTGCAGGCGCTCTCTATTAGCCCTGCCTGCCTGGAATTCGGGCCTAACGACTCCAAGGTCGTCCTGAAACCAAGGCATGGTTACGTACCTAAGGTACTTTCAACCCCGTTCAGAGCTCAGGTCATCACGCTCTCCGCGCTTCCTCCGTCTGAGGAGGACCGGGAGTTATCTTTGTTATGCCCTGTCAGAGCTCTGAGAATCTACTTTGAGCGTTCCGCCCCTTTTAGGCATACGGAACAGCTCTTTGTTAGCTTCGGTAACCGCACCAAAGGGCATCTGGTCATGAAGCAGAGACTCTCTAAGTGGATAGTGGATGCTGTCATGCTGGCATACTCTTCTTTGGGCCTGCAATGCCCCATTGGAGTACGAGCCCATTCGACTAGAGGCATCGCCTCGTCATGGGCGTATTCTAGCGGTGTATCCATTACAGAGATTTGTGCGGTGGCTGGCTGGGCCACTTCGTCCACATTTGCTAGGTTTTATAACCTGGACATACCGGCCTTACAGGCCAGAGTCCTCTCTGCTTAGATGAGCTTGTACACATACGCTGTGGGAACAATCCTGTCAGAGATTTCTTGACCGCAATACGCTCAGGCTCTCTGATTGGCACCCTGCATACTCCAGTTAACTGAGTATACAGGAGTCATATGGAACGATTATCCAGGCCGAGCATGACCTCTATGAGTTTAGCTCGCTTTAGCCTGAAGTATACTACTTACTTCCCTATGGGCATTTATGTTTATGGAGGTATATATCGTTTGGCTCTCGACGGAGGCAGTCGCTTGATTTCACTCTCCCGTCCTCCCCCTTTTTTCCCTCCCTGCTTGCTTCTTCTGTCTCGTCTCACCTCATCTATTGAAGAGACTCTCTGTGCACGGCTCTCCAAACTAGAAAATTATGGATTTGATCAACTGGTCTCTCAGCGCGATTGATACCATCTTCTCAACGAGAAGTCTGGGTTCTGGGGAACCCGTTTGTCCCGACGGGACGTTCGCGGCTGGATATACGAGGGATGCATGGGAGAAGTGGCAAATTGTGTGTCTGGCGGCTCTTTCCGTTGAGGACACTGAGGATATCTACCTTTTCGGCACCATGATAACAGGTATTCTGCTGATTGGATTAGGCTTTGCCCTGGGTTATCGAAAAATTCGGAAGACGGGAACAGCTGTCCAAAGTCTCACAAGGCTGCCCGTTTTGATTGAAGCCGTGGGAAGAGCGGTCAGCAATGAGACTGAGACTATTAACCGCAATATGGATGCCATCATGCTGAAACTCACGGCTTTGCAAGTGAAACTTGATGATTTCAGAGATCAGAATGGACAAAGAGAATGAGCTGTGGAAGTATGCAGCTGTTCGCCCCAAAAGTCACAACAATTCAATCTTATCTTTTCTGGCTCCCCGTACCGGCGCCTTGGCCAAGGCCGTCTGGATAACTACCCTGAGAGAGCGATGCAGTGGGACTCTCTTGCTCCCTTCCCCGATTACAGACATTACCCCCCCTCCCCCATTCAACTGCCTCTGTAACGCTTTGTACCGCCACTAGGGCGAGCAGGTCTGCGACCGGCGCCGCAAATGGCACTGGACCGGATGGCTGCTTGCCAGAGCTGGATATGTTTCCCCTGTTGCAAGTATGTGTTTATGGTATATGTGCTGAGGTGTTTTTTTTTTTTTTTTTCTGTTCTCAGACTGTACTCCAAATGGAGCATAGTCTGGGGGTTAAATTTTTTATTTATTTTTTCTCCTCCTCTCTCCCCTCATGTAAAAGCTGTATTTTTTTCTTTTTCTGTATTTTTTATTTTCTTCCTGTTCTGTCTACCCCATTATCATATGTATGTTGTGTATGTATGGACAGGTTGATGGCTAATTTCGCTGGTACTCGTACTAGTGACAATAAAGGGCTACTACTACTACTACTACTACAGTCGTTCATCTACCCTAGCACGGCATGATTAAATTCAGTTCCCATATGCGTCTTTACAAGACGCAGTACGAGTGGAGTATCGACAGGGAACTTACTCGGTTACTCTCGTAACCTCGGTTCCCTGAGATACGGAACGAGTACTGCGTACTGCGTACTGCGTACTTTGCCGTGCCAGGTAGCTGCACGACTCCGTCGTCGCTTCAGTCGAAGTAAACCTGAGGATCCTATGGCGAAACGACTGCTTATATAGCCAGATGTCCCGCCCATTTCAGCGGGATTTGGCGGGTATAATCGCCATAGGTTCGTGCAGCTCCGCTGCCGACCCATTGGTTCGTTTTTCTACCACTGCACGAACCAATAGTCGTGCAGTTTCACTGCGTGATTGAATAAGACTTCAGTTCAGGAGAAAAAAGGCATTTTCCCATATGCGTCTTTACAAGACGCAGTACTCGTTCCATATCTCAGGGAACCGAGGTTACGACAGTAACCGAGTACGATATTATTATTAAAGAAAGTTTTCCTGTGGTTCAATCAAAATAGATTGTAATGACAAAATTGTAATTACATCGAGGCCCAAAAGTCTAGACTAACAATCTGTGACTAACCATCATATGGAAATAATAATGGAATAAAATAATATAATATAATATGTTAAATTATCTTCTATAAATATAGAATGTATTAAAGAAATAATCAATTATTATAGATAACATTTATGTATTTTGGTTATGTTGAATATTTGTCAAACGCTAGAGTTTAAAGCACATACTTACTTTAAGGTAATCACAGTTTGAAATACAGGGCCCTGTGTCTTCTTCTCTGACTGTCTCTCCCATCCTCTCTCTCTCCAACTTCTTTCTTTGTCTTTCCCATTCCATTCTTTGTCTCTGTAACTGTCTCTCTCTCTCCTCCTTTTCCTCTTGCTCCATCTCTGTCTCCCTCTCTAGCTCTCTCTCCCTCTCCAGTTCTTCTTCTCTTTCTCGTTCCAGTTCCATCCTTTCTTTTTCCATCTCCTGTCTCTCTCTCTCGCTCTCTAGCTCAAATTCTTCCTCTATCTCCTCGTCACCATCGCCTGAACTGTATTCCTCAGTCTCAGTCACACCATCCTCTTCCTCCATGTCCCAGTGTGCCTCAGTTGTCTTTTCCCCTTCAATAATCCTTTCTTTGTTCTCAAGATAGACTTCATCTTCTCTCTCCCCCTGGTCTTCCCTCTCTCTTTCCCTGTACATCTCCGTCACAGGCTCAGGGTTTTCTTGCTTCTTTTTCTATAAGAATGACAGAAATATAAAGTGTGGGTACTTTCTATTGTGGTTATATCTCTTTCCAAGGCATTGTTGAGTTGACTTCATAAATGTAATTATTTTAAAGCAACAGTTCACCCCAAAATGGAAATGTGCTGAAAAAGCGTTTAGATTATGGACTGTTTTTGATTAATTGTTTTTCACTTCACAAGACATTAACTGATTGCATGGAGTCGTGTGGATTACTAATTAATTATCATGATGTTTTTATCAGCTCTTTGGACTCTCATGCTGACGGCACCCATTCACTACAAAGGATCCATTGCCGAGCAAGTGATGCAAAATCTTGGATGGCCTGAGAACGAGTACATTTTCAGTTTTGGGTGAACTATTCTTTGAAGTTCTATGGATTCCTCATTTTTTAGGTTGATTAAACTCACTTACATTTAGATTCTTTTTGCCTTGTGCACCTGAGGTGGACCGCTAAAAGAAGATAAAATAACAAAATGTACTTTGTTCCCTCCATTTCATCATGTAATCACATCTGCAGCTCTCTAAGATGAGCTTATTCAATCATAAGCACTAAATACATCACTATAATCCAATTTTGATCACCTTAGATCCTTGTTTGTAACGGTTTTGTCCTCCTGGTGATCCAGGCATGTAGACCTGCAGAAGACACGTGATTCATGCCTTATTAAGATGCTTATTCTATGAGCAAATGAAAAACATTAGGTGGAGCGTTATGAACAAGACTTTACCATGTACTCCGATGAAGGAGCACTTCTCTTCACTTTAGACCGTGCCTCTTTCAGGCCGCTATTGTGGGACAAGCTCACCTGTTTATACCCAAACAGAGTTTCATTTACATTTACATCACTACTTTACTGAATTCAATGGTTAAATCAATCATTTTAGATGCTACAAGTGAATTTAGGCATCAAAACCTTATAATGTACAGTATGACATCTATTAGTAAATGTTACGATTATCATCAACTAAGATTAATGAGTGCTTTAGAAGTATTGTACATAATGTACAGTATGAAAAAATTAAATGTGTTCATTTTGAGATTTGCTAAAGATTGCATTAAACAGCGTTATTCAATTATTCATTTTTATTAACTGGTGACACTTTACAATAAGGCAAACATCAACTAAGATTAATAATTGTTTTAGAAGTATTGCTTATTGTTAATTCATGTAGTTCACTTATGTAAACAAATGGACCCTTATTGTAAAGTAATACCAATTAACCTCACTTAAAATTAGCAAAAACAATTACACAAGCAAAATTAAATGATACTGATTAATTACAATATTCAATAACTGATATGGTTCCAATTTATCTTATCATTATAATTTAGAAATATTATGAAGCAAGCATGACTGTGAAAGAATTAAACACACACAACACAATAAAGACTCAGAAACAGGTTAAGACTGGTTTAGGAAGAACACATTTACTGACAGACATGCACAAACAGATCAAATATGAAAGAAAAGCAATATACCATTGAATTTCACCAGTGAAAACAGGTAGCACATTATGTTATCCCTAATGAAAAAGTAAATATGCAGAATCACAAAATACAATATTTTTTTCAGTCTTATCAATAAATAAGGAACTGATGAACAAATCGATGTTGAATGCGCTGATTTGATTCTCTATTAATAATGTCAAGAAGCATTCATGAGTGTGCGGTGTTGTCACTTTTCTATGGATTATAGATGCTTTAGCTTGTATTTGATCAGTAAGTGTAAAAACAGCACGTTACAAGATCTGTTCTTTATGTTTATACTGTGCTGGAGGTTCTTCTCAATCTATCAAAGGCACTGCAGCATACTGAACGCTAGTCGTGGTGGAGGCAGCATGGACGAATGACATCATCATTGTGCGACGGGAAAGGAGGCTCTCCCAAAGTAATGCCGGCCAGTCAGATCCTCCCCCTCTTTAACCCTTCACAGTTTCTACACACTCGAATGTCTCTTTTACAGAGTTTAGGGGAGCTCCTGTGTCAAGAAAATACATATATTAAAGAAAACCCGTAGCTGATCCGTAAGAGCGAATATGAAGCACGTTTAATGTGTCATTCTGCATTGCAAGTGCACAAACCACAGGAATCATGACTGGAAATCAAGTGCAGTGCATGCTGGCATGCCAGTGTGTTATATCACGATGATATTTTCTATATACTCTTGAAACACTTTACATTTATACACTGAAGTTGGCTGTTTAAAATGCATTTGAACATTTGCACTGGTGAAATTCAGTGATGAAGTGAAGGAAATGATTTAGTCATGCAACAAAAAAAATCAATTAAAATACATTTTACAAAAACATATGCCAATTAAATGATTAAAACAAATTAATCAGTTGCAATAAGCTAAAACATCCAACAAACATGCTAAAGGAAGGTTTCCCAAAGCGCTAGTTAGTTCATGCTTCAAACTGAAGCCACATGCAAGTCTTGGCAAAAGAGATGAAGCCAGAAAGCTAAATCACAGACAAACGCGTACCTCCTCTCCAGTTTGTGTTGTATTTAGCACGGATATTAATGTGGTTTCAGGCGGCTTCTGCAAAACACATAACATTAGTTTATGTGTAGCATATGCAGTAAACTGCTGAAACGAACACCGGGTCGAACAAGCACCTGCTCTGTGACTTTGAATGAAAGCAGGGGACTCGCTGTTGTTCTGTGAACCATCTGAAAGCACATTGAGAGGTTTTGATGATTATTTTGTCATGCAACAAATATTAGAACGATTTCTAAAGAATCATGGGACATTGAAGACAGGAGAAATGGCTGCTGAAAATTCAGCTTTGAATAAAATACATTTGAAATATAGTCAAATAGAAATCGGTTATTATAATATTTTACAATATTAATGGTTTTACTGTATTTTTAATAAACTAAAAACATAGCTTTGGTAAGCATAACCATTTTTTTTAAACATCAAAAAGTCTTATCAAACCTAACTGCTGGAAGTGTATATTCTTACCGGTGTAATCTCTGGAGACGGTGTTTCACCCTGTGTAAATGTAACATCTTTTGAATAGCATTTCAATAGCATCCTATTCAACATAACCATTCAAATGATTAGCAGTATTAAAAAGAACGGTTTAGGAGTCAGTCTTACCTCATTTTCTTGTGTGTATATAGCTGTTGTTGCTGAGTATTTTAGCTGAGGACAAAAATAAGATTTCCAACAGAAAAAACAACAACAACAACTTCAGCTCAGTGCTATAACATATTGTACTGATGAAACATATTCCACTGTAACCATCTAAACCAGGGATCCTCAAATCTGGCCCACTCCTGCAGAGTTTAGCTCTAACCCTAATCAAACACAGCTGAGCATGCTAACCAGAGTCTTCAAGATCATCACAGGTAGGTGAGTCTGATCAGGGTTGGAGCTAAACTCTGCAGCAGATTGGCCCTCCAGGGAAAGATTTGAGGAATCCTGATTCAAACCGGGACTGTGTCTGCAGTAGGGCATTCAGTTGTGTATGCATGTGTGTTTATTGTGATTTGATTTGGTTTTAATACTCACGTCCTCCCCTTCACCCTCCTCCTCTCGAGAGGGAAAGGGCTCTTCTGTGGGCAGCTCGTCCTGACATGATACAAACAAAACATTCAAAATCCCATGTCACAAGTTCATGAAAAAATGGCTTCAGTGTGTAAAAAATTCCCTTGATTAAATATATAAACTGAAAGCAAGTGATGAGAGATTATGAGAAGAAATACTCAGGATTAATTAGAAATGTTGTGATTACTGTTTCTTCTTTTGGCTGTGGAGTGGGAGTAATATATTAAGGCCCTGGTAAGTGTGACGTGAACGCTGTGATTGGACTCTCTGGTGTGGGTGTGAGGGAGGGAGATATGAGGTCAACTCAGGTGATTAGCGTAGGATGACCTGTCAGTTCCCATTCAACTCATTATAAATGTGTCAACACATTATAGACAAAATCTGATTATGAATCACATCGGTGTGTTTGCCATCATACATTCAGTTTCACAGTAGGATCATGTGACAGGCTTACCTCATATTCATATTCCTCATCGTCATATGATGCATCCTCAACCTCCTCTTCCTTGTTGTCTTGATCTTCCTGTAATTTACAGTGGTGAGAATAATGATTTCTGCCTTCCAATGATCAAGTATTATGAAAAGGTTTGTTTTGATGCTAATGTTTTCACAGAGAACAAACAAACATGTAAAGGTGTCAGTGAGAATAGATTGGAAACACATTAGAGACATGATTGTTATTTATAAATAAATAACAATATTAATAAACATGATTTATGGAACATTTTAAGTGGTTATAATTCACCAAAATTAAAATTCCATTAAAGTCACACAGGCTGAAGGTGAGAAAATGGTGACAGAATATTTATTCATTCTTTGTATTTTTAGTGGGAGTATAATGACTGTGATTAATGAAATTTGGAGCATATTAGATTATCATTATGGATAAAAAACAAGTGGATTTAATGTTTGTTTATAAATCATCTAGGGTTTATGCTTTTTTGTATGAAGTAGGCTACTTAGGCATCTTTATACAAGCCTATAATAACTTTAGTATAATATATTATTTAAGTAATCACAAAAACAAAGTTCAATGTAATAGTCAAAACGTTCCCATTTTGAGTCACTATTAAGCTCCCTTGAACATGAATGATGTGTGAATGTCAGGTTAGGTGCGATGATGAAACATTTACCAAACGCTTCCTTTGTCGTTTTTGACGTCCTTTATTTCCTTTGCCCTGGTTGAGAGTTTAGCAGTTGAGAATCATCATAATTTATGAGAAGGCTTTAAATAACAATCATTAGAAATATTTAGAGACATGTAGGAGGTTAGTGCCCATGACATTTAATATTTAATTATAATGTTTAGTTCTAATTATATCTGCTTAGGTTTGTATTATTACAGTATGAAAACATTGGTCTATTTAATAGCCAAAACCTGCAAAACCTGCAAAACCTTTACAGAAACTGTAAATGAACAGAATATCAATTCATTTACAGTACGTACAACACAGAACTGAGACTGAAACTCGTCTATATAACAGAGCGAGATCAGTTTACCTTTCCCCGCTCTCTGCCTTTCTTCTTCTCTCCTGATGTTTTCTTCTCTGTGTCCTCATGGCTGTGGAGAACGGTCTCCATACTTACCTCTACCTTCCCAGAGCCCAACTGTGAACAAATGGAATTTATTACTGCCTAATAAATGGAATTGTGTTCAAATAAATCTGAAAAAAGACAAGTGATGCCAAGTGCTGAGGTGAAGGTTTGCATTGCTCTATATAAACTACATTAAAACACACTTTAATGAGCTTAAATACAATAAATACAATTCCACATCACTATTAAGCATACCTTCTCAGAGGAAGTGTTCAAAGGTGTTATATCACTGAAGTTGGTCTCCACAAGCTTCTTTTCTTCAACATCTACCAGCTTGTCTTTGGTTTGACTCTGGTTGGCGTTTTTGTGAATAGTGGAGATGTTCGAAAGAATAGGATCCACTTCTTTTTCTACAGCAGGCTTCTTAAAATACAAGACAAGGCACCAAAGCCACATTAAAAAAACTGTATGTATTGCTTTAAAGAAATGTAGATAACACTATATCAGAACAAATCAGTCACGTATATGTGAAGATAACTGAATGTTGATGTTCGGTTAGAAATGGATTATGATTAATGGTGTGTAATTTCTGATGCAGGAATGAATGTATGCTTACAGGCATCTGCCCCTCTTCACGATCAGTCTCTTCCTCAGTCAAATCCGTATCAGATAATGACTCTTGAGGGTGACTGTACTTTACTGAGCTCTGGGGATAAGAAAGAGGTCTTATGATAGAGATGGGCTTAATACAGCAAGAACATTATTGCTAATAGTGGGGGATTATCATAAACAGAAAATCTATCTGACTAGAGTTTTTTATTATAGTAATTAATTTACCTGAGATGTTTTGTAAGTTCAGGAGGCTACTCACGGTGTATTCAGTGATGACGTTTGAGTCCGGCTCCTGTCTGTCTCCTTTCACTCTTCTGCTGGTGCTGATCTCATGAAGAAGCTCCTCCATGCCATCCTGAAGCAGCCTGTCAATCAAGGCCTTCAGCAGCGAGAGCTATGGAAGTGTGGTATTACGTTTTATTGTAGTGCAATTCAAATTCGTTACAATTCATATAAATATATAAATCCTATGAGATGACAATAAAATGGTTAATAATGTTGCAATGACTTTTATAAACCAGTAAAATGCTCTTCCACTATATCCTGATGGTACATTTACAATTCTTTTCTTTTATGATTTTAATTTGTTAGTGAGTAAACTTTACTTTCAAAACAGTGAAGGTTAATCTGAATCCAATTTTATTAGATTCTAAAATTAGTTCGTGCACTAATATATGTTTTATAACTTTTTATGTTTTTAACATTCAT
Organism: Gymnocypris eckloni scoliostomus; assembly: GCA_027564155.1. Classification (NCBI taxonomy): domain Eukaryota; kingdom Metazoa; phylum Chordata; class Actinopteri; order Cypriniformes; family Cyprinidae; genus Gymnocypris; species Gymnocypris eckloni. Next base: position 13,578,599 of record CM050432.1, on the reverse strand, counting down.
TATTCTGATATCAGTAAAACCAATTCAATTTGGCTTCAAAAAGTCATTTTTTTGTCATTTCATTGCCTGAAGGATACAAAGTAACCCTCCTCCCATAGCTATTATTTAAACATAGAAATACTGCAGGGTTAAAAGCGAACTTTTAAAAAATACAGCACACTTACTTTAATACCATATGAATCAAACAAGCCTTCAATGTCCTGAAATAGAACATAACAATATGTTTACACCACCAAAGATCAGTTTTGTAATGAAGTAAATTATGTATGCGCATTGAGTAAGCATGCAAACCCTCATTTCAACAGCTCTCCCCGGTGGGCCAGCATCACCCTGTTAAATAATACAGCTATCATTGCTTCTGCAGCATAGATTTATGGAGATAACTTGTACAATCAATGAAATGTAGAAAGCTTTGATACCTTCTCTCCTTTCAAACCCATGTCTCCTTTCTCTCCCTGCCAACCAAACGAGAACATTTACATATCGTCTGAGAAGCGTCTCATTTCTTCAAGGATTTTTGGTGAGCTATACTTTACCTTCATCCCAGGAGGACCCTACAAACACAGAAACATACATACACACACATAAGAACTGAAAGTCAGTGCAATATAAATGGATAAAACATGAAAGCCCAGCCTTTTTATGTTGATTATTTGATAAAGAAGCTTGTATTCACAATGCTATCAATGAGACACTCACCGCCGCACCCGGAGGTCCCATTGGTATGGGAAACGTCTTTTTAATGTCCTCAATCGACATGCCCTGAGAACAAACACAAATGAAATTTAACAACAGTCATGGTTGCAAGTAAAGTTTGTCTAAGCTCAAACAACAAAGAAGACATAATTACATCTTGGAGGATAATAGGAGGACCTGGCAAGCCTGGAGATCCTGGCTCTCCTTTTTGACCTTCATTTCCCTAAACAGTTAAAACAATGGGCATAATGGATATAAACAAACCATGTAATTGTCCCATAGCTAAAACTGCATTTAAAGAAAGTATTGTTGCATTATGATGCGTTTGATTTCGGATTATCTTACATTTGCACCAAGTTCACCTTTTTCACCCTATGCGTTAAAATAAGAAAATATGTTAGCCAAGTATATTTCAGGTGAACGACATCAGAAAATTTACTCAGCCTGTTTGCATTACTCAGCATTACATCTAAAGCATTTACTTGCTCACCAATGTATAACTCTGCAGTGATTAAAATTTGCAATAATCCACAAGCAATCCACACGACTTCAATTAATGCCCTGTAAAGTGAAAAGCTAAAATATGAGTCTTCTATCCAAAATATTGCTTTCTCCAGTGAAAAAGTTGTCTTGTCTGAATCAGGAGAGGAATATAGACAGATCAAGCACTGTTTACAAGTGAAAACAGTCCAAAACGTTTTTACACAAATATATATATGGATTTTGATGTGAGAGCATTATTATGCTCTGGTATATAAATAATAATGGATTTAGTAAACATGCAGCTTTTCACTTCACAAGATATTATTTGATGTACTGGAGTCATGTGGATTTTTGTAAATAATTGGGATGAATTTATCAGGATCCACTGGTGACAAAGTGATGCAATGTTACATTTCACAAAATCTGTTCCGATGAAGAAACAAACTCATCTCCATCTTGGATGGCCTGAGGATGAGTAGATTTTCATCAAATTTTCATATGTGGGTGAACTCATCATTTAAATATAATGGATTTGTAGTTAATTTAAGTCTGTGGTCCCACCTTTGTCCCTTCATCACCATTTGGTCCTTGATCTCCCTGGAGAAAAAAACAGTAGTTTGGTTTTATAAAAGATCAAAAGCATTTAGAACTACAATAATATATTAAACTTACATCTTTTCCAGCTACTCCACGTTTCCCATCAACACCAGGTTTACCCTTGAAAAGAAGAGAACAGAAGATAAGAAAAAATAAGAAATTAGAGTGATATTATGGTTTATATCTGCTGTAAATGTTACTATACTCACAGGTGTCCCAGGTAAACCAGGCATACCAGTAATCCCAGCACGTCCAGGATCTCCTTTCTCACCTTTCTGTTAAGCACACACGCACACGCACACGCACACACACAACCCTGAAGAGTGCAGCATTAACTCCAGCCACTCTAATTATGATAATAATCTGTCCTTCAAGAACTAAAGGTAACCTTTAGGAAAGTGCATATAATTGTTGGATTTTTGTACATATTTTAGCTAAATTCTTTATTTCAGCTGACATTAAGCAAAATTACAAATTAAAAGTGTTCTACAGACTCATTAGCAGACATTGTGTAGACATTTGATGCACTTTAAGAATGTTCACCAGTCACACACCCTGCAATTCAGTTAATGTCAGTGAAATTTAAAACATGACTCATATGATAAATGATCACAAAATAGCTTTTATTAGGTCTACTCACTGGTCCTGAGTCCCCTTTCTGTCCTGGTTCACCCTGTGCACACACAGAAACACTGAACATTATAAAACAATTACAACAGCACATATGAAGAGAAAAATTAGCTGTCATCATATTTAAGAAAAGTTCTACAGTTTTGAATTGAAAACAAAATAGTCAAACCTCAGATCCAGGCCTTCCTGGCAGACCATCCTCACCATCTCGTCCTTTACTAGATCCAGGCTAGAAAAGAAAGAAAATTGAACGACATCATATATTGTGTTTAAGTCTTTCATCTTCCAATTATTAAAGGCATGTTATCTGAACATTGACAAAAATATGCAGAAAAAAGTTAAATCTCAAATGATTAAGCATAATCAAACTCATGATGGTGGACATGACTTTATAGTGGCTCACCAGTGAATTCCCAGGAGGTCCTGGTTTACCTTCAGGACCCTAGGGGAGAATAAAAGTCAAGTCAAGTCAAGTCACCTTTATTTATATAGCGCCTTTAACAATACAAATTGTAACAAAGCACTGCACAATATCAAAATAGGCAAATTTTGTCAATAATGTAAAATGACAGGATTTAACACTCTATCTGCTGAATGCATTTCATTATTGAATTTAGTAATGGCATTGTCCAGCTTAGTTCAGTTTAAATAATATCTGTGCAATCAAGTCGATGATTGTGCTGGAAATGAAGTGTCCCCAATAGTATAAAAGCAACCCATATCATTCTGTTTTTCATGCGCAGATAGTACATTAAATGTGGAAGCCTAACTTACAGGTGGTCCAGGATATCCTGTCTCCCCTCGGAGTCCTGGGAGCCCCGCCTCACCGGGTTCTCCCTTTGAACACACACACGTGTGTATTTTTTGTGGTATCTGTTAATTTGTAAGAATTAAAAATGTCAAAATTTCCTCTTTTACCTTAATGGCCCTGGTGAGAATGGTGTTGTCTGACGTGGTGAACTAGGGAAGGAGAATTATGAGAAATTGAAGTTACGTACAATATGTATTAACAAGGATAACCATGAAATGGTCAACCAAAAAAAAAAAAAGAGCAATATAGACTTGACAGCCTTTGACGTGTAAAAAAAACAACCAACTGAAAATAACATGATTGCATTAATATTAATTTATGTTAAATAGCTGCTTATAATACCCAGTAAAGAGAGTAAAACTCACTTGAGTGTCTCCCGGTGGTCCCGGCCTTCCCTGCAGAGAAGGAAATATTAATACAGTGACTCATACTCTTTAATTTATCACTGGAAAGCATGACAAGAAAAACTGAGATTCTGTTATGTGCCAACAGAGCCCTTGAAATATTGACCAAAAATAGAATAAAAATAAAATCATGCTTGTGCTTTTTAATAGCAGCACATACCGGCTCGCCTTTCTCTCCTTTGTTTCCCTCTGGACCCTGAAATATATGAGCATTCATTATCAAAAGGTATTGACTTCTCTCTGCTATTATGGTTCATAATTCATTGGCTCTTTGGAAGTGCTTTAGAGAAATATTGATCAATTACTGTCTACAAAATGTAAAATAAAGGAAGCTGCTTACTGGTAAGCCTAATTTCCCAGGCTCGCCTCTTCCTCCAGGGTCTCCGGGTCGTCCTGGAAGACCGAGAGGCCCCTGACATTGGAGATGAGAAGTGACTTTATGACTTTATGCTTTTATAACTAGTGTTAGGTAGAAAAGGATAAAATGTTTTTAATTGGAAGGGTAATATTACAAGGCAGATACAGATTATCTGATTTGAACAGAGATGTTAGATAAAGAGCGTATGAAAAAATGTGAGGGAAACAATGAAAGAAAGTAGAGGTTTAGAAGAGAGACAATACCTTAAAACCTCTCTCTCCAGGTTCTCCTGGTGAACCTGACTCTCCCTGTAAAAAAAATACCTGAAATCATCTGCATTGTAAAGATAAATCAGCTTAATAATAAACATACTAAATAATGTCTAAGTGAATATGTTAAGTTTTTGGGAGGTTGAGGGGATATAAATTAACAATAGCTTAGTATATAAACAATTGAAGTAAATAATAATAACAAAGATTGTGAAAGGTATGGGTCTCTCTGTGCTTGTTGTTGATTCTCACCCTCAATCCCATCTCTCCTTTCGGTCCTGGCACACCCTGAAATCCATTAAAGCAGAAAATGTAATTTAATATGAATGATGCATTAATTAAAAAGCAAACAATGGGTATTTTATGGCAAAGTAACCCTTCTATCTTTAATATCCTTAGTGCAGTGATGCATAGCACACACACACTCCCATCCTTCTTGTATCAGTCACTCTGGGCTCTGGATTTACTTACATCGTTACCTCTTAGTCCTGGAGAACCAGGGTTGCCTGGAAAGATCACCTCCCCTTTCTCTCCTTTGGACCCATCGCTGCCCTGGAAACAATCAAAGGAAGCGTTCATGTAAATGATTTCATTTCATCTTTAATGCACTCTCTTTGATTCACAAATCAAATTCCACAGGTATTAAAGTACAAGAGTGTAAACGTCAGTATAACAAACTTACTTTAGGCCCAGGTTTGCCTGATAATCCAACATTTCCCTGCATTTAAAAAAAAATAAATGAGAAAGAATAGTCTAAATAGTGTTTGATGTTTTCCTTTTATTTTGTGTATTCTAAAACACTTGTTTTTTGTCTAATATGTGAATTTATGAACAAATGTAGATTTTTACTTGTATTTGCGATATATATAATATATACTTGCTTTAGTATACTTTTGATCAAATAAATGAGACCTTGGTGAGCAAAAGAAAATTATTTTTTTAAACATCAAATAATCTTATCGAACCCAAACTTTTAAACAGTAGTGCAATTCCATATGTGACATTGGAACACCAAATCTGAAAGCTGAATAAATAAGCTTTCCATTGATGTATGGTTTGTTAGAATATGACAATATTTGGCAGAGATACAACTATTTGAAAATCTGGAATCTGAGGGTGCAAAAAATCTAAATATTGAGAAAATGGCCTTTAAATTTGTCCAAATGAAGTTCTTAGCTATGCATATTACTAATCAAAAATGAAGTTTTGATATATTTACGGTAAGAAATGTACTAAATATCTCCATGGAACATGATCTTTACTTAATATCCTTATGATTTTTGGCATAAAAGAAAAATGTATCATTTTGACCCATATAATGTATTTTTGGCTATTGCTACAAATATACCCCAGCGACTTAAGAACTGGTTTTGTGGTCCAAGGTCACATATATGGTTTATAAAATTAATGTGTGGATATTTTTTTCTGTTTTCTTTGTTGTGTCCTACAGTTAGAAGTGAAGACAGGCCAACAAGCCTCATAAACACTCACTCTTTCTCCACTCTCTCCTTTGGGACCAGCCTGACCGGGGATTCCAAATCCAGGACTGCCCTTCAAAAACCCAGAGGACAACACATCAGTATATTCACATCGGCAGCTAATCAATGCATACAATGACATTTACTTTCCCATCCAAAACAGCAAACAGACACCTACCTTTTCACCTTTATCACCTTGATCTCCTTTGATTCCTTGTGGTCCCGGTGGCCCAACTTGTCCAACATCCCCTTTACACACAGTCCAGAGGGGAAAAAGATAACCAAGCTTAAATATCTTTGCTTATAACCATTAGAAATAATACATAACCTACCAACAACCAAAATGGCAGGTGTGCTCATGCTCAGTATGGTTTATTTAGAAGCATCACTTAAAAACTTTAATCATAGATTTGACCCCTGGAGTGTTTTGGGACTTGCAAATAAACATTGCAATCTATTATAATACATAAGTATTTTTTTCCTTTGTGTGTTCATTGACAAGCAGACCTGGGGGAGCTCTTAGTTTCATATCTGTGCTCAATGCAGTAATTAACCATGTTTAAGTTGTCCAAGAGCTGGATGCACTGCTTGTTTTCATCCATGCAGTTGAGGAAGCCCAAGGGGAAATAACTGTCAGATGTCATTCATGAAACCCAAGGGTGACCTAGCTTTGGTGCAGACAGTTGTTCACATATTAAGACATTTTTTACATTTTGAAACCGATTCTTGATTATCTTACCCTGGCACCCTTTTTTCCCGAAGGACCGGTATCTGTGAAATGTGAGAGGAAATATTAGCAATAGTCTATTCTTAGCTAAAACGTGTTAGATGAGACACTGAGGCATTCTGGGACATCAGTTTTACCCCTTTAGCTGGGTCACCGGGAGGGCCGCGCTGCCCCTGTGAATCAAACACAGACATACAAATCCCACATTGTTTATTTGTAGACTGTTGTAAGCGCTGATGTGATAACTGCATAAAATGTATGTGCATTAATTGACTACACATAATTGACGCTCAATGTGAGATCAAATAATAACAGGGACAATTAAATACCAGGTTTTGAAACATTGGCTGACTGCATTGCTGTATGCTTGAGTATACACAATTATTAGTAATCGGGTGTCGTTAAAAAAAGGTAAACTTGTTATTTAAAAAGGGGAATGCACAAAATTTGGGCAGTGTAGTTAATTAGAAGTACTAGATTTGGTTAAATGAAGAAAATTGTTTAGATTCACCTCGTCACCCTTTCGTCCAGCAGCTCCAGAGAAGCCCTAAAGTTTAAAAAGAGAAAGTAAACTTTAACTCTAATCATTGCAAGAATTATGAAATTAGTATTCAGCAAATATGAATGACCTCAGGTGCTTTGAGAGATGTTAGATGTCTAGTGTGGGCTCTCTGAGAGCATCTTTAGAACTGCAGTAGAGCTCTAAACCAAACGTTTTATCATGCCATAGTGTTTCTAAAGGGAACCGAGGGATAATGAGGAGTCGAATCGTTGGAGAGTGTCCTTGATCTCCTCTCTGAAGCCTCGGATTTAATAATGATTGTAGAAGTTTCATTTGAAACTAACTGAAAATCTGATTTGCCAGAGATGGACACACAGTGGCAAGGTTGCATGTGAAAGACATAATAATAATATAGTATTTCTTAATGTTTTGTGTGTGTAATTCTCTTGCCGTCTCATTATTAGGTGGAAACTCCATTCAGATGTTTCTTTTTTTTATTAGGTCGATAATGGATCCGTACTTTGAAATGTATTTTGGAGTCCATCACTGGACCGGAGAGCAGAGAGGAGGCGTTTTTTCCTTTTTCTTAATCGACTCTTTTAATTTCCCCCGAGATCTACAGCTCATCCTTGCTCTTAAAAGAGCTTCGACAGCACCATACAGAGTGGAAAAGTTTGAAGAGCGAACAAACGAATAAGAATTTGACAACAAAGAATTTGTGCAGTGCAGTGATTTAAATCCATTAACTGGTTCGTCACACATCTGACCTTTTCCCGCAGTTGCTTTTTCTATTTTTCAGGGAAGTGAACAGGTAAAAGTTATGGACTTACTGCAACTCCTGGAGGCCCGATAGGTCCAATTACCCCATGCTCACCCTGTCAAAAAAAGCAAGTTGTTGATTAGGCTAACTGCGGGATTTATTATTTGAAGTTTATGTAACGGAAAACAAATATCAGGTGTCAAATAATACCTACATGCAAAAAATTTTTGTACAATCAGATAACCATAATTGTAAAATAAACTTGAGAGGGTGGTCAGGTCTTGAATCATCCCGAACATGTTTATTTTTATGACTAGCTAACTGACTATACATTATCCAACTTATAACATGACAGTTTACAAAATATACAAATCAATGGACATGAAATATTGATTTGAGTCAAGATTATATTATTACGTGAGAGGATAGAACCAGGTATGTCATAAAACAAAAGTATCTGACCACAGAATGACAGAATCAAGTATTCCAGACAGCATATTTTAATTAACAAGAAGCTGATGTTGAAGTTTAGTGCATTGGAATATTCCATATTTCAAAGAGGAAACAGGGTTCTGATCACAATACTAGTAAACTGAACTGATATGACATTTATGAACATGTTGAAAAGTCAAGTAGGATGTATTATGGATACGGTTATTAAATACAGAGCAGAAGCAGCACTAGACAAAAGCACTGACTTGATTTGATTGATTTTTTTATTTTAGAGAAAGAGCAAATTGGTTAAATAAAACAGAGCAGTAAGAAAGCCATGTGCCTGACTAAATTGTGTAAAAATCATACCTTGTCTCCTTGATCTCCTTTAAGACCCTTTTTCCCCTAAACACAAACAAAAACACATCAACAGTGAAACAACCCTGCCATTATGAAGCACTTAACATGTATTAAACACAACTGCATCTAAGGTTGACATCTGTTAAGATTCATGGCGATTCTCTGTGAAAGACAGGCATAATTTAACAGCACAAATTGACAGACAAAACACTGTGATGCTGAAATGGTTGTGTATAGTTTGACAAACCCGAGGGCCTGTGATTCCCTGGACTCCTTGGATTCCTACTTCACCCTTTGGATGAATATGGAAACTACAAATTACACATTGCACAAGACAATTGTCTTTTACTCTGCTCCATTGATTCTAAATGCAACACGCTTACCTTTGGGCCTTGTAGTCCTGTATTACCCTGAAAAATTGATTAGCACTGACTTAATAATTACCCTTAAGATTTTTCACGGTGGAACATGCATACGTTTAATGAAATACTAATATGACTGTGCTTTGAGTTCATCAGAAACACATACCTTTTCTCCTTTTGGCCCAAGTGGACCTTGAACACCCTGAATTCCGACACCTTCTTCTCCCTTTATGATGAACACAAAAGAAATTCAATCAGACAACCAAGCTGCACTAATTTTAGCTTCATGCAGTCATGACAGTGCGGAAGGGCAATTTGTTTTACAGCTCTCCCAACAATGAGACTTCCAAAAAAAAGATAGCAGGCAGATGAGCAGAGAGATTTCATTTATGCATTTTAACTGTCTTGGGCAAGCTGTAGGAAGTTCTTACTTAAAATAGCTTTTATACCACTGCTAAAAGTAAAAAATGGCATATGAAAGTCTTTTAGATATTCTCAAACCTTCTCCCCCTTCTGCCCAGGCAGTCCTGGAATCCCATCCACTCCCACTGGTCCTGCTAAACCTGGAAGACCCTGGGAAAACACATCCTCAAGATTCAATTACTTATTTCATGTCATACCATTTAAAACACAACCTACTAAATGGCTTACATTCTAGAAAATTGGCAAAAATTACTAGTAAACTTTCAAAAAATAATTGCATATAAAACAGGACATTTTAAAATAGTATTTTCTACACAAATAATCTTTATTTTATTTATCTACAACTAAGAAAAATATTTTTGACGTATACTTATAGCTGTTTCTACATATTAATCTGGGAGAGTAAAGTATTTGTATTTTTAGTACAAAATAAAAAATAATAAAACACAGAGTAGCTTTAAAAGAGTAAGTCTTAAAGCATGCACACTAACATTACTTCCATGCTCCCCCTTTTCTCCTTTCGGACCCGGTTTTCCACGTGGACCCTGAAGAATGTGAGAAGCATCATAATCATACATTTGTGACTTGTATACTTTATACAAAATATAAAATGGTCAATTGTTCATTGAGCAGTAGATGACTTACTTTAGGACCAGATTCTCCAGTCTCACCCTAATAGGAAGAAAAATACCATAAAATACTGCAAATACCACACATGTTGCATGTGAGTACTTGTGTTGTAACTTTACACTGTGCATTGAAGCTACATCGTATATACATGCAGTAAAACCTTAACAACTAACATGAGATGATTTTTAAATTTAGACCCATGTGCACACTCTAACAGTAATAATACTATTAATACTAACCTTAACAGAGAGTCCATGAGAGCCGGAGGCCCAGGCACACCAGAGAGTCCTGAGGACCTGATACCCCTGGGACCCCTGGAGCACCTGGAGGGCCCTTTAAATCAAGGGAAAAAGTTATAATTTTTGTAAATTAGTTGCATATTACACAATGTAAACAATTCAAAACAGCTGTTTAGTAAGATACAATCACTTACAGAGGATCCAGGTTCTCCTTTACGTCCTGGAAGAACCTCCATACCTCCCATAACATAACCCGGTTCACCCTACATGAAAAATAAATACAATTCAAATAAAAACACTATACAACATATCAAATGCTTGTCAGTTACTAAACTTACTCTCTCTCCTCTCTGTCCTTTAGGTCCAGTATTACCAGGAAGCCCCTGAGATTGTGAAGAAGAGATAGGAAGAGATTGGTCTGATAGTCACAATCACACAGAGAAGTATCAAACTGTTTAAAACATGAGACATTTAATAAAAGAGGGTGAACCTTTAAAAGAAAGTGGGGGCAAATACTCTACACTGACTGGTCATAATCATTCCTCATTATTCATCTGTGAATCGCTCAAAGATAATTGCAGATTTCCCAATTCTCCTACTAAGAAATACAAAGAGCTAGGACATGCGTACATGTTTTAAATAAGTATACTAACTACCATTTCAAGAACATACCGATTTAAATATCACCACCTACACAGTTTTTTATATAGCGAGATGTAAAAGAGACACTTACCATGTCACCAGGAATTCCAGGCGCCCCCTGAATCAGATTAAAAGATTGTTTATGCACATTCACAACTGTAATCAACAATAATATTCTCAGTAAGCGACATTTGTTACATATGTATAGACTGAATAGATTTACTGAATTTCGATCTATCCTTTACCCTTTGTCCAGGAGAACTAGGAGGTCCAGTTCTACCCGGTCGTCCTGGTAAACCCGGGATACCATCTGTTCCGGGAAGACCCTGATAAATGCAAAGTGGGAACGATACAGACAATAATTTTTTTTAATTAGTACAATCTTATATAATATACACAAAAACAAAGAAATTGTTTGATATTCCTCAAATATAACAACAGAATATCTTCAGTGCACATATTACACTGAAAGCAAATATAGAGCAATATGAATCCATGCATTCACATTGATACATATCACAAAAATAAATAATGAAACATCATAACAATACTGATCTTGTTAGCAAGACCTGTCACATTTCATTTGTTATTCAAAAGAGTCGCTTTGATATGACAAGTGCTTTCATGTGTCGCCTTCTCAAAGAGATAAAAGCTAAGTACGAATAGCATCCCGTACAGAGACAGATCTCTGATATTAATAATTAGATTTAATCCTTTAATCTACTAAAACAACAATCGGGTCACAAAAACAATCTCATTAATAACAGAACGGCTCGGTTTAAATATTAAACACTCCATGAATTAACATAAACACCAACATGTAATTATGAAGACAGAGGGGGGGTTTAAGTTGTGTTTTGGAACTGCCTGAGTGCTTCAGATGTTGGATGTACTCACCCGTTCACCCTTTTCCCCTTTGACCTTTAAAGAGAATGAATCATAATGCCCCGGGCCTTGATTGAATCGCTATATCACCAGAAACACAGAAATACTCTTAAAATAATATTGCAAGAAAGACACTAGATTTGAACACTTTCTTTAGAGATTATGTGTGCAAAACTAGTGTTAACTAAAACTAAGATTATTAAAAACATTCTTGTTCATTGAAGTACATGACATAAAATGACCTATACCGCAAATATTAGATGAACAATTATAAACTAGATGAAAATGAGAAATGTTGACAACAAAGTGAAATGAGTTTGAGCACTAAAACTACTAACTGAAACAAAAATAAAACTGAAATACAAATAAATTAAAACTATTTAGAAATATTAAAAACTAACAACAATGACAAAAGCACATAAAATGACTAAAAATGAAACGTCACGTCGGAGGACCGACGAATTGGGATCTCGCTTAGAGACCTATCCATTTCGAGTGTAAACTAAGCGAGCCAATGCACATTGGCAAGCAATTATTGCATCCAGCTGCCGCTGATCACAGCGTGAGTATAAGTAGGCAGCAGGTGCAGCGCATATTCAGGTTTTCGCTGAGGAGCCGAGTCGGGGCCCGGCCGCTCAGCGGTGGTACAGGAGCCGTGGCGGCGGGCGTCATGTCAGAGGACCGGCAATTGGGATCCCTACCAAAAGGCCACGGATACTGCCCCTTCCAGTGTCCCGTGGAGGCCTCCAGTGCCGTTATTTTTGGCGCAGGTTAGCCCCATAGGAAGATCCGTTACTGTTGCTATGGCACTACCCACTCAGTAGGACTGGATAATACTGGGAAAACGCACTGCTCAGCTCAGAACAGGAACGCTATGGAAGCCCTTACCTTCCCGAGGGAGGTTCAGAAGCAGTTAGACATATGGACAATAGTCAGATGCATATGGAAGATTGAGGTGATTGTAACCTCTTGGAAGTAAGTCTCTACATATGGATCCCAGCCCTCTACCGGTTCTCAGGGATTCATCGACCCAGCTGCCGAGGGATGGAGGAGCTCGACAGGGTCTACAGTTGACTCTCTGAGCAGTTTTAGCGGTGAGAACACAGGAGGAAACCGGTTCCACACGAAGGCTATAGAATCTAGCGAATGTGTTAGGGGTCGCCCAGCCCGCAGCCCTACAAATATCTGTCAGCGAGGCATCACGAACCAGCGCCCATCAACCTGAACGGGCAAGGCATACCCTGTGCCTGATAAGCCAGGGTGATGGCATCCACTATCCTCTGCCATCCTCTGCTTGGAGACGGCATTACCTTTCTGCCGGCCTCCGTGACAGACAAAGAGCTGGTCTGAGGTCCTGAAGCTTTGCGTCCTGTCAACGTAGTATCTCAATGCTCGGACGGGACAAAGCAAAGCCAGGGCTGGGTCTGCCTCCTCCGGGGGCAGCGCTTGCAGGCTCACCACCTGGTCTCTGAATGGAGTAGTGGGAACACTTGGGCACATAGCCGGGCCGGGGCCTCAGGATTATCTGGGAATCCGCCGGTCCAAACTGTAGGCACGAATCGTCGACCAAAAATGCGTGTAGGTCCCCAACCCTCTTAATGGAGGCCAGTGCAAGCAGGAGCAGAGTTTTCATTGAGAGAAACTTGGGCTCGACTGTCTGCCCCTGTTGCAGTGCTCTGAGCACTAAGGACAGGTCCCAAGAGGGTATAGAGGGGGCGTGGAGGATTCAGCCTTCTTGCCCCCTAAGGAACCTGACGACCCAGTCATGCTTCCCACCGACTTCCCTTCCACAGGGTCGTGGTTGGCAGCAATCACAGCCACGTAGACCTTGAGGGTGGAGGGAGACAGCCTTCGCTCCAACCCTTGCTGCAAGAAGGACAGCACGACTCTGATCGGGCATCTCCGGGGGTCTTCTCTGTGAGAAGAGCACCATTCAACGAACAGGTTCCACTTCAAGGCGTAAGCATGTCTTGTAGACGGTGCTCTCGCTGAAGTGATGGTGTCGACTACCTCTTGGGGTAGGTCACCTAGAACCTCCGCGACCCGTCCAGGGACCAGACATGAAGTTTCCAGAGGTCTGGACGCGGGTGCCATAAGGTGCCCCGTCTCTGAGTCAGTAGATCCTTCCTTAGAGGAATCTGCCAGGGAGGGGCTGTCACGAGCAGGATCTGCTCCTCTTCCTCCCTGACCTTGCACAGTGTCTGTGCGAGAAGGCTCACTGGGGGAAATGCATACTTGCGAAGGCCCCGTGGCCAGCTGTGTGCCAGTGCGTCCGTGCCGAGTGTTCCTTCGGTCAGGGAGTAAAACAACTGGCAGTGTGACGTCTCTAGGGACGCGAACAGGTCTACCTTTTCGGAGAGTCCGAAACGTCGCCAAATCAGCTGGACCGTCTGCCCCAGGAGCCTCTGAAACTGTTTCAGTGGTGCCGCCGTCCTGTTCTTGAATGTATTCAAGCAGTTCAACACCGACTGAGCGCGTTACTGCATGAGGCGCGCTGTCTGACTGACCGAGTCCAACTCCATACCGAGAAAAGAGATCCTCTGCATCGGGGAGAGTTTGCGCTTTTACCATTTGACCTGAAGGCCCAACTGGCTGAGGTGCAAGAGCACCAAGTCCCTGTGTTCGCATAACTGGTCCCGAGACTGAGCTAGTATAAGCCAGTCGTCGAGGTAGTTGAGAATGCGCACGCCCTGTTCAGGGGAACAAGGGCTGCCTCCGCTACTTTCGTGAAGACACGGGGCGACAGGGACAGCCCGAAGGGCAGGACTTTGTACTGATATGCCCGTCCTTCGAACGCAAACAGCAGGAATGGCCTGTGGCGCGGAAGGATCGACACGTGGAAGTACGCGTCCTTCAGGTCGATCGCTGCAAACCAATCTTGGGGACGGACGCACCCAAAAATGCGTTTCGGTGTGAGCATTTTGAACGGGAGCCTGTGAAGGGCCCGGTTCAAGACGCGCAGATCCAAGATTGGTCTTAACCCACCACTTTTCTTGGGTACAATGAAGTGCCTCGGTCTCACTGCCGAGGGCGGCCCCTGCCGACGCCCTCTCCCGCAGCAGACGCAGCAGCCTCCAGCAAAGAGCAGTTTCCTCTATCTCTGGGTCCCCACAGGGACGGGAGTTGTGAACGTGTCAATCTTGAGTCACACTCACCCTCTCTCTCGCCAGTGAGCAGCTGTGGGCGGTTCGAGAGGGCGATCAATCGCACTACCACGCACCCTCTGCCGGAACGCAGGCGCGCCTCACGCCGACCCCGCTCGGACCGGCAACGACGCCCGAGCCGGGTCCTGCATTCCTCCCTGCCCCACCGTGGGTACGCCGGTGGGTTCGTTGGTGCCACTAGTACTGTTCTTGGGGCCTGGCTAGCGCTTCCCAACCCGTCTCAGTCTGCTTCTGTGCAGCGGAGAACTGCTGGGGCAAGAGGCCGGTCTGGCCTCCTTCATGTCGGCCAGACACAGCCAGAGGTGGCATTCCTGGACCACCATGGTGGACATCGCACGGCCCAGAGACCGCGCCGTAAACTTCGTCGCTCGTCGCAGTGAAAGGTGCCATCAACGTTCCAGTGAGCTCATCATGCACTTCCGGGAAGAAAGGCACCAGGGTGGGGCCCTGAGAACAAGCGCGGGGCACCCCGAGAAACCAATCGTCCAGCCTTGAGGGTTCAGGACACGGTGGAGGCCTCCACTCGAGCCCAACACTCTCAGCGGCCCGGGCAAGCATAGCCACCATTTCCGAATCCGGCACCGCTGACCGCCCAGAGGGTGGCAACTGTACTGAACCATCATCTCCGGATTGGTCTGACTCACCCTCCGATGCAGCGATCGACATTCGATTGCCAGGGGGAGCGCCAAAGGATACAAGCGGTACCCCCCCCTCCATGGCAGGGGCTGGCCTGTTCCCTTGGCAGCTCCATTGGTAGCGAAGTGCTGGTGGCAGGAGGAGCCCTCAATCTTTTTGGGGGGGAATTCCCCACTGTCACCGTGAGACCAGCCCAGCTACTGCCCGAAATAGCGCCCCCTGGCGGCCACCAGGGGGAACCCTAGATCTCGGCAGAGGCACAGGTACCCCGCCTCTTTGCAGGAAGCGGAGCCTGGTCCGCAGCCCTGCGACGGTCATCCCCCCGCAATGGGAGCATGACTCGTCCACAAAAGCCGCCTCAGCGTGCTCAATGCCCAGACACGAGGCAGCGATCGTGACCATCACCCGGCGCCAGGTAACGACGCATCCAGAAGCGCACAGGCGGAAGGGCATCTTTAAAAGATGCGTCTTTAAAGACGTTCCACCCGTGAAGCTCTTTCAGAGAAGGTTTTGCTCTTTTAGCGTGCTGAAGCGCACAGGGAGATGGCCGCAGCAACACAACAGGGGTAGTGCAGCCTGATGTGTGCAACCCACTCGACAACGGAGACCACCACCGCTGAAGTGCCGTACACCAACACCAGAGACTTGAAGGCACTCCTTTAGGATAGGTCAGGAACAAACGATAAGCACCGCTCGGCTCCAAAGCGAAAGCTGAATATGTGCTGCACCTGCTGCCTACTTATACTCACGCTGTGATCAGCGGCAGCTGGATGCAATAATCGCATGCCAATGTGCATTGGCTCGTTTAGTTTACACTCAGTGATAGGTCTCTCTCAGCGAGATCTTCAACCCGCCGGTCCTCCGGCTACGACGCCGAGAGTGACCGACTGATAGGAACTAAATTAAAATGTGAACTGAAAATATACAAATAAAAGCTAATCAAAACATGAATAAAAACTCTAAAAGTAGATAAATAATACTAAAATAACACTGTGCGAAACAAAATGAATAGAAATTAAACCAAAAAACGAATAAAAATGGAAAACATATTTAAAATTCCAATTAAAAATATTAATAAAACTATAAAAATATACAATTAACAGTGTGCAAAATGTGCAGTTATGATGTTAGGGTGTTCTGGCTTGTTGGTAGGGCACTCCTTCAATTTAAGTCTATAAGACTTTTTAGCCCAACTGTCTGTCATGCTAATATTGTTAACCCCTACCCCTAATTAATACTAGTAATAATAATACCGACGTGACCTTGGTAAATATCCCTAACAAGAGAGAAAGCCTGTCTTTCTGTTCAAACAGAATGAAGTGAGCCACTGAGATTAGTGAGAAGGCAATATAGAAATGAAGAAATAGCTGCTGTCTAACATACCAGGCCACCATGACCAAATCCATCGCCCTGCAGTGGAGAAATTAGATATAATTATATCATCAGTTATACTAATTTGATCGATACCACACATAACAAAATAGCCACTTACCTTCTCTCCTTTCTGACCCTGTGAACAACAACAAACCGTGAATGAGGATTCATATAAGACATATTGTGACAGCTGTAGTGAGGATGTAGAGGAAGCGTTTACCTTGCAGTTAAGAGGACAGGGCCCTTCTGGTTTACTCAGAGCTTCTGTAGGTGTGTCCAGTTGAGCAGACTAGGACAAAGACAAATACAAATCTGAATTATGCAGCATGTATTGTGAAAAAATACTCCTAAATCTTCTCAGATCTGCATGGCCCACCTCATCGTGTTGTTTGAACTCTGATTGCAAGGCCTCGCTACAGAGGCTGCTGATAAGCTCTCTCTCGATGGTCGGAAGATCGTCGAAATCACTGGCGAAGAAGATGTTCTTGTAAGTGGTGGGAGAGGCGATGGTGCTCAGCTCCTCAATATCTGCGTGAGCGATGCCGATGGCCAACACACTGACACCTAATACACATTAAAAAAGCATACATTCGGCCTTATACTAAGGTGTTACTAAATTATGATGAAGTAAATAAACACATGAAGCCTCTCAGCATTTTAGGGTCAGTACATTTTGTATTTTTTGAGAGAAAATTGAAATTAATATTTTTATCCAGGAAGGACACATCAAAAGTGATATTAAAAATCTACTTTAAATAAATGTGATTTTTTTCTCTGAATTCTGAGGTAAAAAAAATATTACAATTGTGGGAAGAAAATTTTAAAATATAAACTTTGAATTACCTTTCTCATTAAATTTTTCATCCCATGGTGGAAAAAAAGCTTCCAAAGTTAACAGTTATTTTAAATTATAATAATATTTTTAGTGCTGTCAAACGATTAATCACGATTAATGGCATACAAAATAAAAAAAATTGTTTACATATTATACGTGTGTATATTTATTATGTATATATAAATATAAACACATGCATGTAAATATTTAAGAAAAATATGTTATATTTATATATTAAATATACTTATGTATAATATAACATATTCTAATATGAATATATACATGTATAAACGTAAATATTTTCAAAATATATACTGTATGTGTGTGTATTTATATATACATAATAAATATACAGTACACATGTATAATGTAAACAAAAACCTTTAATTTGGATGCGATTAATTGCGATTAATCGTTGACAGCACTAAAACTTTTTCCAAAATTAAAATTTTGCTGTATTTTTGAAGAGCCTTTTTTCAAAAACGTTAAACAAATCTTACTGACCCCACACTTTTGAAAAGCATTGTATATTTAGTTGTGTTCGAATATAATATCAATTTGATTATTGATATTACTCACCCAGAGCATGTGCTATCCTGGATGGTGGCTCTACGTCATCCTGTGCTCTCCCATCTGTCAGTAACACTAACACGTGAGGGACTTCCTGTCTCATACCCAAAGACTCCTGAAACATCTCCCTAAGGACATAGCTGATCCCACGACCTACACACATGTTTACAATCATCACATTTTAAATGAGACATCACCCTAATATTTAGCATTAACAATTTTTAATCCTTGAATGTATTTGTGCACCTGTCTTTGTGTTCCCCCCTCCGTAGCGGACTTCACGGAGTGCTCTCAAAACAGAGTTACGGTCTTTGTGCGTGTTAAAGTTGAACTCGATCCTGGGCTGATCACTGTAGTGAACTACTGCGATCTAAGGCAAGTTAATGAGATGGTTTAGTCCACACGTACAGCACATTAGATGTTTGTGCTCATTATGAGACTATAGATTTAGTGACTAAGACAAAGAATCGTCCCAAATGAGGTTGGAAGGCCTTTAATTTAGTATAGCGCATTAGCATGTCCTACCTTTGTTCCTTTAGGTCCAATAGAGGGGAAGTAAGTGACGATTCTAAACAGGAAATCCTTCAGCTTGCCAAAGTTATTAGTTCCTATGCTCCAGGATTCATCGACCAGAAACACAATATCTGCCTTCACTCTGCCACACACTAACAGAAAGATGCACACGATTCATTCACATTTTATAGGCTTACATTGTGTAGACAGTGCAGTAACATTTCTCTACTCCTTAAAGGCATAAATCATATCATGGGAAATCAATTATTAACAGTTTAATTTTGTGGTATATTCCAGCACAGATGTAATGCCAGCCTCAGCCGGTTTTATTCGAAGGGTAACTGAGAAGGTGGGAAAAGAGAATGGAAACTAAACAATGAATGTTTCCAGTGCATAACACCTTAAATTTACATTTTAAATGGATATCAGGGAAAATATCTAAAATGTCAAAACATGACTTTAGCAGAAGCTTTAATATTTTAAGCTCAAAAGTAAAAAAAGAAAAGATTAAGACCCAGTTTAATCGGAATGACCTGGTCCAGGTGGAGGTGTCTCGACAGACAGGGTGGTTTGGTCATTTAATGTGGTAATTCTGGTCAGTGCTGAAGTCGTTTGGCCAGTGGTGATCTGAGGCCTCACAGCGAGTCTCTGAGTGGTAGTGGGTGCGCTGGGGGCTTTGACCAATGGGGTGCGAGCGTTTCTGGTTGTGGTGTGGAGGGGCAGGTCATTGATTTTGGTATTAGCAGAGACAGGAGCTGGCGTGGGGCTCTGGACAGGAATGAGACGAGGAGCATCCACTGTAAGACAATCACAAAAAGTCCTGAGCTCAAACAAACCAGTTTTGCTTTTACTATACACCACTGTTCAAAGGTTTGGATTCTCATATGGCCACCAAGGCTGCATTTATTCATCCAAACCACAGTATAAACTAATATTGTGAAATACGTTGATATGTTAATATATATGAAAAAAAGTGTCATTTATTTTTGTGATAGCAAAGCTGAATTTTCAGCAGCTATTACTCTTGTCTTCAGTGTCACATAATCCTTCATAAATCATTCTAATATGTGGATCTGCTGCTCAGGAAACATTTCTTATTAATATCAATGTTTGAAAATATTTGTGCTCCTTGATATTTTTTTATGGAAACTGTGATTCTTTGGTGAACAGAAAGATACAGAGATCAGCATTTATTTGAAATCGAAATCATTTGTAACTGTATAAATATTTTACTATCAATTTTGATCAATTTAATGTGTCCTTGCTTAATAAAATTATATATATTTTTTTAAAAGCACACACACTGCTGACCCCAAACATTTAAACAGAAGTGTGTTTTAAAAATGCATAACCAGCATTTCAGAACATAATTTACACCAGTTGTGTCTAATACATCAATCATGCTTTACAATATAAGTGCACCATTATAAATAAATAATAGCAACATTTTAAAAACTATACTTCTAATGATATTTGCAGAGATAAGGCCTTACAGATCCTTTTAGTGATGGTTGTGACCGGACCCTCCACTTCCCCATAAAGTGGTCTGATGGAAAATATATAAGTTCTGCCATACAGGAGATCTCGGATCTTATAGGAGGTGAAGCCAGAGCTCAGCAGATCAGAGGAGATGTCCACCTCTATACAGAACATAGATAGACAATTGTATTAGGACAAAATAATATCAGCATGAATGTGACAAAAACTGGAACTGACAAAAATCTGGGAGACTATGTCATCTGCAAAAAAATAAAAATAACTCAAAATTTTACCACAGATTTCAGATGCCATGAACTCTTTTATATCAGTTTAATACACTTCAAGGACACAACGACTTCCAGAATCTGAGTTTTGTGTCTTATGTGTCATAAGCTAAAATAAATGTCCAATTTTGAATTCCTCATAACCTTCATGCTCATGCAAAGCATGGACAATCCTCATTAGAAGACCCTGTTGACGTCATCAAGAAAACATGAATGAATCACAGATCTCTTCATGACCTTATCTATGCTGTCTATTCTCTTTTTTATGTCTTGTATATCAGACAAATCAGCTTTTGTGAGAGGAACTCTTATTACAAGAGCTTATCTGAAATTAGTTTTCCCTGCTATTTATCAACACTCATTAAGAAATAAAAGGTTCTAAACCATCTGAGCACTGCTGGAGCCTGAAGCCAGGTATCAGCTAGGTTGATCTGCTTAATAAAATAACATGTAATTATCTATCATCTTTTAATTAATTCATTTATTTTTGCATATCTCCATTACCATGTATTATATATCATTTATATATATGCTTTATATATTTTTTTTACACATTGAAAGCCATGTGTGTAAATGAAGGTGAAGTCTGTCTGTAAATATTTTTTTTTTATGTTTCTGACCCGATATATGTCTCCAGGACAGCAGGTATCCAGATGCTCCAGTTACGCTGGTCCAGTTCAGTACGGTGCTGTTGTCGGTGGTGTTCAGAGCATTGAATCCAGTCACCTTGGGCAGATCCACTGTAACACAACAGCAACATAATTCAAACACTTATTGCTGTACATATACATGAAAACAAGCAGGTTGAAATATTAAAATCGACTCACATGTGCGGGCGGTCACCATTACTGGGCTTCCCTCTTTGCTTCTGAGCACTGTAGAAACCTGGATCTTGTAAGCAGAGCTGGCAGGCAGATCAGTGATGGTAAAGGACGTGGCAGAAGAAGATACAACCTCACTCTTTTTTTCCCCACCTAAGAGAAAAAACACAGAACAGCAGAGTAAAGATAATGGATGGATTGTAATCAAGTGCTATTTGTAATGAGGGCTGCTGGTACCCACCATGGAAAGGGCTCCAAGTGATCTTGTACCCAGTGACCCCTGGTGTTTTCTTCCAGGCCAGTTTGAATGAGCTGGCACCAATGTCCACAACTTTTACCTCCCGAACTGTCTCAATCAGCTTAGAGTCTGTCAAAGAGGCTGCACATGCATAAAGGTACAACAATTAGTGACATCTAGGTTTCATATAAATAATTCAAACATAAGTATTATTGGTTTTATTACTGGTTAAATATACATTGGTGATGTTATTTGGTATTTATCGTTTTTATACAGTGTTTGTTTAAGTGCAATGTAGCCGCTTTCTGCTTTTCACAGTGTTGTTTGTGAAACTGTGAAGATGTGCTGATAACAGTGAAGCTGACAGCAGTGAAACACACACTGAGCTTCAGTAAATATACTGCTTTATACAGCTGTGGTTGCTAAAGATGGGGGCTCAAACACAGGAGCTGTCAATCAATCTCATGATATCCCTCAATCCCACTGGAACAATGGGAGGAACATCCCCGGACCCTGACTGTCTGAAGTGCCTAATTAACTGAGCAGAGTTTTTTTCTTAAGGCTTTGATAAATGACATGTGCCTGTCAGACAGTTGTCATTGCAAGAAGACACAGAGCCAAAAAGAGCGGTCCAACCAGACTAAAAAGAGCCAAGATTGGTTTGTACAGCTTTCCGACAGAGTAACAGGAACAAAATAAAACGCTGTGGAAGATTTAGAACAACACAGACAACAATAAAAGGAGCAGCATACCAGTATGAAGAGGCTGTAACTGTCAAAAGGTGAAACTAGCTAAATTAAAGCAAAAATAAGAGCGTCTTAGAAATAATATAAGTTCCAGATTTCGGGTTTTGGTGTGTTCATTACCACAGAAATAACTCTAACTAGTCCTTTGTTTTCTTAAAAAATTGGTATGGTGATGTACTTACAATGGAAGTGAATGGGATGGAAATGGGAATGTTGTAATTTTATAAAACCATGTCAATTCTTCAGCTCAAACTTGGATATGACTTTACACCAAAAAGGTTAGTGACGTTTTGAACTAAAATCAAGTTATCACACATTGTATATCTCTATACTATGGAAATGGTGAATATTCAAATATTTACAAATTGGCTCCATTGTAAGTGTTTCATTGTAATCCAGATGTTTGCTTTTTTTTAAATAAAAGGACAAGTTGATATTGTTTTTTGTATTAATCAACACTGTGTCACACAAGTTGAGCTAAACTTGTTATGAACTCGAATCTTCTTTTAAATGAATGTTTGGGTGTCTTGAGACAGAAGGACACAGTAAACACATCCAGAAACAATACAAAGAAGGTTAAATCAAATACTGTGGGTATTTTTTTTTTTTGTGAATCTGTGAATAAGTTCTTCAAAGTAGTGAACAGTACCTGTTTGCTGTGAGAGAGTGATTTCTGGTCCCTCTGTGTTGCTGTAGAGAGCGTGAATGCTGACAGAATAAAGGGTTTGTGGCTGAAGACCAGTGATGCTGTGCTGTAAAATGCTGCGGTCAAGATACCGACTCTGAGGACTCACAAATTCTGGAAGAAGAACATCAACATCGTAAAACCTTTTGGAATATATCATAGTTTAATGGGCGTTATTAAAATAAATTAGACAGATTTATTTCAAATTAGTATAGGGTTACAAAAAGTACGCCAAATTTTACCTGAACCCCAGGTGAGTTTGTACTCAGTGGCCCCTACAATAGGACTCCATTCCACATCGATGGACGAACTGGTGTATGATGTCACTTTAAAATTTGAGACATATCCGAGAGGTGCTAGGGAGCAGAACTTATGACATGAGACTCTAACAACAAGCGCAAATATATAAATAATCACTGTCAGAATGTGTTTATCGAGGAAACATGACAAGGTGTCGGGTCACTCACAGGTCCTGAATGTAGCGGTGATGCCCGGACCAACCACAGAACCAAAGAGAACGTAAAGGGAAAGCACATACTCTGTGTCATGGACCAGATTCTTCAGAACATACTCAGTAGTGCTGCCATTCAGAGCCAGCTGCCTGGGTCGATCTCTCCCTATGAACTCTTCACAGACATAAATACACACAAGTAAGAATTTATAAATGGCTAAAAAAGTATATATCATCCTATATATATATATACAATTATTATTTAATATATTAACTTTATTATATACTGTATATATATATATATATATATATATATATATATATATACACACACACACACATTTATATATATAAATATATCTTACTTTCATGTTTCAAGACTTTCCAAAAAAACTTGACATCTAACTTCTAATTTAGTCTCTCTAGCCCTCTGTTTCTTTCCCCTTTCTCCTTAAACTCATCCTTAGACTCATCTATATGTATGTGTCAGAGCGTGTGGTATGAGTCACAGAGCTCTCCTTCATCAGAATGTTCTTTTAAAGCAGATGCCCGCAGCCCATCACAGTTACAGAAAGTAGTCACTTTCAAAGGCTCTTCTTTTTGAGGTGCTCTGAAGTGCCATCAATTAATTTCTCTCACCCAGAGCCCCAAACTTACACACACACAAATTATCTTAAACACACAGATAAAGTTGACGGCATGAGTCATAAGGCGGCACAGCGACACCTCATGTTGTCACCAACCTGTCGCTTTCATGAAAAAGAGACTATAAATCAGAGAGAGAGGGGAAATGAAAAGAGAAACAGACTACAAAGTGAAACTGGAAACTGGAGAACAGCCAAATGCAGGACAAGGAGATGGAAAAAAGGGGCTTATATAGGTACCTGCAGTAGGGCCCCAGGCCAATCTGTAGCCTGTGGCTCCAGGTACAGCGTTCCACGAGGTAACAGCGCTGCTAGTGCTCACCGCAGACGCTCTCAGGGTCTGTACTGCACTGCTTTCCACTGAGACAAAGAGAGAGAGCATCAGCATCTTCATACGTGGTGTGATTTATTAGCAGTATTGTAGCTTTCACAATCAGTCTGCACTATTTTCAATGTCTAGCTGTTTATAAGACACTGTGTTGAGTTAAATAACATATATTGAAACCCTGGTTCCATTGTGTTGGCTCATCCAGCTGTTTTGGAAAGCAAGCATGAGTCCTGGGTAAATGGCCCCTTTCAGTTGACGTGTAGCACTCACATGTCTTAGCTTTGGCAGAGGTAACAGGCCCTTCAATGTCCACAAAGATGGGGTTGATGGTGATGGTGTACTCTGTGCCAGCATGCAGGCCCTGCACCATGTAGAAATTAAAGTTGTCTCCCAGGTTTACGTTTTCTATGTGTCCCTCTGCGGAAATAGGGAAGTAGACATGTGCATGTGCATTTATGTTTTTAAATAGGCCATATTTAATATTAAAGCAGCTCAGCGCTTGTTACCTAGTGATGACCAGGTGAGTCTGTATCCTGTGGCACCTCTGACAGACGACCAGCGGGCCTGAACGGTGTCTGTTGTGGCGTTCTGCACCAGCAGTTTCTCGACTGGGACCAGTTTCACTGCAACACAGAGAGGGATAAGTACAGCGTTTTTAATAGGACGATAATGCATTATAAAAAATATTACTGTTTTACTAAAGTTGAACAAAAATAAATAAATGCATACATAAAACACAAGAGGACGTTTTATATTCTATGTTAAAGGTTTCTTTATGAAGATATGTGTTACACTGCCATCTAGTGGTTAAATCAGTAATACACAATATTTACAAGCCAAACTATTTAATACAAAATTAAATTATTATTATTATTATTATTATTAACAATAATTATTTTAATAAATTGTAATATTATTACAATAATAAACAATAATATTATTAATATACTATTTAAAATAATAATAATAATAATATAGCCTGTATTTCTTGTACTTTTATGCATATTTGTGTCTTTTTTATTTTGTTTATGCTCTGGATATTTGATTTTGTTTTTATGTATACTTCATTTATATTTTATTTAGTTTATTTGTGTACAGTGGGGCAAAAAAGTATTTAGTCAGCCACCAATTGTGAAAGTTCTCCCACTTAAAAGATACAAAATCCCAGAACCACACGTGGGGACCTAGTGAATGACCTGCAGAGAGCTGGGACCAAAGTAACAAAGGCTACCATCAGTAACACACTGCGCCAGGACTCAAATCCTGCAGTGCCAGGCGTGTCCCCCTGCTTAAGCCAGTACATGTCCAGGCCGTCTGAAGTTTGCTAGAGAGCATTTGGATGATCCAGAAGAGGATTGGAATATGGTCAGATGAAACCAAAATATAACTTTTGGTAAAAACTCAACTTGTCGTGTTTGGAGGAGAAAAGAATGCTGAGTTGCATCCAAAGAACACCATACCTACTGTGAAGCATGGGGGTGGAAACATCATGCTTTGGGGCTGTTTTTCTGCAAAGGGACCAGGACGACTGATCTGTGTAAAGGAAAGAATGAATGGGGCCATGTATCGTGAGATTTTGAGTGAAAACCTCCTTCCATCAGCAAGGGCATTGAAGATGAAACGTTGCTGGGTCTTTCAACATGACAATGATCCCAAACACACCGCCCGAACAGCGAAGGGTGGCTTCGTGAAAGCATTTCAAGGCCTAGCCAGTCTCCAGATCTCAACCCCATAGAACATCTTTGGAGGGAGTTGAAAGTCCGTGTTGCCCAGCGACAGCCCCAAAACATCACTGCTCTAGAGGAGATCTGCATGGAGGAATGGGCCAAAATACCAGCAACAGTGTGTGAAAACCTTGTGAAGACTTACAGAAAACGTTTGACCTCTGTCATTGCCAACAAAGGGTATATAACAAAGTATTGAGATGAAATTTTGTTATTGACCAAATACTTATTTTCCACCATAATTTGCAAATAAATTCTTTAAAAGTCCTACAATGTGATTTTCTGCATTTATTTTTCTTATTTTGTCTCTCATAGTTGAGGTATACCTATGATGAAAATTACAGGCCTCTCTCATCTTTTTAAGTGGGAGAACATGCACAATTGGTGGCTGACTAAATACTTTTTTGCCCCACTGTATGTCTATTTACTCGAGCTCAGTTGCACTTAAAATCTATTTTATTAAATATTTTTTACATATGAATGTTGAATGTGTTACACTTCAAGCACATTTATGCTTAATATTAAAATTGCAATTTTATGTGCTTTCTCTTAACTTGTCAAATTGCTATTTAATTGACAGTTTTTATGATGGGGCCCATTTTCATGATCTTGCCGAAGGCTCCACAACCCTACGGGATAGCACTGTGTATATTTATAATCATAATATGTGTGTAAAATATGCTGTTTTGTCTATAAAGTTTTGTAAACAATATCATGCGTGTATATGAAAGTGACGTGATATACATCCAAGTATGGTGACCCATACTCGGAATTCGTGCTCTGCATTCACCCATCCAAGTGCACACACACACAGTAGTGAACACACACACACACACACACACACACACACACACACACACACACACACACACACACACACACACACACACACACACACACACACACAGTGAACACACACCTGGAGCAGTGGGCAGCCATTTATGCTGCAGTGCCGGGGAGCGGTTGGGGGTTCGGTGCCTTGCTCAAGGGCACCTCAGTCGTGGTATTGAAGGTGGAGAGAGAGATGTACATTCACTCCCCCCACCGACAATCCCTGCCGGACCTTTCGATTACGAGTCCGACTCTCTACCATTAGGCCATGACTTCATATAAAGTGGGCATGAAATAGCTAGTCTAAATAGAAAGAGCTTTTTTTCGGCCATGCACCATTGTATAAACCTTATTAGACTGCCAAATTTAAGTTCCCAATACAATGATGGTACAGAGGTATGGTGATTATTCAGTGCTATGGTACAGTGCATAAAGTTTCTGATGGCATCATTGTGGTACTGTAGAATTTGTACATAAGGTATCAAAGGGGGACATCCTGCAGCCCTGTGACACCGAGTATCCCAGCTTCGTCTATGAGCCATCAATCAAAGAAACCAATGAAACTATACTATAAAAGGAACGAAACAGAAGACGGCCTTACAAGTTTTCCCGGTGACAGATACAGTCTCACTGGGGCCCTCTGGGTAGATGGCGTAGATATCGACTGTGTACTCCTTGTCCTCTTCTAAAGTGTCAATCACGTGAGAGGAGGTGTCACCTGACAGTATCTGATCATAAATGAGGCCGGGTCTGTCCGCTGAGAACAAATGAAGAAATTTATTCAAATAACATCTTTAAAATATCTCATGTTCAGTCTCAGAGTGTGTGTTGATTTCTCACTTCTTGGAACATAAATTTTATATTTATCCACTTTTCCAGGCAAAGGTGTCCATCCCAGGCGTATAGAGAACAGTCCTTCTCCAATCACACGGAAGTTCGAAACGGGGGGCACAACAGCTGAAAAGAAAGCATATGCACTCTGGGACACTGCATTTATACAATGGGAAAGTTTGCTTATAAATACATGAAAGGATTTATGTTTTAAGTTCAAAACGCACTGGTTTCTGTGGTAATAGTGGCAGATTCTCCTATGCGTCCGGGATAGATGGCATATAAAGTCAGGGAGTACTCAGTCTTAGGACTCAACCCGGTTACTGGAATACTACTAATATCTCCCTTCAGATCAATCTGAGAGACAGAAAGAAAAGAATATATTCTGAACAAACCACACACGTAAATACACAGTAAACATAGAGGATTAGCTTATTGCCACGTAAAGAAAACTGGTCCATGTGCATCCTTCCATCTGCTGTGCTCTGCTGCATGGGGTGTACATATGCACAGGTGACCGTGTCTCACCTGTCTCTGCTGTGCCGGGAGCAGATGGCCCTTTGGAGACACAGGGATGATGAGCAGCCTGTAGCCGGTAACGTCTCCTGTGGCCTGACTCCAGGTCAGCCGCAGAGAGCTGTAACTCAGCTCGCTCACTTGCAGATCTTTAGGTCCTACTATCTTCTCCACCACTACAGTAGACAGAACAGCACACAGGATAAGACAGAATCGGCTATTCACTGAGCTCTGTTGCTGCTCGATATAATATCAATCAGTCAATATTTCGCACTTTTCTAATGCAAGTCAATTTATCTGTGGAATTTATGGAAATTATTTAAAAATATGTAAAACAGTAGGTCACTATAGGTCACTTAGCCCACAAAATTAATGTTAAATAATTTATGTACACATTTAGGTCATAAATAGAAGCAATAACTCATGTTACTTGTGGTACTGTGCAATTTGATTTAACATCGGTGAATATAAAACAATTAAACAAACAAAAAACTAACCAAATAATGACTAATTGTGTGCATTTTACTGAAATTAAACCCGAGTTACATTATATAATGCATTATATAGGGTTATTAAAGGGTATTATAATTATTCATAATGTGCATTGTAATACTGTCAGTCCTCTGTCGTGTGTGTCATGTGTTCCCGCCTCTTATTTAGTTTGTTTCCTGTCCTCGTTTCTTGTGATTATGAGTTCATTCTTATCCAGCTGTGTTTGTCTCATTATCTATGATTATCCTGTGTATTTATAGTCCTGTCTGTTCAGTTACTGTTGGTCTGGTCTACTCGTTACTCCTCGGTGTTCCTGTCTGTGTCTACCTTGCCTTGTCTTGCCCTGCCTTGTTTGGAGTCATTAAAGACTGTTTATTTGAGTTACATCCTCATCTGTGTGTTCCTCGATCCTCCCTCGTGTGTGCACCATGACAAATACATTATATCTTGTTGTACTGTAAATAATTATAACCAAATTTAAAATGCATAGTGTAACAATGAATTGATAAGTGTTATAATGTATTAACTATGTTACAATTATTCATGAGATTGAACAATGCATTATATGGTGCATTAAATATTGCATTAAAATAACTTTTATAATGCATTATACATAAACATGTTACCTAAAACTATTCACATAAATCTCCCATTTATTTTTATTGCATCTTCTGTAAAGCTTGTCTGGGAGCAAAAGTAACCAAAGGAAATGAGAGTTTAGCGAAGCTGAACTGTAATGACTGGAATAAAAACCTTTGGTTACAATCAATCAATCAAGATTGGTTTCATTTTTCACCAGCAAAACTAATGGTGGTTTTACCAGGTGGCTTTTGTTTAACAGGTCGAGGAGGTTCTGAAGCAGTGAAGCAGATGCGACGAGAGAGTTTGGGCAGAAGGTTCTCCAGGAAGGAGAAATCTGGGCTGAGCAGTAGATGTTCCTCATGAGGTTCTGTGACGATTTTTCTCATCTCAGCCGGATTGGCGTTCCTCACCCCTGAGACACACAACACCGGTCAAAATTACACAGATTCTACACAGTTTGACATCATCATTTCTTACATATTATGGAATCAGAGCACCATGCAGGTCGAACTCGAACCTTCATCACCCATGTGAGCACCATAACTATTCATTAACCACTATGTCACAACTCCAACGTGACTTTATTTTAAAATTGTCATAACATGGAGGCCAGATGTATGTGTGTGTGTGTGTGTGTGTGTGCATAGAAATGACCCTCATGTGTCTCAGACCCACTGAAGTGTTATCAGACAGTGTATCAGCTGTAACGTGATCATGGGAGAACGTTACGGCATGTCACCCTGCTGTACATATGTCTCAAAGATGTGTCAAACGGCCTGATATATTCACGTCTCTCTGGGAAAACTGATTAGAAAGGCAGTGCACGGTGTCAGTGTGTGTGTGTGTGTGTGTGATGAAGGGGGCAAGGAGGAATGGGCTTGATGAAAAATTACAGCAATTAGTCGGCTACCGGGTAATGAGCCATAATTATTTCAGCACTTTGGGCGTCAAAACAGAAAGAGCGGGAGAAAGTCAAGGAAACAAGGCTGGCACACACAAACATACACTTGTTTTATGTCTGGCCTTGTTCACCAATATTATCATTCGCTGTAAATCACTGTACTATAGTTACTCTGAGCCACACGTCAAAACAGCGTGCAAACCACATCACAAACACTTCTGACATAAATACAAAGCTTTCAACTCACCCACAGCAAACAGGGAAATCCCACTATCTGTTACAGCTTTAGCTGGACCGTCCACCGGATCATCCGATTGGCCATTAGTGATCAGTACAGCAATCTGAGGCCAAAAATAGGAAAACATAAAGTGATGCTTTAGTGATCCCAACATGCAAAACACTCAAACATTAGCTTAATTGTAGTTAAAAATGTCACAATGCAAACAAATGTATTGTCTTTAAAAATGTGCTTTCTTTTTATTTAATATCTTTATATTGAAGAAAAATAAACATTTAATTAACTGAACATATCAACTGCAGAAATACAAAGCTACTTTTAGCGCAAACACGATAAAACGTGAAGATCCCCTTCAAAATTCAATATAATATTATACAGAATATAATAATAATATAATAATTAAAGGATAAATCTCAAAAAGCCTGTCGAGAAAGGTCCAACTTGTATTCAACCTTAAAGGAAAAAGGTTGCACTTAACTTACAGTACTTCCACAGCAACTACTGAGTGGACTTAATATGGGTTATGGTTAGGTTTAGAGTCAGTTATTATAGTACATTGCCTATAAATGTAGAACAGGACTGTAAAATAAAGTGTTAACAGAAACTGAAACTATATTTTGCTTATAGAAAATGAGGCCTACATTTATAGTAGGAACATTACATTTTCATTGTGACATTTTCAGGACAATCAGTCATTTTTTTCCACCACCATTTTAGTTACAAAAATGCATCAACACATACTTTTACTGTTCCTATTATTTTCAAAAATGATTCCATAATGCATTACAGTAATCTGAGAGTTGAAATATGCTTATATGTCATGAAAAATATAATGTAAAAAGTATCGAAAACAACAACAACAATAACATTATTGTTATTATGCAGATAATTTTTCTTTGGATATTTGGTGTGAAATATGACTGGGACTTTTTTTTGTCAGCTTTCATGAAATCCACCCAAAAGTGTGAATTTTTATTAAAGGACTCAATCTGCCATTAAGAGCATCACGCTGATACTGATGCCCTTGAAAGCACACAGCATGAATTATCATCTCATTGCATACATAATTCCCCAACCGCAGCAGATCCAAACCTGCAAAGTCGCTTACACTCACAAATGAGTATTCTGAAAAGGAAACATCTCCTGGGTCACCTAAAGTTCACCAGCATTGGTCGCGCTGCATATGGGTTCATCTTTATGCACTCTACACTAGCATGCCATTACAGTGTATGTATGTGATGAGAGTTTTAACAAAAGGTGAAATCTCTGCAGTTCATTATAAACGCTGCTCATTTCTCCATACCAGGTGCTCTACGGCAAGACCAGCAGCTGTGTGCGGTTTGGAATCCTAATCAAGCCCTAAATTAGGATGGGTGGGACACTGCGGAGCAGAGTGTGTGCACTGCAGCGCAGGACGTGATGTCCTGACAGAATCAATGGAGTGATTGCAGGTGCAGCTCTATGAGATATATAATTAGAGGTTGTTCTGTGTATATGTGATAGGATGTTTCATTTGAAAGTAGCATTTCAATATACTTTGCTACAGTTTTAATAAAGTACAGATCACTGAGATTCAGTATTGAGGTGCGAACGAGGTGCAAATAAAACAGTACAAGCTGTGACCATGACAAGCAGCATGAATTTGTCATTTAAATGGTTTACATTTATGCATCATCATGCTAGGTGCACTCTTTATTGTCATCTATAGTTCCATGAAGAACTTTTAACATCCATAGAAGCTTTTCATTCCACAAAAGGTTCTTTATGGGGAAAATGTTCTTCATACTATTGAAAACATAAAAAAAGAGTTATTTTAGGAACTGTTTAATGAAAGGATATTTGGGGAACCAAACATTTTTCTTCTATGGAATCAATGTAAGAAAAAAAACTCAATTTTGGAACTTATATTTTTAAGTGTGTAGCCCCGCCTACTTCGAAATGTCATTGGTTCATAATCTTAATCTTCATAACTTTACATTAAACAACAAATTCGCTGTGATTGTGTCATACCTTGCAGCAGATTGTGGTCAGTGTGGACAAACTGATTGATGCAATGCCATATAAAAACCTGTTGTGCCTCTAAAATGGGTTTTGTTGTGTGTGAACTTGTCTTTTGTAATTATGAAGCACTTATAATGCAGCATCTGTGCCAACTTTGCAATGTAAAGTTGGTATTTTTCTCTCGCAGCTGGGTTAGGCATGAAAAAGTTGTTTTGAAGTGATTGTGATTGGTGTCACACCTTTGGGGCGTTGTCTCTGATGATAGAAGGACTGAACACAGACTCGACAAGGAATTCCAATGCCAAGCCGGTGCGGCTGTTGCCTCCCTCATATGGCACCTCCTCCACGGCTTTCAGCACTTCCTCCAGAGTCGAATAATCCGTCAGAGCTATACGCATCCTAAACAAGGACACAGCCAGATGCATATGGAGTTTTCAAAGCAGTCCATTTCACGAGTTCACACTTACATAATAATGAACTGAATAAACGGTATGCGTATTTGGCGTGCTGTCCGAGGAGAGGCTCGAGCTCGTGTCGTTCGAGCCGGGGTACTCCTTGCCGGGGAGAGGGGTCCGAGCTCGGCATTTGGCCCGGACCCGGAAGCTCCCCCCTACCCCCTGCTGGGGTGGAAACAGACTGGAAGTGAGGAGTTGGGGTGGTGGAGGGATTCTGGAAGCCGAGAGATAATGGAGGTAAGGCTGCTTGATTATTTATAGGGGTTCTCTCTGGCGTTTATTGGATAAATGATGTGATTACTGATGATGAATTGGCTGTGTTAATTATCCACGCGTGCTCCTCCCGAAACTTGTTTATAAAACATCACTTGTGTTAACTAAGGTCAGGAATATACACGCATCCAGTATTTTAAAGGAGAAATCATCTCTCCGAAGAGCATACTGACCTAGGCAAGACAGAATAGACAGTCACTCCAAAGCGAATGCCTTCCTGTCCAACCACACTTCCCTGGAAGGCTCGGATGATGTCCGCTATGAACTCTTTGATCTGCTGGAAGCTGGTCGGACCCACTGACCAGGAATCATCCACCAGGAACACAATATCAGCAGGCATGGCTGTACGACATACTGAAAAAGAAAAAGAAAAGAGATCTTATTTTATCATGTCTGAGACTGTTACATAAATTAAATTGTTCTAATATGATATTTCAAATAGATACATTTAGTCATAATTAAGGGGGATTTGACATACACACACACACACACACACACACACACACCACAGAAAGTTGTAATTTTTCAAGTTTTAAGAATTTGTTTTAATTTATACATATATTGAAATAATATTTGAATCAAATATAATTTTAATAGGTAAAATTGTATATATTAATTAGTTGTAATGTCAATTAAAAACATATCTGGTAATATCTCATACATTTCGCATTTGATAATGAAAAAAATGGGACAAAATGCAAAACATTTTACAAAAAGTTTCCACTTGTTAACATTAGTTAACATAAAATAACAATAAAAACAATTCTAAAGCATTTATTTAACCTTAGTTAACATTAATTTAAATATTTACCAATACATTAATAGAATCAAAATTTGTATCTGTTAATATTATTTAATGGACCTGTGCTAACATGTAACAATGAATATTAAATAGTAAATGTTTTACATTTACATTTTTTACTAACGTTACACTGTCACAAATTTATTTCACATTTTTAGTTTTTGTTATTGCATTAATTAAGTGTTATTAAAATAATTTAAATTAATGTAACCACTCTCAAAAATCAATAAAATATGAATTTTCCTGGTTGTATTTTAGTTATACTTAGTATGAAATTAAATTACATTTTTGCATCAAATTTCAATAAAATTCAGGATTTGATCTTACTTGACATTCTTATTTCAATTTTTAATCATATCTCTGAAGGGCCAATCTCACTCTTATCAAGACCTTCTTGTTCACACCAGCAACAATGTGTCTGACTACCATGAGATGGCAGTGTAGACTCAGAGAAAATATACATTTTAAGAGCTGGTAAATTTATGCCAAGTGACC
Organism: Gymnocypris eckloni scoliostomus; assembly: GCA_027564155.1. NCBI lineage: Eukaryota > Metazoa > Chordata > Actinopteri > Cypriniformes > Cyprinidae > Gymnocypris > Gymnocypris eckloni. The sequence goes on along the minus strand of CM050432.1, from coordinate 13,544,002 downwards.
TGCACTTTAGAAACCACATTAAACAGAAAGAGCAGCTAGAGGCTCAGAATAAATCCTGATCAGAATAAAAGTCCAGTCATCCAGTGCTTGTTATGGTTTCTTATGACCTCCAATTTCAGGATGTTTTCTGAGCTCCTTTTCTGGTAGTGTTCATCCTTTAACTGCATCCAAATATTCATTTATTTCTGTCTTTGATTGCTGGAAATGTGGCCTTGGTCATGAGGTGATTGCACAATCACTGAGAAACTTGTGATGGCTGGCACTAAGTGGACTGCAGATGTCTTCAGAATCAGATAACTCTCCAAAGACGAGCTGTATTAGGCAGGAGCTAATCAGTACTAGATTAGATCCACAAGATGACAGATGCTATTATAAAATCAGAACACAATAGAGCTCTGGAAACAAAAGTATATGCACTAAACGGCACAGTGTTTTTGATCATCTGGCAGGAACTACATCAAAAGTTCAGTCTCATTTCCGGAAAAGTTGCTGCACAGAGTTGGGGAAATCTGTGCCACCCACATCAGAAGGGAACAAACACTGCAGGCTTTAGTGATTTATCACTCGTATACAGCATTCTAAGAGAGAAAACTGCTTTCATGCAATTGGGAAGTTCATCAAAAAGCAAAGTTTAACGGTCCAGTGAGGATACTCTCTGCAGCAGGGGCGTAGCCACGGGTAAAAACAGATGCAGAATTATAATTTTTTAATCGTAATAAACATGGGCAGCGCAAAGGAGGGGCTAGCAGATGCTTCAGCACCCCCAAGAAAGACCAAAGCACCGACCATTGCACCCATAAGAAATGAAATAAATTAAAAACATTTTACTTATTATTACGCATTCATAACTCTGCATTGCAATATAACGTGACGTGATTAGCAGGCGCACTTTTCGAATTGACAGCATTTTATTTAAAAAAAATATCGGTTCCTTGTGCCAAGAAGGCCTGTCCCCGACTAAAGATTTCACTAGTCACACATAAATTGATTAATATAAAAACTTAGGCTACTAACCATCCTTTAATATATAGGAGTATAGCCTATTCCGCGCCCAAGCGCACGTCTAAAGCTTGCAACGGCAAAAGTAGGCTAATGATTATGAATGTTGGGGGAAAGGCTAAATAAAACATTTGAATTATTCGTTAATAAACTAGTGGTTTCTTATCAGTCAGTGTCGGCTGAAAAGATAAAGTTGCAGAATGCGACGCTGACTTTAATAAAGAAATGCACCTTTTCATTCCGACTACGTAATTAAAGATTTGTATTTTTTGGTTGGTTCGTTCGTTTAATAAAGTAGCCGGTTCATTGCTGTGACGCTCCATTTCACGGAGACTGCAAGAGACGGCAGAAAGCGCATCTTCTTTCTCTATGTATCGTTTCTCTGTGTAGCCTACATAAATAAAAGCATATATATATATGAACTTGCTGTTGAATTTTGTATTTTTGAAAGTAATAATATAAATAATAATAATTTCAATAATAATATTAAAAAAAACTTGCCGGACGGATTCATTACCCCGCTTTGTTCTGGGACCTCACAAGAATTTACAGATTAAGCAGTGCTTACAATATTTGTTAATTTAAAATGTAATTAAAAATTTTAAATTATTTAAACAAAATAAAAATAATAATGATAACATAATTGAGGCATTCAAGGCCAGACCACGCCGTCTCGCCCTTTGAGCAGCTAACAGGCACCATTAAATGTACTGTGCTATGTTGTTGCATCTATTCAAGATTGTTTATTGCACCAAAAGTATTTTCAAAAGAACATTATAGGCCCATGTACAGTTTAAGTCACCATTGCAGGACGTGCAAAATGTTAATGATTTAATAAAAGGAGGGATTATTTAAAAGCATTTTGTTTTTATTTAGTACAGCAGCTACAGCTTACATAATATATTTGTACATAGCCTAGTCACTAAAGTCAATGATTATTCTTTGATAAAGTAAATGTGCTTTGCTCACTATAATTTTTTCGTTGTTTGAATAACCGTGGAAATGCGGTGTTATAATTAGAAACTTAAAATGTATTTTTATTAAACCTGTGATCATCAGGTTAAATAGGAGTTTAGTCTTATTAAAATATGTGACAAATTGTACTTTCCTAAAATGGGTTTATGATGTGTAGTTAATGATTAGGCCATGTGAGCGCGTTTGACTAGAGCGCAGTTAAAGAGCTGTTGTAGGTTATACTGTATGTGATTGTCGGTGACCCTCTTGAGCGAGAAATCTTCGGAAAATGAAAAAAAACAACAACAACAAAAATATAGCTGCAAGCAGCGATAACCAGGGTTCAAGAATTTTAAGGCCTAAGGTGGTATGCTTTTAGAGTCTAGGCCAACATAGCTGGATGCATAGCTGACAGCGAAACTCATCGAAAATGGACAATAGGCTCACACACACACACACACACACACACACACACACACACACACACACACACACACACACACACACACACACACAAATAGAAATGAAATGGTTAAACTATCATATTAATAATCATTAAGCTTGCTTACACAGATACACACACAGACACACTCATATACGGACATACATGCACACATATTTTGTTGCAGATAGATATTTGAAATAAATGACAGGTGACAATACTCTTTGCAAGTCTTCTCTTTTTAAGAGTTTATATCAGGGATCTCCAACCCTGCTCCTGGAGAGCTACCATCCTGCAGATTTCAGTTCCAACCCTGCTCCAACACACCTGCCTGAAATTAACAAGTAGCCTTGAAGACTGTGATTAGCTGGTTCAGGTGTGTTTGATTGGGTTGGAGCTGAAATCTGTAGTACGGTAGCTCTCCAGGAGCAGGGTTGGAGACCCCTGGTAGGCCAATGGGAAATGCAGGGCTGACAATAGAACACATTCACAATGGAGAATTCATTAAAACTGTCTCTCTCTCTCTGTCACATACAAACACACACACACACACACACACAGACATACGCAGAAATGAAAGGTTTATTAATACTAAATATACAGCACGCATGCTAACACACACACACACACACTCACTTTGTTGCAGATATAAAATAGTGATTTTCAAAGACGGAGAATAGGTTAACAGACACATGTAGCCTACACAAAAATGAAATGGTTAAACTAACATATTAATACCCAATAAGCATGCTTTTTTGTTCTTTTTTTTGCGCATTAATCTGACAATAAATGTGGCACACCCAGTTTTTCTGATGCACATCCAGAGTCTCCTTTCTGGCTACGCTCCTGCTCTGCAGGCAGAGCTGGAGGTCTAAAGAGGCATTCAACCAGTGGCAGAGAGATGAGGACAGACGGAATAGAAAGATCTGAATTTGGCAGCTGTCCTCTCAGTCTGAGCATCTTAATTCAGGGGTGAACACTGCATACAGAACCCCCTTCAGCCATCTACATATACTTGTTACAAAATGACAGGATGATACAATGGTCAATGGAAACCAAAATCATCAGCCCACTAAGGGTTGGATTGAAAAGCACACAGAAAATCTTTGGCTATTCATGCTCCTGATGAGATGGTGGATGGTTTTCCTGGGAGATCTTATCCCAGACAGAGCAGGGCATCAAAGGGCTCCTGGTTACATATGGTACAAGATTATTCTATTTAAATCAATGTGATGAATCAAAAGTAAGATAAAAGTATGATTAAATTACCATAAATGTTTAATGTAATGGATTATGTTACTGACATCAATTTTTGTCATGTAATTTAGAATAAGTAACAGACTACAATTAACAAATAATCTCTCAGCACTGGCTCCTGGACAGTGTGTGGTGCTACTTGGAGGCTTTGGATGCTCCAATACACAATGTTCCAGAGGTTCTGGATTCAGGTCTGGTGAATGTGAGGACAAGTCGATGGCATCAATGCCTTTGCCATCCAGAAACTACCTACACACTCTGGCCACGTGAGGTTAGGCATTGCAATTCCCAGGACAAACCCAGGTCCCACTGCACCAGCATAAGAAGATTTCATTCTAGTACCTAACAGCAGTAAAGGTACCATTGACTAGCAAGAGGAGGTCTGTGAGACCCTCCAAAAAATATCCTTCCCAGACCATCAATCAACTTTGATTTCTCAGATCATGATCCCTTAAAATCGGGTTTTAGTGGTGGTGTATGAAACCATAGTGGACGTTATAGAGTGCACTCGTTCAATCCCACAATGCACCGAAATAAGGAGTGTACATCCAATAATCACTCAGCTGTTAGAGAATACCCATAATGCACTGTGAAGGATTCCAATGCGTCACCAGAAAATGGCGCATGCAACTGAATCAAAGACTTTGAACACAACATCGGTGTTATACTGTAATGATGAAATGTTCCCTTACTTTTTGAGCAGTGCATTTTCTTAGTTTATATTCAATCTCAGTCTAAGAGAAACCTGTTTGAGTCATTATATTTGCGAATCAGCACTGACAGCGGTAACTTTAACCCACAAAAGAGCCTCAATGCAGTGCTGCCACGTCAGGGCAGACTCTTCATCACATACAGCACAATAAACAGATCTTCTTCAGTTTGACTTTCTATACATCTCGTCTGCAGACCGTGCAGGATTACACTAAAATCATCTGCTGCTAGATTAAAATCATCAGCCTGTGAAGATGATGTGGTTTAACATGATACAACTTAAAAGAGCTCCGTTCAGCGCTGACTCGTAAAGTCAGTGAAGAAATAAGGTTATTAAGCAAACATTTACTTAATTTTAAAGCAACAGGCAGGCCATTACCATGACATCAAGGCCTTGACAGCAATGAAAAGTGACTGCCTGTGTATTTACAGTTATAAGGGTTGATTAGATGACTCGTGCTTTTACATTTAACAGGATTTCGACATAAAGCAGATGCTGAAAGAGTACAAGGACGTGACCTCGGAAAGTACATTCTTTCCATTTCATAGTCAAGTGTCTGTCACTGCAAACAGCCATTTTGAAGAGGTGTGGAAAATTACAGTGTTTCAGGGCATTAGAGCCTCAGCCAGTAATTGGTCTTGACAGACTCCTCTAAAACCATCCAGCGTGAATTCAATATGTTTCACATTCTCGCTCCGTCCCACTCCTCACACACACAGTTCAAGGTGAAACATAAACACACACACACTGATTTCTTTGCAGACGGATCTGTGGTGATGGAAATCAGAGAGGGGTTCAGTGATTTATCTGAAAAGGCTCAAAGCAAAGGTAACAAGCTGCAGGAGGTGTGCAGATGGCCCGCAGACAGAACCTGCTGACTCAGCAGGACACATGTGGAAAGAACTCTGTGTCCACTTCAACTCCACCTGTACAGTCTCTTCAGGTGTGCAGAGAGATGAGAACTGACACACATGGACATGATTGAAGATGGACTTCCCTACTGCTAAACTTCATACAACACAAGACATCTGTAAGGGTATGTGGGTTCAAAGACATTTCTATTTTGGGGGCTGTTTCCAGGACAAAAATAGTACAGAACGACAGCAGTAAAAGTCAAATAAAATACAATGATTTGAAAAGATAAGCACTGATTAATTATTCAATTAATAAAGTAAATTAATAAAATAAAATCATGAAAATGTCAATAGAGAAAAATCTGATTAATGATTAATAATTCAACTAATAACATTAAACTTTAATAGACAAAATGCTCTAACACTGAAGTGATTTTATTATTCAAGTAAAAAAAAAAAAAAAAAAAAAAATTGAATAGACAAAATGTACTGATATTGCAGTAATTGATAATTCTGTATATTATTAAACATAAAAATAGAATACAATACAAATATACAAAATGAAAATATGCAACTATAAAATAAAAATGGTGGCTTTTTTCAAGCCAATATTTGAACAGAGTGACAGCAGTAAAAGTAAAATAAAATGGATCAGCACCGACATGGATGTAACTGATGAATTATTCAATTAATAAAATTAAATATTTAGTTTCTGTTGTCTCACTTTAATAACATAACTGATTAGTTATGCATCAGAATACGTATTTATCTGGTCCAACTTATCAACTAGGATCTAGTATATCAACTTATCTATATATCATTTTCAAAATAATTAGTTTGAAATTATGGAGTATGAAGCAAAGAACAAAACTTCTTAAATGCTAGTCAACTCAAGAACTAAATAAAAAGAAGGAATTTACAATATTTAATATTTACTATATTTAATATATTATAAAAATATTTTCTTCTTGGATGCTTTCCTTCTTTTTAACTCCCATCCTAACACAAAAGGTTGTATATCATTGTGTCTACTGAGATTAACTCCATTTTAGTTGCTCACCAAATTTTACCCGCATTTAGTGCTTGGCAAGTGTTCATTTTGGACCCTGCCTGCAAGCTTTTCAGAGTGTGATTGATTGAAGGGCGGGATATTGGCAGTTCACTGGGGACTGAAGAGACCCTATCACATGTAGATAAAGCGTGAGTCAGCAGTCTACCTTCAGCCTCTGCAGTGACGCTTTGATAGAAGAGAGACCAGGACAAGAGGAAGATCCACATGCCGCAATATCCCATTCTCTCTCTCTCTTTCGTTCCCTGTCCTCCTCCTCTTATCTCTCTGCCGGCAGATCCTCTTCTTTGGACTGATGTCCTGAGACGGGCTTGTTCTCCACTTTATTTAGCTGCTATGCTCTCCCTTTTATCTGTAAAACAGAGGAGGAGAGATCGGTATCGTCATACATATGTATATATACACATTCAGAATAATCGTTTTGATCTGTTCTGTTAGCAGTGTCAGTGTAATCGCTGAATCTTCGCTGAAAATCGCCTGTATAATCCGGCACATTTATCCTGTCAGATATGGCTGCGCAGGCCTGCTGAGCACCGGTTAAGAAATTAATAACAATTAGATAGAGACAGGTATTATTCAAATAAAGGTATTATTCATTATTTTAGGTTCAGAAAGTTCGGTACTGCACACTGAAATTCGACCAAGAAGTTTATTCCTCTCTGGGTGTCATGTATTTAAATTCAACAGAGCAATCTTCAGCACAATAATAAGGAATTGTTAAGCTCAAAATGATAATTGTGTCAACTTTTACACTTTGTTCCAGAACTGGATGGCTTTCTTTCTTTTGTGGAGCACCTAATAAGAGATGCTTAACAGTCTGCTTTTTTTCCATATCATGAAAGTGGATAGAAACCTCAGGTTGTCAAGGTCCCAAAAACTGAAACACATTAGAATATATAAACTGAATTACAGGCTTATGCTACCATTCAAATGTATGTGGTCTATAATATTTGTAATACTTTTATTCAGCAAGTTTATATTTAGTTGATTAGAAGTGACAGAAATGCATTTATAATGATATAAAACATTTCTATATCAAATAAACAATGAGCTCTAGAAGGAACATGCATGAAGACTGGAGTAATGGCTGTTGAAAATTAGCTTTGCCATCAGAAATATTTGAAAATATAATAAAACAGACTTTAAAATTGTAATAATATTTCACAATATGACTATTTTCATTGTTTAAAAACAAATATTGTTTTGGTGAGCATAAGAGACTATTAAGAAACCTTACCAATCCAAACATTAGAATGGCAGCTTAAATTGCACTCTTTTCTTCAAACAAATGTTTGGAACAAAGCAAGTCCAATATTTTTTGGAACAAGTAGCCTAAATAATGACACATTTTTTTCATTTTTGGTTAAACTGCCCTTTAAGAGGAAACCAGTGATCAATTTTAAATCACTACAAAGCTTGCAGGAATACAGCAATACATTTGTAATGCTTTTATTTAGCCTCAGGTTCAAAATGTTTAAACATGTATATGACACTTTATGAAACATCTGCTGAAAACACAAGCTGGCCATCATCATGTGTAATATTTTGGATGCTGATTTTCAGCTTGGGATTCTACTGAGCCATCAGGCTTTCAACTAGCTTAACAAGCAATACTTCCTTGCTTGACCAGCTAGGTTTTGCTGCTAAGTTTGCTTAGTTGGACTTTTACCAGAGTTTTCATTAAAATTATGTCTGGTTCTATGTGTAGGTTATGATAAGGCCTCCTGTGTTATTTCTGCAAACTGTGGACTGTGATTGGAAACCACCTCAAGCATCTAGGGAACAGCATTAATAAAACTGGTTATATTTTTATATTTATAAATGCATCTTCACATATTGGTGTGACCACAAAATGTCTACCAATGCAATGACAGTGACTTTCAGCAGGTTACATCACACAATGTAGTTGACACTGAGGTTAGAGTATCACAACATACCTGACCTTTGTGAAAGACACCAAGTGTGTAGTTCAACTTAACAGGCTTAGACTGCTCGTTGATATTCATGTCTGCGTGTGGTCCAGAGCGCAAGGTGAGAACCACAGTGAAAATACTGATCCTGTCATTCAGAGTCAAGAATTCCACAACAGAACTGCCTTCAGGAGAGAAGGTTCTAGAATTTGTAAAAAGATGTTTGAGTTTCCTCTCAAGGACACAAATTATTTGATGTAACTCATCCAGAAATCCTTTTGTCTAAAGTTCTCACTTATCTCAAAGGAAAATTAGGTCTTTACCAAATGTATCAAGAAATTGCAAATTCTGTCATAATTTCAAAGTAGTCAGCATTCACACAAAAGCATCTTGTAATTGTAATTTTATATCTCAGAATCCCAAAATAAATTTTCACAGATGAATATATCTCTGGAACGGTGACTATATTTCTTGAAATTGTGGCTTCATATCATGCAATCCTGAAAAAGCTTACAATATGACTTTGTGTTATAACTGTTACTGTTCTCATGATTATTATGACTATATCTTATAATGTAACTTAATTTCTCAAACTGTGACTTTGTAACAACTGTGACTTAATAACTCACAATATTACTTTTTAAGTCAGCCTAATGTCTCAGAATTGTTACTTAATATCTCATAAAGCAAACGTCATAACTGTGATTGTGACTTTATATGTGGCAGTAGCAACCATATTTCTTGTGATTGTGACTGTCACAGTTACGATTAATCACAGTTCTTCGACTTAATATCTTAGAACGTGACTTTACAGATCATAATTGTAAATTAATATTATTTATGTAATAACTTATGTCAATATGTGACTTTATATTTCAGATTTCTGACTTAACGTCTCACAGCGTCACTTCATATGCCAAAATAGTTATTTAATATCTCACAATTTCACTTTATATATCACAATTATGACTTTATTTCTAGTTATTGTGACAATAAATATCTCACAATATGACAACAAATGAGCTACTGTACTCTGAAGTTGAGGAGCTGTGAATCCTGGACCAACAGAATACATAACTGAAAACAAAATCTGCACATTTCTGAGAAGCTTTAATTATGGCAAAATCTCTTCATGCTTTGAAATCACAACTAATCCCAAACTGTGAAAGCTCTTTGAGCAAAATCCAGGTGTCAGACAGGTGAACAGCTTCTTAGCCAAATAAACGCTGTCATTTCAAATACTGCGCTAACTAACTACACACCATACGGAATCAATGATCTTGCACAGAGCCGCTGCGGCTTTGTCAGGTTACATCTGTGGGGGATATTACGACTACAGAGTCTCTGTTCAGCCAACAGACAGCACTGTCAAGCTGTGCAGAAACCACAGCCATGCTAATGCAATGCTTTACTGCACAACTGCCACTTCTAATGTGTGCAAAACGAGTCTGACAGTCCACAAAATTAATGCAGCTGCAAGGGTTCGATGACTTTAACAAACTTCTCTTGGGTGCACATGGGAGTCCATAAAGCATTTTTACATACTGCTAAAACTTATTATGATCATAGACACTTCCATGCAGGTCAGACATCCTCAGCATACAAAGTTAGTGCAGAAGGCATGCTTTCCTATCAGATGAAGTGGAACAGAGCCAGATTTTTCATCAAGAAACTTTGGGGCCATGACCTCGACACATACCATTCAAACTCAGTCCTGTTTGAGCATGTAACCTCAAGCACTTCTGTACCATAGTCAGTTTACATGACTTACATAGACTCTGGTACCCTGGATGGGGCAGATAAGACTTTTTGAATTGCAGTACTTTGGTGGCCGCCGTCTGATTGTGCGATTTATGAATGAATCTGATTGAACAAGCGATAATTCGCATCAACGTACAGACAGGAAGGTGCTACCGCCGTGACTCAAGGGATATTTTTCTGACGCCTGCTGCACAGCAACTTACATACAGCAAAGTCATATGGCAAAGAATGTAATCTCACGAGCGCAGGCCGACCGGAGAGGTGAACGTTGTGCACTTTGAAGGATTATAAAGATACAGGAGCCGACCCAAGCCCCTTTTTGCTCTCTCTACAACCCCTGCTGTTTGTTAGTCATTTCTGAATACAGCCACTTTGCTGAAGATTATGTCTGCAGCTCTAAATTAAGTGTTACACACACACTAGGGAAAAAACATAGTTCTTAAAAGCATCCAAAAACACACTAGTGCACACAGAGAGATTGCAATTGTTGTAGTCCATGAATGTGCTAATAGTGAATGCACTAAATCAAACATGAACACAAAGCGGCCATTCATGAGATAAGCCAGAAATCTTTAAATGTTGGTTCAGCGAAGAAAGTTTTTAAGATAGTGGGAGGAACGTCCTCAAAAAACATCTATTGTAGTACAAATATCCAAATGCATGCTTCCAATATTCGCTCGCTCACAATAAAAGCTGGAAAAGACGCTGTTTGCGGAGGCTTATCAGCTGCAGGAAGAGGCAGGCCACCAGCGTGCAGTAATGAAGTGACTTTATGCGGTTCATCTATGACATTACGACTGAAGCCGGAGAGCCAGTCGAGGGGCGTGTAAAAGCCTGTGCGTGAAGGAAAAAGCTATCAGATTGGAGACATCACCGACACACTCTGTCATTTTGTTCAAGGCTTTTTAGTTGCATTAGCTTGAAGCCGTCAGATGTGGCAGTAAATGGAGTGGAACAGCATATAATGGATGGAGTCTCTGATTCCGTTCTACAATTACCTAATCAAACAATACATTAAACAAATAAATGAACTTGTGTCAAATCATGCTAGTTTTGATCAGCAGATGTTTGAGAAAATGAGCATTAAAGGAGCACTTACAGACAGTAGTGGTTCTCAACTGAAGGGTTATGACCCCAAAATGGTTTGTTCTGATTGGATTGCGGTGAGTAGGGAAAAACAATGCAATATGCTAATGCTATACTGCAAATATATTTAGGATAGCAACATAAATATTTACTGCTGTTTACATCAAAAGTAATGCGTTCTCCACAAACTCTACAACATCTTAGAGTCAATTCTTATGTTGCTTGGTTGAAGCCAAGTTAGACAGATGCAAACATGACAGGTTGCTTGGCATTGCTTCATCCTGAAAACTACACAATGTAAATGAAAAATATTCAATACTGATTATTGATTTGGTACTGTTAACTCACCACCTGACATCCAAGAATGTCTTGATCATGAAGTAAAACTAGTTGAGAACCACTCTGAGAAAACGGCCCACATCCAGTGTGCCAGAAAAAGAAAACGAGCAAGAGAAACTTGGCAGAGAGCTAGATAGATATACTGCTTTCTGCATTGTGAGGCACTGGGCTGCAAAGTTTGTCTAGAAACCTTCACTCACCTTTCCAAATGTATTCTGCACCATGGTCCTCCTCTCAAATACAAAACTGCCTCCTGCTTGAAACAGACCCAGTCTGCTGGAGATCCATCAGGTAATAATCCAATCCAAGAACAGGTTATGGGACTCCACACGCTGTAGTGCAATGTCCCAGGACGAGGGGTGTGAGAATCCAAGACGGCCTGGAAAGGGACGTGTAAGAGGGTGTGTGAGAGAACGAGAGAGTGAATGAATGAAGCAAATACCTCTGAAGGAGAAAGTTTAGGGGTGTGGAAGAGCTACAACAGGTTGGCTCACAGTTACGGCAAGAAGATGGATTGAGAGAGAGAGTGAAAAGGATAGGAAAAGTGAGAGAGAGAGAGAGAGAGCAGCAACTGAGAAGACATTTCATATGTCTCTCTAACACACACACTCACTGTTATTATACTATATATTTTATTAATAAATGTGCATTAATATAATGCTTTTAGGCAAGTTATGGAGCCTCTAAGGGGACATTGTGATATTTCAGTGCTTCTGCACTTGCTTTCCAAACTTTTGAGTTCTGTCGAATAGTATTGCATTACCACAACAACCTTTGCTAGCTTGCAAAACATTTGCATACTCTTGCAAATCTATTGTGTTTTCCCAATAAACTTTGCATTCTTTCACAAAAAGCACTGAAATATAGTTTTTCCCTACTACCTTATATTATTTCCATTGCAAAAGTTTTGTGAGCATCTAGAGCAAAGACAAGTTTCTTGGAAGAAGCCAAACGTTTTGTAAAAGAATACAAAAGCAACCAAAATAAATGTTATTCCCATTTCGGCAGCATGACATGAAAATCCTACAGCAAATAATTACGTCCATCACTGCAATTTCAAACATTTCTGAACCAGCAATTTGTTTGCTTCTGTAAGCTCTGGGGACAAAATTAGACACTTTGAAAAGTCTATTATTGCTGAAGTATGTGAGATCTCCCAAATGTGACTTTTGAAAAGCAGCAGCAGAAGTTGGGGTCAAAAGGTGGACTAATTCCACAGAGAACATATAGCACCAGGGTTTTAAGATCTCACAAATAAAACTGCCAGACCTCTGAGCTGGTCACATGCCTTCCCGGGGAACTGCACTGGAGCAGCAGTGTAAAACACAGTAACTGCCCCGTTTGAACAGAGAAAGCGATATGAAAGGCTTTTGGTCTTCTGCAGGAATGCTGGGATGGAGTTTATTGGTCCTTGCCAGCTGTCACTCATGACACACTATAATTCAGTAAGCCCCACTCATAGGCGTGACAAGCAGAAAACCTATTCTGACCCTGAGGTCAAAGGTCATACTAAACAGCACATTGTTGTGCATGGGTGTGACACTAACAGTATATAGTGATTGTTATAGTTATCATTCTTGGTGTGAATGGGCCTAGAACCAGAGCCTAAAACAACATCTCAGTGTTTTTAAAAATAGTGTGACACATTGTGTAATTGAAAGTCCCTCAGGTAGCCCTGGGGAGACGCCACAAAAGCAAGTGTTAAAGTTACTGAGGGGGAAGGCATTAAATGAGTAGAAGGACAGAGAGATGGACAGGATGGAGGAATTGATACCCAGTGTCCTCCTGGCTGACCCACAGGTGTGCAGATGCCTGCTGGGCACAGTAAGGTCAGGCTTTCATGTCTCAGGACCTCTCTGGACACTGGGTCAGCTCTATCTATAGGGTCCCGAGAGAGCCATACATTCTCATGATTGTGGGTGTCTGGAGGGATGAAGTGGCAGAGATACAATGAAAAAAGAGGGATAATCAGACAGAAAGAAAAAAGAGATTGTAGATTAGATTAGTGTAAACTGGCTTTGGGAGCTTGTTCATCACATCAGACGGCTTTTCAGACCACTATACATAAGATCGCAAAGATTTGGAGGCTTGGAGAACACTTGTGCTTGAAACCTTATACTGTATGCTACCGTACCGGAATAAATTATATGTTAAAATATACTAAAATAGAAAACAGCTATTTTAAACTAATAATATTTCACATTTTACAGCTTTTAAAAATATGTTTGATCAAATAAATGAAGCTTTGGTGAACATAAGAGACTAAAAACAGAGAAAAAGCTTCCAATCTAAAGCCAATAAAAAACATTAAACCTTAAATCAAATGTAGGGTTATTTCATTAACCTTTAATTAGACCTGCATGCTTTATCCCTGATTTATTCTTATGCTTGTATTCTATTCTCTTTTTGAATGATTTTTAACCTAAACCTTTTAGATTCTGATTGGTCAGTTTCAGCATTTTGAGGTCCAATATTTTTTTTACTTAATGACCTCTAAAGTATATAATAAATTGCAAGTTTCTCACAAATCATTTCTATATACCGTGCTTCCTCATCTCACATAATAAAACAATGAATATTTCATGTCCATTTCTATCTCTATTTGGTAAATATCCATTCAATAAGTCAAATATTGTATAGTCATCTGGTCATTATAACAAAATAACCCCTTCTGGATGATAAAGTCCCACTTCCATTATATTTCAACCCTGATTACTGTGCCGAGGTTCATTTTGCAATAATGACTGAACATTACGCCTGACTGATTAACTTACATATGCAAACAGTGCTATGAAGAAATGAGGGAATATGTAATAATAATATTGTGTTAGGATTGCTATGAGAAATGCCTAACTTAAGAACATCTGAGACTGATTTGAAACCTAATAATTTTAGGAACAATTTTAGCAACGTTAGAGATGAGTTTGAAACCTGAGTGGAAAAAATACATCACAGCTAGGAAAACGTACTGTGCGATAATGGTGCATTTATTGCATCATCAAGCAATTATAAGCATTGAGGAATATGTGTTGAACAAAGCTGATAATGGCTAATCAGCCTGGGAAATATTAAACAGGCTTGTCTTCATAAACTAGCAGCTAATTGCTGTTTTTTAATGCCTACGAATCCCCAAAGTGGTTCATACTGCAGCTGAAGTGTGTTTTGATTAAATTCAAGCTTTAGGCTCGAGTAAAAGCAGCGATGTACACAGGGATCAGCGCGAGAGAAACAAAGAAATCCAAAGAAATCTCTCCTGCCGGTCATATATTAGGAATTCACAGGGCTGGGCTGAGTTTCTGACATGTTGTAAAAACATCATTGACATGAGAAGTAATTGCTCCGTTGGTACGTTGGCTTGTTTTTACAGGCAGCTCCTCTTTACTGGCTGTCACCTTTTGTGTCTGGTGTATACCACTCTACCAACACAATTCCATACATAGACCTCAAATGCATCACGTCACCACAAAAGACTGTTTTCATGTTTTCAGCAGTTATGAATAATAAAGAGCTATTGCTTCACATGCTCCTTGGAGAAATAAAATCCAATCGGTGATGTATAGATTTAATGTAATGCTGAAATCTTAATTATGTTCATTTTCTGTGCTCCGTTGGCCCCAACAGTTCATTATTCTGCCCTGCAGTGCCTTTCCGACTCCACTTTAATTGTGTTTTTGACGTGGAATGAGTTCAAAAGCCATGTTTAAATAATGTGCCTGCCTGAGTTTTGCTTTTGGGGGGAAAAGTATTGATTGATGAAACGTAAACACAAGTGCCTCATTTAAAGTTATGGAAGTGAGTCTGCAGAGAGAAGAAATGAGGAGAGCTGTGGAGTAGTAATATGGCACTGGAATATTAATATAACATTACAGTTGTGTGTGTGCATGTCTGTGGTCTCTGGCACAACTGGCAGGTTGTCTCTATCCAGGAAATCATGGACTTGTTGCCCACGGCAATCAGAAAAAAACATTGTATCCCCTGCTGGCAGGTACGTGGCATCTCACAACAAAGTGCCTAAAGTATGCATATACACATGTACATGACAAAAAACACACCCACATACCTCCAAATGACATGCATAGACTTTAAACTAACAGAGGTCCTAAAGGAATGCTGCAGTTTACTAAAAAGATCAAATTAGCTGAAAATGTACTCACCCTCAGGTCATCCAAGTAGATGAGGAGCAGATTTGGAGAAATTGCATTACTTGCTCACCTATGGATCCTCTGCAGTGAATGGGTGCCGCAGAATAAAAGTCCAAACAGCTAATTAAAACACCACAATAAGTCCAGTCCATATATAAAATGTGTGTTTGTAATAAACAAATCCATCAACATTATTGGATTAGTGTGATGTTTTTATCAGCTGGCTGAACTCTCATTCTGACGGCACCCATTCACTGCAGAGGATCCATTAGTGAGCAAGTGATGTCATGCTACATTACTCCAAATCCGTTCCAATGAAGAAACAAACTCATCTACAATCTCAGATGGCCTCAGGGTAAGTAAATTCCTGAGTGAACTGTTCCTTTAAACTCGAATCACAGGGGCAGTTGATCAGATATTAACAAACACAAAAGTTTTTTGTAACACTTCATTAGGTGCAACATTACTTATAGTCAACAGAATTGGTTAAAGGGACCATCAAAATCAAGTGAAACCACGTTTTATAATTATACATTTAAACTAAAAGCAGTTATTGGTGCATGGACTGCAGGTCTACTCATCTCTCCCTCAGAGCTAGGATACTGCTCTGCATGCTTAGTGGACTAATGATGCCTGAGATTGTATTCCTGCAATGCAATTTAGATCAGGCAGGTAGCCACCTCATTAGGAGACCAGAGAGAACATCAGGTTCTGGCTTTGATGTAATGCTCAGATGTTTTTTGAATGTATAAAGACTGAAAATAAATTAAAATCGATTTATATATACAGTAAACAAAATTGTTTAATTAGAAAAAACTAATGAGGACACTCTTGCTATAATAAAGTGGCAGCTGTATGCATGTATTTTACTGTGGAAAAATAATAATATTTGTGATATTCAAAAGACAACATGTTGTTTCCTAAATTGGCTTTTACAACATAAATTAGTAAAATATTTTCTGTTAAATAGAATAAAATATTTGATATTTATATCATAATCAGAATAAAACTAGAATGAAACAGTGAAAATGTAAATGGTTAAATGTTGTAATTATTTAGATTTTAAATATGTATCTTTTTTATTATCTGTAAATTGAATACAATATTAGATATTTATATGAATATCATTTAATCAGAATAAAAGTATTTAGATGAATAGTACAATATCCATCAACATATCAAGGGTCATATTTGGGCCAGCCGTTTGAAACTTTTGCACTAATCTGTTTCAGACTTTGCTGGGGTGTTTCATCAATGGCATCATGAATATGCAATCAAGCATTTCTGTGCAGCAAAGACTGTTTGTTTTACAGTATATTGAGCATAAAATACTACAGCCATCAGTAGGACCATAAAAGAACATTTGAAACCAAGAGTCGCTAGTGTTTGCACATGGTCAGGGTGCTTCTTTTGGACCTGATCCAGAAGCTCATCCTTTCCATAAGGCAAAGAAGGCCAAACGCACACTGATAGACTGAGGAAGAGGAAGAGTCAAATCTGTTACAGTTCACACTTTACAGCTTTCTGCCTATATTTACAATTAAATCGCATATCCACACATACACACGTTCCAGTCTGCAAGCTACAGACTCTCAGACAGTCAGATGCTTAATGAGGCCAGTCTTTGAACACATGCTTGATTTATGCTTTACTGAATATCAAAACCATGCACACATTTATTGTAACAGGAATGCAGCCCTCTCTCAAATTCACTCAGGCAATGAGTAGAAAACCACAAGCCAGGACAAGCCCCAGATTCCCCCACAGCCACAGCCAATGTCTTCTCCCTACATACATAAGCAAACATACACTCATAGATCCTAAATCTACTACACCACCGATAGACTTACTTTAACTGTCTCCACATGCAGTGATAAAGAACATAAGGGCACAGGGATGCACAATAAGGATGACTCAATGCACTGGGACCAGTGTGAGAGAGTTTTTATGTATTGTAAATGTAAATCTAGTTTTGTGTGGTGGTTTGAACGTTGCTGTTGTGAATTCTGCTGATTGAAATATTCCATTTAAATAAAGCTATCTAGCTGGATAACATTAAAAAGTACAAAAAAGTAATACAATATTTATTTAGATTTAAACTCTTTTTTTGCTAGTCATTGAACCATCAAATAAATCAGTTGTTTTGCACCATATTCCATTGTTTTCCAACAATGTTATACATATTAATTTGTAGATTTAATAGAGGAAATTGTGGTTGCATAATTTATCATTTCCAGCAATTTAATGTATTGCAAATTTAAAACCAACTAAAT
The DNA here is from genome assembly GCA_027564155.1 of Gymnocypris eckloni scoliostomus. NCBI lineage: Eukaryota > Metazoa > Chordata > Actinopteri > Cypriniformes > Cyprinidae > Gymnocypris > Gymnocypris eckloni. Next base: position 13,526,204 of record CM050432.1, on the reverse strand, counting down.
ATGAGTAATATTTTAGCATTAAAATCTATCTATCTATCTATCTATCTATCTATCTATCTATCTATCTATCTAGTGCATTCTCAGGGGTGAAGCTAACTACACCTTTAAAGATTAAATGTTGACAATACAACAGCAAAGCCAACATACAGAAGCGTACATTAGAAGTAACTACAAGATTCACCTTCACCTTACAAAATAGGCTCTTACACTATAAATAATAAATCATTTAAAACAGTGATGTGCTTCAAAATCTGATGCACTTGAAGCAAAGTAAACTTGAGCCTGAATGAGAGGCGGAGACTCCATCCTACTGTAAAAGAACTGAATTTACCATTAGTTATCTACACCCTTAGATGGAATATACAGAATTGATATGCATTGAATATGCTGATTTGGGAAGAAAATCTGCTGAATGGATTTTAGAAATTAAAATACTTTACTAAACAGACTTAAATGTACTAGGAAATGACTCTTTATTTATTTAGTACATTACATGTACTAGTTTTAACAGTAATATATGCATAATTACATAAAACCAACCTTAAATCAAACCCTTATCCTTGCCATTGTCACGGTACACGGGGATCCAGGAACGAGGAGACGAGGATTCTGACAAACAAGGTATTTAATGAGAGACAAACGGAGGAGAGACAGGAACACAGGTAAGGACATCTACGGGTTGGACACATGACATTAACAATAATCCACAGGTAACATGGGGTAGAACAGACTTATATAGGGAGACATAACTGGAGACACCTGGGACATAATCAAGACAAGGCTGACACTGACTGAACTAATAATGACTGGGAAACAGGAAGGACCATATAAGGGTGAGGAGACAAAGGCAGAGGAAGACAAAGTCTGACATTACCCCCCCCTTCCAATAGGCGTCCAGCGCCGTCGACATCGAAAGGGAGGGTGGGCACTCTGGAGGCCTCAAGGACCTGGAGACCGGACAGGTGACCTCCAGGGCGGTGCCCGTTCCGGGACCCACGGCGGATCCGGGGACTCAGGCGGCCACGGCGGATCAGGCGGCCATGGCGGATCCGGGGATTCCGGCGGCCACGGCGGATCAGGCGGCCATGGCGGATCCGGGGATTCTGGCGGCCATGGCGGATCAGGCGGCCATGGCGGAGCGGGGTGCTCGGGCGGCCATGGCGGGCGGGGTGCTCGGGCGGCCATGGAGGAGGCGGGGTGCTCGGGTGGCCATGGAGGTAGCCCCAAAATTTTCTTGGGAAGCTCCCCATCCCAGGGCGCTCAGGAGCCGTGGAAGGCGAGCTGGACAGGGCCAGCGGAGGGAAAAGTGAGCTGGGCGGGACCAGCGGAGGCCCAGGTGAGCTGGGCCAGGACCAGCGTGGGCCAAGGTGAGCTGGGCGGGACCAGCGGAGGCAATGGTGAGCTGGGCGGGACCAGCGGAGGCCCAGGTGAGCTGGGCGGGACCAGCGTGGGCCAAGAGTGAGCTGGGCAGGACCAGCGGAGGCAATGGTGAGCTGGGCGGGACCAGCGGAGGCCCTGGAGAGCTGGATGGAACCAGCGTGGGCCAAGGTGAGCTGGGCAGGACCAGCGGAGGCAATGGTGAGCTGGGCGGGACCAGCGGAGGCCCTGGAGAGCTGGACGGAACCAGCGTGGGCCAGGTGAGCTGGGCCAGGACCAGCGGAGGCAATGGTGAGCTGGGCGGGACCAGCGGAGGCCCAGGTGAGCTGGGCCGGAACCAGCGTGGGCCAGCGTGGGCGCTCGGGTGCCGCTGACTCTCGGGGGCGCTCGGAAAAGCTGGACGGAACCAGCGGGGAAATTGAAGCGCACTTACGAGGAGCCGGCACTGGAGGCGCTGTCGAGGTGCAGGCACTGGAGGGCACTGGCGTGGTGCAGGCACTGGAGGGCACTGGCGTGGTGCAGGCACTGGAGGGCACTGGCGTGGTGCAGGCACTGGAGGGCACTGGCGTGGTGCAGGCACTGGAGGGCACTGGCGTGGTGCAGGCACTGGAGGGCACTGGCGAGGTGCAGGCACTGGAGGGCACTGGCGTGGTGCAGGCACTGGAGGGCAGCCTGGCGTGGTGCAGGCACTGGAGGGCACTGGCGAGGTGCAGGCACTGGAGGGCACTGGCGAGGTGCAGGCACTGGAGGGCACTGGCGAGGTGCAGGCACTGGAGCGCAGCCTCGGGCAGGCACTGAGGCGCAGTCTCGGAGCAGGCACGGAGGGCGCTGTCGGGGAGCAGCCACTGGATCTCGGCGGCGCTCGGGAAGCGGGCTCGGCGGCGCTCGGGCGGGCTCGGCGCTCGGGAAGCGCGAGCTCTCGCGGCGCTCGAAGCCGGGCTCGCGGCGCTGGGAAGCGCAGGCTCATGGCGGCGCTCGGGAAGCAGCTCGCGGCGCTCGCAGCGAAGCGCGCGGAACCAGCGAGAGCGAGCAGCTGGGCGAAGAAGAGCTGGACAGAACCACGAAGAAGAGCTCCGCAGGTCGTGGGCTGGTTTCGACTCGGGACGGTAACTTCCCAGACACGGTAGATCCTCTCTCCAACACAATCCTGTGGTGTCTGGGAGATCCATAGGGCGCTGGTAATTTGCCCGAGCGAAACAGATGGAGGATTGCCGCGTCGTGGAGCTCCGTCACCAGCGAGCTTGCAGAATTCTCCGGCGAACTCCATGAAGGAGAGATTCCGCCCGGCTAAGGCGAGGCAGGGCGGCGAACTCCATCGCCGTGAAGGAGAATCCGTTCTTCCTTTATGGTGGATTATTCTGTCACGGTACGGGGATCCAGGAGCGAGGAGGCGAGGATTCTGACAAACAAGGTATTTAATGAGAGACAAGCGGAGAGACAGGAACACAGGTAAGGACATCTCTTGGACACATGACATTAACAATAATCCACAGGTAACATGGGGTAGAACAGACTTATATAGGGAGACATAACTGGAGACACCTGGGACATAATCAAGACAAGGCTGACACTGACTGAACTAATAATGACTGGGAAACAGGAAGGACCATATAAGGGTGAGGAGACAAAGGCAGAGGAAGACAAAGTCTGACAGCCATAACCTTATAGTAAGTACATGTTATTCATTAATATTACTCAATACTTAAATATAGAATTAGACTGTAACAAGGACACCTACCAAAAGTAATTAGCTACTGAAAGCATAATTAATTAGACAATTCAGGCAAAATATTAATAAGCATGGTATATTTACGAATGTACTTCTAAGTCTGCGAACACAAATGCATGTATTGATATAAAATTAAAATCATTCTTTGATTAAAGTTAGATATTAGTTGATGTCTGGTGCTCACCTCGTTTACATGCATAAGCAGTCAAAGCCACATGGAAACAGCATTAATCATTGCACGTTCTCACATATTTTTGCAAAACCCTAATATTACAGTTTTAACTACACACTCATATTAACGGATTGCTTATTGAACTGTTATATGAAAGCTAGTCTGTTGATGTTCAGTACAACAACACTCTTACTCATAAAGAATGATATTGCTTAAATATACTTCTATTAGTATATAATGCAGATGATGATTTAGAAATATTATTTATTTATATTTATAATCCCCGACCTCTATTCTGTGACCAGGAAATCACAGGCCTAAACTTCAATTGAACAATGTAGTGTATCAAGAGCAGTCCCAGCTGTGGCCCTGTAGGCCTGAGCTGACAAACAGTGTTTGCAGCTATGAGGCTAAAATACAACAGCTCTACTATGATTTAGCCTCTCTCGCTTGTCTCTGTGTGGAAACGATGATTTATGCCGGTTTCTTTGTCTCCCAGCGCTGCTCTGGATAATATAATGTGGACAGGTTTGTCCTTCTGTGAGATATGATATTGTTTTCAGAGGCCAGGATATGGAGATATGTCCGGAGATGAAAGAAGAGAAGGAAATTATGAGTCAGGTTGTCATGATTATGATTATGAGAGAATCTCTGTGATTTTATGTAATTGTGTCGGCGTTGACTGATAGGCTGCCTCTACATTCTTAAAATAAAAGGTTCCATTTTTTTCAATGCCATCATTGAAAGTCATTTTCATGTAATATTTCTTAATATATATATGTATATATAAATTCTTCAGGAATGAATTCTTAAGTCATGGCCAAGATATCTATTTTTTTATCCCATGTCATGTTCATTTGACCAAGTCATTCCCTCATTCATGTAGGAATAATTTCACGATATCGAGGTCAGAAGGATTCGCGTATATTCACACTGAATCCAAATGTTGATATCTTATTATTTCTTAAAGGCTGTGGCTGTTAAACACAGTGTTGCATACAGTGCAGCTTTAGGAGTGTGAGATCTAGATGAGAGTGATAAGATAGTAAGTGTGAAGACTGTCTCTGTAAGTAGGTTATGCCCGAGGGTTCGCAAAACAGTCTTGTCTGAAACTGCCTCTGAATTATGAGATCATTACAACATCTGCTGGTTAAAGGAACTGACACTGATGGACGGCCAGGTGTGCGTGTACTTACTGTACAGATACACACACAGACTCACTTCACGCTGATGACAAATGAAAGCGGTAATTAAATGCAACTTGTGTCATGAGATACCCGAATAGCTGTCTCAATATATTTACTCAGTCTGTGTCAGATTGAGTCATAAAATACATTAATTACAATGAGACTCTCTCCAATCGCCCCAGCTCATCAGGAATGAGCAGCAGAAGATCATTGAGTTACGCATAGATTACAAGTTCATGTTACATATAGGCTATATTATGTTAACATAATTCTGATCATGTATGCTAACATGTTCTATTATCTATGGTGGCCCAGTATAGTGCACAACACAACAAAATCTCCACAACACAACAGAATCACCACAACACAATGCATTGGACTTATTTAGTTGTTTTGTGCTAATTCTGCTGTGCTGTGCTAATTTTGTTGGGTTGCTACTTGTTTCCATTGTGTAGTGCTAATTTTGTTGTGTTGTGGCTTGTATCTCTTGTGTGGCAAATGGTTTCTGTTGTGTTGTGCTAATTTTGTTGTGTTGTGGCTTGTTTATCGTGTGTGGAAACTGGTTTGTGTTGTGTTGTGCTAATTTTGTTGTTTTGTGGCTTGTTTCTCTTGTGTGGCAACTGGTTTCTGTTGTGTTGTGCTAATTTTGTTGTGTTGTGGCTTGTATCTCTTGTGTGGCAAATGGTTTCTGTTGTGTTGTGCTAATTTTGTTGTGTTGTGGCTTGTTTCTCTTGTGTGGCAACTGGTTTCTGTTGTGTTGTGCTAATTTTGTTGTGTTGTGGCTTGTTTATCGTGTGTGGAAACTGGTTTCTGTTGTGTTGTGCTAATTTTGTTGTGTTGTGGCTTGTATCTCTTGTGTGGCAAATGGTTTCTGTTGTGTTGTGCTAATTGTGTTGTGTTGTGGCTTGTATCTCTTGTGTGGCAACTGGTTTCTGTTGTGTTGTGCTAATTTTGTTGTGTTGTGGCTTGTTTCTCTTGTGTGGCAACTGGTTTCTGTTGTGTTGTGCTAATTTTGTTGTGTTGTGGCTTGTTTCTCTTGTGTGGCAACTGGTTTCTGTTGTGTTGTGCTAATTTTGTTGTGTTGTGGCTTGTTTATCGTGTGTGGAAACTGGTTTGTGTTGTGTTGTGCTAATTTTGTTGTTTTGTGGCTTGTTTCTGTTGTGTTGAGCTAATTTCGTTTTTTTTGCAACTTGTTTCTGTTGTGTTCTGCTAATTTTGTTGTTGTGGCTTGTTTCCGCTGTTGCAGCTTGTTTCTGTTGTGTTGTGTATTACTGGGCCACCGTTATAATCACATGTTTTTCTAAAGTCACCTGCAATGAATTCTAAAATTTAGGGTGAGTAAGATTTTTAAAATGATACTAAATAGTACCAAATAAAATACCAAATAAACTGTAATTTATTCCTGTGTTGGCAAAGCTGAATTTTCAGTAGCCATTACTCCAGTCTTCAGTGTCACATGATCCTTCAGAAATCTGCTGATTTGGATTTTTCTTACAACTATTATTATTTTTGTAAAAACTTTTTCGACCCCAAACTTTTGAACGTTATCTCAAAGTGATTATTCTGTAACATGAACTTTGTAATGTAAAGTGTGGCCTCCATTGCACACCTTCTTGCCTCACTTCCTGTGTCCAGGGATTTAAGAGCTTCGGGCCGTTTCCAGAGCTTAGATCTGCTGATCACGGATAAGCCTTCAACCTCTCAGATCCCTCACACTGGAGGACACAGATGAGGGATGGGAATCTCCATATTTTCAATGGCCTGACCTGACTGCTTTTGCCTCACAGCACTGAGTACAGCTGTTGCCTTTATAGTCATTTATTGAATGGCTGGCTTGAAGCTAAAGGGGTTAATTAAACTTAGTTCAAAATCTATTTTTGCCGCTAACACTCACGTGATGTGCTAATATCTCACTATCCCTCTCTAGCTCTCTGTCCTGTTAGTTACAGCTTTGAGCCAGAATCATTGGTCTTCCTTCCAGATGGGATGGGCGGCAGGACTGGTTTAACGTTGGCACCTGGACGGCCCGGGAGGAGGGGAGTGTTGGGGAGACCCTCTCAGAGACCAAACGAGGAGCATCAGGGGTCAGACCAGAGTCCATGTGACCTGCGAAACATCAAACAGATATGCATTATTCACATAAACTAGAATCGAGCATGATCTCATGAGTAGGCCTAGGTATTCAAACTAATTTCTGAATAGAAATGTACAATATCTATGAATGGACAGCTTCTAAATTGTATTATGTACAAAATACAATTTAATCTACATTGTATGCATTAAATGTATTATGTATGTACAAACTAGATGCTAAAATGCATAACGTATGAACACAGAGAGGAAATTGCTCGTCACCTCTAAGAGAGTCCAGGTCCTGTCCCAACATAGACATATCCAAAGGCTCTATGTTGGGCCCTGACCCAGTGTCTGATCTCTGGGCCGCTGAGAGCGCCCCTGCTGAGCTCCTCATGGACAGGCCAGAACTGGCACGAGATTCCTCAGAACTGAGACAGAGTGAAGGAAAAGAGGAGAAAGAGAGAGATTAAGAAAAGTAAAAAGAAATTTACAACATCAAACCAGCTTGCTGTCAGTAATCGGATTATGATCAATGATATGAACATAATAGAAACAATATATTTAAATACTTCACTTTGTGTCTATTTAATACTTAATTTACCTGCCAAAATAATGTTATGTCTCAAATTAAACAAAAATACAGTAAAACCAAATTATTGTGAAATATAACATTTTAAAATAACTGTTTTTTCTCACTGACCCAAACTTTTGAAGAGTAGTCTAATTAATTTGACTGCAAATTTGAATTAACATCCCAACAACGTACTTATTATAACAATCTTCAATTCAGCTGAAAAGAAAATCCAAATAGCAACAAAAATAAAGTTGAGTGCTGAGTAAACAAATGTCTCAAGACACCCATTAAAACAGGTTTTAATAAGTTTTGATTGGCATCGGATATTTTTTTAGAGAGCTGGCAATGGTCTCTTCACGGATATCCCATGATTCCACAGCCTGCATTTTCAATTGATTTAATAAAGAGCACAGTGGAATTCATAACCAGATTACAAAGTAACAAACTCCAAATGCATATTGCTTTTCCCCGGTGGATGAGAAACAAAAAGTCACTGTTTAACACAATTTGGACTAGCACATTAGTTTTGTCATTTTTTTCCTAGCTAATAAGCAAACGGTGGTGCACCGCGCAGGCCGGGCAGCTCTGTAAGTCTCCCAGGATTCCTCTTAATGAGCTAAACTACAGTCTATTTAAATATCTTGGGGACATGCATATTTCACAGGAGTAGTCTTGTATTTCCTCGCCTGTTTAGAGTCCCCGAGCTCATACACGGGAGAGGCAAAAGCACCGATAGTCATAAATCTGCATTTACTTGCTCCAACGCATACATCTTCCATATGGCCTGGGGCATGTCAGCTACCTGAACGCTTTAACTTTGAGCTGGGAATGAAAACTTTGATATTTGAGCCTGGATGTGTGTAAAATGGAGATGGAGGTTATAAACATAAAGGGAGAGGCTACAAGATAAAACACGTCCTGGGATATGATGCACACAAGGAGAGGGCTTTGGGGAAAGGTTAATTGTTTTGCTGCTCTGAGGCCAGAGGTCAGAGGTGAAAATGTCAAGGTGTGTATGGCATACCTGCTGTCCTCATCGAGGTCAGGAGCGCTGAGGCCAACAGGACGCATTGGGGAGGAATAGGGGCCAGGTGGGGGCCGGGACTGAGAGGCTAATGATGATGGAACTGTGGGTGCACTTCTGTGGCACACACACAAACAGTATCAGTGAAGCACTGTAAACACACACTCACCAGCCTGTGGTAGTGCTTTTTGCTGAGACAAAATTTGGGCATTTTATACAAAAACACAATAGCTTGTTACAAATCTAGGCCATTTAACTGTAGCTATGTAAAACTAAATACAGTAACTAAAAAAACGAATGACTAAATACAGTATTTAATTATTTAAAAAAAACACTACATTGAAATTTGTCACTAGTACTGAAATATTAGCAAAAAACATTTCACCTTAAGATTCAAGCAAGCTATTTCAAGTGTATTAAATAAGTCTTATGCAATCAAAATCTCAATTAATCAAAAACATGGTACAAGCGATATTGTGAAATATTATTAAATTTCAAATTTGCTGTCATCTATTTTAACATTTTAAAATGTAACTGATTCTTATGACAGCAAAATTAAATTGTCAGCATCATTCCTCCAGTCTTCCGTGTAACATGATCCTTCAGAAATCTTTATATGCTGAAATTATTCTGTTCTTACTTTTATAATCAGTTGTGCTGCTTAATATTTTCATATTTGATGAATATAAAGTTCAAAAGAACACCATTTATTTGGAATATAAATACTTTGTAATATAAATGTCTAATGTCATTTGAGCAACTTAATGCATCCTTGCTTACTGTCTCCAAACTTTTGAAAAGTAGAGTATCCAGTATTTATGCATACTATTTATGTGTATTATTTACAAGCATATTATAAGTAGAGTGTTGCATTATTAGCTTTGCAATGAGTTAATGCTAAATTCTCTTGGAATTATTATTTGTGTGGTATGCTGAGTTGCTGCTTTTGAAAAACATTACAAATCCGTCACTTTTGAGGTTGTGTTTGAGTTAGCATGGTGGCTTAGAAGACAGATGCCTATGCAGACGTCAAGCCAGTGTTTTGGGGGTGGAACAGTGATCTTCTATCTCATTGTCGGTCACAGTCTTTGGGTGATCAAAGTAGGGCTGTAGTCAAGTCCACCGTTGTCGAGTCCAAGACAAGTCCAAGTCCAAAGAGGTTCGAGTCCAAGTCAAGTCCGAGTCCAAAGAGGTTCGAGTCCAAGACAAGTCCAAGTCCAAAGAGGTTCGAGTCCGAGTCAAGTCCAAGTCCAAAGAGGTTCGAGTCCGAGTCAAGTCCGAGTCCAAAGAGGTTCGAGTCCAAGTCAAGTCCAAGTCCAAATGAGACAGTCAAAACAGAGAAAGAAAAAAGTATCTTCTTCAAAACCACATACTTAATTATTGATAATTGATGTGATACGAGAGACGGCATATCTTCTATTCTAATATAATAATTTTGCATTATTGTTTGTAATGATCTAAAAGCATGTGCAGCAACACTGTAGGATCAAATTAGGCTATTTTATTTCTCCTCCTGAGACCCAGCTGTGGAGTTTGTGTCTCTGTAGTGGACATTCTATTTTAGTGAATTTCTCTGAGACCTCACATGTCACAGTTATAAGCCTGGATGTCCTGCACAGAGCACATTCAGGGCTTTATAGAGATACTAAATGTTTTTTAAACCCTCTCCTTTGCCTTTAAAGATGGCTATATTTAATTTAGTGAAAAATTGTACATCCTTATGGAAATATGATTATATTCTGTAATGTCTTTTACATCTGAATCATTTTCAGATTGTTTGTCATAAAGCAACATCTCAGGAAAATGTTATGGGTTTTCAAATTCAAATATGACTTCCTGTTATGAAACAGGACATCATTTCATACATGCTCAATGTAGAGGACACCAGGACTAAAAGCATGTTTATTATGCATTTTGGGAGACAACAATTGAATAGGGAAATAAATTATATATCAGTTTGCTTATTAAATATTATATATTATTATGAAAATCTGGCCATGTATTACTCCCATTATGAAAATTATTTTTCAACATTCTGTCCCAACAGCAACACATTAATAAGAAAATTAGATACAGTGTATAGGTGCACTGTGTTTAATGGGAAACCAGTTTATGGAATTTTTTACACACATATTGCATAAAACAAAATGGTATATCAAATAATTGTGTTATACATTTTAAAACATAGTTGAGAATCATCCTTAAACAACGTTTAGTATAATAAAATCCTGAAACCTAAAAATGTATTTGGTGATTTAAAAACTCCCATTGATTTTGCCGTTTTCTATTCATGCCATTTAATTTTAGTCCTTGTGTCCTCTACAGAGGACATATAATCAAATATGAACATTTTTCTTATGGTCTAAATAATGTAATGACATGAAAACTTTTTTTTTTAGGAGGATATTTTAGGTTTAAGCAATTTCACTTATATTTGACCAATTCTCGATTTTGTAAGATTTTATCTAGTCAACTTGAAAATGTAACTACAACATGATTCAAACTTTCTCTTTATTAACCCTCTAGTTAAAGAAAAGTATATTCTAAGTGCACCACACATGACGTTGTCTTCATGATGTAAATGTGAAACAAATCACTAATATATCTTTGCAGAAAAGATGAACTACAACTACATCTTGTACAAACTTATATTATGCATATTAGGCTATATCTGAAATAATACAAGACAAATGCTCCAAAAACTCAAGTAATTCCAATTCAAAATGACTGAAGGTATAACACCTAGAGTGCTATTATTAACTATAAAGGCTCTGTAAAACAATGAACAGCAGTTTTCAGCCTGTCACCTGATGCAAACCTGAAATATCAGATACATGTACAGTATAGTTTCTTCACGGGTTTTGTATTTGATTACACTGCTGTTCCATTGTTTTTCTATGTAAACATGGACGCGCTTGATTGACTGTTGCGCCGCTTCTGCAGCGTCGTGCATGAGCGGCTTTCTAAAAACGCGGCACTCTAGTTATTAAAAGATGTTTAACTCACATCTTCTTGTATTTTTCCTATTCCACTGCCCACGTCAACACAAAAACACATTCTGTGTGAATGTTACCCAGAGAGCATCATGTGCAGCATCATGTGCATCGACATGCGGGGATTGTTCTTTTCTCTTTACTGTTATTATCAAAGTGTCTAATTCTAGCGTTTGGTAATATTTCTATTCAAATTCGCGATTCCTCAATTTATAAAAAATCTAATTGTGGCAAAACATTACATTCGAATTAATCGATACAATCTGATAAATCGCCCAGCCATTGCCACAGTGTTTGCTTATTTTTTACTTTATTTAAATTTTTGTGTAATTTACATCCAGTTGTATTCCGTGCCTCCAGGCTTTATTCGTTTTGCTCTTATTCATTCTTTTTCTTATTCATTTGGTGCCACAGCGTTTGATGATTGTCAGTGTTTTGTTTTTTTACATTTAAACATTTTGCAAGTTTGTAATTTTATATTAGGCTTATAGCATGGTAATGGTGTATTTTTATTCGTTTTGTCAATTAAAGTCCCATGTTTATTGCAGAAAATGTGTCATTGTAAGTTATAGATAAGCAATTGACCTGAAATGAAAGTGAAAGCGAAATGCGCTCGGGCATTAATAAGGTATTTAAAAGCGAAGGAAAGTGAGAGGGAAAACTCCAACGAACTTTGTAAAACCAAACTGTATTATGCAACTTGCCGACAGCGTGTCTGTGGCCAAAATAATTTAACTCATATCCTAATGACAATGCCCGTTCTAGATGGAGTTAAACCAATGGCAATTACATTACCCATTTGCGGAACAAGCGAGACAGATTAATGGTTTTGTTTTGAAAGAGAAAAAAAAAGCATATATTGCTGGACTCGGTCGAGACCAACTTGAACATTTGGCGAGTCCGATGACCAAGTCCGAGACCAAATCCGAGTCCAAATACCAACGAGTCCAAGACAAGTCCGAGACGATAGAAAAACATCTCGAGACCAGACTCGAGTACTACAGCCCTAGATCAAAGTTGCTAAACAGTCAAAGTTATGTTACCTCTGAAACAGCTCGGCATAAGCACCAGGACTCTTCCCGCTCAGAGCTTCTCGAATCAGCTGCTGGCGTCTGTGATTGGAAGCCATTTCCTGTGGCGTTCACAGAAATATTGTGCTTGCATGAGTGTGACTGTTCATTTCATCCCTATCTGCTATTCCTGGCCAAGATAGCTTCTGTGGATTATATCAAGCCAATAATCATGTAAAATAACAGAATCTATAACCCTGACTTACTGCAGGGGTCTGCTGAGGGGTCATCTGGGCCTGGATTTTGTTCTGGTAGTTTCTGCTGTGGGAGTCCATGAGGTCAGTGGCCTCTGTCGTGTTGTCTGCCAGTAACTCGCCAGTTGCGTCTACAACAGAGTTGTCGTTAGGGCACTCGGCCATCACGAACAGATGTCTGCTGTGGCTGCAGCCGTGAAATGCCATAGCCACACACGGAGTACAACTATTTACAACTATATTCTTTCTAATCCTGTCAAAGTGTCCCGCAGACAAAACTGACTTCATGTAAAGGCCCATGAAATCAAATTGGGAGTTTTGTGACCTTTAGTTCAAGTCTGTTATTTTGTAGATGCTAACTAAATGTTAGAAAAAACTACAAATAAATAGAAAAAAATAAATAAAGATTAAAAAATCTGTCAAATCTGAAATAAATACATATTATTTAAAAATGTTAAATAAATAATTTTAATACTTTTCCAGCTATGAAATATCAGCAATGAAAAGAACATGCAATATCATTGGGTCTTAGTGTATGGCAAAGTGTGACTGTGAAAGCTCACTCGTGGAGGTGTTGTCAGGTGTGACTGAGCTGCTGTCACCTCCTCCTCCGTGCTCCTCTAGACCTAGGTACTCCTTCACTAACTGTTTTAAAGTCTGGTAGGCCTCAACACGATCATCTGATGAGCACAAAAGAAGGGAGGCATTTGAAGAAGCAATCGAGTTTCCATTAAAAAAAACTGAATAAATCTTTGAAAATGTCCTGCTCAGGCAGGTAAAAATGTGTTTCATTGCCACTTAAGGCTGGAATACATACACTACAAGATTTTTGCCATGATTTCACCCCAATTTACAGTCTGAAGAAGCTGACACTAGTTGCTGAAAGTCAGAGCCAGTCTTCTTAAAAGTAATGTAGTGCATTCCAGCACTTAGGGTTTTCTTACAATTCATAAAGGTAATAAAAGTATACTTCTATAGATATATAGAGACAGTGTAACTGACCTTAATGGGTTAATAAAAGTTTGTTACCACAAGGGATGATGTTGTCAAAGAAGCCAGGCGATTCTCTGTTGATTTTGGCATACAAATCAATACGAGACACTGCTGTTTCCATCTGAGCGTTGCTGTAGAATCCTCTTGCTTTCAGAAAGCAGACATAATTGTCAACAACAGTGGGGATCAGCAAGACATAACGGGGCTCAAAATAAGTGTTCTTCAAACTATATACTCCCTGTATTGGAAAAAAACACACAAAAACGTCCAGCATAATTAACTGCTGTGGATTTGACCCAGTTTTGTGCTTGTTCAACATGATGGAACATGTTTTCTTGATACCATACTGTACCTCTAGTTCCATATGCACACAGCAGGCAAGACCTTCCCGAGCCACATGCTCAATAGTTTCCCGCGACAGGCCATACCAATGTCCTCCGTACTGCATCGTCTGGATGAACTGACCCTAACAGTGTGAGAATAAAACTGAAAAACACACTGTAAATGGACCATGCTGCCATAAAGCTCAAATTAATTTTCTGAATGGGCGTCATCATGGATGTTCGGCACAGATTCACTGCAGAATGACCTGAACTCTCGACCTTTGTGTTGCAAGGGACCATCGTTCTTTTCGCACAGACAAACCTTTGACCCCTGTGTTCAACTGCACCTGGGTCCATTTAGCTGCTGCAACGCCGAAGTCGCTCCCTGTCAAGCTTTTACTCACACAAAGCAATTCTCAAACAGATGTTTTTACAGCTCTGGTCAAGGCGGTTTTAAAACATGAGTACAAATCCCAACCATGCTCTTATCCTCTACTCTATTTGCTTTAACAGGCCCAGAGAAAAGCACCAAGGAGCGTTCACGTCTGCAGAATGCCGGCACACATCTGTGTCGGTGTGATACAGGTAGGGGAGGTTAGTCTGTAAAACCCGTCTCTTTTTCTGCTCTGGAGGCATAAGGTTATAATCACACATCAAACGGCTTCCTTCCAGCCTCTATCAATCAATAACATTGGACTTATATAGCAACACTTAAGAGCTAAACGAGATAGTGGCGGCACAGACTAGGTGTGCGCTCTCTCAGAAGCACCTGAGGGGCCTGCGGAAAAAGAGAATCTAGGGCGAATTCTTTCCCCTCTTCACATTTTTGGCATGTCATTGCTCTATAGACCAAAATGGCCTGGGGAAGTCTGTTTCTGCAGATGAATGGGCATAAAACCTTAAAAAAATCTAAATATTTAGGGTTATGAGTAAAATACTGCCAAAGTAGATCAGAATATGATCAAATCTGGACAGAGGATTACCATTTGAATCATGTTCTGAAATTCTTCCTCAGTGACAAAGTGATAGTCGGATCCATCCTCTTCCCCATAATAGGGCTCCCTGGTGGTGTGGCAGGCACTAAAACAAACAAATCAATTAAAGAAACTAGGACTGCACTATTGAAATATATATTGAGATATGGCTTAATGTGATTATCATATTGCCAAGGCTGCAATTTAGTTAAATAAATATGCAGGGTTTCACTCTGAAATCAACAGCGCATATACAGTATTTATTTGCAGGCAAACTGCCAAAATAGCTAATGCTTGATGGTTTAACATTTGATAATTGAAAAAATAAGACATATAGTACTATACAATGATTATTAATAAACCATTTTACAATATTTTGTTATTTTACACTACAAATATTTTTGAAATATATTTATTTTATTCATTGTATTTATATTAATATTTATTTATATTTTATAGTCATACTGAATGGGTCAAAAAAGAACAGTCTTGAAGCCTGAATTAAAATGAAAACGTGCCTGAATCATTAAGCACACAGGACACACACACACACACACACACACACACACACACACACACACACAGACAGACATACAGACACACACTTCAGAAAAAAAGTAAGCTTTTTAAAATTATTTTTATGCTCCATGCACACCCCAACAGTTTTAAGGAAATTACTGTATTCTTTCATATTGCAATACATATTAGAAAAACTAAATATTGCAATGCCATTTTTTCCCCAATAAAGTTCACATTTTGAACTAAATTACATCACATAATAATATTTTAGTGACTTTTATAATGCACTCCAAACTGCTACTTACCCATAAGCGAAATAGTCGCTGAATTCCTGGCACAGCTTATGGGCTAGTTCCCTCTTCCCACAGGCCTGCGGGCCAGTGAGGACCAGCATGGGGTAGGGAGCATCCAGACTGGGGAGAGTACTTGTGGAATAACATGCAGAAATGCATATTAGCTAATGCTGTTGTTGTGAACCGTGCTTTTGAACTTCCTGTGAGTTCAACCATGTAGTTTATAACAAACTGGGTGACTTCAAACAGCCTCGCTACACAGCTCCAGATTCATTTTAGTTCAGACCTGAGGGCTGTGAGTGGTTTGAAGGGCTTTCTGCTTAAGGGAAGTGGCCTTTGTGGACTAGACAGGCTCACAAAATGAAGAGGAAAGTGGATCGAAAAGTCATACCTGTCAAAAATAACCTGAGGTTGCATGAGCTGGTATACCAAGTGGGTCATGTGATCTCTGGCTGCGATCACCTCCAGAGGAGGGTCGTACTTGTTCACAGCAGACACCTGAAAATGAAAGACAGGAATGGGACTCACTAATCAACCCTGACATTATCATTCACATATGTGCTTTATTTTCCGACAACTTTCAGAGCTTTCAAGTTCTTTTCTATTCAGTTCAGCCCTTGAACATTGAGCTCTTGACTTCAACCAGCCAGAAAATGCTGTTCAAAATGTTTTCTGTTTTAGTACAAAAATAGGCTTCCTCCATCTCAAAGCCATAAACAGTACTTCAATTTTGTTAAACTAAAGATGTAAAGCAATCGTTCCTTCTACTCCAGATCACACAATCACCTTCTCCTCTGCAGTTATAGTGTGTTGATCCAGAATTATGAGGTGCTGAAGGAGTAATATCACAGCTAGTCTATAGTCATCCTGGTCCTGCAAGAAAGTATTTGGCAGTATGTATAAGATGATGACATTAGGTCCAATATTGTGGTTCTGAGATGTTGTTGGTGCCCTCACCTGCACTGGGTTTCTCAGGAGATTCATTTCTCTCAACAATATCAGGTCATGCAAATGCACGGCCTCCTTTACCTCACTGATCTGACACAAAAGAACGAAAAAGAAAATTATTTGTTGAGTGAAATATCTAGCCAGATGCCGCATATACACTCTCAGAACTTCAACAACTTTCCACTGGGACAGAACCCTCAAAGGGAGATTTGTGTACCTTATTTACCACAGTTGATCAATTTCATTGTAGTAGTACTGTAAGGCTATATATAAAGTACTAATTTCTGGTAGTTTTTTACTTTTCTTATATTTTAGACCTTTCTAACTACTTTCACTTGGTTAAAATGTTTCCTTTTGGTGTGTTATGCTCTGAGGTATAACTTTAGAATCATTTGCATAATATAATATGACAGGAATACCAGATTGCTCTCAAGGTTGATGTTTCCCAGGAGATGGAGGTTCTGGAGACCCGAGAGGCTTTGAATCCGGTTACAGGACAAATCTAGAACCTGCAGGTTGTGTAGAGTCTGGAGATTCTCAATCTTCTGTATCACATTCCCTCTCTTAAAAAACACACATATATACAATTGATTATTTCAATGAGGTAAAGAACAGTAAGTCAAAAGCTCTGCAGATGATCTGCAGGGTCATGTGCCATTTCTGTCTGGCTATGGCTGCGTGATTGACAGGTGAGCTCAGGTAATTCAAGGCTGACAGGGACTGACAGGTGAACATCTGGGAAGATGTAGCGAGTGCATATCAATGAACGAGAGGCTTTCTGTACAGCCTACGTCCGTCTCGCCTCACTTTCCTAGCCCTTGAATTAGATCTGAAATCAGGGTGCAATCATTATGGTTGGGGTCAGGGTTATTATAGTTAACTGGAAATAAAAATAATTAAAAAATGTTTGAAATAAACTGAAATAAAATATAACAAACAAAAACTATAACAAAAGGCAAACTAAAACTGCAATAAAAATTCATACAGACATTTAAAAAACAATCATTTAAAAAATGACAAAACAACAAAATTACTAAAATAAAATGAAAACAGAAAATACAAAAATAGATAAGTCTAAATATTTTTTTTCAAACTATAACAATATCTCAGTGATGCTAAAATAACACTGGTCGGGTCTTGATCTTAATCGGATTCAAATCAATTCAATACATTAATGCATTTTTTCCACACATTACAAAAAATACAATAAAATAGTACGCACATTCCACAACACATCAGAGTGTCAAGACTGTGCAGACATGTTCATGACCCTACAGTAAATGAGAAACCGAATTTCAAGAAAAACATCCTAGATTAACCAGTATTTCGGGAACTCTAGCAATGAAACGGGTCAAATTGACCCATAACCTAATATAAGGGCCAGAACGATTCCAGTCTTTTAAAGCCTTGGCCTTATAATAACCCCATGCCTGGCGCAGAACAGCAAGGAACGGCAACCACGAGGGGCTCTGTAAGCCCCAGAACTAAAGTGTGATGTGTGTGAGTGGAACAGGCTGACAGGTGCATGCTGTTCAGGGTCTCAGAACAACGGGGGTTGGGGGGAGGTAGGTGGCGGTGCTGGACAGGTTCAGCATGTGGAAGTGTTTTGTTTTTTCTTTGACCAGGGTCCAGGCTCTCTCACGCCAGCAGCTTGGCCTCGTGGGACATGGACACCAAAGGACGCGGCGCTGCTGACGATGAAGAATCTCTTTGATAAAGGACAGCATAAACATCCTTCAGCTGAGTGGCAAAGGTCTGGTGGCATGCTGGCCTGCCATATGGCGGGCTTCAACACCAGGCTTTGTTGTATTTTCTGAAAAGGCTGGAGCTTAATAATGCATACTGTCTGAAAAATACCTAGTTAAGAGATGGTAAAAAAAAAACTGTCGGTGGTATCAAAACGGTGCCTAAACAAGAGGCTGTAGTGTTGCCCACACGATCACAGACAGAAAGCGTGGTAACCTTTCTAAAAGTGTCGACACAACAACGTATCTGGAAGAGGATGACAGGTGACGGCGAGATAGTCTGGGTGAGCAGAAAAATATGTCAACAGGTTTTGCAGGCTGACGTTAATTAATCCAACAGAGACTCATAAACACTGAGGAAAGACAGGAAAGACCTCTCATTTCTGCATTCCAGTCTCAAATTAAAATCAAGCATGATTACATTTATTTATCACCCCATCATAAAGAGACATTTTCCCAAACAGAAATTAACATTTTATAGTTACATATTCAATACCTGTCCTGCTGTACCACTGTTAATTTCTCACCTCAAAAGACACATTAATTAATCTGCAAACCTGCTCTTAACAAGTAAATATTTCATGAAATACGTTAATATTTTATACTTCTCTGCACGTATTAATCATCAGGAATAAATTAGCTGTGTTAAATGGGTGTTGCTGTTATAAATGGTATGTGTGTTTGTGTTTAGTACCAGGTAGAGCTTTCTGAGAGGCAGATGGTCCAGACCTCTAATGCGGGAGATGTTGTTATGGGCCAAGCTGAGGTGTGAGAGCCTTTTGCACTTTTCCAGCCCCCTGATGACACTAAATGAATTATCTGAACAGCAAGGCACAGTCAAAGAATGTTTCATACACTTGTTTTGAACAAATCAATAGTTTAAAGTCCACATGAATCAGCTAAGTTACTTTTATTAGACACCCTTAGCTATTAAAATTCTGGTAATTTTATTTTTGGTTGATGTCACCGATCCCTATTTTTCTACCAACATGCTCCATTTTGGTATGTGACACCCACTTTTCCCGCTCCAATCGATTCCCAAAATCAATGGTGTGTTCCATTTGTACACTTTAGTTTGGGGACCAATTCTCACTATTAACTATTGCCTCAATAAACTCCCAATTGTATTAATAGTTAGAAAGATAGTCGCTATATATATATATCAGGGTTTAAGTTAAGTTTTTATCAACTAATACTGTTAACAATGGAGGCATCCATCTTGATTTTCTGACTTTGTACAAGAATACAGTCAACTCAGATGTGATGTCATTCCCAGCTCTGATATCCGACTTCTGAGGTAAATATTTGTTCAGTTTGAATAGCCTGTTTTACTTGGAAATACAATAATGAAGTAAAAAGAGTTGCGAACGATGTGTCATGCTTTGCAATCTTCAAAAGGATACAGTCAAGAATCAGTTTGGTCAAAGAGGAATATGCAAAAAGATCCTTCATGTCTGACATCTGGTTGTGTGAGAAATTTACCTCCTGTGGTAAAAAAAAGAAGAAAAGAGAAATGGACAGTATATCAAACATCAGTAAAAAAACTAATATAAAAAAGACAATTTAGAATATTTTAAATAACAATAATGCTCATTAAATGAGTAAAATGAATATATTTACTGTTTTTAAGTAAAAAAGGTAAAACACATCTAGCTTAAATTAATAGAAAATTATCTCTGAGACCCAATGAGGTTCATTTTTATTCACTCGTGCATAAGATATTTGAACCTCGCATGACATCACATTATCCCCTCTGTAGTGAATTGAATCACCTTGAGATTTTTTGGCGGCTGGAATCCAAAGAAATCGGTGAGTTGGTTGTGGGAAGCATCCAGTATGATGAGGTGTGGCATGTGACTCACGCAGGATAGATCTACCAGTCACAAAACATTAGGCAGAAAGAGCAGGAGAAAGAGGGATGACAAGCTTCCGCACAGTTGAGATTATTTATCCTGCTACCAAGCAACCATGAAGGACACGGATGAAAAAAATCCGGCAAACATTTTCAACAAGAGGATATTAGAGCAAATATCTACATTAGTGGAAGACAAATATGAGAGGGTCTGAATCATGACAGCAAATTTCATTTCATCATATAGTTTTCTTGTAACACAAACATTAAACGGGTGTAAACCTACCTTTGATTTTATTGTAGGGAAGCTCTAGCTTTTGAAGATAGATGTAATTGCATAAAATGGAGACATTTTTCAAGTCTCGCCCCTGTGGCCAAACACAATCAGAAATTCAGTTAAGGTGCCAATAAAATGTCATCCGGTAAAACCCTGAAACTAGAGGAGAGTATGACGCATTAGAAAAAGGATGTAAACTAATTTGGAGGCCACTTCTGTCTCTCTCTCCAGCGAAGTCAAGCAACTAAACAATATCAGCAGTTCCGGAAAAATATATTAATATTCTACCCCAGAGCTCTGTCGTGTAAGCCTGGGATATTTTATATGGAAAATATAAATTATTGCATAGTGATGTAACGCGTTTATGTGTGTGTACATCACACTGTGGAGAGCAAATGCTCCCACAAGGCCAGTAAAACCACTCACATTGTGGGGACCAGCCGACAGAAATTAGCTTAATAAACATCCTAAATAATGTCTTAACCCATTTAAGACAAAACATCTAGTGACTGATCACAAAACAACACAATAATCCACACAACTCCAGTCCATTAATTAAAGTCTTTGTGAAGTGAAAGGCTGCATGTTTGTAATAAACAAATCAATAATTATTATTAGCTGTTTGGACTCTCATTCTGACGGCACCCATTCACTGCAGAGGATCTACTAGCTAGCTAGCAATTGATGTAATGCTAAATTTCTCCAAATCTAAACAAACTCATCTAAATCTTGGATGTAAATTTACAGCAGAATTGTATTTTTGGGTCAACTTTTTAATCTTTGCATATATGACTATATGTCCAGTACCAAATATGGTCATGTGAATGTTTACAAAGCCAAAATATACACATTAAATCAAGACAGACTGATCTTTCATGTACACCTGATAAGTATGTAAAATATAGCCTTGTTTTAGACTATTTAAACTCAAAGGGAAATTTTGGTCAAATAATGTATATGTAAAACGCATAAAGCTTTGTGTGAGGGTTTTGTTTAACGGATAGAAAACATAAAATCACTATAAAACAATACAAGTCAATGGAAATCCCACAATAACACAAAACAAATGTGTGTGGATCACTCACTGGCACAGGGAGGCATAGGTAAGTGTGCTGGAGTCCGGTAGCTGACTGCCCCAGGACGGACAGGCATTTAAACACCTCGTCCTCCGTTAATTCACCGTCATTCTTCATTTCATACAAAGAATAAAGTACGGAAACCACAACGATTTAAATGCTGGCTATACTGAGTGAACTGTCTAAGAAAGCTATATCATATTATGAGTAAATAGTCATGTTTGAGGGCTGTTACCTCCATTGTTGTGGTGTGTATTGACTGTGTCATCTCTCCTCTGCTGCTGTCTCTATGGTCTCCAGTCTCCAGAGAGCAGAGCTTATTATTGGAGAAAGGGAGGACACTGACTGGCAGTAAGCTTAACACAAACGCCAAAGATTGATTATTTGACGCCATTAATTACAAAAACAACCCGTTCCCCTAACTAGGCGCTAGTAAAGGAGTACTTTCTATGAGAAGCTAAAATAACCTGGAGTTGCACGCGCATCGGTTGCCTGGTAACCAAACGTAAACTAAAGTAGCACGAGCGTTGTGCACGCGCATGACTGGACAATTTGAACATCATTTAAACACTATGCTTTGGCAATACATTGTAACAATTGTCATGTCAATAAAGCAGATTGGAAACGCTGTGATTCAGTTACTGTTAGCAGCTAAGCTAAAGCCAAAGTGACCAAGTTCTTTAAAAAACATGTTAATACAGATGTGTTGTTGTCCCTGTATTGTTGACAGCACATTCATCAAGTGAAACATAGTGAATACATTTCTAAAGTTAAATACAAATATACAGATAATCTCTTCAGGCAAGCCAGTACAAATGGACTGACAGTACAAACATGTTCCAAAGCTTGTGTCGGTTATATTCATTTATTTTCATTTTGACATTACCCATGGCAAAATTCACCTTTAATCCAGTAGGTTCAGAGACTTTTAAGCAATCAATTGAAATTTACAAGCATGGAAGTGAACATCTCAAATGTGATTAAAAGCTGCACACAAAACGCATACTAAAAATACACAAAAACAAAGGCATGAAGTAGTGTTGCTCTGACATACTTTGTGCAAACAACATCAGATTGTGTTACAGTAATATCTAAATGAATTATAGTTGCACGGTATAATGCTAACAGGAGTGCTTGAGCCCGTCGCTTCGTTTAAATAACATTGATGACCCTGGTAATGGCTTAAACACATAAATCCACACACTTCTCTCTTTGCCTGTATCCGTTTAGTAAGCTCCTCTTACTAGATACATTAGAAGTAAGGCAGACATGACATTTTGAATGTCTAACCACTGCTCCAACACACCTACAACATTCACACACAACTCTTAATGTGCTAAGAATATGAAAGATCACCGCTGTATTCCTCTCTGTGGCAACCTGGAGGCAATTATTGATTCGAGAGGTTGAGTCATGTTGATGGATTGCTTGGGTGGCTTCCTGCTTAACGCCTGTGCTCTGTATCGATGGCTTTCTCTCTTGCTCTATTCTTCATAATTAATGAACTAAAATAGCCCAGAACAGAGCATGAGTGATCTGTGGGAGTTTGTGTCTGTTTGAACAAGGAATAAGAGGTTCAGATTCAAATTAAAGCAGACACAGTCGAAGGGCAGATATGGAAATATTTCAACATCAAGGCTTAGAAACTAATTTCTTTACCTGTTTAAACAACCAGGGATAATAGTGATGTCATAATGACATCACAATCAATGACTGTCATAATTAACAAAAACATTTGCTTACAATTATACCTGAAACAAGCAGGGAGAAATTTAAGCTGGATGGGCTTAGCGTTTCCTATGTCCTCAAATCTAAAAGCAGCAGGCGAGCGGTTTCTTTTTTGCCTGATAAAAAAGCCTGGCGTTTTAATCTGGCATCTGTTATTCCAGGCATAGGCTCCGGGCCAGGCAGGGAGAGACGGCATGCTGGAAGATTTTATAATCGAGAGCAGAGGTTTGATAAAGTAAGAAAATGAGACAAATATGTCCCCAAGCCACAATGAGAGAATCCGTCCTCTCGCTCTGAAAGGTGTGGCCTGGTTTAACCAGAAAAGATACAAAGGATTCATTTATTAGAACATGTCTGTGTGTGCAAAGCCCTGGTCAGAAATGTATCTTACAAATATTGGAAAGCAAGGAAATGAAATGAAACCACTTTAATGTTTGCTTGAAAGTGTGACTTGACTCAAAGCTTGCGACAGTAACGATTGGCAGCAACGTGGACCTTTTCAGAGCATTAATAGATGTAGTTTAAATGTGTGTGTCTAGACTGTAGTGATCTTCTTATCCTTGGTAGCCTGTTTAATGGCAGCTTGCTCACATATGATCTCTTTGAGGCGCTGCAGCCGCGTTCTGCACAGTCAGGTCTCCTACGCCTGTCTGGCTGCGGTGGAGAAGACTCAAAGCATTGATGTACTCCAGCTCTGTGTAACGCACCCCTTGATCAACCACCAGGTTTAGCAGCTCGTCGGCTGCATTATATAGCATCTCATAGTACTGCCTGCAGAGAAACACACAGAGAGAGTACGAATAAAAGAGGTGCCATTCAAGGTTGTGAAAGTGTTGCTGAACTTATTATAAAATATATTGCTGCTTAAAACAATTGAATATATAAAATGATATTTATATAATTTAAGCAACTTATATTATACATATATATTTTTTTAAACAAAATATTATATTTTATTATATTAAATGTAAAAAATATACTTATAATTGTTAGTATAAATATACTTATAATTGTCATTAACCACTTTCTTTTAAAAACACTACAATGTGCAATATAATTTAAACACACGCACACTAAATGTCAAAATATACTAACATAAAATATACTTATAATTGTCATTAACCACCGTTTCCTTAAAAAACACTACTAGAACACTAATTTAGAATATTATTTTGGAAAAATAACTACATTTTACAAACACATTTTAATTGAATACATTCAACCCATTTCAACACCTGAAATGCTAATTTGATAAAATGAAATTATAAAAATATAATTCTGAAATTAAAGTAAAAGTAAAGTAAAACCTGTTAACAATGTCACATTGGTGTTTGCAGAAATTAACAAAATAAATAAAACAATGCAACAAAATGAAAGTTCTGTCAACAGAGCTGAAACTCATATTGTTCTCATATTATGCATTCACATTATGAGAACATCAAACCATTTTTCCATGACCCCTTTGGCCCAAACATGCTGTTGACCAATGGAATGGAACAACATGCATTAAACATTAGACAAAGTTCAAGGAGACCACTTACATATGAGTATGCATACACACACCCACACAAAGACTTACAACTTCTAATTCTGCTGCAGAGGCACATTTGTAACAGGGGTGATAAGAGCTGAATGTGTTTTGACCCCATCAGAGCAGACGACTCCTCCGAATCTCTCTCTCATGCTGCATTACTCAGACAACACACAGAAAAGGCCTTAGCCAGCAGGACCTCTCTCTAACTCCCCTATCAAGCTGGCACACTCCTCCAGGTGCTCACAGACTTCTGGCTGCACTCGAGATGAGCCGAAGAGCCCATTTCACACAACCTCTCGCTGTAAAGGTGCTCTGTACAGAGCAAACACAGGCAGAAACGGGCAATTTGAGTCTTTTCATGAAGGAGCACATGTAAAGGACTTCAGGTTATGAACTTCTGGTGATGTTAAACTTCTGGAGAACCATGGAGATGTTCCATGGCTGTGATTTCAACTATACTGCAAAGATAATCTACTGAAACAAGGTTATATGGTGCGTAATTAGTCACTGAGGATTTGTTCATGTGTTTTTTGTGGAAAATGACTTATCTAAATGATCGGGCTGGACCTGCACTGTAAATCATTTTTCAAAATTACTGGAGTATCAGATATTGGATAAATGGAGTAAATTTGACCAGAAAATCTTTCTACTTTAAAATGTCATGTTCAATTCAATGTTTTTGCCTTTTTATTTGACATTTTATGTATTTCTGAAATTGACTAGCAGTTTCTAAATGTGCAAATTGTTTCAAAACCCATTTTATTCAGTGTCGTAGATGATAACATAGGCAAAAACGATCACAATTTCACACTAAAGGAGGTTCCAGAGTCATAGCTACAATATACAAATATTTTTCATATAAAACAAAGCTTATTAGGGTTTTACGAGACAATTCTAAAATTTAGTCTTTCAAAATTTAACTTTTAATTCAATGTGAATTTATTTGGGAATTTAATAGATGAAAATAGTTTCAGTCATTTTCTTTTTCAATGTTAGATGATATATGTGTATATATATATATATATATATACACACACACACACATATATATACTATATATTTTTTTTGCAATGTAGTGTTTGAAGGTGAGCTCTTTTGACTTAAGACAAGACAGTATTAAACACCTAGTAAAACCCTAGCAGATGCTAAAACCACTCATCAAAACCTTATGAACAGCAACACAGCTCAAATTTACTTCAGAAAGTCTACAAATCTAGTAGAAGTTGTTGGGCCAACTTTATAGTCTAAGGCCAATTTGACAGTGGCTGCTGTTTTTAACATCTTCAGCAAGACTTTACTCCATTTCTTGAAGATTAGCAGGGAAATGTAATGGAAACCAAACAGACGATCAGTACACTGGCTGGAAATGGAGTGCTAAATGAAAGACAGAAACACACGCTCAAACATCTCAGAGTTCTGCTGTCTTCTACTAAACCTTGGTGAAAAGGATTTTCTAAGTACTTGGAAATAATGGTGTTGCCCTTACGCCTCTAAAATGCTGAGCTCTAATGCTGCAGATTAACACTAACATGAAAAATCAAGTGATCACAGCATATTCAGCCAGTAGAAAAATACAGATTCAACCCATAAGACTTTGAAAAGCTTGCCAAAAAGTGTGATTGTGAGCACAAGCGCACCTGCAGGACAGAGAGAGGGCAGTTCCATTAACCCCCATTCATCTCTGACTCTGAAAAAACACAGCCATTTATAACAGTCCTGACAGTATAGTGTCCCAGTAACCCTTCCTGTGCCAGGGCGTTAATCCACCAGACCTCATTAGAGGAGAGTCTCATATACAGCACTTCGTTTGACATGAAACAGCTTTGTTTTCCTAACACAAAAGATTAAAGAAAATACAAACTGACCTGTTTAAATAGATAGTATGCTAAAAATGTACTTTTATCAGTATTAACACTCTTTCTTCCATGGAACACAAACGATTTATTAAAGAATATTCAACTATTACATAATATAATAAAAGTGAGTATATAATATACAATGCTGTTCTATTAATATATACTTTCAAAAACAGTATTTATTAATATTTTAAATTGTATATTTCAGGTTTTAATTTGAATTTTAGTTTAGTGTAAATCACTGTATGTGCTTTTGACATTTTTATTGGTTCTTGATTGATTGTTTTTGTGAATTGTGGGGGCGTAATGGTTTTTATACTGTATAAACTGTATTTTCTATCACCCTACACTTAATCCTACCCCTTACAGGAAACTTTGTGCAATTTTACTTTCTCAAAAAAAAAAAATTCTGTATGATTTATAAGCCTTTTGAAATATTGGGCCATGGGGAAATGTCCTCATTAATCACATATATATATATACACACACAATACCAATTTAATGATATTAAAATAACACAAACAGTAGAGTTTTTACAATACTGCTATATACAGTGGGTACGGAAAGTATTCAGACCCCCTTCAATTTTTCACTCTTTGTTATATTGCAGCCATTTGCTAAAATCATTTAAGTTAAATTTTTTCCTCATTAATGTACACACAGCACCCCATATTGACAGAAAACACAGAATTGTTGACATTTTGCAGATTTATTAAAAAAGAAAACTGAAATATCACATGGTCCTAAGTATTCAGACCCTTTGCTGTGACACTCATATATTTAACTCAGGTGCTGTCCATTTCTTCTGATCATCCTTGAGATGGTTCTACACCTTCATTTGAGTCCAGCTGTGTTTGATTATACTGATTGGACTTGATTAGGAAAGCCACACACCTGTCTATATAAGACCTTACAGCTCACAGTGCATGTCAGAGCAAATGAGAATCATGAGGTCAAAGGAACTGCCTGAAGAGCTCAGAGACAGAATTGTGGCAAGGCACAGATCTGGCCAAGGTTACAAAAAAAATTCTGCTGCACTTAAGGTTCCTAAGAGCACAGTGGCCTCCATAATCCAAAATGGAAGACGTTTGGGACGACCAGAACCCTTCCTAGAGCTGGCCGTCCGGCCAAACTGAGCTATCGGCAGAGAAGAGCCTTGAGAGAGGTAAAGAAGAACCCAAAGATCACTGTGGCTGAGCTCCAGAGATGCATTCGGGAGATGGGAGAAAGTTGTAGAAAGTCAACCATCACTGCAGCCCTCCACCAGTCGGGGCTTTATGGCAGAGTGGCCCGACGGAAGCCTCTCCTCAGTGCAAGACACATGAAAGCCCGCATGGAGTTTGCTAAAAAACACCTGAAGGACTCCAAGATGGTGACAAATAAGATTCTCTGGTCTGATGAGACCAAGATAGAACTTTTTGGCCTTAATTCTAAGCGGTATGTGTGGAGAAAACCAGGCACTGCTCATCACCTGTCCAATACAGTCCCAACAGTGAAGCATGGTGGTGGAAAGATGAATGCGGCCAAGTACTTTTTTTATAAATCTGCAAAAATGTCAACAATTCTGTGTTTTTCTGTCAATATGGGGTGCTGTGTGTACATTAATGAGAAAAAAAAAAATGAACTTAAATGATTTTAGCAAATGGCTGCAATATAACAAAGAGTGAAAAATTGAAGGGGGTTTGAATACTTTCCGTACCCACTGTACACACACACATACATGTATGTATAAAATAGTACTCGGCAAGCAATTTCATGGGGTCTTAAGCCAACATAAAGAGGGCAGCTGTCTATTTGTGTGCTTCTGTATGTTTGTTTGTTTGATTGGTGTGCCAACTATGACATTATCCACACTTCATTTCACACACATTTAAAAGCATTTAGGGAAACGGCGGCAAGTTGCTAATCTGATTAACTCTCTGTGGCTTTTAAGACCACCTCCTTTCCTCTCCTCTCCCAATCCTCTCTCCCATTAGAAGATAATAAAGAGCAGGAACTTCACCCATAGAACCTGCACCTGTGAGTGTGTGTTTTCTAAGTGCCATTACGTTTTAATTAGACAGTTTCTGTGTGTACAGTAGTGCATACAAAGGGTATTACGCTAATTTATGATGCATGCGGCGAAGGACGCAAGGAGATGTATGTTGGCGTGAAGGGAGATGGTGAAAAAACTTGAATCAGCACAATTCATTTCCTCCAATTTCCAGCATGTACAATATTAAAGCCATTAAGGGCTGCTTCTGTCAGCGCATTCTCAGCAACACATTAGTTAGTGGCTGAGAGAGAGAGAGAGAGAGCAGGCGAGATGCCAAAGACGATCCTCTCCATCAAACAGAACACACATACTTGTCACCACAGTAACAAATGCCAATGCTTTCCGTGCAAAAGAGCATATCAGGCTTTCAGGACATTCCCTCCTGCATGCTTGACAGGTCCGATTTCCCTGTTAATGGGAACATTTTGCAGACGAGATGCTCTTTCATCAGCTGTTCTGTTCTAAAGTGAGGTGAGGCTTTGAGATGAGGCGGTTTGACCCTGGTCTACATATTAGAAAACACCTCAACAGAAACAGTCCTGGGTTAGAAAGAAGAACAGGCTCAAAAATGGTTTGTGGAGACTGTTACTGGGATGCTGCTGCAGTAGAAATAGAGCTGGACAATATTTTTCAGCTTTCAATTAGATAAATCATAATTTCAACCCAATAGCAGTTAGTGAAAATTTGTAAGATCTGACAGCAATAAAATAAAATATTAAGTACTGTTAAAGTATTTCAGAATGGAAAAGTGTAATTTAAAAATATATAATTTTCACTTATTCCAATCTATCAATATATACTGAACAAAATTATAAATGCACCACTTTTGTTTTTGCCCCCATTTTTCATGAGCTGAACGAAAGATCTAAGACTTTTTCTATGTACAAAAAAGGCCTATTTCTCTCAAATATTGTTCACAAATCTGTCTAAATCTGTGTTAGTGAGCACTTCTCCTTTGCTGAGATAATCAATCCACCTCACAGGTCTGGCATATCAAGATGCTGATTAGACAAGCATGCAGCTTCCATGAGACGGTTTATGACCGTTTGTGCAGAAAATCATTGGTTATGCAAACCGATTGTTGCAGCAGCTGTCCGGGTGGCTGGTCTCAGACAATCTTGGAGGTGAAGATGCTGGATGTGGAGGTCCTGGGCTGGTGTGGTTACACATGGTCTGTGGTTGTGAGGTCTGTGGTTGGATGTACTGCCAAATTCTCTGAAACGCCTTTGGAGATGGCTTATGGTAGAGAAATGAACATTTAATTCACGGGCAACAGTTCTGGTGGACATTCCTGCAGTCATTATGCCAATTGCACGCTCCCTCAAAATTTGCGACATCTATGGCATTGTGCTGTGAGATAAAACTGCACATTTTAGAGTGGATTTTTATTGTGGCAGCCTAAGGCACACCTGTGCAATAATCATGCTGTCTAATCAGCATCTTAATATGCCAGACCTGTGAGGTGGATTGATTAATTGTTAATTAAGAAAACAAATAGATAAAATACAAAAAGATTAGAAAAGATGGTGTTAGTATTTATTTTTAAAGAATAGAATTAGAAAAGAGAGTGCTAGAGTTAGAGGGTCAACTAAAGATGGAAGAGCTAAGGACTCAGCTGCTCGGATTGAGTTGGGCAGGTCATTCCACCAGGAGGTAACATTGAATTTAAAAGAATACTGGTTATTTTCATAATCGTTACTCAATGGTGTCCAATGGAAGTTAGATTTTCATGGCATCTTATTACTGAAGTAATCGTGAAGTAAAGAACATCATATAACTGTGAACAAATGTGAAGATACAGAGCAATACATCTGGATCAACAACAAACAGATATGGAGAAAAGCCTCATGACTCGCACATGTGCAAACAGAAAGACCGATGTGCTGTCAAGTGCAGCTGTCGGTTTGTTTTGTGGTTATCGAGAGCGCAGTGCAGCCCTGGTGTAAACAGTCCAGGCCGTCACCCTGACACACTGACTAAATACCGTTTTTCCAGAAGCCTTTACAAATGGCCTCACAAGACAGGTGCTTTTCCAAAAGATTGACCTCTGACCCATGCATGTCAGACAGCCAGTCTCTGAAATGTGAATTCCTAACACTTCAGAATTTCCTTACTGAATGAGAGAGTATGGTTTAGATTTTACACTGGAAGAGAGAGAGAACATGATCAGCATGGCTGGTATTCACTGCAGCATACTCTGCTATTTAGAAAGAAAGACGCTGTTCTAGTGACATTTTTAGGACTTTGAAAACTTCCACTGTTTTGTGTGCTGCTTAATAAATAATAATACAAATAATAATAATAATACTACACCTGCATGGAAAACTCTCTTTTAGAATGTCTACACTTTTCAGTTCTGTTTTACAATTTAGTTTATGTACTCAGGCAATCAGGGGTGCATTGTTAGCTAACTATGGCCACGTTCACACAGCAGCAGAATACGGTTGTCAGTCCTGTATTTGAGTCCTTAATACGGTTACATTCACACACAGTATGGTTATTTACGGGCGTGAAACCGCATTCTGTAACCAAACTCACACCTGTACATTTTCAGGACTCATTACCGCATTCTCGCAACACGCGCATTGTGAACGGAATAGCACTGGACAACTAGTTGTCTGTCAAGTCATACAGCGCGAGAGAGCTGCTCTGCTGCACAAACGTGCATCGTGTGTTACGTGTTTTCACGTGTGTTTTCGGTAACTTACAGTGACGGAGAAATGAGCTACGTGTCATCTGAAGGTTTTACGGACGTCGCCGTCTTTGATTTTACTTTGGTCACTGTTGCTTTGGTTACTGGTAAGGAATACGGGCTTGATTCCCGTTGCACGTTCATACAGACAGTATTCTAAACACAACTGTAAGCTGCTGTGTGAACGGGACATTTCGAGACTCACACCTGCAAAGAAAATGCGGTTGTCAACCCCAAAAACTGACAGTGTGAACTTAGCCTATTGTATTAAGTTCCATTGAACTCTATTAGTAATGACGGAACTTATGACCATAGTTGCTTTTGGGAAACGCACCCTAGATTATAACTAATGATTTCAGCCATTACTTGCCATTTTTGTGTACAATTCGCAGCAGATGGTCTAGTGTTGTGAAATAGTTACTGGTAAACTTTTCTTTCCAACTGCACCAGGTGGGGGATCAAGTAAGCTTTACTGTCTGTACTCCCATTGGCTGTTAGCCACATTACATCGTTGCTTATTTGCATCAAAACTTGATGAATTTGATGCCTAACTACATATCTACAAAATGTTGATTATTTAAATTTTTGAAAGAAGCCTCTTGAACAAGTATGTATTTATTTAAGCAAATACAATAGTATTTAAAAATATTGTTACAATTTAAAATAACTGTTTACAATTTTAATATATTTTAAATGTAACTTATTCCTGTGATGTAAAGCTCAATTTGTAGCTACCATTACTCCAATATTCAGTGTAACTTGATCTTTTAGAAATCATTATAATATGCTGATTTGCTGTTTAAGAAACATTTCAAACTCAAAGGAACAGCATTTATTTGAAATAGAAATCTTTTGTAATATTATTAATTCCTTTAATGTCACTTTTGAGCAACTTCATGTGAATAAAAAATTATAATAATAATAATTATCATACATTTTTTGAAGGATAATATATGTATCTACTGATTTAAATTGCGGAACATACAGATGTATGAAGAGGATCTGGGATCAGATTCTATCCATTTTGCATCTTTAACTAATACAGTAACACTGGAGTTAAAAACGCATGATTTTCTCATAACCAGCAGTCTCTTGCCAGGTCTGGGTGACGTTGATTAGACATTACTGAGGCACCTGCAGGACTCTGGGACATGGCCTGGCTCAGTCTAAGGCTGTGAGCAGATGGTGTGTGTATGTGTATGCGTGTGAGCATGTAGAGAGAGTAAAAGCACTCTGGTTTTGCTTGGGGACTGGACCAACACTATGCGTGCAAGGTCATTTCAATGAAAAACTACTAGTGAAGTGTTTACTCTGATTTAAACATCAAAACCTCCGGCAATAGCCCTGCACACTCAAATTACACTGTTGTACTCAAATAAATAAAAGTGCTAACTGCTCAATTTCACATTTTCAAGCATGCTTTCCCCACTGATGCGGCGTTCCTCATCACTAGATGGCACTGTGACCAAAGCCTGCCTTACAAGAGAGGAGCGCCGCTGGGTTTGGCCACTGCACTGCTCAGCTTTAACTCAAATCGATGGTTATTACTGTGTCCTTGGCCCAGTCGCCCACAGCAAGCGTTCAGATGGGAGAGCGGCCAACGATTCTCCTTCTTCCTCATGGACCTTTCTCCATCTCCCAGCATCCACATATATGCCTCCATCTCTCTCAATGAATCCCTCAACACACCGGCATTTACACACACTCAAAGCTGAATGTAAATGACAGGGGTACAGCTGCAAGAGTCTAGTGTTATAGTGCTCCTTTATTATCTTGTTTATGAGGATAATGCCAATGTATTCATAAGGGGTTTACAGAGAGATGCTCTAACTGCTGTGTGTGTGTGTGTGTGTGTGTGTGTGTGTGTAGGAGGGGTCAATCAGAGGAGCCTTGATAGAGCAACAATGTACTGTAATTCCAGTCACCACCTGTACCATCCATACATCACATGACATCATATATGAAAGAGAGAGAGACAGAGAGAGGGGGGTCAATAAGCCAGCGCTATAATAATCATGCAAGAAATCTGCTGGGTATTGATTCCCATTGTTTATACAGATAAATGCACATTACTCCATTTAATTTAACTGCCCTGACAGTGATCTTCCCATAAAAATATAGAAACATGCTGTTAGTTATAGGCTGACTGGAAAGAGCTGATATTTATTAACTGAAATAAATATCAAGGGGTAATCAGTCTTACTTTTCACATTTAAAAGATACAATTATAACAAATGACTAGTCTTAGTAGTTTATGCAACCAGTGAAATAAATAAATACTAAATGACAATTAACTAGTTGATTAGCGAGGTTGACTAGTTTATTTAGATTTTTTTCCACTAGTGTACTTAAACGCAAGAACTTGTCTAATGTAAACACACTAAGAAATGTGTCCTCATGAACCCTAAAAGAGCTTACTTAGGGCATGTTCACACTTGGCGTCTTTTTGACAAGGGCGCTTTTTTGGTAAAAATAAAAAGCTGGTAGCGTTTTGGTTATAAATAGCAGCCGAGGGATTCTTTTGTTGCTATAACACCAGCTGCAACAGTAACCTAGTGTGGTGCAGAAATGTCGAGAAAGAGGAAGTTGGCTTTTGCGTTGGCTTTTGAAGTTAACGGGGAGGAGAATGTTTCTGGGTGCATGACATTATACGGGGAAGGAAACAGTATGGTGCTTACCACAATTTAGTCCAATAGTACGATGTCTATCTACCGGCACCTTCTCCATTTTTTCTTGTTGTTATGGAAACGACAGGTCTTGCTACTCCCCTTTAAGGCAAGTCATGTCACTCGGCGGCCATCTTTGAAACGCCTCTCAGGCATGCAAGTGCAACTCCTATCACTTTGTATGGAGAAACATCAAATTCTCCCAAACTGTTCACTAAACTTACCATTAAATGTCACATTTGAAATCACCAATGATATCCGACAACAACTGTATCATAAATGTTGTTTCTTTTGTTCAAATAGCGTTATAAAAAGCTTATTTCTCAGGCGAGACCAGCCAGAAGGCGGGGCTTCCTGCGACTGATCGGCCATTTTAAGCGTTACACTTTTCCCCATTCAGAACTATACGAGTGACACGTCTTGTGTATTCTATAGTCTTTGTCTCTTGTCATTGGACAGCTGTCAAAAAGGTACTTAACATAGGGCATTTTTTTAGAGAAAAAACAAGATGTGTTCAGGCGTATTGCTATTTTGAGGCAACTGAAATAGACTGTGCCATTGACCAACTAAAACCTGGTCTAAAGTCAATGGCACCGTATTTTTTGCTCTTTAAAGAGTTAGTAATATGCGCCTATAGGCGGGTCCACAATGCACATACACTCTGCTTTTTACACACAGAAGGATGCGCAACAGCACACAAACATGCCAAATATTAAAAAACAAAGGATTACAATGTAAACTATTAATTGTGTAGGCTACATAAATATAAAAATGCCTACATGTCATAATGGATAGTCACTGCATGTATCAGAATTAGGCTACCTATTTGCTTGCACACAAGCAGCTCCATTTCCTCTCTGGAGACGCGTTCAGTCTTTGCTCTTGCAAATTCCGCTGTGTAAATAGCAAATCTGCCATGGCGTAAGCGCAATTTATATATGTTTTCCTTAAAACCAATTGGTTGAGGAGTTGTTCAGGCAAGCTGATTTTGAAATGATGTGTTTTGCACATCCCTGCTGAGAATATTTGTGTATTCTACCTGGCAAAATCCAGATCAGCCTCGCGTGACATGGTGATGTTGGTCAGGTTCTGCTGGAGCACAAAGATATTTCTGCACATCTTCTTGATGCCGGACTCACTGATGCGCTTGAAGTACTGAGCTCCATTTATCAGAATACAAGAGATCAGGTGACCCAGACCTGCACCGAGACAGGAAGATAGTCAGAAAAGAAATACTGCTTCAGGCATCAGCTTCCTGTTGAGGCAAGAGGTCACTCACCCTCAAAGATGTACTGAAACTTGTGCTGCTGCAGGGCGGCTCCCATCACTTCCTCTATGGCACTGATGTCCTTATTCAGCTTCACCACCAGGGGGTCATAGTCCATGCTGGCTGCATTAGCCACGATGGCGTAGTTGCCTTGTTTTGCCAGAGGGATCAGATAATGGAAACAGTGGACCCTGATGGGGCAGAGACGACAGGCACGGAATGACAATTACCAGTTGAGACAGATAAGAACTTTCCTGAAGCTTGAGATATGACTTGTTTTAACTCACACAGGATTTCACCTCAAAATGAATATTTTCACATGAAAACGTCTTTTCATCAGACATTCCTGAAAAACCACAATTAAGATGCCTTTGATCATGTGAACTAATTATTTTCCAATTTAGTATATTTTATCCATTTTTTATTTTAAAAGGCCCTCTATGACATATAGGCTTACAGTGTTACGGTCAAAAATAATACATAAATAATTAATTAATTATTAAATATAGATAATAAATAAAATATGTACAATGTATTTTATAATATGAATATTTTATATATATATATACACACACACACACATTTATGTATATATACACACACAGTATAAATACATTTTACTTATTTGTTAATTTACTTGTTATAATAAAAAATATACATCACACACACATTACAGCCACATATACTATATATTAATATAAAAACTAAAAAAAATTTTTATTATGTTTAAAAATAAAAACTTTATGAATAATTTTTCCAGATAATAAAATCTACTAATTTCCCCAAAATTCTTTGGAAGATTTTGATTTCCACATAATCTATCCTCAAGGTATTACCACGTATTCTAAATTACCATTAAATGTAAGAAATAATGAAAACCAGTTTGAACGTGTGAGTTATTGTTATCATTTGCGAGTAGTGTTAATGGCACTCTAGACTGTCATCGGTCCTCAGAGAAATGCCAGATGCTGGTAGTGAATATCTCGCTTCACTCTATAAAGGCTGAATGAACTGGGATGATGGAATGTCCTGTGGGCAGATGCATGTGTGTTCGGGGGGTACAATCTGTGAAGTGTTCATGGAATAATAAACCTGCGTATGGGTGCACAAAGAAAGAGCATTCTTGAGACAGAAAGAGAGAAGGTGAGACAGAGAGGTTTCCATAATGGCCTCCAACAGCCCTGCAATAAACCTCCCCTTTCTCATTCAGCATTAGAAAAGCTTTAAGTCGCCCGCTACCAAACCTTAAAACCTGCATGCTCTTCTTCTTACCTTCTCTTATGGCTTTAATTTACCTTCAAGTACTGTCAGGGAAATTTGCTTGATGGAAAAAGTCAATAATGCATAGCATGGGAGCTGCGAGTTATTGTTTCCAAATCATAAACAGGATCACATAAGCTAAATGATATCTGAGAATAATCAGGCAAGCGGAAGGGAGGGTCTGTGGAGGAGGGTACGCAGAGTGAATGACCCATTGGTGCTTTTTTGGGCCAGGCAAAGTCTTAGGAAGATTTCAAATTACAGGCAATTTAATTCTGATGGAGATGATGGTTTGCAGCATTTAAATATATCTATTTAAGTTGTTGTTTGTATGAAGATATCTTAAGATTTGTGCATGGAGTCTGTCTTTTAGATTGAGATAGTGGTCAGACCTACCTGACCTCCAGATGCAGCACTAGAAGGCAGCGGTCAGCGATGTCCTGGAAGGATCTGGAGAGGTCAGTCAATGTCTGGAGGATCTGCTCCCGATTGCGGACGTTCTCGCTGATCACCTGAGCATCTGAGCCTGGGGATACACCTAGACAAAGAATATAAAAGAGAGTCTGAGCCATAAAGCAAAACAGAAAAACACATTTATAGCCAATATACCAACACCATGTGGAAATACTTCCAAGACTTCATAATAAGTAATGCCAACAAATGTACCAAGCACATGTAGGTGTGGTGTTCTGGTGTCAACACATTTTGGCCATGTATTATTTGTCCAGTCACGAGCATAATTCATAATTACCTAGCATAAATTCATATGGCAAGTAACATACAGTAACATACAAACTTTGATGTAGAAAGACATAAATTGTATTTTCTCATAAAATATACTCCCATACAAAAAATGTTCTACAGTGTAGTCAATGAGATGCAAGCACACATATGGCAACAGGATGACTATCAAATGGAAAAGTGTGTGTGTGTGTTTGTGTGTATAGGACACTAGGCGATCAATGAGGCACGAGAGATGGCGATGGACACTGACTTCCTGTAACTCTCTGCGGCATGTCTCTGCACTTCTGAAGGTCACAATCGCAGATTTCACACACATCTCACGGTATGTAGAGAAGAAGTATGTGTGTGTGGACGTGTTTGCTGTGCTGATGGATGCCGGTTTGCTCTGGGTCCCTTGTGTTTATTCAGGAAAATGGCAACTGCCATTGAGCAATATATATATATACAGATCACAGCCAAAAGACATGAAAAGAGCAACAGCTCTCGTGTATGTGTTTTCATTTGGTAGTTATTTATGGTTGGTCTATAACTCTTATTAGAAAAAAGGTTTGTGGGAGATAAGGGTGTGTTTGGCATAAAATGATTAAAAGTGCTTGAAGACAAGGAGTGCAAATATAGCAGTGATGACCAGGTGGTAGATTAGAGGCACTGGGTCACGGAGGACTGATATGTTATTCCAGAGAGCGCAGAAAATTCCCCTGATGTGACATCCCATGGATAACAGAACTGTCAAGCCATTGTAACAAGCAAACAGTTCATTTTAGGTCTATTTGGCAGAGTAATTTAAACTGAGTACCAAATCAGTAATTATATTTTTCCCTAAATTACATTTAAATATTTGTGCTCACCTAAAATTAAAGTTCTACAATAATCTACTCATATTCATTTAGCCTGTATGACATTTAGTGGAACACAAAAGGAGATGTTTTGAAGAATGTTTATGCTGCTCTTTTCCTTACAATAAAGGTAGATGGAGATAAAGTGTGTTAAGATGCTAATGATACCAAATTACAAAAGGTTCTTGTGTGTCTCATTATCAAGGTTGAATGTGTACAGGCATATATTCGAGAATGAGGTTGGACAGAAACGGCAGAGGCTGCTCGATTATTGGCCACATGACCAAAACTTTATGAGAGATTTATTTAAAGATACTGATATATTTATTAAATATATATTTTCTGTAAAAAAGTTTGCTATTACATCTACATTTTAGATACCAGCGAAATTTCCCAATTCTCAATACAGCGGAATATTAGGGCAACTAAGTAAAAAGTATAAGTACTTAAAAATTATTGAAACGTTATTAAACAGTCAGTAATACAATTAAAACAAAAGACAAATACAATGGAAAGAAGATTAAACAGACAAATTAAACAAACAGTGCTTTACGCAAGTGAAGTTTCAGCTAACACCTACAACAGAAATTAAATAAATGTAAAAATAAAATGGCATAGTTTTCACTGCAAGAACTAAACTTTCTTTGTTTCTTATTAAAGCTATAAAAGTCCTTCAGTCAAGAGCACTGAGTGATTTTCTTTGTCTTTTGTTGTTTGATTAATATTAAACACAGTCGGCAGCAGGAATATTAGCCTGTTGTA
Organism: Gymnocypris eckloni scoliostomus; assembly: GCA_027564155.1. NCBI lineage: Eukaryota > Metazoa > Chordata > Actinopteri > Cypriniformes > Cyprinidae > Gymnocypris > Gymnocypris eckloni. The sequence goes on along the minus strand of CM050432.1, from coordinate 13,487,428 downwards.
ACTTTAAGAGCTGCACGGATCCAATTTACTGTTACGTACGTATTTTCATTCGTCAACTCTTTCCGTTTATTTAAGACATAACAGACGAGGGTTTATGTGAATAATCACCAAGAACCACATTTTGATGCATCTTGACATGTATTTGACCTTTAAGGCACACACTATAAGATAAAAGTTCACTTTACTTGTCTGTGTTCTGTTCCGGCGTGGAGCGCATGCACAGAAAGTTGAGGAACAGTGCAAGTTCTCTTTTTTGCTTTTAAAAACACAAATTAATCTAATAAACTTTAATAAGCCAAGCACATACCATTTTGCAAAAGTCACATTACATGTTTTTACTGAGTTGCACGTGAAGTTTGTGAATGGGGTGGAATGGGGCACAATGATGGTCTTATCTTGATTATTTTTTTCATAATCGTTGGAGGCCGAAATTAAAATCAAAAGTGTATTTTGATTATTTGCACAGATCTACTTAAGTTTTCTTTACATAACTAAACAAAACTGTCATATGGCTTTGAAATACTTGAAATAGAGCATGCAGGTCAAATAACCTACACTAATTTGATAGCAATCTCTCCTTTGACAGTCACGTTTCAAGCATTTGTAAAACTGAATTTTTTCATCTTAAAATATATCTAAACTGAGACCTATGCTCTCAATGTCAAATGCAGAAATGTTAATTCATGCGTTTATGACCTCAAGGTTAGATTATTGTAATGCTTTATACGGTGGTTGTTCTGCACGCTTAATAAACAAACTACAGATGGTCCAAAATGAGGCAGCTAGAGTTCTTACTAGAACCAGGAAGTATGACCACATTAGTCCGGTTATGTCAACACTGCACTGTCTCCCCTATTAAACATCGTATAGATTTAAAAATCTTGTTAATTACTTATAAAGCCCTGAATGGTTTAGCTCCTCAGTACTTGAGCGAGCTCTTGTCGCATTATAGTCCTCCACGTCCACTGCGCTTTCAAAACTCTGGCCATTTGATAATACCTAGAATATCAAAATCAACTGCGGACGGCAGATCCTTTTTCTATTTAGCGCCCAAACTCTGGAACAATCTACCTAACACTGTTCGGGAGGCAGACACACATTAGATTAAATCTAGATTAAAGACCCATCTCTTTAACCTGGCGTCCACTTAACACACTAATACGCTTCTAATATTCAAATCCATTAAAGGATTGTTAGGCTGCATTAATTAGGTCAACCGGAACCCAGAACACTTCCCATAAAACAAAATGTACTTTTTACAGCGTAAGAAGATTTACATCTACGCTAATATTAGTCTTTTTCTTTCTTATTCCGAGGTCACTGTAGCCACCCGATCCAGTCCTTATCCAGCCCAGATGGTCACTGCAGTCACTAGATCCAGTCCGTATCCAGATCAGATGGTGGATCAGCACCTTGAGACGACCACTACAGCTCTGAACATTAGCGGAGACCAGGACCCCCAGATGAGCCCCAGAGACAGATCTCCAGTGAGGACCCCATCACCCAGACAGCCATCGGGAAAAGACCCCTGGAACCAGTGGACCACTTACACTCTGACTTTGCTGCAGCTGGAACAAACTGCGGGTTCGTCTGGCCGGAGGAGAACTGGTTCCCCTGACTGAGCCTGGTTTCTCCCAAGTTTTTTTTCTCCGTTCTGTCACCGATGGAGGTTTTGGCTCCTTGCCGTTGTCGCCTCCGGCTTGCTTAGTTGGGGACACTTCATTTCCAGCGATATCATCGTCTTGATTGCACAGATATTATTTAAACTGAACTTAGCTGGACGATGACATCACTGAATTCAATAATGAAATGCCTTTAACTGAAAATTGGGCGTTTAAGCTTATCATTTTACATTAGTGATACACTATTTTTCCTATTTTGATATTGTGCAGTTGCTTTGACACAATTAATATTGTTAAAAGTGCTATATAAATAAAGATGACTTGACTTGACTAATTACTACACTATTCAAAATTACTATAATTTTATGTTTAAAGAATTTACATTTTTGAGTGTACTATTTGTTCAATTTAATATTTTAATAAAGTAATTGTATATACATAAAATTGACTTTAATCCATAATATATTATTTATCATATTTAAAATATTAAATAATTTTCAATGCCATTTTCAAACAAAGCTACAACAAACTGCAAATCCAAAGGAAGCCAATGCTGCACGCCAATTAACCTGCATGTTTGCATTATGCAGTTAGTGTGAATTCCATCCATGTGTAGAACTGGTTGTCAAGTTGTGTGTTTATTAACACATGTGTGCTCATGTATACACACGCCAACTGTTAGCAAACGACTGAGTGCAGCGGCATGTGGCAAAGAATGGCTGCTCTGCTGAAAGTCTGTGTGTGCCAGGACCCCCAGCCCCAGACCCCCCACTGGGGGTGCGAGAGAGAGATGGGGCCTGCTGTCCATCGCCTCCGAGCTCACCCTGCTGCGACGGAATGCTCAAGGCCGCGCCACATGAGGCCACCAATTTAGAGACGTAAACAGACTCACTGAATGTCTTCTTCTGTCTTCCTTTAACTTATACGCTTTTAAATGTATTTTATCGGAGGCTGTGCGTGTGTGTAGATGTGTGCCCGTATGCGTGTGTTGGGCTCATGCAATTATTTTCAAATCCTATCTCGCATAAGCGTCTGTTCGATGCCATCTGTGAGAGGGTGGCACTCATAAAGACAGTGAGAGAACAAGAGAGCGGAGATCAATCATTTGCCGATACCCTTCTTCACGGCTACGTCCCACTGGCTGTCAGGGTGAAGTTTAAGCACAGCGGCTCAGCCCAAAAACTGCTGTTGAAAAACTGCATCATCTCGCGGCACACCTCCCACCGGCTGTTAAACACAGCGCTTTAATAAAAAGATATCTGACCTCAGCGGCAGCGGAGGGAGAGAGAGACAGAAGCCTCATGAATGATGCATGTGATTGGCTGAGAGCGTTAATTATTCGGTTGCAGTAACAGCGGTGACATCTGCATGGGGAGAGCCAAGCTCTGTCTGCTGGCAACCTTTGACCTCACAGCGTCAGCGCTACGACTTGCCGGCTAAGCCTTCAGGACAGGTCTTAAGAGGACGGAGAAAGAATGGAAAAACGAGTAGGTGTCTTCGGTTAAAGCTATTCCAGAAATTAAAGTGTGTCTGTGTGTATCCACACACATTATGCTAATAGATGGAAAGCAGACCTTGTGAGCAGTGCAGATTTTTCCATTCGGTTCTCTACAAATAGTCTGTCTCTTTCTCCTCATACCATCTCTGCTGGAGCTTCCTGCTCCTGCTGATACTATTGACAGTTTTGGTCCATGTTTTTTGCTTTATTTAATATTAAAGACAGAACAAGAGGAGTGATGTTAGAGAGAGTTGAAATATATAAGACTGTTGTCAGGTTGCCATCCACATCATTTTGTCTGCACTTTGGTATATTGTATAAAAATAAATTGCTTTATTCAGTAAAAGATCAATTTGTTGGCGCTTACTGTTCAAGGTACCTTTAAAAACTCGATCCTTGACCACCTCCTTTCTCTCTTCCACTTTGCTTCCTGGCTACTCTACACCACCATATCCTAATAAAGTTAAAATGGCAAATATAAAAAAAGGGTACAAGACTTAAGAGTTTTGTGTTTTGTTTGTATTACAGTTATATGGTAAAGGTCTTGTAATAAGAGAACACGTATGCTGAATAAATGTGATAGTACCAAAACATTTTTAAGTAATTTTTTAAAGTAAAATGAATAAATTATTTGTCCTGAAAATAAAACAAGGATATCAATATCATCTCATATGATCTCAAATTAATTCTGAAATGCCGGAGCAAAAGCCTGTTATCAAAACAATTGGCCACTATTACCTTCAAGAAGTGTGTTTGACACGTTGTCACTCCAGACTTAAGGCAACCATCGATTGCTAAGCAAAAAGTGTTTTTCTAAGTAATGCATTACCTTTAGCAAAAGAACCATAGTGGCTTTTACTTTTTATTTTGCACCAGTTTATAAAACTTTAAATAAAAAAGCTGCATTATCTGTGAACTGTTGCTATATTCAGTTTTTAATTAACAACATTAACATACACTAACATAGCTTCTATAATATTTCATCTGAATTGACTCAATCCATTCAAGTAGCATCTTAAGCGCATACAAGCGTTAAGAAAAAAAGCTCTGATAGACACACACAAGTAAGAACATATAGTAACACAGCTGTCCTGAGAAAACGAGACCGAAGATAAATTTGAACAGGATTACGTGTTACAAAAAAGGTCCCAAAAGGACAATGAGACACAAACCCTCAATGTCTTCGGGACCAATCAAAGCCTATCGATTTCTACACAAACAGCAGGTCCAAGACTGAAGAACTTATCCTAGTGCAAAATCAAATTTTCGATTATATTAAGATTCAAAACCATGACGCTAAACAACAAGATTATCACACGCATCTTATCGCAGAGGTCCGTGTGCTTGTTTTAGCAGAGACTGGAGGGACGGAGATCGAGCAATGCCATGGATTAAACTCACTGAGACAAGGACAAGGTCTCACTGTCTGTCTGACAAACCGGAGGTGGAATACTTCTAGCGCACGTCTCTTCCTGACCGCGGTGGGCCTGCGTTTTTAAAAGACAAGGGCAAAAGAGCTTTCTCTCTCTGTCTTGGAACTCTCTTCACTCGATCCACTTCAAAGCTCAGTCTCTGGTGGGGAGACGCGGTTTAATCTCCCCCACATTACACTGGCAAACGTGTATTAGTCTGCAAGACAAGACAGGAGAAAATGACTTGTTCATACCTGACTGGCTCCATAATATAAAATCCAATTTAAGGGGGGGTTACAGAGATAAGGTTTTCCGTCGGCGACGGTCCCATCAGCTCAGCAAACACTAAATAATGAACAATGCTGAAGCTGTCCCACCATGATAAAACACTCCATTACGGCTTCTGCACAGAACTAATGGTAATTACACCACGTCCTCCACCGCGCTCTTATTGAATTTTTATCTGCTCCGGACGCGAGTCGTTCTGAAGCAGTCTTTACCCAAAAAACAGAAATAACAATAGTTTTAAAATAGCTTATTTACAGATTCTAGTGAAAGAAGTGGAGGAAATTCTGAAGGTATTGTGTGAAGTTTCACCGATGTGGCCGCGGTGACGTCAGAAATGAAGCGCTGAAGTTTCATTGAAGTCTGAAAACTGAATATTCTCAAGTCACTGTAACAATTTATGTAAAAATACAGTTCTTCTTTTGAACTAATGAACTATATTTTATCAGTTCTGCTGATGGACTGGAAGAATACAACTGAGCACACAATAAGGTCTAAAAGTTGGGAGACACTGGGATTTAAGTCTAATTTACAACTGGAAATGCAGTACATTCCAGGATTATATATATTTTTTTTTTTACAAAAAAACAGTTACAACTTAAAATGTATGAGAAATATTGTTTACATTTTTCATTGTTTTAATAATTAAATATGATTCATTTAAATGAATTTAAATAAAATCAACTAAATTCATTAAAATATATATACATATTTTTTTGAATATTTAAACATTTAAATAATATAGCTTTTAAATAAACATAAATAAATACTAATACAATTGTACTGGAAATACATAGTCAGCTCCAGGATTAAGGAAAACTTACTACTTAAAATTAATAAAATATATTATTATTACTATTTATATATTTTTTGTAATTGTTTAAAAAAGTGCACATACCAAATATGTTTTATAAAAATAAATAATTAGAAAACCTTTTGATTCACAAAACATTGTGACACACTTTCACTGGACAAGCCTCCAGCCAAACACATAAACACACACACACACACACACACACACACACACACACACACACACACACACACACACACACACACACACACACACACTCACTAGAGCTCTGGGGCAGGTTGCTGAAGAAGCCTCTGAGGCGGTTGGCGAGCCACTCCATGCTCTCCTGCAGGTTAGCGAGAGCCTTCAGATCACTGACGTCCCTCAGAATCTCATTCTGAGGAATCAGCTTATCACCCAGATTCCCCGTCAACACCTCAGACTCCTTGGCAAATGCTGCCCTGTGATAGACAGAAGGAGAAATAATGAACATTTGTGTTTTAGCGTGTGCTTTCCTCTCCCCCTCCTCATAAACACAGCAGCAGCTAAAGCTGAGATTCACAGCCACATTCAGATGAATGATGCTCAAGCAAATCTATAAAGTCAGTATTTTCTTTGACCTCCTCCTGTACAGGTCTGTGATGAATGTGGGAGAAAAAAATCCACGTGGCTCATTTCTGAGCGCTGTGAAATTCCTTAAGATAAAATGCAGCGTCTATTGAACGGAAGACTTTTTAACAAGCTTTTATCACTCTGTATAGGATTGCCATACATGTGGCGTAATCCCTCTTTAGCTGATGAAACTGTCAGGGTCATTTATATGATAAAAGCCTCCCGCTCGCTGTCTGCGCTTAGCTTCAACAGGTCGGCTAGATTGGATTTTTCTGTCCCACATAACCAGTTCATTTATTTATTGTACAATTGCAGGCCACGGCACATCCAAACCGACGGGAGAACACTTTGAGGGCAATTTTGATAAAAACGAAGGTCCCCCTCCCTCTCGTCCAATCACAGTTTTCCTCATACTTGTGTCTTCTATAATTCAAGTGTGCACTTGAGAGGAAAAGGCAGAAAGGGAGGGAGATAGAGCGAGCAAGTGAATTGAAAACAGAATTGCATGTGTGTTTGGGATGCTGGAATGTCTCGGCAGATAGTGTGATTGCCTGCAGTTGAATTTGTTCTTGTTCAAAGATGTCTGCGGAGGCTATAAGAGCCAGATTTCATCCTCTGTGACACAGCACACGAGCAGAATCCCAACATGCTTTGTCTATGTCTATCAGCTAAAAATAACCTTAATTTCCGACGAAGACAGAAAGCCCAAATGCAATTTCAGAAGTTGAGTACATAAGTGTGTTTATTGATCTCTTTACAGGATGTAGAGGCCTGTGGATCTGTGTTACACAGCAAATGTCCCACGGCGTCTCTGACTGTGCGTTAACCTGTTTGGATGTGAGCTGATAGGACTGTGTGAGTGTGTTTGTATATACTGTGCTCTGTGATGAATCTGTGTGGTGAACTCACATTGGGGACAGTGTGTATGTGTAGTATGTATGTGTGTGTTAGCGTGTGCTCTCACCGTGTGAAGTCCTCTTCCTCTTCTCTTTTCTGTCGGAGCTGTCTGGGTTGGGTCATGTTGGCCCAGTTGGGCAGAGACTGCAGCAGGCGGCTGATGTCTTCATCTTTAGCCCAGGACGCACTGATGGTCAGCTTCTCCTCACACTGTACGATACCCCTACAAATACACACAAACACACACCACACAACAGTCTTAAAACCACTTCAGGATTCAAATTTGGGAACATAGAAAACTGTGAGCAACATTTATATCAAATAAAATGAAAAGTTATGAAAGTAACTAATATAACATAATATAATATAAAATATGAAGCACCAAACAGGTAATAATTATATAAAATCAATAGTAAATTGTAAATATATATAAGTAAATCAGAACATATATTTTATAAATCTGAATATATAAATGTAAATCAGAATATATAGTTGTAATTCTAAATATATAGAAGACTCACATCTATATATTGCAATTATACATTAATATATATTCAGAAGTATAACTACATATTCACAATTTACATTTATATATTAAGAATTTTATCTTTAAATTCTAATTTATATATTACTACTATATGTTCACAATTTACATTTATATATTCAGATTTTATATAATTATTTCCTGCTTGGCACTGCAAAATTTCCAGCTAAATATTAACATAACATAACATAGCATAACGCAGGAAATGTTGCAAGCTAGATTTGAACCTGCATTGTCCATAATGTGCTAAACACTGGTCGGTCTGAAACATTATTATAATCCTTCTTACAGTAACATTTTAATTTTCTATTTAATATTTATATTTTAAAATCTAAGTTGATTTAATTATAAACATTTTATATGTTATATTATATATATTATAAAAATTGTAAAATGTATAAAAATATGAATAATCAAAATTATTATATTAGCTCCACTGTTTAACATGACTGAATCCATGTGCTAAACACTGGCCTGACATGATATACCATCTTCCTCAGATCATAAGTTAATGTACACTGCAATAGCTAAAAATACTATGAAATATATTTTCACACATTTAAATGTTCATTATCCAGTGTTTCATTAAGTACTATATAATGATGCTGTTAATGACTTGTAAATGGAAGTTATCATAAAGTGTGATGAAACTCTGCGTAAGTATCTAAAATAAGAACAAAGTCTATGATTGGCTCAGGAATTGGGCAAGCTCCATTTAACTTCACGTCTCAAAAAGTGCCAAAATATGAAAATGAACCGTAAGTTCAGATTAGTGTCTTGCATAAGCAGGCCATTAAAAGTGTGCACTGGATGACAGCTGAACATGGTTCCGCAGAAGAGTTCGGATGATACAGAGAGGCAGACGAGGGCGCGGATGAATGAACTGTTATTGTCTGCGACGTGTAGATTGATCGAACAGATCATGTAGAACGTAATGCAGTGCATTTCACTCATCTTATGGATGAGAAAAAGGAGAGAACAAAAGAAAGACAGAGGAGACAAAGAGAGAGACAGGCTGGTAGCATGTGATTATTGAGCGAGGAAATGGCTGCTTCTGCACTTTCTACCCATGATTGAGCTCAGTTCAGACCCCTGCTGACTTTCACATATGTGAGCGCATGCACACACACACACACACACACACACACACACTTCACTTAAACACATGAACAGACCAATAATCTAATGTTTCTAATATCAAGGTTTTCGATAATCCAGTAGTAGACAGATTTGTCTTCATTTTAAAGACATTTCTAACTATTTTAATGAATATTAATTAATGATCCGAAGCATTATGTAATTTATTAATGTTAGATAATGTTCTTAATGAAATTAATTAGCATTAGAGAGAAATGTTCCATCTGTCAGACTAATTCAAACTAATCGTTCTGCACTATTCATTACAAGAACCGGCTCATAAGAGTCATTCATGAATCTTCCTGCCCTGGGCACACTGCATGTTGATTCACTAAGAAGAACCACCTCATAAGAGTCAACAGTTCAAAGTTCAAAATACACTGGTTGCACTTTATGTTTTTGATTTACTAAAAAAAGAATCAATTAATAAGAGTAATTTGTTCATGAATTATACTCTATTGGATTGGTCATCCTTTAATGTTTTTAATTCTCTAAAGAGAACCGACTCATAAGCGTCATATTTTAGAGTCATTAATTTGGGAACCAGACTACACTGGACACACTGTATATTTTTGATTAACTAAGAAGAGTCATTTGGTCACAGATCAGTCTACACTGGTCACGTTGTATGTTCTTTTTGCATGCAGCCCATTTCGACAAGACAACATTTATTGCCATTATGTTGCAGCACACGTTCTTTATATTGAATCACAATGAATACAAACAACACACTCACATTCTCACAGGTAAATGTTTTTGTGTGTCACAGTATTATTACCTATATGCAGAATTGCAGATCTCTTTGTACTCCTTGAGCTTGTCACAGACCATCTCCAGGAACTGGTTGGAGTACGCACTGAGGTCCTGCATTAGACTCATCAGATCCTGAATGGACTTCTCCACAACCACAGTGCTCTGAAAACACAAACAAACACACTCAATATGATACACTCTGAAGTCAGGGCATCACCTCTATTCGTTTCTAAGGATCAGATGATTGCCTTAGAGACTGTAAATGTCCCTGTTGTTAAGGTGCGGGGGAGGTTCTGGTCTGAGGTCAGGGTTGAGTTTAAGAATGACCAGTCCAGACGCCCTCTATAAAGGACCGTGATGGACTACAAAATACTGAAGTCTATCTGCTCAATTGCTCGCTTTTGAGCAAAGGCGTCAAATAGCCTGAAAAACAAACACGATCAAACCCTCCATTCACCTGTCAGATCCAGACAACCCTTCTGCCGTAAATGAAGCGTGATAATACAGAAACATATGACCATGGATATTATTTTATGTGTGTGGCAATGACAAACCTCCACTCGTCCACATCCTTCAAGCACTTCCTCTTCCTTAGCCGTCCCTACCATTAAACAATTTCACCTTGCCATCAAAGCTAATGACGCTAACAGCAGAATAACTTTCCCCTAGAACAGGGCACAAAAGGCCACGTTTTAAACACTATGAAGGGCCAAAACAAAAGAGTCATGAATGTTAGCACAGCTACCAACATTTGGCTGTGTTTCTAATGCCAGCAGTGATTGACTGAACAATAGCACGGCGTTGGCAATGGTGCTGCCAAGTGCACCGAATCATAACTTCCTTGTGGCATTGGCACAAACTGTCTGTTTAATTGGACTCAGCACTAACTCAATCCAACCACATTGTGACCCATACTGCCCAGCAGGGGGCAGCGGTAAGTGCCCCGAGTAGTTTGTTCTTATTAGCGCATTGCTGCACATTTGACGTACAATCTGCTAATACACATATCAATGCCTGCTGTTTGTGCCCCCTGCCTGAGCCCCGGGGGCGGAGAGCGAGGTAATGATCCGTGGCACTGCCCTGGCCCGTTGAGCTCTCTAGCAGTCAACTGCACCAGAGAACCGAGGGGGGTGGGGGAGCAACGACTCAGCGGGGGAATGCTAGCCTTCAAAGCTGTGCCCCTGGTCACACTGGAACAAGTCCATCAATGCCATAGTGTGTCCGATTATGTGTGTGAACGAGTGTCTGGAAAAGATTGGCATGGTTTCAGGGAAATGAGCATAGAACATACTGCACATATCAAAATGTTTCAACATTTTCATGGTAATTGAGTATATATATAAATTCATCAATTATATATATATATATATATATATATATATATGGAGAAACATGGAAATATATGTAAATTGTGTGTGTTTTTGTGTTTACTTTTCATTTACATTCTTATTTTTTTTTTAGAAAACTATCATATACAAATTAATTTCCATATTTGTAATCAATTTGATAAATATTATGGATGGATGGATGGATGGTCAATCCAACAATACAGATGAGCTAAAGACTTAATAGTCCCTCAAGCCAACCTAATAATAAGCTTAAGTAGAAGATCAGTAGGTTGACTTTCTCAAGCCAACCTAATTATATATACCATAATCATACTGTATATAGATAGACAGATTTATGAATATTCCGAATATTATCAATCAGATTTTTTTCTAGCTGGATGGACGGATGGACAGACAGATAATAGATAGATAGATAGTTTTGTTTTCGTTTGTACAAAGATATGTCTGCTGTTAGCAACAGCATCTCAGGTAGCACTGAGGCTAAAGATATGTGAAGAGAACAATGTAATTATTGACTAAACATCCTCCTCGTAATCCATCATTTGTATTTAAATAAATAACTGAATGCCGCATTGCACCATCTTGTTTACGGTTGCTTAATGATTTGTATGTTCTCGGCTAAGGCGGTGTAACAGATTACTTCCGGTCAACGTAGCCGTTCCATTTGAAGCTGTTGCTTAAAGTCCCTAGATATAACTTCCTCATCCTCATGCACTAAAAAGGAAGAATATATGCATTTCTTTATGCATGAAATACTTTAAAATAAATGAGTTGTTAATTGCAGATAAACCATAGTTCTGTCATAACCATTTCTGATACTAAGTATTTGAAGAGTCGGGACTGATGTTTGCTGTTATAGTAAGGCCAGAGCTACTAAATGTCAGTTTCATCAGTGCATCTTAGATTTTGTATTCTCCTGGGTGCACAAACTGCAGATTATGTGCAAATTATAATATAAAATATGAACTTATTGGTTATCGGTATCAGCCGTGAGAAGGACTTAATTATCGGTTATTGGTATGGGTTAAAATTTTTAATATCACGCATCCCTAGTCTCAACTGAAAAACAAAACAAAAATACGCTGCCCTCTCAATGGCTCACAGCTGGCCGTTTTCAGCTGGCTTTGGTGGACATGTGGCCTGATTGTTGTTACTTGCAGATACACCCGTGTTTATTAATATCATTTTTAATATATATTTAAAAGTTAAATAACTGTAACTGTACTTAAATAAAGATTACATTAAAATGTATTGTAGCTACTTAAAAGTTAAATAAAAACAAGTTACTGTACTTAAATGTTAAGCACGAAACATTTTCATTCTTTATCTTCAATCTTTAAGTACAGTTTTTTACATTTAAGTACAGTACAGTTTTTATTTCACTTTTAGGTACAATATATTTTCATTTAATAATTATGTTTTTATTTACCTGGAAGTAATCACAGTGCAGTGTTAATGTCCAAACTGTGTATTTAAAATGTTTTAATAGGCTGACAATAAATAATCTCATAAGAATAAAACTGACTTGTTTTGTTTTTAGCTGTGCACAGTGCTACTGCATTCTAATGTTATAATGGTGGTACTTGGAAAGCCCAATATTTTCTGAGGTGGTGTAAAAGGTTTGAGAACCACTGGAATAGATCATACATTTCCGATATACTGCCCAGCATCTAACAAAAGCTACAGAGACTGACCAGAGAAATATCACACTGAAAGCTGCAATATTTGGTCTCTCTCTCCCAGTCTCATTTGTGAAGCTCAATATTTCCCAGTAAACAAAGTCTCTAAGCTCCATTATTCAAGTAACAAATGCCCCAGCGCTCTGCGGCACATGTCTAATTCTCCTCATTTAACACACTCATTCGTCTTAGCCCCAGAAATCATTAAAAAGTAATCAAGCTCCAGAGAGAGAGAGAGAAAGAGAGGAAAACAGAGCTGAAGGAAGCCTCACAAGTGAAACAGACAGACAGACGGCAAGAGCATTAGAGAAAAAAATCAAACCATAAGAGGTTCTCTTGTCTCATCGCAAGCAAAATCCTTCCTTTCTACTTAAATGTCACACTGTGCCATGGGAGGTTTAAGATCTGTTGCCGGAAATTTCTATGTCTCCTGACCCATTCTTACTCCGCTCACACTACAGAGCACCTTTGAATTCTTATTAGAGCACATCCAGCTGCGCCAGCCTTGATTACAGTCCGGCTTCTTTGTACAGAGGTGTTTAAAATGAGCAGAGCTGCTGGAGGGAGTGTTTACTAATGGCGGGAGGTTTAGCGCAGTATAAATGAAGAGAGTCATAATAATGAACGCTCAGCATGCAGTGGGATTCGACCTGTGAGCCTGCATGAGAGGGAAACAACACGCAGTGGAGCGGAGAGAGAACTTAACGCACATGCTTAGGGACACTCAGAGGCCTGAGTGTGTATATATACATACAATCTCTCTTCTCATGTAATGCCAAGCAGAACCATGAGAGTCACAGCAGTGACGGCAGAGCTCTTTCTATCGGCTGCCAAAATACCTATGTTATACCACAGTTTCTGCATTAAAGTTACTTTAATGAGAACATTCCTACTGTCTCTTGATATAATCAGTCAATTACATTTTTTGTACTTTCAAAGAAATTAGTAAAGTCTAGACAGAAAAAATGTGTACTCTATGTACTTTTTACATCGCTGCAGCGTGAGCAAAGATGCCTACACACTGTTTCAGTAAGCTATTCCAGAATTAAGGGTTCACACACCCTTTATTAAATTGAACAGGTATTACACATACAGTATAATGTAACTAGATGATATTTAGCAAACGGAAAATTGTGATGTTAGAGTATTTCTAGATTATATGAAAAATGTAATAATTAATATATAACTTACATTTATTTATTAATAATGAATATAGAGGGAAATTTAACTTTCACAGAATTCTTAGTCGACATAAAATATCAAGAAAAATGGGTATATTAAAAAATATATAAAAACAGCAAAATAATAATTATATATCTTTCTAAAATCCATTGTTATTCAATTTTTTAATTGTATTCAATTTCTAATACATTTCTATGCCTAGAAATCACAATGTAAATGTTTCCATGAATGTGTGAACACTGAATCCAGTACAGAATGGATGACAGGCTTGTGGACAGATGTTGAGATGAGGCCGTGTGTGTTTAGAGGAGGTTCACGGGCCATGGGTTTTCTCCATTAATCCAATTCTGACCCCATAGCACAGAGTTCAGAGCATTTAACCTGAACCGTTCCAGCACTTCAATTACACCACGACAGACACGCACACACACACACACACACACACACACACACACACACACACACACACACACACACACACACACACACACACACACAGAGGGTTGCAAATACAAACATTTCTGTGTGCATACACGCAAACCTGATATTTGCCGAATTCATAGTAAATTAATGTGGTAGAGTAACTTATTATGTATTAGAAGTGTGAAAACACATGCAGAAACACACAAGCCTCTCCAGGGTAAAGGAGTGCAATGCATGAGAAGGGCAGCGCAGCCGTGCGACAGTTCATTCATCACTGTCAGTGTGACCGTACACCACTGAGACCCACAGACATGCAGACACGTGCCAACATGACCCTGCCACTCAACCGCAACACCACCACAACACATCTGTGTGGACAGATGCAGGATTTTGCTTCTGTTGGTGTGTGTGCGTGTGTGAGAGAGAGTGTAATGCCTAGTTTAAAGGGTAAGTTTAACATAAAAAGAAAATCCGGTCACTATTTAATTAATCTTATGTCATTACAAACCTATATGAGAACAAAAGCAGCTTTTGTTTTGCCATACAATGAAAGTGAAAATGACTGGGACTATGAGGTTTCAAAAAGCATTATAAAAGCAGCCCATATGACATGTGCACTATATTCCAAGTACTTTGAAGCCATACAATAGCTTTCATAATTACAATTGAGAGCTATAGAAGAGGGAAATAATAAAGGGAAGTAAAAGTTTTTTTATAAAATTGTATTTATAAAATGTTATTGTATTACATTTTATTTAATTATTACATTTTATAATATTTTTCATTTTAATATATAGAATAATTAAAAAATATTATTTGTATTTACTATTTGGTATTTTTATGATTATTATTATAATTAAATTATTTAATAATAGTAATAATAATAATAATCATCATCATCAACAATAAATATATATATTTTTTTTAAGAGGAAAAGGTCATTTTTAAAGGTCACTTTTATTTTTCATTATTCACTTTCATTTTTGGTTGACCGTTTAGCTAGAAATCTGTTATACACAAACAACATGAAGTTGAATAAGTGATTAAATGTTTATTGTTGTGCAAACTATTCTTTCAAGCCTCTATTATAGCTCTCAGCATTCTGCGTCTGTCATTGTTTGAGTCTGACGGGATGAAGTGCAGGCCAAACACACAGGCGCAAACCGCAAACATGTGTAACAACTAAATGTAAGCCTGTCATTTCTTCTAAAGCGAGGTGTGTGAGTGACAGGCTCGACCAGCGAAGCAAACTGAGCGGCGTAATAGCACCAGGACTGGATTTCCTACCGTAAATCCGCTGGCAAAGGATTAAGCCTGGTTTATTATAAATTATTTAAATAAAGGTACACCGGCTCTACATCTCTGGAGGAGAACTGATTACTGAACAAATGACTTCAACAGTGTTCAATCCAAATGTAAATTCACATTCAACACAGCTGAGGGTCAATCTAAGGTGTGTGTTTATTGGTGTGTGCATGTATATTGACTTCATTTGAAGTTTATAATCAAATCAAGGATAAATTTGTGCCAAAATACCATAGATTTTAATACAATGCATAACTTTAGGCAAGAAAAATTAAGTTATTGGTGCATACACCTCTTGTATCTCCAAACTTCGCTAACTCACTCTTTCTTTCTTTTCAGAGTTCTTCAAAGTCTTACTTCAGCATAATAATATAGGCTCACACATAAATCCATCATAAATGTAGCAGCTCTGAGATTCAACTTTATGTTTAGTTCTCAATCGTGCACACAGGCTCACATACACCCCCTGAAATAGAGCCATATGGGGCTAATGGTGCAGAGAGGGGAAGAAACAGAAGACAATGATATACACATTATCATTATGGAACGGATGTTTGTGTGCACACATATGCATGTCGCACACACCCTACAGCACTGGAAATATATTACAAATATATTAAAATGACTTTAAAAAGTAGTTCTCTTCAAATTCAGCTCAAGTTAGGCTTAAATTCAGAACTTGGCCTGCTTTAGTGCAGCAAGGACTGAGCATATTTGGCCACTATTCCATTGTTTTAGTTCCACAGGCAAAGATTAGCTTCACTTTGCCAGTGTTAAACCCCCATACATGTAAACTAAAATAAAGCCACAGTCCGAATTCAGGCTGCAGTTGATGATAACCGCTGTCAGTCTCTTCCACAATCTCAGTTTAGGTAGGGATTTAGCCCAAGGTTAGGCCGGAGTCGGTGGGAGATCATCACTGGCAAGAGGAGGGATTGTTTTTTGGCCCACAGGTGGAGAAACACACCCAATCAGGCCACTCTGGTGCAGTCGAAGTCCAAAAGACTAACACTGGCCTGAGGGAGGAACCCAAGTCAGAACAGAAGAGTCGTAACGACAGAAAAGAAAAACTAGACAAAAACCAGGAGGTGACTGTGCCCTAAAGGACACAAGAGAGAGAGCACACTGCATCACTGTCAGACGAATCTTGCTAAATTCCATCAGTTGAATTGAAAGGACTGTAGTCTTTTGAAGTAATAACATGAATTTGCCACATAAATCTAGTTCAGGTCTTGAGTCGGCTGACCAACGCATTAAGGTGGAGGTTCTCCAACCGCAGGTCATGAAGAGAGGTTAGAAGAGGTTGTGAAAATGATTTATTGCCATCATGGAAAAATGACTCTAAATACTTATACAGCATATTAACAAAACTGTTGGAAATCCAAAATTCCCTAAATGCTAAGTTATTATATGGCTTCTGGTGTCCATCTGTCCTGTAACTTTATAAAAATGTTGCTTGAATGGCAATGGAGCCAGTAATTGCATTCTCCATTTAGAAGCATTGTATGCATCTGTCACCCATGAAAAACTGTTTTTTTGGTTGTGAGATCCTTCTGCATCGGTTTTAAAAGATTTTCCAATCCCATTCTATCTGTAATGGAATCTGTAATTCTGTAAAGAATCTGTAATTCTATCTGTAATATAAAATAGCTTAAAATAAAACAAAATAAAATAGCTTAAACTAAACTAAACTACAATAATACATTTCCAGACAAAATCAAGGTTATTTGTGGGCCATCATTTTGATCTTGGTGTGATCCTGGTGTCTGTGGTTGTGAGAGACCTTCAATATCAGTTTTAAAATATTTCCTGAAAACAAAACAAAAATGAAACAAAGCAAAACGAAACAAAACAAAAAAAAGTGGAAATAAATTCCAGACGAAATCAGAGTAACTTGCAGGCCATCTCTTTGATTTTGGTATGATCTTGGTGTCTCTGTACAGAGAAGAGTTCCTGTAGACTTAACCAAGGTCTCTAGACAATGCCACCCAAACCTGTCTGTTTCTGTTTCTGCAGTGATGAGGAGTCCCTAATAAAGGCCCACGCCGTCTGTGTGCCACACAGAGCTGTGCTCCTCTAATAGAGCCGAACACTACAGGATGCCAATCAACTGATATCACATACACACACACCGACCAAATATACACCCCTACAAAACACAGACCCTGCAAACAAAAAGGTCACTCTCATTAGTTCAACTCTAGACTGATGTGTGTTTGTTGACGCTGAATACAGTGTGATTAAAAAGGTCAGCTTCATTAGCAAATTGCTGGTGGCAGCTCAAGTCCACATTTCACTTTGACTGAATGGCACAGACAGACAGTAAATCACGTCTCTAAAAACAGACTCGTGAATAAAACACAGCTTGGAATATTGTGACAACATTAAACTTCCACCCATGAATTCTGTCCTAAAATACCTACACTGAGATCTCCTCTGACTGCAGGTTCCTGGAGAACAATGGACCTAACATTTTGGCATTTATGATGAAAAACTTTTTAGGACTTTCCAAAAATATTTGGAAATATTTTAATATTACACTTACAGTATATATGAATGTATATAATTGCCAGTGATTATTTTAACATTATTTATATGAGAGAATTGATTAATATCAGTTTTAAAAACGGTACCAGATTGTAAAAAAAATATAGTAAAAATAGTACTTTTTATATTTTAATTTGAGTGTATTATTAGTTAATTTGCATGCTTTTGTCATTTTAATTAGTTCAGTTTTTAAAATGTGTCTATTTAGCTTTCATTTATCTTTATTTCAGCTTTAGTTTCACAAATTTTAGTACTTCAACTTAAACTAAGCAATATTATTAATTTTCATTTAGGTTTTAAGTTTATTTTTTTTTAAGTGTATAAAAAATTTACAGCTTTAGTTAACAAAAACAGCACTGATAATTATAAAATATAATTACATTAGCATTAGTCAGTGTGTACGAATAACAATATAAACTGTAACCAAATACCAATTCTCAATATTTTGGTCACTTTTCACTGACATCAGCTAAAATCAAGTGCATTCTTGACTCTCAAGGTGTCTGAACATGCGGCCCCTGTAAGCAGCACCGTAGATCCTGTGGAGAGGAAGATTAATAGAGCCAATCTCCAAACAAGCTGCACAGTGACCCCCTCAAAACATTTCTAATGAAATGAATCAATCAGTGGGCCCAGGACCTGCAGATAGCATCAGTGGAACAGATCAGCAAAGAGAAAGAACAGAGGAGTTTAAGGCCAAGAGCAGGCAGAGCATGGATAGCCAGGCCTTCTGATATCACTGGCCTTGTTGTCATACTAGAGAGAGCGAGGACAGCCTAGAAGCGCTGATAGCAGGGGCCGTCTGTATTTAAACAAGCCTTGTGCTTGAAACTGAAACCAGCTAACTGCATTAGCATTGCAGTAACACCTCTCTCTGCCAGAGCACACGGCTGTTAACTCGAATATGTGCCAAGAAACCATTCTCCAACTTTTCATTACACACAGAAAAATATATTGTTTTGAATTAAAATTAACAATTAAAATAATATCTCCTCTCCATTAAGACAGCCTTCAAAAACAACCTTGTCCAAATAATTTGTAAGTCTTTTAAGTCTTTAAATAAGTATTTTTCTGAAGGATCATGCATGATCCTTCAGAAATCATTTTAATATGCTGATTTATTATGCGTTGAAATTGTTGTGCTGCTTAATATGATTTTGAAACATGTTATACATTTTTGTTGATTCTTTGATGATTAAAAAGTTAAAAAGAACAGCATTTATTCAAAATAAAAATCTTTTCTAACAATATCAGTCTTTACTATCACTTTACATTCATTTAACACATCCTTACTGAATAGAAGTATTCATTTATTTAAAATAAAAGTTTACTGACCCCAAACTTTTGAATAGTAGTGTATACAGTAACACAAACGTTCTATTATGAATGAAACCTGTTCTTTTAAACTTTTTATTCATCAAAAATCATGAAAAAGTCCCAAAAATATTGATCAGCACAACTGTTTCCAACATTGATTATAAATCAGCATATTAGAATAATTTCTGAAGGATTATGTGACACTGAAGACTGG
This sequence comes from Gymnocypris eckloni scoliostomus, assembly GCA_027564155.1. Lineage (NCBI taxonomy): Eukaryota > Metazoa > Chordata > Actinopteri > Cypriniformes > Cyprinidae > Gymnocypris > Gymnocypris eckloni. The sequence goes on along the minus strand of CM050432.1, from coordinate 13,467,859 downwards.
AGTAATGATGATGAAAATTCAGATTTGCTTCACAGGAATAAATTCAACTTCAAAGTATATGAAAATATCAACCTGTTATTTTATATTGCAATATTTCACAAAATGACCATTGTTTTCTGTATTTTTTTTATCAAATAAATGCAGCTTTGATGAGCAGAAGGAACTTATTTAAAAAACATTAAAAATTGTACTGATCCCAAACTTTTGAATGGCACTATACAATTACATTTTACATATGATTTTTACAAATATATAAATGTTTACCCTGATTATGGTGGTTTTCCAACAAAATTAAGTTGGTGTTTGGGTGACCAGTTTACAGAAGGAAAAGGTGACACTGGGTTATGGCATAAAATTGTTCAGCTTTAAAAATGCTGACAACAACAGACATAAAATCTGTCCTGACAGCTTTTCCTTTGCAGTGTTGTAAGTAAATGGGAGTGGGGGTTTATGTGTGTGTGTGTGTGTTAACATGGTTCCTGATGGCAAAGAGCAGTATATTTAATGTTGTGAAACTCAAAGAAACCCCCTTTCCCCACGGATCAATGCTCCACTTCTCCCAGGCTGATTTCTCATAAAACACCTGCTGTAACATCCGAGCCATGGCACCTGGAATACACCGACACGCACCCATAAACACACACCCACATCTCTCTGTCATCATTTCCTTGACCACAGGAGAGCACTACTTTAAGCACCATTTGCCTTCTCCATGTGGTCTACAATGCATCACAGAGGCAATAGACAATCTGGAGAGAAGCCTCACTCAACTTCATGGCTTTTCACAGGATGGATGGCTGTTCAATCTGAGGAGGGTCAATTTTAGTCTTGTACTTTCTCAATGACACACCGCATTGAACGCTGGGAGATGGAAAACTAAACTTTAGGTTCATACTCCTAAAATAACTTCAGAAAAGAAGCTGAAGCTGACTTTGTCATGTATTTTGTTGTCAGACACATGCAGACATATCCAGGGAAGTAATACACATACTGTCAAACTGCTCTTCAGTCTTGCTTTGCCCCTGTTCTAGGTGATTATATGCTAATGCTGGGCTCAATGGGATGTATAAAGTGCATTTAAATTATTTTATTTTAAATTGTATAACTATTTAACAGGCCATTTGGTGAGAAAATTTTGATTTACCTCACTAAAGCCAAATTTTCCCCGCATTTGCTTGGCAAGCGTTAATTTTGGCCCCTGATGCACATGGACGTGAAGCCAATGCTTTCCGAACGCCTGTGCCGATTTTCTTTCCTCTGCGAAGTTCAAAATCAACAAGCACTTTGCAAAGTCTGTGAGAACACGAACAACTTCACACACTAATACAGCTCTTAATGAAGGGCTTCATTAAAGTGCCTCTGAAGAGCAAAATCTCTCGTTCCTTCTAACAAACACAGACCACGACCCAGGAAACTGTTCTACAACAGCACAAAGCAAAAGGCCGAGATAGGACGTGACACACGAGCAGTCAGGAGCAAAGCTGTGCCACCTTTGATTGAAGGTAATTAAAAAAAAAAAAATCCCAAACAAAAGAGCTTTTTATGGAGCTCCCGCTATCCAGAGAGTCGCTCATTAGCCCAGCAGGGTAATTAGCAAGATGCCGCAGTCCTCGTTAAGGAGAAATCATAATCGTAAACAAATGGCTATGAGCTTTTGGTGCCTTCCCCTCTGTAATGAACTGCCACTGTTCTCAAAATGAAAGCAAAGCTAAGACATAGTACACACATGAACACACAACTTGGAGAGCCTTGAGATGACAGGTCTCAGTTTAAAGAGTAAGGGGGCCCATAATGGCTCTCATATGAGATATAACGGATTGCTAAACTCATCACACTCAACACAAGTGTATTCTTGCTCTCATATATTTGCAAAGAGAGCATCTCATGAGGTTAATTGACCAGATCATGGATTCAGAGAGCAGGAAGACATTCAAATAACTCAGTTGTACATGCACAATTGCACATGAATACACTCAGGAACAAACAGAAGCATGCAGCTAAACATAGAAGACAATATCTGTTGGGCAGCTTAGGCAATATAATATAATATAACAATATATATATATATTTATATTATTTTTTTATATAATTTTATAATGATTCTGTAATGATCTTAAAAGTGGCACTAAATAACTATATTTTAAAATGGTATTATTAAATCATAACATAATAACCTTAAAATAAACACTATCGTATTTTTAAAATAGCATAGTTAAAAAAATGTATAATATAATATCATCTTAAAGGAAACACTAAATAATCCTATATTTAAAAATTTGAATTTGTTAAATATAATACAATATAAAGCAGCACTAAATAATCTTATATTTTAAAATGACTCCATAAGGAGCATGTAAACTACAACAACAAGCAAATACTGGAAAGGTGAGAAGTGAGACAGTACTCATTCCCTTAGCTGATGAACTAAGCACATCCAGTGGTCTCTATGGCAATAAAAGCTTGCACTTCCTGTGCTGCCAGGAAGCAGCCCTGGGAGAGATGGACAGCTGGCAGCTGGTCACCACAGTATCACGCTGTGTGTTATATAAAGCTGCACTTAACTGCTGATTCCAGGTCAGCCAGGATCAAACACAATTTCAGCTCCAATTATGATGTAGGGTGATAGGGGGGTAGGTGGCCTTTATCGGCACTCTCGGGAGAGTGAAGTAGAAGAGACGGGAAGAGAAACAAAAAAAAAAAAACTTCCCCTCTGTGTAATTCTGTGTAGAAGAGAAAACAATCAGACCGGGCTTTTGTACACTTGACCGGTAGGCAAATGCTGTTTGAACAATTAGTCTAATAAATGGATCGACTAATGAAAGTGAAGGAGAGCGGGAAGAAGAGAGGAGAAAAAGAAGGCTGTACTATTTTTTATAGGTATGTGCATACCTATACATTTTCTGAAAAATAACAAGAAGTTCCTTTTAGGATAATTTACAAAGAAAACAAAGACAAGATACCTGTAGAAGAGGTCTTTGAACGCCCAGGTTTTTCATGGTGTCAGCATTGGCCAGGATTTTGAGCGGGTCAGACACTTTGGTCACACCCTCAATCTCCTTATTGGTCTCGTTGCGGACCTGGCTGAGGAACAGGTCATTGATGTAGTAGGTGAGGAAGGTGCGTAGCTGACACTGCTTGGCCTGAGCTGGACCCATACGGGACTCGATCTCCTGAATGAACCTGACGACACGCAAAAAAACAAAGCATTTTCATTAAATTAGAGAAAAGAGATGTCTATGCAAGGTTTGACTAAGTTTGCATATGTTGAAGCTGAGGCTTATTGGTTGGGACATTGTGCAGTGGTGCTGATGTGGTAAATTTGTGGTTGAATCCAACTTGTATTGTGCCCCAATAACTTTTTGGCATCTCTACACTATTGTTTAATTTCACATGTAATTTCAAAATGGAATACACATTTTCTTATTACAAGAAAAGAGAACAATAATATTAAATTGAAAATAATTGATCTATTAAAATAATTTAATATAATTTCAGATTTTTTGAAATGTCAATATTAATTTTCTGTTCCTGGTTCAAATTTAATTTCAAATCACAGATTTTCAGTGTGGGCTCAGACTTTAATAAACACACATCTAAGCAGCATTTCTGGCTTTTAAGTACTCCACATACACCATGTGTGTCGGTGAGGGAACAAGACAGGTGTTGAGCAGGGATGGGCCGTTGCATTCGAGCAGACAGAGGCTCGTAGATCAGCAGGAACGCTGATTTATCACTACAAGACTACAGCTGCACAACCCCCCGACTCTAAACACCTCCCTCAGCACTGCACAGCCAATTAGTCAACCCAGCAGAGGGGAGCCCATCCACACGTGCACGTGAATGTGTGTTTGTGTGTGTGTGAGACATTAACAGTGGAAGCATGGCTCAGCCCTCAGTAAGCAACAACTGTACCACAGCATTTAGTGAAACACTGCTATTACAAACCTAAAAACCAAAAGAAACTAATAAGAGAAAAATTGGCCTCTGCGGCCACTGTAAATCATTTTATTCTCTATGTTTATTTTAAGAAACACTGATCCATATGGGTTCTAGATAAGTGATCATTAATATCACCTTGGTACAAATTATTTTAAAAAGAAAACATCAGTGTTAATAATGCACAACATATAGGTACTGTATCAGTTATTGGCTGATATTGAGGATTTTATTTAATGTATTAGTCAACACTGGATATTTAATGTATGCATTTTGCATTTTTTCACATTTTGGTTTCATTTTTGTCATATAATACTTAAATTTATCTTGATTTTCATAATTCCTGAGCTTATTAGCACATTGTGAATGTTGATTTTATTGTCTGACTGACATGTTTGTTAAAGTAAACACTAATGCATATGGGTCCTAATTAAGTGATAAATAACATAATATAAAAAAAAAAATCAATATTAAGTATGCACAATATATCGATGCCATATTGGTTATCGACTGATATTAATCATTTTTAATTTACCCATATCAGCGATATTGGATATTAAATTCTAAATGATACTTTCTCAGATTTTTACATTTAAATTACCTTTGCCGTCACCTAACACTCACTTATAGTTAATATTTAAAAAACAAATTATTTCATAATACCTCAGATTCTCCAAATCTCCACCAAATCACCAAATCTCATAATAAATATTATGGTCTATATTATAATAATGCCTAAATACACTTAGCATTTATTATTTATTTTAGTTGTGTTTATTTGTAAATTATTTAGAGAAAAAGTATAAAAGTATAGAAACAACAGCCATGTACCATTATCGGTCATAGTATGTAAATAATTATGCATAATTATTTAATTATAGGTATTGGCCCAGAACTTTAAGAATGGTGCATCTCTAATCAACACAACAATTTATCAGCATCAATGACCATTTAGTCAAGCTTAAAAAGAACTATAAACTTCCAGAAAGAAAAGTGGGACAAATTGTATAGTGTAATGGAAGTGTCCCAGTTCAAATTTGTTCTGTGTATCACGTAATTCTGCAGCCGGGACTGTATATAATATATGGCAGGGCTTCTCAGGACCCTCTTGAATAATTTGGCATGGTTTCGAAATACAGACAAAGATAATAGCTCAATCTCCACTTCATTATGTCACCAATATAAATGTCCTCTATAAGAATTATTCACACCAGATGGTGTCTCTTACATTCGCTCTCACTCATCTAATAGACACACAGCAACACGTGCACACAGCGACACACATAAGTGTATCATGGGCGCAGCCTTCATGTGATCACCTCGCTGTGTTAATATTTCACTCCATAAGTCTGTCTGATCACTGGTCTTATGAGGTAAATGAAGGTGACAGCTGCCACAAAGGCTCGTTGGCTCTCTCAGCTAATCAAGTTTTGCTTCGTCCAAATTCAGAGAAGAAAAATGCATTAGGGACATCGTGAGCGTGACTACACTGACCGTCATAACAGAAGCGTGTGTTAAAGGAAGACTCACAGAACAGCCTGGAAAAAAGTCAGTGAAGTGCAAGAAAAGACAAGAAAGGTTGAATGTTGCCATATTGTCTGGTTTTTAGTTTTTGTCACATTTGCAATCTTAGCACAGCTTAAGTGCTAATCAAAGGAACAGCAGAAAAACTTAAAATTGTTCATCCTACTGAGCAAGAAGTAGTAAAACTCTCTTTCTGTGTTTGATCTGTGTCACGCTGTATTAGGTAGGTGGAGAAGTTGGACACTGCTCTCTGCAGTCGCATAAGATGTGTGAACAGCATGTGAGTGTGCAACCAGGCTTGAATGTGCTGAGAGATGTTTGAAAACTGAGTCGAGGAAAAGGATGGAAAAGAGAATGAGGATAGTTCAAAACTCGATTCTGTTCTTCCATCGTTACCTGGGCTAACAGATGCCCTGCTGAGAATAGCTACACTACGACAACAGTAGAAGAATACATGCATAAATGCAACATTCCAATCACTTGCTTTTTTAAATATGTGCATTTGTAGTAAACATAATGAATATAAATGTTAACCTATACATAGAGAAAAAAAATACAAACTTATAAGAATGCTTCAAATGAATACTCTCTGCACATGTACAGTATTCATTTGAAGCATTCGTACAGTTTGTATAGTTTGTATTTTTTAGTCTATGTATAGGTTAACATTTATATACAGTATATTTATAGTCAAAATCTGTCAGTAGATTAGTTGTGTATAGGTTTATAGTGTTGGTGTTTTTTACTTCATTGTTGTATGTCTGTATTTATGTAGCACCGTGGTCCTGTGAGGCACGACGTTTAATTCCACTGTATGTACCCACATGTAGCAGAACGACAATGAAGCTCAACTTGACTTGAGCTGCAGATGGTAGACCATCTATAGATCAGAAAATCCATTCATTTCAATTTCAGTTATGATTCTTTATGGATAAGGAATTTCTGGACTCAATTTTACCTTCGGGTGTGTTAAATTGTATTCAAATCTGGATCTGATGTATTACAAATAAAAGTATGTGTATGACAATAAATAAATAAATAAATATATAGTCACAGTGCAAAACTGGAAACAAAATAAACTACCAAAGGGAAAACTGCCCATTCAAACCAGCACTGATTGGAGCTTAAAATATCACCTTGTTGTGATGTTGGGTGCCAGAATCGACGAAATACTAAATCGACGTAATTACAAATTGATCGTATACCTGACGTCACTGCCAGACAAAAAAAAAAACGACAACAGCTGTGGTTAAATGCGATAAAACAAGCGGACTGGACAGAAACGATCATCAAAACTGATTGCATTTGCAGCACAAATTGCATCTAAATGTTCAATAATGTTCCGTGTGTATGTGTGTAAAACAACAAACTGGAGATTTATATATAATCATTTGTAATTGTATATACATTGTTGTGATTAATTGTGGCTGGAATAATAATGTAGCTGAAAAAAATAGTTGCCTGCTGAAATTGAAATGTATTTACATCTTCATCATGACTAGATAGACACGGAGAGTTTGTCTTTACTATACATGTTAGACATGATCCACCTCATAGTGACAATCTTGTCAGATCGTCCATCCTTTGAGTGAGAGTGTAACGTTACAGGTTGGCCGATCTGGTTTTCAACTTGTGTCCGTATTGTTATTGCTCAGCAATGGCATGGACACGATGCTGTCTGGGGGTTTGGTGAAAGGACGGTGGGCGGTGCTCGGGATGGTGACTGAAAGCGGTGAGTAAGCAATTTACTGAAAACGCAACATGAGTCTTTATTCTCTCCGACATCTCTGATCTAATCAGCTTGGCCATCTTTACATTAGCGCTTCTATGGATTGATTGTTTGAATGCATCTGTTTACTGGATCATTGGACGGAAAACATTCCCGGAGTTTAGTGGCTTGAAACAATGTGATCGACATTTGCGTTAATTACATTAAATAATTTTAACAATTTTTTTATTAATCACATGCATTAACATTGACAGTCCTAAATATAAATATAATATAATATAATATAGTATAATATAATAGAAAATTACCACAATAGAATCCAAAGGTCGCAGACAGCGAAAAGGCAACTTTTAAATTCTGAAAATTCAATAAGCGGCTACCAAACAGTCTTATCATAAAACCCCCAAAGTGCTTTAAAATGTGGACAAAATGTCTGAAAGCTCCAGAGCGCAACACACACAGCTGGACCTTCATCTCCACAGTGATACCATGAAGACACCTTGGCAACCGCACAGCGTGGGCTATCCATGTCTGTGAAAGCTTAATTAACAAGTCACAAATCAGTTTATCAAGAAAGAAAGAAAGACAAGAAAAGGAAAGAAAGAAAACAACGTAACAGCATTGTTGCTGTGTTTACGAGTAAGCAATGGGTGAAAAAACCCTGATGTGGGATCAGAGCAGGAACAGTCACCATACTGAGCCCCTCAGAGCAGCTCTGTAAGCATAACTCACAGCTAATAAGGGGATTATGGCATGTAATAAGAGCTGGGCTCCTTTACATTCTTTACTGAAATACAATTACTGCCGTGTGATCGGGACATAACCGTTCATTGACGGATGATGTTAATCCATCCAGAGGATAACAGAAATGAAACATTATCAACATTTGATGAGGGTCCAGAGGACTAGGAAAAATGATTATAACTCTACTGTGAATAAACAGAGGTTTTAGCCTGTGTGTGGTCACAAGATTCATTATTTCCATTTCTCACACGAATTAGGGATAGGAATAAATTCTAACCCTGAGTGTTTATCATAGATGTGCATATTTGGGACAATTTATAACCACCCAGAACATCCTACAGTAGCAACTGCATCCCACTGCGATAAAAAAGACGATTCCTCAGAACACTTTAGCAGTCGCAAAGCAAAACCCTAGTGACCAGCCATAAATAATATAATAAAACAAAACAGATTTTTTTGCCAACTGGATTTAGATAAATAATTCTAGTTGGTAACATATTTCTCAGTAATAGTCAGATCTATCAGCACCTTCGATTCAACATTTTTGATTCAACAACTTTTAACAAAATGTAATTTCTGGACAAGTTCTTCACTGGTCTCTACTGCACTGTTTGGCTGAATTCACTGGCTGAAAGCAACTCAGAATGTGAATCCTCTAAATCAAAGCTCACATACTGTAGACTCTCTCAGAGACCGAGAAACATTGCACACACTGAGTCCCAGTTTATTAGCACTGACTGCCTCTGATTGCGCTCAACAGCATCTAATTAACTGTCATTAGAAAGCAGATGTCTGTGCCCAAGGCCTTCCCTGGATTATGCAGAGAGAATACACACACACAGAAAATGGTACGTCAGCCACTTCCTGTACTTCTCCCATCCAAACCAATTACAAGCTCAGTAATTAAACCATCCTTGTAGTATAAATATGTATTTGTGTATTATTGAAGATTATTGAAGAAAATGGTGAGGGAGGACATGAAGGATAGTTTAGCGGAGTCATTTTTAATAAGAGTAAAGTGCCCTGAGCTTTGCTGTCTGTCGTTGGCTCAGCAGCTGGGCAGGTTGGCTTGTGTAACGGACATGCTGCAGTCTGAAGACTGACAGAGAGCTTTATGTGATCTGAGAGAGAATACGAGGACATGAGTGCTCACACACAAAACACGTACAAGCCGTCAGACTAGCCAGGTGTCACAGTTTTACAAACTTTTCTGCTCTTCTACTACATTTTATATCTAGACATAAAAACAGATTTTAAGCTTTGTTTTTCCCTCAGGGAACAGTCCTTTTTAAAGTCTGAAATCTTTCCTTTATGAGGTAAAAATTATAATTGAATTGACATAATATAAACAACTCTTTTTCAATATATGTATACTGAAAGACATCGCTTAGGCTCACAAAGGCTATTTGATCAAAGACAATAAAACAGTAATACTGTGATAAAACAGCAATATTGTAAATTTACATTTATTGTTTTATATTTTAATATATTTATTCCTGTGATGGTAAAGCTGAATTTTCAGCATCATTACTACAGTCTCAAGTGTCACATGATCCTTCACAAATCGCTGAAGTATGAATAACATTTTTTTTTTTATCAATAAAAAAACTTACAGGCCCAAACTTTTGAATGTTAGTGTATGTTCTGCTACAATTGGAGCAATTCAAGCTTGAACTAACACTTACTGTAAATGCAAAGCAGCCCAAAATGAATTCAGAAAACCGTTACTGCGTTTAAAGCCAGTCGGAGTGCAACAGAACAGAACAAAATGCAGGGGTCTTGAAATGCATTTGGTTGTAAAATAGTACTTGAAAAACAGTCCATCTAGTGTAAAAATAAATACATAAATAAAACACATACATAAATAAAATGAATAAATCATAAACAGTGACAGACTCAATCACATAAATCTATTGCTGTGGACTTGATGCCATTATTAGGTCTATATTCAATTTTATGGACATATAACAAACAATATATTGACATAACCCACTTTTAATCAATATTCATCTGCTACAATAATTAAATGTCTTGAAATTATCATAATTTGGTGGGTTTTTCGATAAATATATTTTAGCAAATATGTACAATTAATTAACTGGCATAACATGTAATTACTTTAATACAACTTTTTAATTAAATGATAGTCCTAATATATCATTATGATATGTATGTATTTTCATATCACAAGCAGAAGTAAAATGGGTAAACCTAAACAACAGACACATATAAATAAAGACAATCTTTCTATATTTTATGACTATTTTAATTTACCTTGTCACAATATAACAAGTAGAGGATATTCACCACAGTGACAATGAGAGGTCACCTTTCAATGATCGTAAAAATACTGCTGTCGGATGATTTTATGGAATTTATAGACCATAATTAATATTGCTTCAAAAGCAGGTTTTTAATAGCTGATGCTTTATCTCAATTACAAAGCCAATAATGTATTAGTAAAGTTTAATGTATAAGTTTAATTCTGTAGGTCTCACATTGTAAATCTATGTAAAGACTAATTATAAATGAGCATGAAGAGCAAGGCACTGGAATCATTAAACGAACCACTAGATGGCAGTATGCCAGTTCTCTGTGTACACATCTGCGGAGTCAGTCCTTCTGCCACCTTAATGAAGGGAAACTGTCTTAAGAAAGCATTAAGATTGCACTGATTGGGTTACTTTCGAAACCGACTTCGCCGTGCGATGTATTTAGCTTTCGTTGCGCTCCTACAAAGACAGCGGTGAGGTAAATGATTATGGCCAACCCACACATACACCCACTTGCTCTGAGACGTCCTGCTGTCTGCAGATCTTACACACATGCACACACACATCGTCACACCAAAGGTAGAGCGATGGGTGTAGGACAGAAATGCCTTATTGGAAAGGAAAGGACCGGCACGCTAATTAAAACGCATGGAGGCAGAAATCAGAGAGCGAACGCGATACATTGCCAGAGTCACAAAGAAGTTCACTCTTCTCCCTCCTGCTTTTCTCTCAATTTTCCTCTCCTTTTTTTAAAGCATCATTATTTACAAAAACAAAAGTCGCAAACCAAAGAGAGCAGTTTGTAATGAGCTGCATTTCTGGTGGAAATTATGAAATGATGTTTAGGGCCGACAAATTCGGCTGTTTAGGGCTATTTGAGGTATGAAAATGTAAGTGTGCGAGTGAGAGGGAAAGCGGTGTTTTAGGCCAATTAAACTAGGTGAAATCTATCACACGAAGAAGACCAGGGGCTTGGATTCCTGCAGTCAACAGGAAATGAGATCGGCTCGTTTGGCTGACATGTCCCCGTGGTGACAAATTACCCTTCCTGATTCACTTTCACGTTCTTTGCTTTGCCTTTTTGCCCAGTTCTCAATATCTTTCCCTCCCACTGTCTAGTTCCTCACCCTCTGCGCTCTTATACAGTTTGAGGAAAAAAGTATGTGATGCTTTGACCTCAAGAAAGCAGTTGGACCAGAAATCCCAAGAATATTGCTTAACTAAAACCATTTTGGAAATGGAAATCGTGCAAAAATTCCTCCTGACTGTTGTCTGATCTGCAATTACAGGAAACGTTTAGCTGAGGTTACTGGAAGGTTATCGCAAGGTTAAAACTGAGATTCTGCCATCATTTACTCACCCACATTGTACAATCCGTATGACTTTCTTTTGCTTAAAAATATGATACAATGGAAGTCAATGGGGACCAACATTAGACTTGTTTATAACATCTTTTGTGTTCTGCTGAAGAAAAAAGTTTTAGACGACACAAGGGGGGAGAATAAATAAACCTTTCAAAACCAGGGGTTCACATACTTTTGTCACATTCCACCGTGAAGTGTTTTCAATTAAAAAATATGAAAATCTATTAGTGTTTATATGCTATCTGCTTAAGCAAACTGCGTTTTCCTACCGTTGACAATCAGAGAAAAAGTATGTGAACCCACACTACATTATTCCACCTTTAAATGCTCAATATGGTCTTTACAAATACACATCACTGCCTCCAAAAGCAGACCATTACACATCTGGACAAGATAATAACCTGTCAGTCTATTTTTCTCTAAAAGCATTTGTTTTCAGAGCAGCGGAGGGCTGTTATTACCCTGCGTGGTGTGAGTGAGGGAGGAAACTCTGCAAATTGAGCCATTAGAGCAGAAGCTGGGAGTGGCCTGCGTTTAATGGGAGCCTGCATGGGCGAACGGCATCACGCACAAAGCAATAACAGCATGAGTGTGCGTACAAGCCAGAAAAAAGGAGGGAAGGCAAGTGATTGTGTGGTTAAAAGGGCGAGGAGTGTTGATTGACACACTACCGGCTTAACAATTCAACCCCACTTGCGATCTGGTCTAATCAAGCTCCCTTTCAGGCCACAAAATGGCCGAATCGCTAGGGCCCTATTTCAACTTACCTCTTAATAAAAGCTGCGACTGCTCACTAAACAGTGCAATAGGGGGTTCTGGAGTTTTATAAAGCCAATAGTGCGAGTAGGTCATCATCCTATCCCATTGGCGAAAGGGACTCCAAGTACTTTAGAGCTCCTTCAATTAGAGCTCAGCGTCTCCTACTGAAAGAACCCAGTAAGTGCTCCGACGTTCCAGCTCCTCTGGGCTCTGCTGAGGAGAAGGACTTAATTAAATCACAGAGGCTTTGCCAAAGAGTGCGGCCCAGGGCCAGCTTTATGATTTATGTGCCGGCCGTGGAAAACAGTGAAGGCTGGTCCTCTGAGGTGACAGTAGAGACCGTACAAACACGTGAACTCAAGAAACGCTCTCCGTGGAGCGTCGCCTGAACTTTAGAAAGTCTGTGCTCAATAACACCTCGTCTGGTGTTGCTGTACAAACATTGGATTTTGGCAGGAGGACGTTAACACTGTTTTACAGCCCAAATAATGCCCTCTACTGACATCCGTTCTTCCCCATTATCGCACATTACAGACAATTACAGGCAACAATAAGTGTGTTTATATGCATTTATAATCACGCTAAAGTACAGTGGGTTCTAACTACAGTTAAAATGACAATCTGTGTAAATTGGAAAAAAAAGAATGACATTCAGGTTTGAATTGAAATTTTACTTGATTTTTACATGGTTAAACTAATTAAAACTAGAGTCATTGGTTTCTAATATTTAACATTTTGAAACCGAATTAGAGAAATTGGGTATATTGGAGAGAGGTATATTTTGAGTGAGACATAACTAAAAATGATTCATCGAGGGAGTCTGCAAACACAGAAATGTCTTTGAACAATTCACCAACAGAGTTGATTCAGTTGCGAACACACTGAGCGATTCAATGAGTCAGTTGTGAACACACTAAAAGCTCTGAACGATTTACTGAGTGAATCTGATTCAAACTGCTGAGTCACGGCAATTCTGACACAATTTTTTTGAAACCTTCATCCTTCAAATTAAATTTTTGACATTTGAGACAAATTCAGACACAGTCTGGAGCCTTGGCTTTAAACTCCTACTTTTTGTCAATAACAAAAAGTACTGTGAACAATAGATGAAACAGATAAACTTTTCTTTTCAACTCTTATTCAATTTATACACCCTGGACACATAGTGAATGATTCAGTATGACTCACTGCTGTAAGTGTAGTCCGCTACGGGCCCCTTGAGCATCAGACACTAAACGCAACTGTCCCTTCCTTTCAGAGACAAAGAGAGAGAGCCAAACTAAAGTACACTTAATACCCTCCAAGACCCTACACTGCATTGCAGCAGACACCAAGACTAAAAATAAGTGCTTTCTCACTTCAGACTAGAGGACTTGCAGAGCACAGCCAGATAAGGGGCTTTAAAGCATGTAAGGGTAGCTGTTATCTGCCAGCGACCCTTGCAATAGATCATTATAGTGGTCAGATTATACAATGGACTCTTAAATCTGTGCAACACTGTACTGCATTACAGCGTCACATCGTAACCATGTGAACTGAGCACAGGGATCATTCTGCTAGGAATATGGGCTTTTTTATATTCCTTCCATCAGCCACAGGTGCACTTAAAAAAGAAACCAATCTACAAGTCACCACTGGTCTTATAGCGTTCAGGAAGCCATTTGCAAAATCGGAATAAAACACTAAATCATATTTACCACCCTCGTATTCGTTTCGCACTCCACAACTCACCTTTTAACCAATTCTCTCTCTCTCTCTCTCTCTCTCTAAGCCAGAGTATTATTCTCCCAGCAGGCATTTGCCGCCGTATATCTGCACGAGTGGTATATTGAAATGGTTTGAGGTATACTGGTGGTTGATTGGATGTGAAAAGAAAACAATGAAATAAGAGGGCCGAGATGGAGGGAGGGAATCACAGTGCTCTGAAACAAATACCGTGTTGTTTTGGTCACAAGGGGGCAAAGGGCTGCTGCAAGATTTGGTTAAATTCAGAAGGTGCTGCTCAAAAAGCAACCTATTAAAATGGCATTCTTTGGCGTCGTCTTTGCTTTTTCCATCGGAAAGAGGCAAGTCAATCATCGAATGCGCTGTTGCCCAAGGAAAAATAATATGGTTCGTATTTCGCTCGGCGTGATTCAATTGCGACTGGCGAGATCACCTCTGCCCGAGCTGTCATATATATGATTCACATTAGCGTGCAAATGGCCGGTGTGTCTGGCTTTCGCAGGTATGTGGGAGCGCAGACATTCGCAGGCACACGGGCGGCTGTAGAGCATGTGGATGAGGTCAGGTGACCCTCTCGCTGGAATGCGATGCTGTCTATCTTCGAGGGCCTGGAAAGCAGCTCCGATTGTGGATAAGGGAATAACCTTGAGCGAGATTTGAACTAGTTGGGTAGTTTTGCCGAGGGTGATGCTGTGTGATTGTCTGCGCTTTCCTCCGTTCTAATCCAGATCAATGAGAAAACACAGGCTACCAGGAGTTGTGGCTACTGGGAACAGGAGGAAGTGAAATATGTGCGTGGATAGAAGGAGGGAGCAATGCTGTGCTCCTAATAATTTAAGCCAGTACTTCTGCTGTGATTAGTGAGTGATGTGAGTGATGAAGTGTTTGGGGGAGAATGCTATATAAATATTATGGCAAGCAGCAGGTGGTAAACAAGCTAAGCACAAACATAACCATCAGAGCTAGTTTGTTTTGTGCTTTTTAATGATCATAAATTAGACAAACAAAAGAATTCTAGTTGAAAAGATGAGTTCTGGGAAAATGTTTGGCTGGGTTATGATCAGTCAACATCACAGAAGAAAAATCATTTTAGAAGATAAAGACGATGCTGAAATCAATCTTTTATGTTTTGTTTTGATTATATATTACAATGTATAAAGTGTGTGTATATATATATACACACACACATTTATAAAGAAATAATTTGACTACTAACATTGCAAATTTTGAAACAAATAAATACAATTGAAAAAGCCATAATTAAATTCTCAAATTTTCTCCCTAATATACATTCTATATTGTGCAAAATTCATTGGTCCATGTTGCTCGAAGATAAATAAATAAATAAGCCTTAATTACTTAATTTTTGGTTGAAGGATGAAATCAAGTCTTGCCTACATTTGTTTCATATCCATGAATATCCCTTTTCAGTAAAACACATAAAATTATGAACATCAAACATACATAAAAAAAATCTTCTTAAAAAAACTACTTTGCTCTGATTTTCTTTTGACCTCTCTTTTTTTGTTCTTAAGTTTAAACACTATTGCCTGACTCTCTTCATTGGTGCCGTGCAGTCATGTTTCATTCACTAAGAATCTTGATTGAAACATTTTGAAAGATGCAGGCATATGCTAATCAAGAATAGATTTGCTCTAATCAGAGTTAAATTCCAGTATCAAATTGGTTTGCGACATGACGGGAAAAGAAAATCACGCAAACTGGGGCTCTGCTGCAAATGCTTTCAGAACAAAAATAAAAAACAAGCATCTATACCCTCCTCCAATCAAAACAGCAGCTGAAAGAATATCTGTTGGTACAGGCAGCTAATGAAATTGGATTTCTGAATACTCTTTATGACGGCAAACGCTCGGATGTAGAATTAAATGAAATCAACTGGGTACACTGCAACATGCTTTCCTTTGTACTTTATTATTTTTCATTTTGATCTTTGAGCAAAAAAACATGAGGATTTTTGGATGGTACCTCTGTAAGCACAAGGCATTATGGGTAGAGTGACTCTAATGAGAGTCTTGCCGGTCTCTAAAATTGGCTTCCCATACATTAAATTTCCAAAAGAGCAATCAAATGAAAGGAGCTCATCTGAAGTTCTCAATTCATGGCTAAATGAAAATGAAAGTCAACTATGGCAGATATTCTGCTCTACAGCAACAATAGCACTGGGAAAAGAGAGCGCATGTGAGAGAGGGAGAAAAACTGAAAGAAAGAGAACAATCTTGATCTTGTCAGTCGTCTGCCTGGTTTGATTGGAAAAATCTATCCGCCTAGACTCCCGGCACCTGGGATCCATGTGGCCTGTAAAACAGAGACTTTTGATGGCTCTTCATCAGAGAAAAGACTCCATTTCAAGTCTTGCACACAATTTTGAACTCTTATTCTTTCCACTCAAGACCAAAGTAAGTTCTCCAGCATCTGATATGTCCCCAGCTCTCTCAATAACCATCTGTTACGGCATTTCCCCCTTGAAGAATTACACCAGTCCTCGTCCTCTCTCTCTCCTACCGATCATAAAGCAGAACCCCACTGATGCCTCGTACTTAGTAAATTACATTTCCAACCAACAGGAATAAATACTACTAGAGATAAAGACTGCTGTAATGTCCTCAAATCCATTAGAATCTCATATTCACACATCGCAGAAATCCCATTACAACACAACTAATATCATTTCACCCAATTCGGCTGCCGTGAGTGAAACATCACACGTAATGGATTTTTTCCTCATAGTCTGCTCTGTCTTGGAATCCATTAGGATCTGTGTTAGATTTCCTTCCCATCTTCTCGCTTTCCTTGAACATTCACTTGTTTTCTTCATACTATGTAAAATGTAAATGATTTGGGTATATTGCATAACAATCCAGGGTGGGGAAAAATGTACATTGTATCTGATTATGGTGCGAGCGCTGACAGTGTAACTAGATCCATATAATATGTGCTCTAAAACACATTCACGGCAAAACGTAGTACAATTCTGCCCTAAGAATAATTGTAAGAAGCTAAACTCTTGTGTGTACAGTAAACTAAATTACAAACTGCACTTAACTTCCATGCACACTCTAAAATAAACTAAAAACTAAACTTCTAAGTGCACTGTAAACAAAGCTAAACATCTTTTTTTGCACTCTAAACTAAAACTAAACTTCCGTTCGCTCTAAACATAAAAACTAAACTCCTATGTGTATTGTAAATTAACAAAATTTATATGCGCAATCTTAACTAAACTAAAAACCAAACCTCTGTTCACGGTAATCTAAACTAAGCACTGAACTAAATTTTTATGTGCATTCTAAACTAAACTTATGTGCAAACTAAACTAAAACTAAATCTCTGTTCACTGTAATCTAATCTAAATTAAAATTATTTTTTGTGAACTAAACTAAATAAAACCTCTGTTTAATTACTTAATTAATTAAAACTTTTGGTACAAACTAAAAACTGCCAAGGGTAATTTACTGCCTACAGTGAATTAAGCATATTTTTAAGACATTTAAGGTTCAGTACATTGTGACATACTTTCATGACAATTAAGCATGTTATTCCACCAGTTCTCATTAATGTAATGCCAAAATAAATTCATTCTCATTAAAAAAATACATAACTTGTAAAGTATTTGTACATCACAGCCTTAAACTTAAAATAACATTTGTTGTACTGCCTTTATGCTGATTTTGAGTACCTAAAACAACAACAACAACTCAATACTGTTAAAAGACATCCTGCATTACAGTAATTAGAATCTAATGAGGAGTTTCATTGAGAATAATGAGGGAAACAAAAACTCAAAAGTAAACCACCTGGGCACATTACAATAATGAGAATTTGAGCAAGAAATGTATTTAGTTGTCATGAAATAATTGCTACAAAAAATATCAGTCCTAAAAACATGTTTTATTTTCTTCATGCAAAAACATTTTATTAAAAAAGTTTGAGAAATAAATATCCAACATCACTTTCTGCTAATAGTGAGGTGAGATGCCATAGGGATAGAAAGAGCGATGTGCTTAGCAAGCCAGGGCAGCACACGTCACAGATGCCTTATAAAACCATTAACTGAAGGAAAAAACCCATGATAGCAACTTACAAGCAATCGCAGTTAGGCAATAAACGCCTTAATTGTTCTCTTTGGTCTCTTTTAGCACAAAAATTAGCAGCACTACCTTAACTAATGCTTACCAAAAGTACCATCAGAGAGGACAGAGGCGCCCACAATAATTAAGGATGCCAAGGTGAGCTGTTTCAGTGCCCCAACACAATCAGGCTGCCAGCCAGAGCTTCACAGAGCCTGCACAGAGCAACCAGGGCTACGCAGCAGAGGATTCATTTCAATATGAGAGAGAGAAAGAGAGAGTAGCCTGGAGTAACTGCAGTAAATCATGTTTTAAATCAAATTTAAAATCTGTGGCTTCACCAGGGATTCACCAGCCAGCTTGCCAAAACTACAACACATTCCACTAATGCAACATTATGACACCAAAGTCTACAGACTCATGACTAAGCACCATTTATAAAGGTCGCCAGGGAGAGATGGAAGATACATCTGCAATGTTACTTTTAGAAACATGATGAATTAATCAAATACCACTAGGGACAGTAATTGGAATTTCCCCAGAAAATACTACATACGTAATATTACATATATTTTTTCCAAATATGTAATTTAATAAAAATTGTAAAGTACTGATTTGTTGTTGTTTTCAGTTCTCTTAAATTACAAAAATAATCACTAATAGAAACATTTGGGACTCAGTAACAAAAAGACAACAACATCATCAAACATTAAAAAATATGTGTATGTAAATATATTAAAACGTCAAAAATAATCATTCATATAATTATTTTGGAATCAGGAGCAAAACAAAACATAGGTTAAAACATAAAATGTTTTGTGCAATGCATAAACACATGATGCGGTTTTGTTCATAATTGTTTATGCAATTTACGAAATTATATGTGATTTATATATGTTTATTTAGATGCTATGCATGTTTTTATGGACCGTTATTGCACTGCATTGTTTTGCTCATTGCACCCTCCTCTGGCCTCGGGAGACAAGCCAAAGGTTTCTATAAGACTTATTTAATCTGCATATAACAAAAAAGAAAGGAGATATTTATTTAAAGTTGATTTTGTGTTTGACTATAAAGACAAACTAAAAAATGTTGTTTGTCTCAAAAATTGGGTAAATTAAAAACACAGTGGTTAAATAAAAAATTATTTTGCGCTTTGTTTTAAAAAGGTAATAAACAATTTAAATAATTATCAATACCGAACTATATGAAACATTATATCGTTGATAC
This sequence comes from Gymnocypris eckloni scoliostomus, assembly GCA_027564155.1. NCBI lineage: Eukaryota > Metazoa > Chordata > Actinopteri > Cypriniformes > Cyprinidae > Gymnocypris > Gymnocypris eckloni. Next base: position 13,448,487 of record CM050432.1, on the reverse strand, counting down.
ATTTTTTTTTGCTATATCGACCGGCCCTAACTAAAACCAATAAAAAACTGTTTTCCAAAACATAAAGCAAAGCAAAACAAAACACTAAACAACATAACACAACAAAACATAAAACATTGAATGTTTTGTGCATTCAAACACTGTCAGAACAATAAAATCTGTTTGCCAAAATCAAAAGCAAAGCAAAAGAAAACAAAAAAACATGAAACAGAACATTTTTGGGGCATTCCAAACAATGTTAATCAAATAAAAACTGTTTTCCAACAGCAAAACAAAACAAAAGCATGTTGTGCATTTTCAAAGACTTCAGACTCAATTCCAAGCAATTTTGTCTTTGATAAGACTGGCGATTGAATCACGCCATATCATTTTTACAGGTGAACATTGGCAGCAATCTAACCAGCATGAGAGCTAAGTGAGCACAACAGCCGTCTTCATCCTCCATTCCTATTTTCAGCTTCTCTAATTTGCTTTCCCCCTCTCCTCGTGTCTTTCTCCTCCAGAGAGCTGGGCCTGGTATTCAGCATTCATTCTCTCATATAAAGAGCCTAATCGGGGGTTATTACCTGCTCAGCATGGCAGGCACACTGCCTGAGCCAGGAACTCTGATTCATCATTAGAAAGGTCTCAATCTGCAGTTTAAAAACATAGCTCTGCAGTCCATTGCTTGAACAGGAATTATAAGCTTTGGAACATGTGAACAAGATCTGCTCTATAAGCTCTATAAACTCAAGCAGCACTAATGCTGAAACGTTAAGCCTCTCTGTTTAGTGCGGTGTTTTACCTGTTAATATTATTACAGCTTTGACATCTTATACATGCACAGAAAGCATGCCTATGTTGGTCACTCAGGAAGCATACGGCTGCTGTCCAGAGAACACAGGAACAGGTCATCATCAGTAATAGACAATTATATGCTTTGATGTGCATTTAACTAATTTGTTTTCTTTAAATGAGCAGTTTCCCTACAGCACTTGCTGGATTATGGAAGGACTGGAGAGTGTTTGACCCTGAGCTTAATTAATGCTGAAAGATAGATTGTCCAATCCAATAATCCAATTAAATTTTATTAGCCATTAGACACTGTGCATCTCCTTCTCTGTATAGATCTCAAATACATGGGTTTTAGACAGTACCACAAGGGGTCCACCAAACTATTATTTGACGTAGAACTCATTTATGCGAAAAATACATAAAAATGTATTAAGTAGCTAAATGTTTGATTGTCCCTCCCAAATTAAAAATGTATGTTAAATATAAATGTAATGTACATGTATATGACCCAGTACATCAATACTGATAGTTTTGCAATGTTAACATCATAATAAAGTATGTAAAACCAATAATATGATACAAAATTTAAATATATATAAAAAGTTGAAATTATTTCACAAAAATATCTCTCTCTCTGTATGTATGTATATATATATATATATGTGTGTGTGTGTGTGTGTGTGTGTGTGTGTGTGAACTGTCCCTCGTTGTATAAATCTATTTATCCACAAAAAAGTTTTCAGTCTGAAAAAAGATCGCTGCTCTAATACAAGATAGCCTCCATTTTGACAAGCTTGTTGCCTTTTTTTAAGGAAATCTCTGAAATGGCCACTCTCATTCTCTTCTTTTTTCATCTTCCTGGGGAATGAAAGAGCAAGGAAAAGAGAAGAATCTGTTCCCAGACGAATCAACACCAGAGACTGTCTTTATTCTGAAGCCTGACCCCAGACACGCCAAAGGATCAATCAATTACCTCTCCACTTCAGCAATCAAACAACATTATTATCAGGCATCAGCTCGTCGACCTGGAAAGGCTGGCGAATCAAAGGCTGCTGTGATGTAGCTGCCAGAGCTCTGTGGCTCGGCGCTAACAGAGAGTGGCATATGCCCTCCACTCCGGGAGGTGAAACACAAAGAGGCAGGGACGCGCACACAAGCTCAGGCGCGCATACTTATGTACACATATTGAGGTGTTAAGATGAAAGGTGTAGACCATACGGCTAACTAGACAGCCACATTCATCCGACCACAAAAACCCGGAGCAAACATGCACACAAACAAGTCAGTGAATCACCATTTCCTCTACAGCTCATCAAAAGCACTGTGCTAACGACTGACATTTATATATGCTTTTAATCAAGAAGGGAAGCCTGCCGTTTCGGTATGCTGGTTTCTACAAGTTCTGTGAAATTATAAAACTGAACTTTAAAGGGATAGTTCACTCACAAAATAACCCTTCAAATTTATAACATTATAGAAATATTATATAGACAAACACAATTGAAACAATCTTGGGTTGAAGCATTTTTGAGTGAATAATATTTAATATAACAATATATATTAATTATATAATTAAATATACAATTATTTCATTTTTACTAGTTACACAAGACAGACTCTAACCCAAAGTTATAGATTGATAAATGTTCACTTCATACAGCTTTATCAACCACTAGTCACATTGACTATTTTAATAATGTCCTTACTACATTGCTGTGCCTTGAATGTGGTAGATTCATTGCTGTCTATGGAGGGTCAGAAAGCTCTTGGATTTCATCAAAAATATCTAGATTTGTGTTCCGAAGATGAACGAAAGTCGTATGGGTTTAAAATGACATGAGGGTGAGAAATTAATGACAGAATTTTCATTTTTGGGTGAACTATCCCTTTAAATCATGTTGTTGACCTCTAATATGGGTTCAAATGAGAAAGCCATGGTTAGATACAAGCTACAGAAATTAAATAAAGCCTATCAAATAGCTGCAAAGAGTAAAATCAATGCAAAAAGCCCGAAACCACTAATGGCACAATTATTTATTTAAGCCAAACATAACTAGACTATTTATTAAAAGAAAGCATGTTTGCCTGAAACTCACAAATACATTTGTGCCACTATCTACCTTTAAATTGACACAAAATACAAATTCATAGTCAGGGGGATTATATCAGCTGTAATCAAAAAGCAAAAAGCAACAAAAAGGAGCAAAAAGCTCAGAAAATGGGTGAGAAAATGATTAAAAACCCAAGGATTCAATAATCCTGCAAGAAATAGGTCACCTCTGCACTTCAACTTGGCCAAACCACAGAGAAGTCAAGTTCAAAGGTCATGGGCTAACACCACAGAGACAAAAGTAGAGTATGACATTCCATCCTGCCACAGATCTTGCAAATCCACTCCAAGCCATCCTCTATAATTCATAAAGTTCCCGGCTTGAGCATAATCCAGCCACTGGAGGCTAAAATCAAATGCATAGAGGAGAGAAACTTTTTGGTTTTGTTATTACAGTGAGAAGTCATTGTGTCTGAGTGAGCACATCACTGAGCGCCATTATTAATGGGGAGCTGTCCAGCGATGCACTGACCATATATTCGCTTGACAGCAGGAGGGATAGCAGTGTCCTGCTGGGGTCAAAGGTCATTAGTAACAGTAGGGGTATGGGCACTGTGCTTATATGATAGGCTTTGGTCATTACTGTATCAGAGTGCCGGGCCTGAGAGAGACAAAGAGAGAGAAGAGGCATGTTTAATGCATGGCCGGCTGTGTGCAGCTAGCCGAGGCTATTCCGGGCCAAAGTGATGACTATCACTGCATTAGAGCGGCCACTGGGCAGCATTAATCATTAATAACACACATAAGAGGATTCATGAGCAGCCTAAGATCTTCGTGACACTGGTCCTTATTCTTCTCAGTGTGTATGACAATTGGTCGGCTGTTGACTGATGAAGTAAGGATTTGGGGGTCTCATCAACTCTGTGCGCAAAAGTATGTGTATACATAGAACTACAGTGGGTACGGAAAGTATTCAGACCCCCTTAAATTTTTCACTCTTTGTTATATTGCAGCCATTTGCTAAAATCATTTAAGTTCATTTTTTCCTCATTAATGTACACACAGCACCCCATATTGACAGAAAAACACAGAATTGTTGACATTTTGCAGATTTACTAAAAAAAGAAAAACTGAAATATCACATGGTCTAAGTATTCAGACCCTTTGCTCAGTATTTAGTAGAAGCACCCTTTTGATTTAATACAGCCATGAGTCTTTTGGGAAAGATGCAACAAGTTTTTCACACCTGGATTTGGGGATCCTCTGCCATTCCTCCTTGCAGATCCTCTCCAGTTCTGTCAGGTTGGATGGTAAACGTTGGTGGACAGCCATTTTAGGTCTTTCCAGAGATGCTCAATTGGGTTTAAGTCAGGGCTCTGGCTGGGCCATTCAAGAACAGTCACGGAGTTGTTGTGAAGCCACTCCTTCGTTATTTTAGCTGTGTGCTTAGGGTCATTGTCTTGTTGGAAGGTAAACCTTCGGCCCAGTCTGAGGTCCTGAGCACTCTGGAGAAGGTTTTCGTCCAGGATATCCCTGTACTTGGCCGCATTCATCTTTCCCTCGATTGCAACCAGTCGTCCTGTCCCTGCAGCTGAAAAACACCCCCACAGCATGATGCTGCCACCACCATGCTTCACTGTTGGGACTGTATTGGACAGGTGATGAGCAGTGCCTGGTTTTCTCCACACAATCCGCTTAGAATTAAGGCCAACAAGTTCTATCTTGGTCTCATCAGACCAGAGAATCTTATTTGTCACCATCTTGGAGTCCTTCAGGTGTTTTTTAGCAAACTCCATGCGGGCTTTCATGTGTCTTGCACTGAGGAGAGGCTTCCGTCGGGCCACTCTGCCATAAAGCCCCGACTGGTGGAGGGCTGCAATGATGGTTGACTTTCTACAACTTTCTCCCATCTCCCGAATGCATCTCTGGAGCTTAGCCACAGTGATCTTTGGGTTCTTCTTTACCTCTCTCAAGGCTCTTCTCCCCCGATAGCTCAGTTTGGCCGGATGGCCAGCTCTAGGAAGGGTTCTGGTCGTCCCAAACGTCTTCCATTTAAGGATTATGGAGGCCACTGTGCTCTTAGGAACCTTAAGTGCAGCAGACATTTTTTTGTAACCTTGGCCAGATCTGTGCCTTGCCACAATTCTGTCTCTGAGCTCTTCAGGTAGTTCCTTTGACCTCATGATTCTCATTTGCTCTGACATGCACTGTGAGCTGTAAGGTCTTATATAGACAGGTGTGTGGCTTTCCTAATCAAGTCCAATCAGTATAATCAAACACAACTGGACTCAAATGAAGGTGTAGAACCATCTCAAGGATGATCAGAAGAAATGGACAGCACCTGAGTTAAATATATGAGTGTCACAGCAAAGGGTCTGAATACTTAGGACCATGTGATATTTCAGTTTTTCTTTTTTAATAAATCTGCAAAAATGTCAACAATTCTGTGTTTTTCTGTCAATATGGGGTGCTGTGTGTACATTAAGGAGAAAAAAAAATAACAAATGGCTGCAATATAATTTTTAAGTTAAAAATGTTAACCAAAACAAGAAACAGAACAAAAACAGAAAAAAGAACAAGAGAACAAAACAAAAAAACTAAGTAAAGAAAATCAAAACAAAACACAAAAAAATACAACAATCTCTATCAACAAACAATTCTATCCACAATTCATAATTATTTTTCAATTCAACTTTTCACTCAAATAAAACAAGTATCTGTGAATATATAAAATTATATACACAAAACCAAGTCTAAAGACACACTGAGAATCTGGCTTTGATTTACCTTTTTAAATTAAAAATAAATAAATAAATAGACAAAACACAAAAACAAAAGCAAAAAACTAAAAAAACTAAACCTGACCAAACCAAAACAGAACAAAGCAAAGCAAAACACAACTAAAAGCAAAGCAAAGCAAAGCAAAATAAAACAATTCAACAATTATCTTAATTCATAATTATTTTTCTATTCAACTTTTCACTCAAATAGTTTTTAATTAATTTATTATTCAAATGAAAAAAGATAACAAAAAAGCAGCACAGTTAGCTAGGTCTCAGGTTTTTTTTAATCCCACTGTTACCGTTCTTACATTTCTATTGCAGTCATCCATTCATTCCTCTTAGGACTCCAGACACTCACCCTGACAACAGCTCTCTCACTGCCTATCCACACCTTCCCTGGATACTGCTTAGCAACAGAATGCTCTATTCTAGCAGTTTCCTGTTTGAAATCATATTTTTTTGTAACCCTGGGCATTATAAGTGAGCATACAGAGTGTGATAATTGGGTTGTCTTTGGTAACTGCGACTTTTTTGTTGTTGTTGATAGTTCATACTAGCCAGGACACCAGTAAGACGTATAAGATGGTATACATAATATGCCTTTTGGTGAGTGTGACAGAAAATGTTAATTCACTCAGCATTACTCTCATTAAATGCCAGCAATGGGAATACACATTGATGTTTAACTCAATCATTTTTCCATAAGAAAAGACAAGGCTTAGACCCCCACAGGTCCATCAAATCTCCACCACAATCTCAGGCAGACGTGTGGCTTTATTCAATTGGAAAGTTAGTGAGACACAGGCAACTTGCTGAAGTGGCACTTTTTCACGGCGACTCTTTTGTTCGATACTCAGCTCTTTAGTATTTACTTATGCATGGAGTGCAGCAGAGAGGAGGGAGAGATAAAGGGCATCTGCAAGATAAAGCCATACCATAGATGAGAGAAACAATAGGGGGGAAAAGACAGCACAGCAGCATTTCTCCCCTCCCTTCATAGGAGCGTGGATGTCTGTCCGTCACCGCCATGCAAAACAAATAGCTGTGCTGCTACCTCTGCCTGTTTTATAACCTTTACCACGGGAAAACACATCATCTTCCGCTTCGCTGTTCTGTTTCTCTCTGATGTATAATGCAGTGCAATATTCACAGCTACGCGTCATTGTGTTGGTGCATGTACGACAGGGGTTATTTACTCAAGAAAATCCCTGGATATATGAGAAAAGATTAAAAAAGACAAAGGAAAGGCCCAGCTGAGGATACTCTTAAGACTGGCACGCTGACTGTGACGCTCACGCTGAATTCTAATGTAGGCTGGATTTGAATAAAAGAACAGGGTGCTAAAGTAGGAATGAGTAGTATTTGCTTGTTTATGACCAAATCAAGACAAGGGTCTAAATATTGCATGTGAAGCTAGGTGAAAAGGTGTTTGCAACCCATTTTTACTTCAGTAATCCAAAATATTTCAAAGTAAAAATGGATATTTAGAAAACAGTATTGAGGGACTTGGTTTTAGCCATTAAGAATTGATTCGATTGTAAAAGGTGGTCCCCTACATGACTTTTATTTAAAAGAGAAAGGCTGAAAAACTAAGAGGGCTTGATGAAAATAAAGACATTTTCAGAGGCGAAGGAAGTCATTACATTTTGATGAAAGATAAATATTTTTCTAAACATTTTCAAGACAAATATTTTTCTAAACATTTTCAAGACAAATATTTTTCTAAACATTTTCAAGACAAATATTTTTCTAAACATTTTCAAGACAAATATTTTTCTTTGAACATAAATGTTACCCTGGAACACAACTTAAAAATACTTTTTTTTACATATTTGTTGTAAAAAAAATAAACAAACAAACAGATAAAACAAAAATATAATATTATTAATAATAATAAACATCAAATTCAATAAAGAAAATGAAAAATTAAATACAAATAATAAATATTAGCCTACTTAGATATATTTTAACTGGAAAATTAGAAGAAAAAAATTAGCATTTAAAAAAATATTAGGATTTTCATGCTTTAAGAAAAACAACTAATTTCATGCTTTAAGAATAAGTCAACATTCACGTTGACTTTAAAGCTCAATATGATCTAGCAAGGTGCAAGAGCATCCATCTAAACGAATGAAAATATTTTAATAGGCTTCTAAATACCTGGAAAGTAGGCTTGCCGCGATAGACGGTGATGACGGTTATACCGGTGTTAAGCCGCAACACCGTTACGTCACTTGCCCACCGTGGCACCGTCCCTCACCGTCATTTCGTTTTTTTTTTTATAGTAATACAAATTATTTAGTTCAGTTAGAGGACACTAAAATTAAAACTGAACGCGTATGCTCAATGCAACGCACCGAACAGACAAAAGTCTTGCATCACAGCAGTCAAGGTCTGCATTGCCGCGGCTGTCCCGACCAGATTTCGCTGCGGGATTCATTTCAACGAATACAACGCGGTAACGGTCGGTAACTCTGGTGCAATTTGAACGGGAGCAGGTAGTCTAACATTATCCGTTCCCCAGGTCCTTTCAGAAAGTATATCTGTGCTTTATTCTTATCGAGCACCGGTACAGCCTGCACTCGGACCGTTATGCGCGCGCTGCATGACATGTATGAACCAGTGCTTCATTTTATTTGCGGAGTCTGAGCAGAATAAAGATGGAGTGTGAATACGATGTCCTTAAGTCCTGTTCAACTCGTCTTTCCTTTTTTTTGTATTATGCATTTCCTATCATTTTAAATGACAGACTGTGTCGAATTTATTTATTTTTCTCTGCTGCAATTTTCACTGTGTTAACAGCAAGATGTTAAATGCATTTAGTATTTTGACAGGACTTATAAAATATATATTAGGCTAAACCTACATTTTTTCCCTATTGTGTTGTAGGCTGAATGTTAGCCTAAACGAATTATATCCTGACAAAATGAATAAAAATAGGGATTACAATTTTTATATAACTTTTTTTCTCTCTCTGTGACACTTTATTCGTGTTGGCAGCAAAATGTTATAAACATAAATAAATATCTGTCAATAAATTCAAGACTCTTGACAAGACAATTTAAAATAAATAATTCATAAACTTTGTGCAGACTAAACTTTTATTTGTTAGTCTATCTCTATTTGTCTTTTCATCAGAAATGTGAACAAACAGTGAATATTAGCATGGGGTAAGAATAAAACCTATGTGATGTTTAAAAAAAAAAAAAAAAACATTCGCTTCTCATTTATTTGGTTCCATGTATTTGCTGATTTTATTTTATTTAAACAGTGCTTGACAGAAGCCGCTGATATTAAAGTCAAGGTAAAAGCATCGGTGCTTACAGGGTATTTAAAACCTGAGGAAAGCGAGGAAAACTCAAACGACCCCCCACCACGGTGATACCGTTATAACCGATGTGACATCAGGTGGGAACCGGTGGGGAAATTTCCTCACCGTCACAACCCTACTGGAAAGTAACCCTAAAACAGTTCTAGCTCTAATTTCTAAACTTTAAGCTCTAGTGGTCTGTCTAAAATAAATGTGCGGACACAGTTTGTCCTTTCCGTTGTGAGAGGACACCAAATCAGCTGGAGACACTGCAAGGTGCACATACTAGCGACGGATCACCCCTAATCTCTGTCAACACAGAGGAAAGGAAAAGCGTCAGAGAGAGAGGGAGCAGAAATACATTTGTGTGAAAAATGCTTGTTGCACAACGAAAGCAACTGACAGAAGATTATTACAGCCTGACAAAAGCCCCAATTGGGCCAGAGAGCCAGGTAAACAATCCCTCTCCAATCAGAGCACATTGATAATTGCAAGTGATGCTGGTGTTCAGTGTCTTCTGTCCTTTCAGATACATAAATACAGCATTTAGACTCTACACCACAACAAAACCGGATATGATATAACCAATCACTCTACATGTGGTAAAAAGATACTGTTTTTGACTGATACAGACACACACAATGGCACTGGTGCCTGGGGAAACAGACTGAATAACCAAGATTCAATAAAAAAGGGACATTTTGGTTCTAAATTGTGCACTAAATTGGTACTAAGTGTGCTAAGTTTTATTTATGTTTAAAAAGAGAAAGTAAATTGCCAATGAGGAAAGAAAATAAATAAATATAATTTAATTATTTTATTTACAATTTGCAAGATTTTATGCATATTGCTGATCTTGCTTGTTTGGTTGCATTTGTTGTTTCACAAATTCTTGAAAATAAATAAATATATTTAATTAAATTTTATTTAATTTACAATTTAATTTATTTAATATAATTCACTTAATTTAGATTATGCATATTATTTTATGTTTTACGCATATGTTTTATTACCTTTGTTGTTACTTTTTAAAGATTCTAAATTATGTTGTATGTATGCTTGAAAAAAGAACTGAAATTGGCAATGGGGTAAGAGAAATAAAGATGGCTAAATAATAGAAATAATTTAAAATAAATATTAATAATTGAATTGGCTTTACAAGCAATATGTATGTATTTTGATTATCCTGCTAAATGGAGATATATTAAGGTGTTAAAAAAAATCGGCTTTGTATGGCTATACCATGAAAGCGACCAGAACTTCCTCACGCTCCAGTAAACTGATCCCTAGTGAAACACATTTGTATGAACCAGAAACTGAGCAGAACTGACTTTGTCAACAGACATATTGAGTCATTTAGAGACATGCGAGGCCATTCTGGCTAATGGCAGTGTGCTATTGCACAGTTTGTTTATATAACACTAAAGTTTGACTATTTCTTCAGGAAATGTCTGCCAGATGGTCCACGGAAAGCTAGCCTCCTACACACAACTGACATGTTCTTTGTAAGGTGATAGTAACTTTAAAAAAAGATGTTTAACAATGTGAAAATATGTTGTCATTTGCACAGTTTCACATGCAGAAAGCTTTCCATCATCACGAGCCAATCGGATGACAGTGATGAAGCCTTATTAAGCTCAATGGCGTGCTTATCATATTAGCAGCTGATATCCTACAAATATCACAGAGATCCTTTACCGACACTTGGTCCTAATATGTGCTGACGGACAGGATAGACTTTCTCTTATCGTGGCTCTTTGTTTCTGCACGGTCCTATCATCATGACAGTCTTCCTATCTTGTGTAGGGCAAGACGTGACCAGATAATGCCCGGACGTGACTGGATGGATGAGAGAGTAGATGAATGAAAGGATAGATACCTGGAAAAAGATATCTGATAGTGCTTCTATTCATCTCAATGGCAGTTACTTGGCTGGCACATGATATCCTTCCATCTGGGTTATAATGAGCCACTTATCATGTGAATAAGGTCAATAAACTTTAATGATGGTTACAGTATGCATAAATTATGTAGAAATTACAATTATAACAGTTTGCCTATTGGAATACGATTTTTTTTTACTTCAAGGTATATTCTACGAAAATACACAATTATCTGTTTTGCTGTAAAAGTAATTGTTATTTGCTTTGACTACAAAACAAAAATACTTAATAAAAAGTATTTTGTAGTTTATTAACAACTAAAATAACTGTATAAAAGTGGATTTAGCTTCTACACAAGAATCAGTCATGTGATTACACTGTCAAATTATGATAAACTACCACCATCTTCTCCCAACATAAGACAATGAATGGACATCAAGGGAGATGTTTTGACATTATCCAATCACATCCCACCTTTATAAACATCCTGTTTCAGGTCCAATTGTTTTAGCAGGGACAGCTACCTGGACTATAAGTATATTTTTAGACCACTGTAAAACACACAAAACACAATGCTGATTTTATATCTGTGGTTACAAACAGTCAAACGTGTTTAATGCTACGCCACCGGCGGGAAAAAAAGGTACAGAACCTTCCAGGAAATTGGTCACAGCCATCAATAACTCTAAAAGTTTTGACACTTCTCAAATAGCCTCCTCTGTGATCTGCAGAATTGCTTTTTCCCACCCCTTTGAAGAAATTGATACCTTGTGTAAAAGAGAGCAAGAGAGAGATCAAAAGAGAGGATGGGGTGGAAAAAAGATGTCAAAATAAAATAAAAGTGCTACAACAGGAAAAAAAATACTGAGTTTTACAATTACCTACAATTGTATCTAAGTGTAAAACTGATGGAATCTGTTAAACTGAAAGCAAAAACAGAGAGAAATACTGGGCAGAGGAAGAAAAGACAGAACAGACAACATTTTGACAAGTTATATAGTTTGTGTTTTACTCAAAAAAGTCATATATATAAAAAAATTATCTAAAGAAACAGTTCAACCAAAAATAAAAACTTCACCCTCATGTCGATCCAAACCTGTATACATTTCTTTCTTATGTTGAACACAAAATAAGATATTTTGAACAATTTTGAAGAACCAAACTCCATTGACTTCCACAGTATGGGAAAAAATACTATGGAAATTAATAGGTGCCATCAACCATTTGATTACTAGCATTCTTCAAAATATCTTAATATGTATGTATGTATCAAATTATGTTTAACATAAGAAACTCATACAGATTTGGAACGACATGAGGGTGAGTAAATAATGACCATTTTCATTTTTGGGTGAACTTTTCCTTTAATAATGATTCATAACAATAATAATAATGTTTGTGTTCGGTAAAAATTATTTTTACACCTTTAGCGAAGATCCATTTAATGACAGTAAAGGGGGCAAAAGTAACAGTGGAGACTTTTACATCAAAAGATTTATATTTCAAATACAAAAGATTTATATTTCAAATAAATTGTTATTTTGAACTTTATATTCATCATAAAAAAATTAAAAAAAAGCCCAGCCCGGGAGGCCGGCGGCCCTAACATCTGCTCTCTGGCCGGGGTGTGATCTCACAGACTCCGGGCCCTGCCAGGCCTAATCACCTCTGAGCATGGATGCATACAAGAGGAGAGATTATGGCAAGCCGCAGAGTGCCCCCTTTCCAAAATGCCAACCTCAGTCAGGGCAGGAGGGTTTAAATACCACTCAAATGTCAGTGTGAGGCCCCACAAGTCAAACTAAATTACCTCCTACCTGCTCCATCTCCCCTCTCGCTGTAGTGAGCATGTCTTCAATTCACATGCACAGCCAAACACACACATAAACATAAAAATCATAAACCAGTCACACCAGCTAACAGATAAACATAAAACACTGCGAGTACTTCCAAACTGATTCAAGTAGCAACGGAAACATACACAAACACATGCAGACACGTACACAAGCCCTCTTTATGGAGCAACCGTATTGATCTATCAGGAGAGATTTGATACTCGGCAAAGTGTTTTCGCACTTTGCGGTGTACAGTGCAAGCGGAGCTCATATATTCACGTACAGTGAGCGGGTCTGGAGATGTGTGAAGCTCCCCAACGGGATTATCGATCTCCTCGGACTGCTCCTGCCCAGCATCAATCAAAAAAGCATCAAGTTCACACCTCTGAGATCTTCAACGTCAGCCTCTTCCACAAAGACTATTGATCACAAATTGCATGGTGAATTGATTGGCAGTAACATTAAGAGCTTGTATTGATCCCGGTGTAAGTTTAGGTTCTTCTCGGTCACTGATAAAACAAACTCTGCTTTAGTCCGCACAGGTATAGTTCGATCGGTGCGTGGGGTTTAATAAGGGGTCAAGGATTGGCTGGTAAACATGGTCCAGTTAGCCCCTGTAACTACAGCACTCTGGTGACAAAGACTACTTTTTCCTTTGATGTACATTCAAAAGCAGCTGTGCATATTGACAAAATCAGTTAATCAACATATGAACTGCATATATTTCAAAAATATATTTTAATTAATGCATTTATTTATTTTACATTTACATATTTATCTTTCTGTTGATTTTGACACCATGACACAGAAAATACAAAGTTATTTATGACTGTCAATAATAACAAATATGCACCAAAAATGACTCATCAATTTATAAACTATATAAAAAATATCCTAAATATATAATGACAAATATATGCTAAAAATAATATGCTTAATGTTTATAATATACTTATGATGTTCACACAAATTTTAAGGTATTTTAAAAGTTTGGTCTTTTAAATACTACTGAAGAAATCATGTGAAAAAATACTTTTTATAATATATGTTTTTACAAAAAACTTTGGTGTGCACAATATGCTTACAAATATATTTTTAGGTAACACTTTATATTAAGGTGTCCTTGTTACATGTGTTACATATACTTACTATTACAATAATAATAAATAATGCATAATTACATCCAAGTGGCCCTAATCCTAACCCTAATCATAGAGCAAGTAAATGTAGTTTATTAATATTAGTAGTTAAATGTATAATTACACTGTATCAAGGACACCTTAAAATAAAGAGTAACCTATAACTACACATTATATAAAAGTTTATTCCTAAAACAGTGTTTTAGCATCTCTCTTATAGATTTGAAAAATATTTTGAATCAGCTTTTATTTTTCTATTTCATTTTAATTAAAGTTTTAGTAACTTTATTTTGTAGTAAATGCTAAATTAAAATGAGAAAAGCTACTTTGAATGTTTAAATTATTTCAGTTGACATTTATTTTATTTCAAGTAACACTTTTATGGTTTTAGTTTTAGTTTCAGAGTGCAAGATATACATAATGTGTTTACACGTTTCAAAAAGCATAAACTATCTCCAAGTCTGTTTTAAACTAAAATGTTAAATGCCACCAAAAAACATTTAATTTTAGTTAGAGCAAACCTAAGGAAATATAATTTTGCTGAAATGAAATAATGTTGACTAAAATCAATTAAAAGCTAAAAGATTATTCTGATAATAAGTGATTAATCACATGTGATATACAGACACACACAAAACAATGCATCCCAAAAGCAAAATCTTTCTCCAGAAATTACAGTCCTCACAGGTTTAAACGCGTATCAGTGCAGCAAAGCATTAAGCTCCCTGAACACAGCCATGGACGGGCGGCCACACATCAGGCTCCTCGCACATGACTATGACTGATAGAAGCCATTATGTGGCGGCAGGCAAAAGGTGGAGAGCAGTCACTCGTTTATTCCTGCATTCATTTGTTCGGTCCGTCACCCCAGCAGGGACCAAATGAGCTGTCCATACTGTCGGCGCGATGATCCGCCTGCCATTCATCTCAGACGGACAGCTGTCTGACACGCCCTCTACCCATCCCCTGCTGCTGTCGCACTGCTCACATCAACACTGAGAGCAGCTCATTTAGATTAATGAACACGGACAGAATACATCAGTGTGCAGCAGGTGCCTCCTCGTCATAGTGAGCGTACTGTAAAATATCTGCAGTGTTCCCAATCCAGCCAGACACACAGCAGGCCAAAACATGTATTTTCCCCAAGTGACTGCTAGCAACAGGGTTGATGCTTTTATATCCTGAAACGCAAGTTTTTAATGGACTAAATGGAGATATTATGCACTTGTTGTCAGGAAAGTTTGGTAGACTCAACATAAGTTCATTACTATTGAAGTGATTGATACATAAAATAATGAGGACAGACCTGATAAGCAATCAGGATGAGAAAACAAGCAGCGATTTGGTACTATTACGACAAAACTTACAAATTAGAAACAATCCTGCTCCAATTAATGATGAAAATCAAAGCAAAAGCTAAGTTTGCAACAATTTTTTCTCAAGAATATGAGTGCAAAACTCACTGCCACAATTCAATGCAGCAGCTAGTTGACTGCATACTAGAAAGACACAAAAGCCCATCAAGAATAACTAGACATGGCTCAGATATCTTTAATGCAAGTCATTTTTTTTAATCATCAACAAGGTGAAAATCATATTTACACACCTCTCCTAAAAAGGCCACATGATTTAAGACATCATTCTTGTTCAAGTTACATTCTTAAGCTTAATTTTAAGATGAAATACTAGGGTTAAATGTAAATGCTACTATAATAGTGTTGCCTGATTTGCCATGGGTTAAAATGTGTAGAATAATATAATTTGACAAAAAATCTGCCTTCTATTCATATGTGGTATAACAATACAAGCTGTACACCCCCAGCATGCATTAACACCAAGACGTCTTTTAAAAGAGAGTCTGAGAAGGGTGTTACATCCAGGACAAAATAACATCAAGCCATCTGAAAGTGACAGTGACCATGTCTTGAAAACAAAATTAAAAAGAATAATGAATGCTCCACGGCTCGGATGCAATTGCGAGAAATAGGAGTATCGTGAAGTCCAGTCACGTTGTGGGCAGGACGATCATGCTTGGGATATGTCTCTGTATTAGAGCGCTAATATGACAGGGCATTAGTGGGCTGGACCGATGATCCAATAGATTAGGAGATTGAAAGGAAAATTGAAAGCGGAGCGGTTCTAAAGGGAACACTCCAATTGATACCGTCAGAAGAAATCAAAATCAATGGCAGGGGCTCGGTAAAGAAGCGGTAATGGCTGCCGGCCATGAAAAATATGTAAGGAAGGGGAAAAAAATGATCATATGCTATGTACCGAGGAGACAGATGAAGCAGGGAGAGTTTAAACAGCTTGCTGAAATGCAGCTTTATAAAGCATGTTCGGTTGAAGTGCATTTGTGAACAGGACCTACCTAAGCAATGGCTGAAAAATGACCGTTATGTTTCTGGCTCCTGGTTTACACAGAAACTTAGTCTCTCCTCCCTCAATCAGGTTATCATCAGCTCCACCTGGATAGAAAGACACAGGAAGTAACAATTCAACAGATTTTCTTCAAAAATCAACCGATATGGACCCTTCAGGTGCCAATATACTTAAAATGAAGTTCGTTCTTCGTTTGGAGGCAAAAAGAAACTCAAAAAGGCTAAGCGACGGTTTACTGTATTCCAACATTCCAGCACTGCTGGAGGTGGGGTGTATATTATGTGTTGCGCCACTCGCACATATGCCCCAAACACAACAACTATGCAATGGCGAAATGTATCTAGGTGTGACATGGGCACTAATGGTCAGAATATTATAGATAAAAGAATAATGATTAGCAGCATAATGATAATGATAAGCAGCAGTTCAGAGTCAAGTATCATGTTTGCAATACAAAAAACCCATTTCATTTCCATAATCAGTCCATTATGGGAAGTGTGAATGGCTCATAGTTTGAAAAAAATTTTTTGTCTGAAAACTTTAGGATAATGAGAAAAAATATTGGAGTCATCTCAATAACACAAACATGTTACTTTATTCTATGATTGTTCATTTATTTTATTAAACTGGATACATTATTGAACTTTTTTATTTTATGTGGTGTCATGATTTAATTTTGATAAAAACAAAGGTTAATTATTGTATGTTCTTTTGCCATTTCATTTATTGCATACCTTTTCAATTCGCTTACAAAAAAAGTCAGCAGCAGCAGCATGTGTAACATTTATTTGAAACGCATGCATTTGCAACTCGCCACCTTCTCTACTCTTTCTTTTCATTCTGTTCATAGCATTGGAAAACTTGCATCGGATGTTTCTCCACATCGCTTTGCATAACTCGTGCTTCGTTCCCATTTCTTTTTATGATTTAAATGCCTTCTCCGAATCTTTAAAGTCTCTCCGCGACGGAAGATGCGGATATATTTGTACCAGCTCAGCTATTCGACAGTGTATTTATATATTCTAGTAACTTGGTGTTGTTGCTGTTCTAGATGTTGTTCTCCTGTCTGAAAAGGAAAGAGAAACGGAGAAACATTTTTTTTTATAAATTTCCCGAACCCACCAACCGATTGGATAATCACCACGGACCAATGGAAGCTCAAGGATTTAGGAGCCAAAAAGAACTCCCCCAGAAAGTTTTCTTTGATCAGCTGTTTCGACTGATTTTGTTCGAAATTACGTCGTCATAGTTCATTCTTTGATTTCGTTTGAAGTATATCAGGGTATTTTATATGGGATGTGCTTTTGCATGGCACTGCACAAAGCAAGAGAACAGAATGGAGGTGTTTTGAGAAACATTTTCAGAAATTAAACTTAAAGTTGAAAAAGCACTAATGGCTCAAAATGCTAAAATAAAAAATGAAACGCATCACAATAGTCAAACGAGTCTGTACAGCATATGAAAAAAGTACTACAACACAGACAAATACAAATGTTTCACATATGAAAAGACAAACATGGCAGCAGCACACTTATGGATTCATGGATTTATTGTTTCCATGAAAGATAATCAAAAACAGTTTAGCAGTCATTACACAAAAATATTGCCAGAAAGCCAAAAAAAAAAAAAAGCACAAAAAAAAGCCACAAACCGAAAACAACGCACCAAAAACAAAAGCCAAAAAAAGCAAAAGAAAGCACAAAACCAAACCAAAAATAGCACACAAAGATACAAAAACAAAGAACAAATAACTAAACTACGAAACAAAAACTAAACAAAAATCAAAAGCACAAAACAAAAGCAAAAACACAAATCAAAAGCATTGACAATTATAAAATATCATGTCAACCATCAAAAAAATGATTTTGTCAAAATCATTGCAATTTACCACAAGCCAGATAGAGAGATACAAGACTCCCCCTCCTCTCTCTCCCATTTGCCCCTCTGTGTCTGTGCGTAGTCCTGCGCTAACAGGGTTAATAAGAAAATCATGGCTGTGTAACTCTCTCATGATGAGGCAGGGCCCAAAAAAATGAAGTGAGCTCCAATCTTATTAGCTCCACTCATCCACAAGTAATCAATATAATTGACAGCAAGAGAATCAAGTCTGCCATCAATAAGAACATTCCCGGGTGGCCAGAAGGTGTGTGCGTGGCCTCATGGGTCGGTGAATAGTAATGCCATGGCGGCAGCCCACTGGAATCCCTCTCGCACTGTGACAATGTTATTCATTAAAATTTAACAGCCCTTTGAGATTGTCACTGGAAAGACTGCTGTAACTATGTAGCACTAAGTCTAGGCACTGCTATCCTGACAAACACCATGCAGGAAACACACACATCTGAGACCCTCGTTCACATCACACACACAAGTCCTCAGTGGAGAATCACTTTAATTGCTTTTATCAGTCAGTTGTTACATGAGATTTCTTGACTAGGGGATGGGAAATGAGTCCAGGCACAGAAACACAAATACTAATGCCAGACGCACATAAAGCATGTGTGTGATGGATTTGGACTGCCATAGAATTACAAGTGAAGCAAAAGAGTGTGCTTGTATGATTTGTCTCCAACGTTGGGATGTCAGACCCACTGGGTTTAATCGCAAGCCTGGAATCAGAGTCATCCTGTGTTCATTTCTTTAGGAGACAGGACGTGCTTCAAATGAGAAATGAGTTCACCTGTCACTGCACTAAAAACCCTGCAGCGCACCGGTCCAGCATTCGAACGCACCTCCCGCTGTTGTTCTGGTCATTTCCACCTTCCTGAGATTCTTCATGGAGCACATCCTGATGAAAATCTCCCTCTCTCTTATTTCATTTCCACCCCTTTTCTCATTAAAAAGACAAGAGGATTCTTTATCCTCTCTAAAAGCTTTCTGGTTGGAGCTCTGGCTGTTTTTCAGAGTTGCTGCTCTGCTGCTCTACATCTTCATCTTCCTTAGCTTCCTGTTTCTCTTTTTCTCTCAATCTCTCTCCAGCTAATTCGATTAAGACTCAATTACTTCAGTAAAACAAGAAAACACAGCTGCCACCGCACACGCTGACTCTGACCTAGACAAGCGACGGGAAGAGAGAAGTGTTATGAAAACAGTTTTATGATAAAAAGGCATAAATTCAACAATTTAAGGGAGGAAAATAGGTAGAAATCAACTGAAAATAGAGTTTTTGTCAACAATTGTGGGAATGACCTGGTTTGAAATTATAAAACTGTTTTGTTATGCAGCATATGCCATAGTTTTCTAACAGATGTCTTTGAAGTTTATAGCTGTAACAAGTTACAATACAGCTGTTCAATTTCCAGATATCATTTTAATTTCAAAACATAAGAAATTATTATTTGTTGCAATAATAATAATAATAGTTATTAGTATTATTCTTTCATTACATTATTTCATTGTATGCAAGAAACTAATATGAAATGTATTAGTAGTAGCAGCAGTGGTAGTAGTAATATTTATACTAATAATAAAAGAAAATAATGTTTCATGAAAATATATGAAAATATTGCTAAGAAAATGTAAGATGGTATCAACTGAAAGAAACTTGTCCTCTACTTAGAGTTTTTAAATAAAATTTGTGTAAAACAAGTGCTCATTTAATTTGTACAATTTGGTGTCTTTCATTTGCTATCACCGGTCATATAAAAAGTAATATAATGCTATTGAACTGAAATATGTGTTGGCAGTGTGTATACACAACCACCCTATAATGATAAAAATCCACCCACTGTTTTTTTTTTCTACTAAAATCTTTACCCCGTTCTCAAATCGAGCCGTCTGTCCGTGTGACATCACACGGACGGAGGCCCCTCCCACGATTGTTGATTGACAGCATTTCAGCACAGACTGCACTGGTGTCTTACCTCAGACCCGCCCTGAGTGAGCTGTCATCAGTTGCTTCACCGCCAGAGCAGATGTAGACAAAATGACTCCTAAGCGATTGAGGGTTTTTTGTTGTTGTATGTAATAATGAACATAGCAGTCGTCATTTACTTCCGCCATCTGAGCGCTGTAGAGGATTATGTTTGGTTCTGAAGCGAAT
This sequence comes from Gymnocypris eckloni scoliostomus, assembly GCA_027564155.1. Taxonomy (NCBI): domain Eukaryota; kingdom Metazoa; phylum Chordata; class Actinopteri; order Cypriniformes; family Cyprinidae; genus Gymnocypris; species Gymnocypris eckloni. Next base: position 13,428,289 of record CM050432.1, on the reverse strand, counting down.
GCGCCCTTTGATCTGCATGCATGCCTCTATGTTTGCGAATCATTCGCAATCCAGCTTCACCTCCAGAAGAAGTGAGTACAAGGTTTTTTAAATGAATCTTTGCAAATCGCCTTTCCTAATAATGTTTAAAGATGAATGCGACTAAAGTAAACAGTCCCTCAGTAAATGCTCGGAAGAGAGGGGCGGGGTCAGCAGAGCTCATTAACATTTAAAGGAGAATGACACAATCCCGCTTGCTCAGAAAAGATCTGTTTTTGACATGGTAAAAAGGTGTTTTTTTCACTACCAATGACATTTTTTTACCAAACGATGTTACAGACTTTCATTAAGATCTTAAAGAATAATATCAACGTGTGGACAATTAGCATTATACGAGCCCTTTAAATTGTATTATACACCACCTTGCCCTCCAAATATCAGTATGATCCGTTAAAAACCCCAAACAGTTGACCACTAATTAAAAACACATAAATAAAAGCTGTGATAGCCAACAGGTCAAGGAATTACGCATCCAGATTGTGCAGTTACATTTAATGGCAAAGACAGAGGAGAAAATGTCATCTGTTGCCTGCCTGGCTTGACTCAAATCATTATTCAGATCCTTCCAGTAAATATTAATGAAGGTCCATTAAAATGTTGTCAGCACAACATACTTTGACTGGAAAAGCAACCGGCCAACATCTGCTATGTTAAATCTAAACAATCATTCACAAGAGTTTAACAAGTTATTCCAACATTTTACCAGTCAAAATCCAAACAAATGTGAACAAATGGTGACAAGTTAGCTGGTCAAGTTTATTATTATTATGTGCTTCCACATCTGTTAGCGATTTATTATTATGCTGAAGCGTGTTTCCTTTGATAATCAACGTGTGCATAAGATTGTACGAGTGTGTATGAGAGGTGTTATAGCCTGGTCTCCTGTGAATGCCGCTAATCTAGGATTGAAGGGAGTATGCGCCTTTACATCAAATTTACATTTCTATTCTTGGCAGATGCTCTCTAACCAAAGCGACTTACAAGAAAGAGCACGTATTGTGCAAGTCAGTCTTGATGAGTGAAAAGTGTGAGACTGTGCATGCACACACACCTCCCACTCATGTCAGCCCCCCATGTAATCAAGCCAGCCAGTGACTTAGTGAAATTGCATTAGCTACACTTTCGTAGGTTTGATTAGAAATGATTTGATCTGAGATGCATTACGTCCCTACAGCCAAGGAACGTGTGTAGTGCCTTCTCTAACACCAGCCGTCCCGGTGGCTCAATCTGTGTGTGTGTGTGTGTGAGAGAGAGAGAGAGAGAGAGAGAGGGAAATAAATGCATGTCAATGTGTGAGGTCATGCAATCAGGCTGAAAAGTCTGCTGTAGAGTATGTGTTTGTGTGATAGAAACATCAGCAACAGATTGGTGATCACTCATTTACAGTGAATGGCAATATTGGAGGCACACTGGTTGTGTAAACCAAACTGTCAACTCTGATCCAGCTACTATGTGTGTCTGCTGAGGACATCAACAACAAAATCAATCCCACTGCAGTATGACACAGCACTGTGGCAGACCAGTTAATGTGCAACACAGAAATGACCCTCATACTCGAAAAATTTCGAAGACATACAACCCGAATTCTGGAAATGTCGGGACGTTTTTAAAATTTGAATAAAATGAAAACTAAAATATTTTCAAATCACAAGAGACAATATTTTATTTACAATAGAACATAGATAACATAACAAATGTTTAAACTGAGAAATGTAATAATTTTATGCACAAAATGAGCTCATTTCAAATTTGATGCCTGCTACAGGTCTCACATCTCTGTTTTCTAAAACAGTTTCTGGGCATCAAGGTTATGAGTTTCGGTGTTGGAATTTGGTTCCATTCTTGCCTGATATAGGCTTCCAGCTACTAAAGAGTTTGTGATCGTCTTTGACGTATTTTTCGTTAAATGATGCGCCAAATGTTTTCTATAGGTGAAAGATCTGGACTGCAGGCAGGCCAATTCAGCACCCGGACTCTTCTACTACGAAGCAATGCTGTTGTAATAACTGCAGTATGTGGTTTTGCATTGTCCTGCTGAAATATACAAAGCCTTCCCTGAAATAGACATTGTCTGGAGGGGGCATATAATGCTCTAAAACAGGGGTCAGCAACCAACAGTGGCATGCAGAGGGATAATTGCTGGCACGTGAGCAAAAGGAAAAACTGCATGCTGACGTACATTTTGATGTAATAACGTCTCAGTCACACAGCCTGTTAGGAGCTATAAATACTATAAAAGTGTTAGAATTAACTCTAAATCTACGGATGTGCGCGTGATCGCTGCACATAGGTGCTTCAGATCAAAGCCCAGCGAGCGCTCGTCAATGTCAAAATGACTGAGATGGCCAATCAGAAAGTAGGTGGGGTTTACCATTCACAGATGCACAGTACATCCAAGCAAACTACTTGAATTTTTTTTCTCAAATATGGCCATTTTGAGAGAGAGAGAGAGAGAGAGAGAGAGAGAGAGAGATGAGAATTGTAAGCGTCCATCTCTCTCTACAAACAATGAAGCTGAGTTTGATTACTTAAAATACACCAATTGTACCGCTCATTGCTGAGAAATATAAAGTAGCGATTCAGTATTGGAGCCAATATTTGATTTACAATAGAACATAGATAACATAACAAATGTTTAAACTGAGTGTTATAATTTTATGCACAAAATGAGCTCATTTCAAATTTGATGCTGTACAGGTTCAAGAAATGTATGAGTGTTGGGGGGGGGTATTGGCACAGTGGTTAACCAGAATTTTTTTAAATGGCACGTCATGCCGAAAAGGTTGCCGACCCCTGCTCTAAAACCTTATTATAGCTTTCAGCATTCATATTGCCTTCAAAACATGCAAGTTGCCTATACGGTATGCACTTATGCACCCCCATACCATCAGAGATGCTAGCTTTTGAACTGAACACTGATAACATGCTGGAAGGTTTCTCTCTCCTCTTTAGCCAGGAAGACACGGCATCCATGATTTCCAACAAGAATGTCAAATTTGGACTCGTCTGACCATAGAACACTTTTCCACTTTGAAACAGTCCATTTTAAAAGAGCCTTGGCCCTCAGGACACGACGGCGCTTCTGGACCATGTTCACATATGGCTTCCTTTTTGCATGATAGAGCTTTAGTTGGCATCTGCAGATGGCACGGTGGATTGTGTTTATCGACAGTGGTTTCTGGAAATATTCCTGGGCCCATTTAGTAATGTCAATGCCAGAATCAGGCAGATGAGTGATGCAGCGTCGTCTGAGGACCCGAAGACAACGGACATCCAACAAAGGTCTTCGGCCTTGTCCCATACGCACAGAGATTTCTCCAGTTTCTCTGAATCTTTTGATGATGTTATGCACTGTAGATGATGAGATTTGCAAAGCCTTTGCAATTTGACGTTGAGGAATGTTGTTTTAAATTATTCCACAATCTTTTTACGGATTACCTTTCAGAGATTGGAGAACATCTGCCCATCTTTACTTCTGAGAGACTCTGCCTCTCCAAGACATCCCTTTTATAGCTAATCATGTTACAGACCTGATGTCAATTAACTCAATTAGTTGCTAGATGTTCTCTCAGCTGAATCTTTTCAAAATGTATTGCATTTTCTGCCCCGTGCCATCTTTTTTGCGACTGTACTAGGCAACAAATTTGAAATGAGCTCATTTAGTGGACAAAAGTGTAAAATTTCTGTTTAAACATTTGTTATGTCCTCAATGTTCTATTGTGAATAAAATATTGGCTTATGTGATTTTAAAGTCTTTTAGTTTTCATTTTATTCAAATAAAACAATTTCCCAACATTTCCGGAATTCGGATTGCATATAAAGTGATTTCAAAGTATTTGGACTCTTAAGTCAAACTGATGAATGTATGAATATCACTAAATTAGATGCAAAATATCAAACAAAGTGGCACCTGCAGCCGAATTATGTTACAATTCAGTTCCATAGATCTATAATAGATTTTATAAGCCAGTTTTGCAGCTGCTTACTGGTACCAAAGTTATTTTTATTGTTCATTTAGGTAGTCTGTGCTTCTCATGTTCACACCAAATTTAATTTAAAACATTTTTATTTTAAATAAAACAATATAATAACAACAATATTTTTTATAGTTGTTGAATACCATTTTCTATTTTATTAATTTTGATCAGTGCACCTATTGTTAGTTACCTAAGTAGATTGGACGGTGCATATATTGTTTTAAAATACTTATTTATTATTTTTAAAATAGATGCACTGTTTAATTACTATTGGATTAATGTATTAGAATGTATTATTATTATAAGTATGGATGCACAGTTTGATTACTATTGGATTAATGTATTAGAATGTATTATTATTATGGATGCACTGTTTGATTACTATTGGATTAATCTTGTTGTATTTAGAAAATGTATTGTAAAATTTAGTATGTTATTATTATAACACCAGCAGCAGCAAAAACAACAACAAAAACAAAATGAATAATAACAATAAGTATTATTTTTATTATATAAAATAATATTACGATAAATTGTTGTTGTTTTTATTATTCTTATGATTTAGACATTGTTGCTTAAAAAAAAATAATAATGAACACACAAGGCACAGCCCGTCGTTCTCTGTTGGTACAGTGTTCTGGGTTGGTCTCCATGGGTTAGTTATCAGTTGAGCTGCACACAGACAGACAGACTACACACCACAAACCCATGCCAGCTGCCAGGTTTTTCCTAACAAAACAGAATGAAGATCGACAGGTGTGTGCGTGTGTGGCCAATCAGTGCTGTCAGGCAGAAACCTCCAACTTGAAAAAGAACAGGCCAATTTTCAATAATTCATGACTTCCTAGTTGGCCTGGTTATAATTCCTCTGCCATGTCTTCATGTCTGATTGGCTTCTGATGAGGCTCCTCTATTATTAAAACTCATTTGAGGGGACAATATTCCAATATTTCCGGCCAGGAGAGAGCCAAGACCACTAGCTCTGTTTGTTGACAATGCACCGAGATGACAATTAAACAAATTAATGAATGAATAAATGATTGTGAAAATAGAGCTGCATACATTATTAATTGTGTCATGGTGGGCAATTCCCCTCGCTTCGGATAAGATGCTTTTATACATGAATTTTTGATAAGCTCCAAATCTTTGCACCAAGAGAAAATCAATCTGCTTTTTGTCAGATCATAGTTATTAGTCCACACACTCAAGACAAGTTAAGATGTTCTGGCGCTCGTTCAGCAGATGCAGGTTTGAATTCATTCTCAATTATTTGCAAATTACATATTCAGCTTGAAATGTTTATATTTAGTCATGCCAGTCCTGAATACTTGTGCTTTATCTATACAAGTCTATAAATCCAACTTTTGTTATGCTTACTGAAACAACTCTGGCACCAACTGATGTCTCACAAGGTTAAAAACGCAAGGTAGTGAAGGTAATAAAGTCAAGTTGTTGATTAGATTGACCACAATCTCCTCCTCCCTAAAAATAATGGTATACCTGGCCTCCATCTAACAGCCCTGATTACTGAGCCATCACCGCGGCTTCATTTGACTCTATTACAAACGAGAGAATAAAGTCAACCCCTCCACTTCCAATCAGACACTCATGCCCATAATAGCACACACCCTCTTATTTTACCTGTCTGGCTCTCTTTCAATATACTCTTGTTTTTTTACTCACAGTTTCTTTCTTTCTCATCATAAGTATCAATTCAACTCAAATAAAAAGGAATAATTGAAAAATATTATTACTGAACGAGTAATAATTATGAACCAAAGAGGAAGATTAGGTTAAATGTGTTTATAATATATATAATTATTATAATATAATTATTGCTAGTAAAATTTTCCTTCTGTCTTTCTGTAAGACGTTCACACTGCACTTAACACTTGGCTAACATCTTTTGAAAATCTGGGTAAAGGCAGATGCGATGCTAGAACATTTTAGCAACATTTGCTAAACAATTGTTTAGCAAATTATGACTAATGATTGTTTAAACAAGGCAGTCAAATTGTAGCAGTCGTGGCCTAATGGAGAGAGAATCTGACTTGTTACCTGAAGGTTGCGGGTTCAAGTCTCAGGTCCGGCAGGGATTGTAGGTGGGGGAGTGAATAACAGCGCTCTCTCCACCTTCAATACCACGACTGAGGTGAGACCCTTGAGCAAGGCACCCAACTGCTCCCTGGGCGCCGCAGCATTGGCTGCCCACTGCTCTGGGTGTGTGTGTGCACTCGGATGGGTTAAATGCAGAGTATAGGTATGGGTCACCACCATACCTGGCCACACGTCACTTTCAGTTCACTTCACTTCAATACTTACTGTACTAATTATATAAGCATTCATGCTTTGTATAGTTTCAGTGTTTTGGGAGAAGGAGGCATTTATTTGATCACAATTACAGTAAAATATTAAGATTGAGAAATGTTACTACAATTTAAAACCTTGAAAAAAAATCTAATATACTGATTTGCAGCTGAAAAAACATTTATTATTAACACAACACTAACTTGTGATGCTCACTATTTTTGTGGATACAAAACACATTATTTTCAGGATTTTTTGATTTATAGAAAGCTCAAAAGAAGAGCTTTCTTTTCTTTAAAACAGCTTTTTTATGTCTTTAGTGTCAGTCTTGATCAGTTTAATGCATCACTGTTAAATAAATGTCTTACATAAAAAAATGCACACACAAAAATGTGACATTTCTACAATTTATTACAATGGTTTGTAAAATCAGATAATCAATTAACCTCATAAATATACAAAAAACTGTGTTTCTCAAAACGTGAACTAGCAAGATAATTACTAAGCCAGGATAAAGCATGAATAGTATGAAATATGCAAAAAAACTCAAATTCTGGTTGCGTTGTCTGTACATAGGCCATAGGCCACCTCTGTTGAGTCTCATTTTAACTGGAGGACAGGAACATGATATTTGAGACGTGTCTCTACTGCCCTCTCAAGCTTCACTGATTTAGAATCAGAGAGCCAGTGATTGTGTTTAAAAGGCTGTTCCACTCATCCAGACATCATCATCATCACACCCTTGTTCGCTGTCCTCTCCTGTCCTCACCTTTTTCCCTCTCCACCTCCCCCCTCCAACCCCCACACTACTTCTCCTTCAATCACGCAGTTCCCAAATGAAAGGTAAACAAGCCTGTGACAGCCACGGTGATGACGGGCTCGTTGATTAAAATTAGCACAGGTTGTGAAACACAGACACACACACTCAGCCGAAGTCTGTAATTATGTGTCTGCCCTATGTCTGATAACAGCTATAACAATGTACCCTTAAGACAAACCAGAGAACTTCAGAAATGCAAATAAAAAGTTTTATCGGTGCTCTCTTTACCTTGTTATTCACCGTTCAACCTCAAATTTTTCAAACAGCGCTTTTTACGACCCAAATATTAAAAAGTACTATTTACTTACTTCTGGTCTCATAAAATCTAAGTTCAACTCCATGAAGGAGGAAGTAACAGCAAGAAAAGTCTCCCCATCAATACCCACAGCACCACTGATATGTTATTACCCTCCAAGTCCATTTCAGCCAATCACGGGCCAATCTCATCTCACCACTGCAGTAATTCAATAATGTGTCTGTGATGAGATCCACCTCAGGACTCCACTCATCACAGCCAGCCCCCCCTAAAGAAAAAAACAACACAATCACCGGCCGTAATGCTGTTTCAACCCTAATCAGCTTCTGCTATAAAATGACTGGGAAACAGATTGAACATGAAGCATCCGACTAGACCGCGTGCCAGCTGACTGCTGCTCCGCTCTATGAATGTGATGGAACTTGGATGTTGAGTGAATTTCAGTATTTGACTTTATGATCTGTGACTCAAAGCCAGCAGAAACATATGAAACTGACCGTGCATCTAAAGATGGGTGTTTTTCCGGTTCACTAGGAGTTCTGCTTGCCATATTCGATGATATGACCCTAGTGAGATCTTGGATAAAATCAACTGCAATATTATCTTATACATTTATATCCTTAAATTACATCTAAATTATACATAACTTACATTTATACCTAAATTACTTAAAAAGTAAAATAGCGTAAAAAATAAACATTATAGCGAATGCATTTAATATAAAAATGTATGGTTCAGTTTTTTATATTTACTATATAACAATACTTGTTAATATCTTAATTTTGCTCCACAATAGTCTGTTAAAAACAGCATTTAGACATTTGTACAGGAAAACAGCATACTGATTAAGACCGTTTTAGTTCAACATCAATAAATGGTATGAAATACATTAAGACTTTGGTAGCTTTTACTGTGTGAGTACTTTTACTTTTACAGGATCAAATGGTCAATGCTTTGACTGGAAAGAGTAAAAAAGCAGTAATCTCTGTCAGACAGACAGACATAGTACAACAGACAGAAAGACAGACAGATACACTTTTCAAAATAAAGGTGCTTCACGATGCCATAGAAGAACATTTTTGTCTAAATGGTCCCATAAAGAACCTTTTACATCTGAAGAACCGTTCTGTTTCACAAAAGGTTCTTTGTGGCGAATTAAGGTTCTTCAGATTAATGGTAAGGAAGAGATGGTTCTTTAAAGAACCTCTTTGTGGAACCAAAAATGGTTCTTCTATGGCATTGCTTGAAAAACCTTTTGAAGCACCATCATTTTTAAGAGTGCAGAATTACAGACAGAGACATAGAGCAACAGAAAGACAGACAGACAGATAAAATGACAGACATACATAGAATGACAGACAGACTTGGAACAACAGACAGACAGATAGAGGATAACATGGTACATCAGCGAATGGATACCAACCATCTCTCTAACTACAGAACAAGATAAGTTTAGGCGGTTCTAATGGCTCAAACAGCTCTCCAGCACACACACTAGCACTGGACACTGATTGGCATGAAGTGTGTATTGCAGTGTTCTGTTGACGCTCCACAGCTGGTGGTCCAGCAGAAGCGCCCACTCTTATTTGTTTGGATTCAATTTGGAGTCGGATGAGGAGTCAAGGGAACAAATAAAATGAAAGAACAAAAGGAAAACCACAACAGCATTAAGGAGTAATTTAATTGCTCATTTCTCAATCGCTGGTTCCCGCAGCCTTTCTTCCTCAGATGCAGGTAGATCCGTGATGTTTCAGCATCTATGGCTATAAAGACTCCAGCCAGATCTATTGGTTATCTTGTCGTTAAGATAAATCAGGTGTTTAAGAAATGATCAAGGTTGCAGCAACAGAAGCATGCACACGATAGATGATATTTTATCAATTTTCATACACAAGCCATTTCTCTTAAAGAGCTTCGCTCTCATGTGGCGTCTGGAGTGTCATATCATCTTCTGAGTCTCTGGGTTCCATCAGGCCTCATTTAGCACACAGATCATCAGGCTCAGCATACAAACACACAAACAGAATATCAGGCACAATGCTAACAGTCTGTGACATACAGTAACACTGCCATTTCCTCAAGCTAAGTCTGCTTATTTCTCCTTGTGAAGTTCAGAGACTTTTCTTAAAGGGATAGCTTTGCCACAAAATAAAAATATGGCATAATTTATGCACTCTCTTGTCTTTTGAATCCTGATTGACTTTCTACCATTAAAACATAAAACGAGTCATTAATAATGTCCAAGCTGCTCTTGTCTATATAATAAACAAATGGTTTTCAGTGAATAATGCTCTTCACACAAAGCTATTAAATGGCTTAAAGATGTTGGAATATAGCTTGCAATTTGCATGAACTACTTTTATGATGCTTTGTGGAGTTTTTCAACCTTATGCAACTGGTCCCCCATCCACTTCCATTGTACAGAAAAGTGCAGCATTACCATTACTCAGAACTTCTCCATTTGTGTTCCAAGAAAGAAAAGTGAGTGAATCTGTGGAGAAACATCCCTTTGTGTCTAAATAAACAAAAACCATCAAAACAATCAATCTCATTGTCTTTCGAAGTATTTTGAGGTGCGTTTCATCTAGATTTTGTATTCTGAAAACAAACTTGTGACCTTTTCTTGTCCTTCCTATTCCTCTCGTCGTTGTCCATCAAACATGCTTTGATTGAGTGTCAAACAGTGAAGTCCCTCTTCAACAATCACACCTAACAATGCTCCCTGTAGCGTCTGTCTGTCTCGCTCATCTTTTCTCGCTCACTCTGTGGCTCTCAGTAGGAATGCCTGATTGCATACGGTCTTTGGTGCTCTAAAATAGATGCTAAGAAATGGCAATTCTGAATATAGAGGATATGGGGCTAATCAACTTCTACAAAAATAAAAGGTCAAGAGGAAAGAGAAAGAGCATGAAAGAATGAACGGAATAAAGAAAGAACAAAAGCAAGAAACAGAAAGGTCAAGGCCACCAATATCCGGCAGAGATCAGACCATGATGAAAGCAAAAAAAAAAAGTACAGCAAAAACACTTTTGTATTTGAATTGGGCTACTTTTAAATCATTCAACTTATTAAACACTCATATATAATTTTCCTCTTCATTTAGAATTTTCTGTCATTGTCACTTGACAAATAGGCTATGTCTCGTCTGAAATTATGACTTGGCACTCAGCTAGGGTTAGTAAATGCACACGCGTGCCACCATTGGCACATCAGCGATAATAACAAGAGCGATTAACATTATTTATATATTTCTTACATTTATTAAGCTGTTTATTTTACAAATGCTGAAGCATCTGTCCCTGAATGTGTCACATTCAGTATTACACCAATCCTTCATTGCAATATTCATTGAATGATTATTTATGGTTATTATGAGCTATATGAGAAGTCCAATATCTGAATATTAAAGTTAAATCTCTTTTCAGGTTCAAGTTTGAAAACAACATATCAGAACTGCAAAGGAAATCAACTATTGATGGGCTTAGCAAAAAATAATCTTGTTACTCTTGAACTGACTGAAAGATTAAATTAATAATGAAATCCTACGATTTGAAAAAGTAAGCTTGGACATGTTTGAACAACTCAAATATTTCTCCAAAGGTGCAGTTTATGAAACACCTATTTGTATCAGTGCTGATCCAGAATTTAGTCTCCGTTAGGTTGTGTGAAACCTACATCAACACGAAAGGTCTCATAGAAACAGCTTTTTTGTGACAGAGAGCCAGTTATCTGGAAGAGCCTATAAAGCTAGAGTTTCTGATGGAAACTCGACTAAAATCAGAGTCTGACACCATCCACAAACACAACAACTTTCAATGGTGTAGAGAAATCTGACAGAGCTCATACACTCGCACACACACTTTCACACACACCCCCATATACACCTCCTCACTCCACTGGTGAGGGATTTTTCCATTTGCACCTCTCCTACCCCTATTGTGCTTCACAAATCAGAGCGACAGACAACAACTCTCCTCCGCCCACAGCCCTGCCACTCACCGTGATCCACCTCTCTCACTCTCTTTCTCTCTCTCTGGGGAAGACCAGCATCATGCATAAACAAGACCTTCCCTTTATCCTCTCGCTGTAAGCCTAGAGGAGAAAACTCAATTTGTATACGTGTGTTCAGAGAAAAAGAAGATCTCCCTGCTTTGTGATAATCCCTACCCAACACGCAATGAGCTTTTCTGGTTCTTTTTTCTTCCATCTCCGCTTCTTTCGGTCTGCAGGTTTGTGGGATTGAAGAGACATGCGAGGAAAGGGACATACATAGGAATATACTGAATTGTTACTCTTGGATCCATCATATTTATGATAGAAAACAATATCTAATATAGTCAGTCACAGATTCTCAAGGTGCAGATTAAGTGTCAGAGACATATACTTTGTGGGGTTGCACACTAAGCCTTGTTGCTCATATGAGAAAATTAATTTGAATTCTGCTTGCAACATGCTTTGTTTCCATAATAAGATCGCATTATTCTGTCATTCTCCACTATACCTTTCTGCAAAGTCACACAAAAGCCTGGAAAATAAAGTGTGGGAGGAGGAATACTTTGAGCCTTGGTGCACATATAAGAAATTAAAGTTTAAGTTAAACCTGCAACGTGCTCCAATTCCATTCTTGCTCACTGTTTGTAATTTTCCACTCATTATAATATCCACTATGCTTGTCTAAAAAGCTGTCTAACAGCTTATGGCCCCCCAAGAAATTAGGAAATTAAGTGGTCATATGAGCCTTGGTACAAATACAAGAAATGCAAGTTCAAGTTCAGCCTGCAACATGCTCTGATCACATTCTCTCTCACTCTCCATTTAATTTCCAGTTATTCTCCTCTAGAACCTAAAAGTGAACAAGCCAAAAGCTACGATAAATTGAGAGATTGGGGAATAAAGATGTTGTACGAGCCTTGGTGCAAAAAGTTTAAGTTCAGCCTGCAACATGCTTCGATTCCATTGCTCAATTTTTTCTACAATGTTACACTCATTCTACACTACTTTCATTCTAAAACAATATAGAAAAATGAAAAAGCTGGAGAGAGAAAAAGGTCATATGATCCTTGGTGCATATGCTAGAAATGCAACATATTACAATCACATTATACAGGTGCTGGTCATATAATTAGAATATCATCAAAAAGTTGATTTATTTCACTAATTCCATTCAAAAAGTGAAACTTGTATAATGTATACATTCATTCCACACAGACTGATATATTTCAAGTGTTTATTTATTTTAATTTTAATGATTATAACTGACAACTAATGAAAAACCCAAATTCAGTATCTCAGAAAATTAGAATATTACTTTAGACCAATACAAGGAAAGGATTTTTAGAAATCTTGGTCAACTGAAAAGTATGAACATGAAAAGTATGAGCATGTACAGCACTCAATACTTAGTTGGGGCTCCTTTTGCCTGAATTACTGCAGCAATGCGGCGTGGCATGGAGTCGATCAGTCTGTGGCACTGCTCAGGTGTTATGAGAGCCCAGGTTGCTCTGATAGTGGCCTTCAGCTCTTCTGCATTGTTGGGTCTGGCATATCGCATCTTCCTCTTCACAATACCCCATAGATTTTCTATGGGGTTGAGGTCAGGCGAGTTTGCTGGCCAATTAAGAACAGGGATACCATGGTCCCTTAAACCAGGTACTGGTAGCTTTGGCACTGTGTGCAGGTGCCAAGTCCTGTTGGAAAATGAAATCTGCATCTCCATAAAGTTGGTCAGCAGCAGGAAGCATGAAGTGCTCTAAAACTTCCTGGTATATGGCTGTGTTGACCTTGGACCTCAGAAAACACAGTTGACCAACACCAGCAGATGACATGTCACCCCAAGCCATCACTGACTGTGGAAACTTTACACTGGACCTCAAGCAACGTGGATTCTGTGCCTCTCCTCTCTTCCTCCAGACTCTGGGACCCTGATTTCCAAAGGAAATGCAAAATGTACTTTCATCAGAGAACATAACTTTGGACCACTCAGCAGCAGTCCAGTCCTTTTTGTCTTTAGCCCAGGCGAGACGCTTCTGACGCTGTCTGTTGTTCAAGAGTGGCTTGACACAAGGAATGCGACAGCTGAAACCCATGTCTTGCATACGTCCTGTGCGTAGTGGTTCTTGAAGCACTGACTCCAGCTGCAGTCCACTCTTTGTGAATCTCCCCACATTTTGAATGGGTTTGTTTCACAATCCTCCAGGGTGCGGTTATCCCTATTGCTTGTACACTTTTTCTACCACATCTTTTCCTTCCCTTCTCTATTAATGTGCTTGGACAAAGGGCTCTGTGAACAGCCAGCCTCTTTAATGACCTTTGTGTCTTGCCCTCCTTGTGCAAGGTGTCGATGGTCGCTTTTTTGGACAACTGTCAAGTCAGCAGTCTTCCCCATGATTGTGTAGCCTACAGAACTAGACTGAGAGACCATTTAAAGGCCTTTGCAGGTGTTTTGAGTTAATTAGCTGATTAGAGTGTGGCACCAGGTGTCTTCAATATTGAAACTTTTCACAATATTCTAATTTTCTGAGATACTGAATTTGGGGTTTTCATTAGTTGTCAGTTATAATCATCAAAATTAAAAGAAATAAACACTTGAGATATATCAGTCTGTGTGGAATGAATGTATGCATTATACAAGTTTCACTTTTTGAATGGAATTAGTGAAATAAATCAACTTTTTGATGATATTCTAATTATATGAGACTTAGTTCAAATAAAACTGCTGCAAGCATGCAACAGTCTCATTTCTGCTAACTTTTACTATAAATGTTCACTTATTCTCCACTATACCCACCTAAAACATCATGAAAAAACACAAACAAACTGAGAGTGTAAGGAGAAAGAGTTTGTTTGAGCCTAAGTGCCCATATGAGTACTGCAAGTTCAAGTTCAGCCTCCAACATGCTTTGAACACACTCAGTTCTTACTTCACCTCTTACTTTCCTCTCATTGTCCACTATAGGAGACTAAAAGGCATACAAAACAGAAAGTAGGTGGTCAAATAGTTAATATGAATCTTGGTGTTTATTTGGGTGCTGCAAATTCAGATTTAGCCTGCAACAGATCCAATCCCATTCCCGCTCACTTTACCCATACTCTTCCTGTTATTCTCCACTGTACCTGTCTGACAAATATGCAAAAGCCCAGAGAGAAAGAGCGAGGAGAGCACTGGAGCAGTAATGAACTCTTCAGAAGGAAGTTGAGGATTAATTGATCTGTAGGAGTCGTGCTGGAGGAGAGAAAGCTGTAATTAAGCTACAGAGGTTCTGAATGTGGTTTTATAATGACTGCTACAAACACATTCACTCAGAGATGTTCCACATGACATCGCACCGCAGTACTGCAGTCTCACGCAACTCTGACAAAGCCGCTTTTTGCCTCAAGACTGGTGAAGTAGTGTTTTATTTACAGAATATTACCATTTTGT